>CM040422.1:38975080-40175080 GCA_022702705.1 Papilionanthe hookeriana x Papilionanthe teres
ACTTGCCTTTCCAAAAATTCGATTTAAAAATTGTATTTCCACCAAAACTTAACAAATTCAACTTCTAATTACTCACATGAGAGTATTACTCTAATTTCTAACTTCCAAACATTTCCACAATTAATTAAAATGATAAATTAGATCCACGTTTCAAACTCAAGATATAATCAAATTGTTCAATTTCATTTCATATTTTTCATTCCAAGCTCCATAAATTCCAGAAAAAAGACTATAACAAGGTTTATCATTCTCTAAATAACACAAACAACACTAATTCCAAGCAAATTCTCAATCCACCAACACACATTGAACAATAAAAGTAAACACACAATCTAAACATTCGACTCACTAAAACTTGACTCAATCACACTTAGAACACATAAAAGATCTATTCAACACCGAACTTTATTTTCATCCCCTCTCGTAATGAAGTTCGCTAGGCCTGCATGGATAGAAAACCAACGCCCTTAGAAATTCCAAAGCCGTCTTCTCATCAATCCACTTGTTCTTCTCATACATTGCTACTTGAGCATCTTGATAGGCCTCCATATGATCAAACTAAAGTTTCGTCTGCCATTCTAAATGCTCAATTTGATGATACATCTCATGCAGATGATTCCCAATGCTTTGAAGTTCCGCTTCAATCTATTCTAAACGACTAAATAACCTCTCCATACTAACTGCAATAAAACTATTAAAATAAGGTTGAGAAACTTTGAAAGATTTGTCTCTTACCTCATTGCCATGATTTCCTCTCTCCATTGGTTCCATACTTCTCTTTTCTCCTCCAAAATGAATTATTTTGGTCGAAAATAGGTTTTCTTAGGGATTGGGGATGAAGATAGTGCAATTTATAGGGAGATTTCATGTGAAAAACTGAAATTTTTTGGTTTTTACACGATCTGTAAATGGGGCACTTAAGAGCCAAAATCTAGTGCCTAGGCGCCGGACCATCGATACCATTAGTTATGCTAGCGCTTGGCGCCGAATTTGGCCTCCTAGGCATCGAAACCACGTTCGACTCCATTTCTCCTATCGTCAATTTACAAAGATTCGGTCTTAAAAATTGGTCTATTAAAAGGGTGTGATTGATACACCTACAATATATAGTAATTTTATGCACATTTTTATACCTATTTTTAATGATATTGCACTTTAATGAAAGGTATTTTGTGTTTTTTTGTAGGTATGATGAAAATGAATGGTCATGATGAAAGGAGCAAAATTGGATCAAATTTGAAAAAAAAAATGAATAATGAAAATTTGGGCACAGTTAAAAATTGAAATCTAATGAAATTTGGAGCCAATTTAAAAGGGGATGGGATGCAACTCTTGGTGGTAACTTTCCTAACTTCCTTTGGGCGGCAAGTTTGAATGAAGGGGTGCATTCTTTGGTGGATACATTGAATCTGGACACATTTGAAGAGACACCAAGGCACCTTTTGGTTTACTATTTAAAGAGAACCTTAGGAAAGATTAAGGGACTCTTCCACTTACATTTTGAAGAGAGTTTTTACAGTATTTTACTTTTATTTTGTGAGAGTTTTTATTAAGAGTTGGGGTAGAGAGTAGAATGGAGAAAAGGGTCGGAGTGAAGTCTTCTTCTTCCCACTTCTTTTCTTTCTTTTAGTTTAGTTTCTATTGTAGTTTGAAGTTTATTCTGAGTCATCGGAGTTGGGAGATCCACTCTGAGGAGTAGTTTAGTGAATAGTTAAAGTTTCAGAGGAACTTCCTGAGTCTTGTGGAGAGAATTTTCAGATAAGTGTTTACTTTTGTTCTTACATTTAGTTTTTTAATTAATACTTGTTTTTGTTTGTTGTTTTTCTCATGGTTTTTAATTTCAAATCAATGTGTTTTTGTATTATTTCAATGCATTCTGACTAGTTTACTTTATCTTTTTCTTTCTTAAATGGTGAAGTAATTAGTTTATAGAGAATTGTTGTGGAAAGTATAAGTGTTTAAAGTTGGAAGAAGTTGTAAAGATTGATTCTAAAAACTTTATTTACTTCTTAATTTGGCCTGTTAAGTTGTAGAATTTCTTGAGTTTATGTAAAATCCAATGCGGTATTGTCTCATAAAAGTTAGTAAGAATAACATGCAATTATATGGGTGAGAATTGTAGTCCATATAATTGAATGTAATATTAGAAGATATTTTTATGGAAGGGAGTAAAATTAGAAGATTTTAGAGTGACAGGCTAAAACCCCTCTAATTTGGTTTGAAGTTTTGAGTTTTGTTATGAGAAGTTAGCCCCCAGTTGGTAGGAATCGAGGGAACTCTAGAGTGAGAGACTAGTATCTTCCCTGCCTAACCACGTTCAAAATGATAAAAATTTCAAATTAACCTATGTTCTTTATAGAACCAAGTAAGGGTAAAGAACACATTTACTTCTATCTGTGACAACAAATTTAAATACTTCCACAACAATACTTTAATAATTATTACTACTTTATAAAAGGAAAGAAAAAGATATTCTAGTTAATAGTGTTTTACATACAGTATTTTTAGTTATTATAATTTTAATTTCCTGCTTAACATTTTGTTAAGGAAATTTCAAAAGACAAATCAACTTTCAAAACTTTTCAAAATCAAGACATACTTTCAAAAGCCATTAAAAAGAAAGTAAAAAGATAATTTTCTGATTCCTTTAAAGATTTTCATATTTTTCCCGTGGGTTCGATATCTCGGGGCTTAATCAGAAAGTCCTATATTATTTGATAAAAAATACGTATACTTGCGTAGTATCCACATTATAAATCAAAATCATTTGCATATATATATATATATATATATATATATATATATATATATATATATATATATATATATATATATATATATATATATATACGGTGGGATCAAGTTATTGGAGCCGTTGCCAATTTTCATATCATATTTGTAAGTATAAATATCAGGTGGATCAAGTTTTTGGCGCCGTTGCCGGGGAAAAATAATTAAATTGGATTTTAAATAGAATTAAGAAATTTTAAATTTTTTACTTTTCTTTGTTTTAGTTAGAGTGTTGTGTTTTATTTTGTTTTATTGTTGTATGCGTAGTTCAGGTTCTGAGGGTCTTGTGCCTTAATATTCTGAATTAGGAAGAACTATAAAAAAATAAAAAAAATAAAAATACAGAAAAAGATAAAAATATTCACGAAATGAGAAATCATCAAAATCAAAATGTTGGCATCCATCAAGAATTAAGACCTTTAAGAGATTATGTTAACCCTACAGTAGATGAACTTTGTGGTAATATTCAAAACCCTGCTTGTAGCTGCTAATTTTTTTGAGCTTAAGCCTGCTATTATCCAAATGGTGTCTAATAATCAGTTTGGGGAGCAACAACTGAAGATCCTAATTTGCATCTTGCAAATTTTCTAGTGTTGTGTGCTACTTTTAAATATGATTGTGTTTAAGATGATGCTATTAGACTTAAACTTTTTCCTTTCTCACTAAGGGATAAAGCTAAAATATGGTTACATTCGTTACAACCTAGATCAATAAGAACATAGGTTGAACTGTCACAAAAATTCCGTGCAAAATATTTTCCACCATCTAAGACTGCTAAGTTGAGAAATGATATAACATCTTTTTGTCAGTTTGAAGGGGAATCAATGTATGAAGCATGGGAAAGATTTAAAGATCTCCTCAGGAAATGTCCACATCAAGCGATACCAGATTGGTTAATAATTCAAACTTTTTATAATGGATTAGTTGGATCTCTTAGATCAACCATCAATGCTGCTGCTGGTGGATCATTAATGTCTAAAACCTTTTCTGATGCTTATGCTTTAATTGAAGAAATGACTACTAATAATTTTCAATGGCCTTCTGAAAGGTTAAATCCTAAAAAGGTATCCAGTGTTTATAAAAGTGATTCTTTTATAATGTTAGCAAATCAAGTTGCTGTTGCATCAAGGAAGATAGACCATTCGGATGAATGTTTCTCAGCCAAATTTCATGATTGAAGAAAATTCATTAGGTCAAATGGTTGATTCTTATTCTTCACCAGAAACTGTGAATGCTATAATCAAACCTAACAACCCATATTCCAATTATTATAACCCTGGTTGGAAGAATCATCCAAATTTTAACTGGAATAACAATAATCATGGTGGTGTTAATCAACAATGGGGGAACCACCAAGTAAACCCATTGGGGAATTGGAACAACCAAGGTAATAATAATAATAGATTAACTTATCCTTCAGGTTCTAACAATGCTTTACAAAATAAGGAGAAGAAGTTGTTTATGGAAGAAGTAGTATCACATATGGGAAATCAATTACAAATTCAAAGAGCAGCCATCAAAAATATTGAAAATTAATTGGGACAAATTGCAAATGCCTTAAGTAATAGATCCCAAGGAATGCTTCCAAGTAATATTGAAGTGAATCCAAGAGAAAAGAATAAAGAACAAGTAAAAGCAATTCAACTGAGAAGTGGAAAAGAATTGGAAGGTAGAGTTCAAAAAGAAACTGAAGTAGAGAAAGAAGAGATTGAAAGACCTAAAGAGGACGCTGCAAAAGGTTTTGAAAGACCTATTTCTCCAACTAAGGTTGATTTAGAAAAACCACCACCTCCATTTCGTCAGAGACTTCATCAACAAAAGTTGGATAAGCAATTTTTCAAAATTCTTGGAGATATTAAAGAAGCTTACCGTTAATATTCCATTTACTGAAGCCCTAGAACAAATGCCAAGCTATGCGAAATTTATGAGGGATATTCTTAATAAAAAGAGGTAGTTTGAAGAAAATGAGATTGTTCCACTTAGTGAGGAGTACAGTGCAATAATTCAGAAAAAGCTTCCCGAAAAACTTAAAGATCCTAGTAGTTTCACAAATTCATGTGCAATCGGAGAAACATTATGTGGAAAAGCTTTATGTGATTTGGATGCAAGCATTAACCTTATGCCTCTATCAATATTCAAAAGACTGGGACTGGGAGAAATAACCCCAACTACTGTAAATATGCAATTAGCAGATCGTTCGATCCTATATCCTAAAGGAGTTATAGAAGATGTTTTGGTAAAAGTGGATCAATTTATTTTTCCTGTGGATTTCATTGTGTTAGATATAGAGGAAGATAAAGAGATACCCATAATTTTGGGGAGACCTTTTCTAGCTACAGGCAGAGCCATGATAGATGTACAAAAAGGGGAATTAACGATAAGGGTTAATGAACATAATGTTACATTAAATATTTCAAAATCGATGAAATATTCTGCTAGAGGTAAAGAAGATGAGTGTTATAAGATGGATGTTATTGAATATTTAAGTGAATGTCATTTCAAATCAACTTATGAAGAGAAAGCTGAAAGAGAAGAATTAAAACATAAGTAAGAAGAGGAGTTGCTTGATTCTGAGGACTTTCAAGAGGAAGATTTAAAGTATGTTCATGAAAGTTTTGAATTGTTGGATATGACTGAGAAAGATGAATCTTATGGTCCATCAATTGAAAAGCCTCCTGAACTTGAGATAAAAATGCTTCCTGATCATTTGAAGTATGTTTTTCTAGGTGAATCCTCAACCTTGCTCGTTATAATTTCCTCTCAATTAACTGAAAAAGAAGAAGAGAGTTTGCTTGAAATTTTGAAGAAGCACAAGAAAGCCTTTGGATGGATAA
The DNA here is from genome assembly GCA_022702705.1 of Papilionanthe hookeriana x Papilionanthe teres. Lineage (NCBI taxonomy): Eukaryota > Viridiplantae > Streptophyta > Magnoliopsida > Asparagales > Orchidaceae > Papilionanthe > Papilionanthe hookeriana x Papilionanthe teres. The sequence continues at coordinate 38,980,705 of CM040422.1, forward strand.
TTGCTGATATTAAAGGAATCAGTCCTTCAATTTGTATGCACAGAATTCTTATGGAAGATAATTGCAAAACGCAGGCTGATCCCGAAAGGAGATTAAATCCTATCATGAAAGACGTTGTTAATAAAAAAATTTTAAAATTGTTGGATGCTGGAATTATCTACCCTATTTCAGATAGTGTATGGGTTTGTCCTATTCACTGTGTTCCTAAGAAAGGAGAAGTAACTGTGACTGTTAATGAAAAGAATGAAATGATACCAACAAGACAAGTTACAGGGTGGCGAATATGCATTGATTATAGAAAATTAAACCTTGACACAAGGAAAGATCATTTTCCACTCCCTCTTCTAGATCAAATGTTGGATAGACTGGCTGAGCATAAATACTTTTGTTTTATGGATGGATATACTGGTTACCACCAAATTTAAATTGCTGCTGAGGATCAAGAGAAAACTACGTTTACCAATCCTTATGGTACGTTTGCTTTTAAAAGAATGCCCTTTGGTTTATGTAATGCCCTTGCTACATTTCAGTGATGTATGATGGCTATTTTTTGTGATTTGATTGGAAAAGGGATTGAATTTTTTAAGGATGACATTTCAGTATTTGGAATTTCATTTGAATCATGTTTAGAACATCTATCTAAAGTTCTAAAACGCTATGAAGAAAATAACTTCGTCCTTAATTAGGAAAAATGCCAATTTATGGTAGCAGGAGGAATTTTTTTGGGACATCTGATTTAAAAAAATGGTTTGGAGGTAGATCCTGCAAAAATTCAAGTTATATCTAATTTACCTTCCTTAACCAATGTAAGGGGAATTAGAAGTTTTTTAGGACATGTTGGATTCTACAGGCATTACATCAAAGACTTTTCAAAGATTACAAAACCTTTATGGCGTTTACTGGAAAATGATGCAATTTTTAATTATGATGACGACAGTCGTAAAACCTTTGAAACATTAAAAGAATAATTAATCACTGCACCTGTAATAATTTCACCAAATTGGGAAAAACCTTTTGAATTAACGTGTGATGCTAGTGATTATGCTATTGGTGTTGTTTTAGGTCAGAAATATGATAAATTTTTCAAAGTAATTTATTATGCAGTAAAACTCTTAATGAAGCTCAAATTAATTGTACCACTACTAAGAAAGAGTTGTTAGCTATAGTATTTGCCTTTAATAAGTTTCGATCATATTTAATTGAAACTAAATGTGTGGTGCATACTGATCATTCTACTGTTAAATACTTAATGAAGGAAAATGATGCAAAACCGAGACTGATAAGATGGATTTTTCTTTTACAAGATTTTGATTTTGAGATAGTAGATAAGAAGGGTTATGATAATCAAATTGCTGATCATTTGTCCCGGCTTGAAATTGAAAAATTTCTCTGTGATATTGAAGAAATTAATGAACATTTTCCTGATGAATAACTGTTCACTGTTAAAGAATGGCGTGTTTCGTGGTATGCAGACATAGTAAACTTTATTTTTAGTAATATTATACCCTATGGTTTGACATACCAAGAAAAGAAGAAATTTCTATCTGATGCTAAGACTTATTTTTCGGATGACCCATTTTTATATAAACAATGAAAGGATCTTATAATTCAACGATGTGTACCTTTGGAAGAGACTTATGAAATTATTCAAAAATGTCATGATTCTGATTATGGGGGACATTTTGGAAGTGATCAAACTGCATATAGAATATTACAATCAGGATTTTATTGGCCTACAATTTTTAACGATGTGAATGTTTATATTAAAAAATGTGATAGATGTCAGCGTGTAGGAAATATTTCTAGGAGAAATGAGATGCCTGTTGACCTCATTTTTGATGAGGTCTTCTCTTCTTCTCTTTAGTACTTAGGATCTAGCCTTAGGCTTTTCCTTTGACTATCTTAGAGGACTAGAATTGGGACCCACCTTTTAGAAATTCAAACCACTTCTTAACTCCTTGCAAACTCCACAAACTTGACTGTAGACCCCTAATCACCTAGAGGGTTGAAATCAAATGTGGAAGTTTAAAGGATGAGTTCCTATAGGACTCTTTGGCCTTAGGACTGCCTCTAGGTGGCTCGGTCGCAGTGAAGGGGCTGGCTTACACACACACTACACCTATACACTACACTTTCACACACCTATACCTAACCTGACCTCCTGACTCATGTAGGTGATTCACATGGATGGTCCTTAAACCCTAAGCCCTTGGCTAAGAGGTTAGGAACAACATAGTGAATGCCTCAAATGAGTCCCTTCATGGCTCATGTGGGCTTGACATGGCTTCATGGCTCAACCAAAATGACTTCTTTCCACTTACATCCACCCAATCTTCAATTTTCCAAATTTTCAATTTTTGACCCCCGGGACCCTACACCCGCTTAGCCTACCCAAAACCCCCGAAATTACCCAAATTTCTCAAAATTTCCAAATTATCCAAAATTCTCCAAAATCATTCCCAAACATTTCCACATCACTTAAATTGATCATCCATACCCAAAAATACCAAAAATTCCAAGAAAACCTCCCAATACCCTCCAAATACCCAAAATACCCCTCTTGGCCAAAAAATCCAAAAATTCAGAAAATTCCCAGAAAATTCCAGAAAATCCCAAATATTTCCAATTTCATTTTGTCCAACTACACCATGGGCCAATTTTGTCAATTTACCCTACTTTTGTCAAAACCCCCAATTTGACCCATTTTAACCCTAAGTGAACCCAATGTCAAACCAAACCTACCCAATTGACCCCAATTTTGGTCCAATTCAATTCTAAACTTCAATTCAATATCCCAAATACCAATCTAGACCAAATCCAAGTCTAATTTGATTGACATTTGGATCCAATCTCACTTTTGGCCTTAAAGCCCAATTTGGACCCATGACCCAAACCTAACCCAAACTCACCCAACTCAATTCCAATTAACCCCAAATCTTTTCTAAATCTTCCTTAACATTCCCACAAACAAAATACTAACATGATTTGCCCAAAATTTGGACCCAAACCCCACTCAAACTCAACCCAAAGTTAAAAGGGCCCATTTTTGACCTAAACCCGAACCTAACCCAAATGAGCCCAAACCCCAAAATCAAAGCCCAACCAAAGCCAAAACCTCTTTGAAACACTCCCATAAACATTTCTCAACATTGATTTTATATCAATTTCAACCCTAGCCCAACATTAGCCTAAGTTGGCCCACTTGGACCCATATAGGCCCACTTACCAAATAAATCCAAATTCAAACCAATTCAACTCCAAATCACACCAAATTGATTCCAAGCCCTTCATAGAACATCCCTAAACCAATTATGGCATTTATTTGAAAAAGTTCTTCACAAAATCTTTACCCAAATGCCCATCCTCAAATCAAAAAGCCCATTTCCCTTAAACTTTCCTAAAAGCCCACTTCACCACATTCAAAAGCCCAAAATCTACCCTAAAGCCCACATGACATCTCCATTTGTCATCCACTTAATTAAGGCCATTACCTAAGTCCTAAATTCACCATCAAATTATTCCAAATCAAGCTTCATGCAAATTTTCACCAAAATATCCAAAATTCTTAAAACCCATTTCCATGAAATTGACTCAACTTTCCCCAAGCTAAAGACAAGCCATGCAAGCCATGGACAAGCCACATGAAGCCATGGAAGGCTTGACATGTGATCAAGCCATTAATGGCAAAAGGAGGAGCCCCTTTCGTAATCCTCCTTAACCCCTTTTTTACCTTAAGCATGTCACACACTAAACCATGTTTAGCCACCTCATCATGGATAGAGACCACACCACTCTCCCTTGGCTGACCCAACTGATCCTCTCAGCCCAAAATTAGGCCATGGGGAGGTGCACCCAACCCAAACCAATGGATTGACCAATTTCAAGCCAAAGTGGCCTTTCCCCCATTCCATTTTAATCCAAACACTTTACACATGTCCAAGCCCAATTGACTTCACCATTGCCAAGCCCTGACCTCCCTGGTCAAGATGGTGACCCATGCCTGCCGGCCAGCCGCCTGAATCGCCGGAAAACACCACACCCGAGAGCTCACATGTGAGCCAACTTTGAAATTCCACCTTGTTGAGCTGCCCCATGCCCAATGGCCACCATGGCTGTTCTTCCCATGACCAGAGCAGCTGATCCCAACCCTTGGCCATCCCTGGGAGACTCTCCAGCCACCTCTATTTTAACCCGACCCCCTCACGGCCAAGAGAGTAGAGTTGCACAAACCTTGCCGAAACTCTGCCAAAATTGTTCCAAACCCTTCTCCACCCTTAGAGCAGTTGATCCCCAGTGTCAATTTGCCCTAATCCCCACTGATAAAATCCAATTTCCCAACCGAAATTCCACCTAAAACCAGGACACTTCTCCACAGTGAGCCAATTCCCAAATTGATTGGTTCTACACCTTCACCGGACCAAGGGAAGGTGTCCACCAGCAAAAGCCCCATCTCCAGGCCACCCAGTTGCTCCAGCCTCCAAGCTTTGTGATCGGGCTTGGTCGAAATCACACTCAGACAATTCACCAGACCAGGAGACTTCATCTAGAGCTTGCTGGGATCCAATCGAATGTGTAACAACTCTCAGATCGAAGCCACACTTCTCTGAGCAAAGGTATGAGCTAATTCTTCATCCCGAGCTTCTGGAGATTCTCCATTTCAAATGCCTTAGTTTTAATGCATGATAACCGTATAGATTTGTTCGTCTCTTCAAGACGAATTCATAGAGCATAAGAACATGAAAATCCATTGAGTATCGAGTGAGATCTTAGGGATTTAGTGTGGATGGCTCTCGGGTGAGGACGCTCGGGGACGATGAACGGATGCCATCCATTCAATACACGCGCGGACGAACGGCTCAGATGGCGTCGGACCAGGAGACGGTACGAGAACCGCGGGGCCCGGGCTGCTGACTCAGGTGGCGGCGTCGAATAGGAGCGCGACACGCGGCGTTTCGGAGATGCCGAGGATGAGTTGGCGCCGCGTGGATAAATAGAAAATTAGGGTATTTTTTGATTTATTTAATTCCCTAAACTTCAAAAATTCATAACTCGTGTAGAAAAATCGAGAAAAATAAAATAAAAATACCCTCTTGCTCGGTGAACAGAGGAAAATAATGTGGAAAAGAAATCATTTAATTTCATCAAGTATTTTATTTTTAATAATTTATTTACTCTCTGCATACTTTTAATTCTCCATGCATGTATATAATTCACTATGGCATGAGACCATAGGGCTTTTGAAGCCTCTGAATTTGGAAACATTCCCTGAATTTTCCAAAGTCAGAGGCCATCCCTATGAAAAGTTATTGATTTTTCAAATTCATGTTGCCGTTTTGAGTATTTTAATTCCAATAAATAGCATGTTGTGAAATAAATTCTAGGAAAATTTGGTGATGTTCCTTATGACCAGAGAACCTTAGGAAAAATAGGTTTTAAGTTAGTTCATTTAAAACAACCCTAATTGGCTTAAACACCCAAAATAGGTCTCTAATTAATTAGAGTTAACCATACATCAAATTGACTTGAAATCAATTCTCCACTGGCCTTTAGGATCAGAGGAATCCACCATAAAAGTTTGAGGTCAATTGGACTTGGTTAGCCCCACTAATTGGGTTGATTAAGCCACTTAGCCATTTTAAACTTTAAAAATTCATAACTTTTAAAATACCTTTCAAAAATTCACCAAATTGGTTTTGGAGCCTCTCTGATATCAGGGAACCTAAGAAAATTAAAATTTCAATTTTCTAAAAAAGTTGATTTTTAATAATATTTTAATATTTTTAATAATTAAAAAATAATGAAAATCACAAAAATAATAAAATTCACCATAATGTCACATTTTGAATTTCAATCACATAGGAACAAATCCCACATTTTTCATAGGTCTATTTAGTGAGATATTAAATTTTAAAGCTCTAGGGTAATTTTAAAATTAAAAAAATGTATTTTCTAGCATTTTCACTAAAATAATTATAATAAATCATAGAAAAATCAAAAAATTGTAAAATTTGATTCTCTGATTTCTTTGATATTAGAGAAATTTTTGAAAAATATAAAATTCATTTTTCAACATTTATTTTATTTTTAAATTAATTAACACTCCAAAACTTAAAATAATTATAATAAAAATAATATAATTCAAAAAATCACCAAATTTGGTCCAAGTGATCCTCTGGTCATTAGAAATGTCCCCTAATTTTCTTAAGGACAGAAACTTTCCCTTGGTCATGTTATTAAATTTTCCTTGAAAATCTCTATTTTCTACCAAAAATAATTATATAAATAAATTAAATACAGAAAAATCACATTTTTTCCTCTCATATCTTTATTGACATATGAGTGAAGTCACATAAAAATTTCAAGTTCATTTGAGTTCAATTTAGTGAGTTATGAAATTATTAAGCTTAAAGGGTAAAGTGGTAATTAAATTTTTTAATCCTTAATTAAAACTTTAGGTTTAATAAAAAAATTAACAAGTAAAATATTTGATCCTAATCTGATTTGGATGATTGAAATTTAAATGATTAAAGGGTAGAAACCCATTAAGCAATTTTAAAATGATTAAACTTTAATTAAATGATGGATTAAATTTGGAAGAATAATAAAATTGGAATTATTAAAATAGGGATATTATTAGGAAGAAATTTATTCTTTAATTTAAAAATCCCTAAATTAATTATCTCATTAATATTCAATTCTTAATTAAAATGATAACTCAAATTTAAAATATTAAAAGACTTAATCATTAAACTAAAATTAAATTATTAAACTCTTTTAAAATTGTAATTAAAATAAGAAAATTAAATTAAATTAAATTAAATTAAATTAAATCAAATTAAATTAAATTAAATTAAATAAATAAATCAAATTAAAATAAATAAAACAAACAAATTAAATTAAATTAAATAACTTAAATTAAATTAAATTAAATTAAATAAATTAAATTAAATTAAATTAAATTAAATGAATTAAATTAAATTAAATAATTAAATTAAATTAAATTAAATTAAATTAAATTAAATCAAATTAAATTAAATTAAATCAAATTAAATTAAATTAAATTAAATTAAATTAAATCAAATTAAATTAAAATTAAATCAAATCAAATTAACTAAACATCAAATCAAATTAAATTAAACTCAATTGAATTAAATTAAATTAAAACTCAATTAAATTAAATTAAATTGAATTAAATGTAACATCACCTAAAATAGAAAGAAATTAAATATAAAGCAACTTGAATACTATTCCAAATTTAAACCCTTTAACTTAAATTAAATCATTTGAATACCAATTTACCCTCGAAAGCTTTGGTTATTATAACTCCTAAACAGAACATTAAATGAAATGTTACTTCACTTATAGGACATTCAAATGTCCTAGTTCACTGAGCAAGACAACAAAACTTGAATTCTCGGACGATTAATTCATTTATATAATTAAATTCATTTGGACTTAAAACAATCCTAGAAATATTGAAAAGATGTTTAAGATTCTTCTTAAGCACTTCCTCAATATGATAGGACATTTATAAGAACAATTGAATTTAATTATTCTTTGATGAAGAAAATCGTCCTTAAACAAAAACACAAGAACCTAGACGTCATAGGAAATGACTAGCTATAGGATTAGAAATTTGGTAGAAAACCATAACCCTTACCTTAGCTTTACCTAGGAACTTGCTTAAATATTCTAATTGTGTTTTAAGTGTAGCTTGGGATGACGGGAAGACCCTCCTGGTACGCTTTTATTTTATTGCAATTTACTTTCTTGCAATTTACATTATTGCAATTTATTTAATCGCATTGCACTTACTTTTCTTGCATGATAAACAACTGTTGCATGAAAACTGTCACCTTTAGGATAGACCCTAAAACTGAAACCAAAACTAAGATAAAAGTCATTGCAAGATAAAATTCACCGCCACAATATTTCAAAATATAAAACAACTCAAAATTTAATCACAAACAGAACACAAAACAACAATTACAACTAAATTAAAACGTCCTGTTGGATGATCGGGAATACCTCGGATGATGTAACCTACGTGTTGCTAACGGGATTTCCCACGGTCTAAATGAAAGTGTGGAACTCATTCGATTGAGTTTAGCAAATTCATCCGGACTAAGTGAATCCGATAAAAATAATGATGCGGAAGGATGGAACCGTGGGATCTTAACCGGTGTCGTTATAATCAACTTTAAGATTTGTTTTAATTAAAACACAAAAAAAAACACACTTGGAAATTAAGACTTCTCTAAACCAAAACACTTTTCTCATCCCTTGATTTATGACTTCTAAAACTAAACCTCTGCAGCAACAAAGGAGCTCGGAGCATGGTGGGCAGCACGGCCATCGTCATCAGCAAAACCTGAGTCTACTTCAGCAAAACTTCCCTAGAATTAAATAACCAAGCCATAGGATTTCGAGGTAGTTTGCACTAGTGCAACATAAATCCTCAACTCTTCGTTAGGCACTTGCATTGCAAATTAAGCCCTAACCGGTCTTAGGATTCCGAGGTAGTCGTTTGGGTACGACATAAACCCTCACATCTTCAAGGCTATTTGTATGATTCTATCATATAAATATAAGTCCTAATTAACTAAAATTGGCAAAATCAAAACATTTAAATAAATATTAGGACTTTCTTAAATCCAAGCCGAAACAATAGGATAGTCGGGAAATTACCGAAGTTCGCTTCGAATCTGTGATTTCTCCTACTTTTCTTCCTTTGGATTCCCAAAACAAAATGTTCCAAATTGGATCCATTCCCTATTGAAATTCCAAAATTCAATCCCTTGAAAACTTAAACTTTGAAATCCTTGAGAGCAGAATTATTGATTATTATCGAGAGTTTTCTTAGGTGATTCCCATCACTTAAGATGTAATTAACTATAGGGGCTTGCCCTTATAGGGAATTTTAAATAACCCAGGTAATATAAACCCTGTTTAATGCTTTCATATTAAGCAGGGGAATTTGTCGGCTTATAAAATTGGTTCGCGGACCAAACGGATGTCACAAATCTTCTAGTTTATTTAATCGAGCCCCACCGTCAAGCGGTGTGTCTATCCTTAGGGATAGATACACGGTTTGTGGTGCGGTGCTCGTTTATATAAACTATTTGGGATGTGAGATCGGTTTAATCTCATATCTTAAAACCTTCAAATTTAAAATTATTTTCAAAACCAAATACTACTTTTCAAAATTATTTATTTAAATTAAATTAAAGATTCGCCGACAACTTCTGTTAGGCGACCCCCTTTTCAAAATACAACTCTAACCTAAAAATAAGCCGCACAAATTCTGGCTACTCCGCTGGGGATAATTCCTCTCTCCATTATAATCAGATAATTCTGCTTTCAAAAATCGGTAGTGCATCCATGTCCTTAGTGGGTCAAACTACCCTTCTTTCCGTTGGAATACTATGTTCATTTCTTTCTTGAATAAGTATAGCCAACATTCTCTCGGATTTAGGAGCCATCTGTTTAGACACCCCTAAACAGAGAGGTTCCGAGATCCTTTTACCTCATTTTTGAGGTGGGGTGGACCCCGATAGGTGTTAGTTTAGGAATGATCCTTCGAGTCGAGAAGTCTTGCTTAAGACTTTCTTTTCCTTTCCAACTACGAATCGGATTCCTTACCTTCTCTACACCTTTGAACATTCCGTTCTAAATAAACAAACCCTCTAATAAGTGATTCTTTTAACTAATGATTCCTTCTTATAAATACATGAACAAGAATGTGTTCGAACTCTTTTCAATTCCTTTCTTCTCGTCCTAAAGAAAAGAAGCATAGCTTGGGACTGACAACCAGAATCTACCTCGCGAAATGGAAGCCCCGAAGCTGATTTTCTCCTTCACCAACGGATCGGACTTCGCCGTCTATAAGGATGAGTCTGCCCGACAATGGGATCATCCGATTTAGACGAGGATTTGAAAACACGAACGTCAAGATCACCGACGTCTCCCTCTTTGCACTGACGAACAAGGTATCTGAGGCTGAGGAACCGCTGCTTGAGTTCAACCTTAGGTCGACCCAAGAGTTTCCTCCCCTACAAAGGGTCCCGACTAGGAGGAGTACTGCCGTCCACAGGAGGACTGTTCTTACTACCCCCACTGGTCTAGTTGTTTCTGCACCTACCCTGACTTCGCCAAATCAAAGGGAAAGAAATCCAGAACTATGGTAAACCTGTTACCGTGGAGGGTACATATCTTCCTGTAAGACCTTCTGTTTTTGAAATCGGGTCCAGTTCAAAGATTCCGTCACTGACAAGGACCCAAAGAAGAAACAGGAGTAGAAGGATCGCCAGAGAAGCCAGAGCTGCTGAAATTACTTTCCCGGAGGAAATTCTAGAACTGCCTGAATATACACCGCTGCCAGAATATACACCACTACCAGAATATACACCGCTGCCTGACTACATACTACTTTTGGGAGGAAGCAGGTTCCATCCCCTCTCCGCCGCAGAGGATGAGGAGAATGTTCGCAAGATTCGTCGCCACATTACCTCAGCCCGCATACTACAACGATAGCCGCAAGAAAAGAACTAGAACTACGCCGTTTGCTTGACTGCAAACTTTGGTAGAAAAGTTAGCAAGGAAGGAAAACTGCCCCATATCGGAGATTCTACGAAGGATAGGGCGGGTGCCAGTCAAATCCCGTCTTGGGCCCCGAGTAAAGCCCGCCATCATGACAGAAAAGCCAAGCAAGAGAATGAAGGCTAGCCCGCCTGTCGTAGTCTCGGGATTACGGATTAGGGAAGATACCACCTTCCGGCATTTGGCCGACGGACCATCCGGTCCTAGACCTTCCGTCGCTAGAAGGATGGTATGGCGTCCCACTACGGGCGATTGAGATTGAAACGGCAGCTCGAGAAAGAAAGTCTCGCCGAGAGGCTGGAATGCGAAGAAAGTGCTACTCGCGATAAAGGGGACTCGTGAAAAGGGACCCGGCAACTATCGCATGACAACCGCAAAGACACACGAAAGCTCCGCTAGAAGACGCCATGGAAAAGTTGAGAACCGATATCCGATGGTTGGCAAAAGAAAGAGAAGAAAAGTTCGGAGATGAGATCGATTCATCGGAGTTCATGGACGACGAATATGCGAGAAATCAATATGGTTGAGACACGAGCTTCATCGGCTTCGTAAGGTGCTCCTGCAGCCGCGCAGAAGAGAGGAGCCGGAACCGATGAGAAGACGGCTTCGGGAAAAAGACGACACGATCGCTCAAATGGCGAAAAGGATGGAAGAGATGGCCGTAGCTCCGGCCACTCTCCGCAGTCAAGTACAACCACATAGAGAGACACCCCGGAGGTCATTCACATTGTAGACGAAGGAAAGGAGATTACATCCGTCAATGGGGATGACCGGCTAAAAAGGATACAACACAAAGTATGATCCCCGAAAAGGATATCAAGAACTTGGTAGAACAGCAAGTGCGAGAAGCCTTAGCACAATCGAAGAACGGGACATCCATTCGGACGGGTAGACCTTACCCAGAAGAATTCGACGCTGTCCAATACCCGAAAGGCTTCGTACCACCTCTGTTCAAGACCTTCGACGGAACCGGGAACCCCCGACAGCATGTTGCACACTTTCGTGCCAGTTGTTTCAATGCCGGCGGGAGCGATGCGTTACTCTTCCGACGGTTCGTCGACGAGTCCGTCGAGAATCGCCTTCGACCGGTATGCGAATTACCCAATGGCTCGGTGAAGACATTCTCGCAGCTAGAGAGCCTCTTCATCAAGTGATTTGTCGGAGCTCGGCACCACATCACTATAGGTGATTTAGTGGTAGAGAAACAAAGGCCGAATGAAACTTTGGTGGATTACATACTTCGATGGAGGAACTTAAGCATGAAGTGTGAACCACAACTGCAAGAACAACATGCAGTCGGCATCTTGCTTAAAAGCATTCACGGCCCGATAGCACTTCTCCTCAAAGAATTCACTTTTAAGACTTTCGAGAAGTTGTTAAGCAAGGCCGGAAGCTTGCAAGAAGAGGCGAAACAATTGAGTTTTGCCGACAAGACGGACAAGCAGAAGCCGGTGAAGACCTTCGAAAAGAAATCCGGGATCATTGCAACAGTTGATAAAGGCAAGCAACCGATGCAAATACCACCGGAATGGCCGCAACGAACCACAACAGAATTACCGAGCAACCCCGGTCCAGCTATCAGTCGTCTCCGCAGTATGAACAACCGCCTCGTCCGCAACGTACATTAAGGGAGCTTCTGAGCAGAGAATATCCGTTCAAAAATGAAGCAGTACCGAAAATGTTCCGTAGCCTAATGAAGACTCCAGATTTCCAGCTGCCAGAACCTAAAAGACCAGAGGAAGTCAACAAGAACGGTGATCCCAACTTTTGCCCCTACCATCGGATGCTTGGGCACAAGATAGAAGATTGCATTACCTTTAAAAGTTGGCTCAACGACAACCTTCGAAAAGGAAATATAACAATCCCGAAGGAGTACATGAAGGAACCCCAGAAAGGAGGTTCCGTCAATGTTATCTCAACTGATCTCGTCATTCCGATAGATCCCTATGCAACTGATGATGGATGGACTACCGCCTGGACGAGGTCTTCGAAGAAGATTTTAGACAGCATCCGAACCGCTTCAGTGCGAGCTTCAATTCAGAGTTCGAGACCTGTTAAACCGGTACTATCACTTGCGGTAGAAGAGCCACCTCGACAGGATACAATCGAAGAAAAGAAGAAAATTGATGAAGAAGAGGGGACCGAGACTCCTAAGGCTAGACTAGGGGCTGCTTATCCTAGGATAGTTGTTTCCGATTCGGGGGACAAATCCCTCGAACCTCTGATTTTGTATGATTATCTGCTCACTTCGGTGGGATCATATAATGATAAGGGTGATGGCGTTGGCTACGTTTTGACTGTTTCTAACGATTACGTAACTAGCGACAATCCGGACATCGATTTCGATACCAACGACAATTCTCAAATCATACACAATCTCGACAATCAAAATAACGAAGAAGACATCCATCAAGGAGGCTACGAGAGTTCAACAAGCAACGGATCTATCTGTGAGTTTCGGGGAGCTCCAATTACGATAGAGTTAGAGCCTTCAGATTTTGAAGATAATCCGGAAGAACTCGTCATTCCGATTCGGGAGGAGACACCGACAAGTTCAACACTAGATTCAGAAGAAATTACAGAAATCAACTTAAGAAGTGGAAGAGTTCTACCTCCAAGAATGGGTCCAAAGGACAAAGGAAAGCAGGTGGTTGTTCAAGAAGAACCAACCCCAGCAGAAGAAATACCCATTCGAGAAGAAGTCGAGACGCAGGAGAACAAAGTGGACTACAACGTGCTAGCCCATCTTAGGAAACTACCGGCCAAACTGAGCATTTACGATGCTCTCATCTTATCAAAGGAGATGAGAGAAGCTCCGATCAAGGCCTTACTTGATCCGGAAATTTGCTTAGCTCAAATGGCCGGAGATTCCTTAGATGAGGTTTGCTCGTTAAAGGAACGACGAGGCGTTACCTTCACGAACAATGACCTACTACTTGGGACGACGGATCACAACCGACCGTTGTACATTTCGATTACTAATCGGGAAGTTTACACTCTCCAGAGTATTGGTTGATCCAGGAGCATCAATCAATATAATGAGTCTTCGAACACTAGCATACTTGGAAATTGATGCTCGCAAGCTCGAAGCAGACAAAATGTTATTAAGAGGATTCAACCAGAAAGGAGAAAGAGCCCTCGGGTCAATAACGTTACTAATGAAGACCGGTGACTTAGCAAAGACAACAGCGAAATTTCACATAATTGATTCAGAAACATCGTTCAACGCTTTACTGGGCCGACCGTGGATACATGAAAACAGGATGGTACCATCATCTCTGCATCAGTGCATCAAATACTACGATGGAGGGGAACGAGTGCATCAAAGGTGACTTACAACCATTCTCCGTACATGAGATTGGAATCCACGAAGACGCGACCTATTATGCACCGCCAAAGAAAACAATCTTCTCCAGAGATACCGTAACAAATGAAGCAAAGAAAGTCCGGGACAACGAAGAACTCGAAGTTCTAGTCCAACGATCACTCACCACTCCCTTCCGGCGAGATGGTGAAGGTTTCTCCACAACTCGCATCCGAGGTCGAGGCCGGGGACGAGGTCGTGGTAGAGACACTAGGACAATTGGACAGAGGAAACCAGCCATCAATGTTGATTGGAATGATAGTTCTGAAGAAGAAAAGGAAATCAAGCAAGAAGCAGCAACAATAAGTCGAAAGAAGCCGCAATTCAAGATCTCCCTCGAAGATGAAAAGAATGAAGAATACAAATCGATGTACGAGAAGATTAACCACTACGTACATACTATGACCCTAACCCCGATCCATTCTAACAAGATCGAGGGTATGGTGGTCAAAGAGGTACGTAACGACGGTGCAAGGCCAATCAAATTCTATCGTGGTGCTTCTTCCTCCAAAACTGAAAATAATGTACAATTCGAAGATGTCACTTCATCAGAATTAATGGAATTACCTTTTGAGTGGTACTCTCCCTGTGTTCAAAATTTAATTCAGCGTGGTTTCTTACCTCGACAATGGACAAAAGGCCAATTACAACATTTTGAAAAATTATGGAATAATTCCGGTCGTCCACCCAATTCAAAGTATGGTCTCGGATTCGGCACAGTAGGGTCAGTTGACGATACTGAATTTTGCTTGGTTGTCACTTGTGAGCCCAATGAAAACTGCATGGAAACTACAGACGAACTCGAAGATTTACAAATTGGAGACGCTCCACCAGAATTCGAAGAAGAAATTAAATCTACAATAGATGAGTTAACGGAAGTTAACTTAGGTACTAGCGAAGAGCCTAGACCTACCTTTGTTAGCTCCTTACTCAATAAAGAAGACTCCGAAGAAATAATCAAATTATTAATGGAATTTAAAGACTGTTTTGCTTGGAACTACGATGAAATTCCAGGATTAGCTCCAGAGGTCGCGGTCCATAAGCTAGGAGTGGATCCTACTTCGTCCCGGTCGGACAAGGTCCCGAAGAATGCGTCTAGAAATCGAACAACAAGTCATAGCTCGAAGTTAAAAAGCTAATAGACGCTAAATTTGTCCGTGAAGAACAATACCCGACTTGGTTAGCCAATGTGGTGCCGGTCGAAAGAAGAATGGTCGGATCGAATACTGTGTGGACTTCGAGAGATTTAAACAAGGCATGTCCAAAGGATGAATTCCCTCTACCGATCCCGAATTAATGATCGACATTGCTTCAACGCATGAAATATTTTCATTCATGGATGGATCTTCAGGGTACAACCAGATAAAAATGGCTCCAGAAGATGAAAAGCTTATAGCATTCAGAACGCCGATCGGAGTATTTTGCTACACAGTAATGCCATTAGGAATGAAGAACGCAGGAGCAACCTACCAGAGAGCAATGACAAGAATTTTTGATGATCTCATCCACAATCAAGTCGAATGCTACGTGGACGATGTGGTCATCAAAAGCAAAGTAAAGGAAAACCACCTGTATGATTTGAGAATTGTTTTCGAACGATTAAGACAATTTAACCTTAAGATGAATCCCTTAAAATGCGCCTTCGGCGTCACCTCCGGAAATTCTTAGGATTCGTTGTCCGACATCATGGAATTGAAATCGACCCAGAAAAGATTAAAGCTATCTTAGAAATGCCGCCTCCCAAAACCTTAAAACAACTACGATCTTTTCAAGGGAAGTTGGCATATCTTCGACGCTTTATCTCAAACTCCGTCGAGTAGGTGTCGGCCTTTCTCGGCACTAGTTAAAAAGGACGCCAAAATTATTTGGGAAGAGAAATGCCGGAAGGCCTTCGAGGACATTAAACAATATTTAATGACACCTCCTGTCTTAGCAGCCCCGATCTCGGGTAGACCGCGATACTTTACACCGCGGCTTTAGACGACTCTCTCGGAGCCTCGTTAGCCTGGGTCGATGATGAGGGTAAAGAAAATGCTCTTTACTACTTAAGCCGTTGTTTATTTCCGACGGAAGTAAGGTATCCCGCAATTGAAAAGCATTGTTTGGCCCCGATCTTCGCCGCTCAAAAGCTCGGGCACTACATGCTTTCTCATAAGGTCAACTCGATCTCGAAGTTTAATCCATTGCAATACTTGATGACTCGTCCAACACTTTCCAGCGGACTTGCCGGATGGTCAATGATATTATTGCAATTCGATATAACTTTCGTGCCTCGCGTGCCGTAAAGGGACAAGTCTTAGCGGACTTCCTCGCAACGACACCCTTTGCCGGCCGAATCTCCTCTCAATGACGATCTGCCAGATGAACAAATAATGAACCTAGAAGACCTTGATGATCGACGTTGGGAATTATATTTCGACGGAGCATCTTCAGCACACAAAGACGAAGAATCACAAGTGATAGTGCCCGGTAAGGCAGGAATCGAGCTAATCTTTATAACACCGGAGCGGGGGATGTTAAGATACTCCTACCACTTGACAGAACCGTGTACAAATAATGAAGCGGAATACGAAGCCCTCATAACAGGACTGGAATTAGCTATTCAAATGGGGATAACAGACATCAACATCTACGTGGATTCGCAGTTAATCATTCAACAGATCGCCGGACAATACAGAATTTTAAAGCCAAGACTCAAGCAATACTTCCAGTACGCCATACAGTTGTTGGAACAGATTCCAAATGTAACGATCTACAAAATTCCCAGAAAAGAAAATGCTTTAGCAGATGCTTTAGCCCGTCTCGCAAAAGAATTCGCCTGTTTGCAAGATGAATCAGTGGAAGTGTCAGTTCACGGACGCCAGGTCCTATCACAGCTCGACATGGACACAATACACAAATCAGAAAAGAAAAAGAATCGGTTACAGCGAGTGACGGAAAACACGGAAGATTGGCGACGGCCATTGATGAGACTACCCGCAAACAGGAAAGCTACCGGACGATAGGTCGCTAGCCCATCGGATCAAGAAAAGAACTGCGTCCTACGCATTAATAAACAACACACTGCATGGAAGGTCTTTTGATCAAATGTGGCTAAGGTGCCTAAGCGGGTCCGAGGCCCGTGAAATTGTTAAAGAGGTGCATTCAGGACTCTGTGGCGCTCACCGGTCGGGTCCAAAGATGAAAATGAAAATTAAAAGACTAGGGTACTACTGGCCCTCGATGATGACCGACTGCATGAAAATCGCCAAGAGCTGTCATCAATGCCAAGTGCACGGAGTGGTTCTACACCAACCTCCAAATGTGCTACATCCGACGATTGCGTCGTGGCCATTTGAATGTTGGGGCACAGATATAGTAGGTCCAATAGAACCACCATCTTCAAAAGGACATCGTTTCATTCTTGCGGCTACGGATTACTTTTCCAAGTGGGCGAGAGCGGTTCCACTTAGAGAAGAGAAAGCACACCACGTGCTACGGTTTTCAAGAACCAAGTTGTCTACCGTTTCGGAGTGCCGCGCGAATTATCTCGGATAATGGGTCAGCATTCGGAAGCACGCAAAACAACAATTTTGTCAGGAGACACGGAATCGACTGGCGATACTCAACAATTTACTACCCAAGAGCAAACGGTCTCGCTGAGGCTTTTAATAAAACTCTCGTTCAAATCTTATAGAAAACCTTGGACGATAATAAGAGAAATTGGCACGAGAAATTGTTAGAAGCCTTATGGGCCTACCGAACAACCTTCAGAACTCCTACTCAAGCTACACCTTACGCTCTGGTGTATGGGTCCGAGGCAGTGTTACCTTTAGAGGTTCAGCTTCCTTCACTCTGAATTGCAGTTGCAAACATGATCACGACAGAAGAAAACGCCAAATTACGACTTGAAGAATTAGAAGGCTTGGAAGGGAAAAGACTTGCAGCGCAACAAAATTTAGAACTATACCAAGCTAAGATGGTTCAAGCCCATGACAAACTGGTCCGCCCAAGAACCTTCAAAGTTGGTGACTTAGTTCTCGTTCTC
This sequence comes from Papilionanthe hookeriana x Papilionanthe teres, assembly GCA_022702705.1. NCBI lineage: Eukaryota > Viridiplantae > Streptophyta > Magnoliopsida > Asparagales > Orchidaceae > Papilionanthe > Papilionanthe hookeriana x Papilionanthe teres. The sequence continues at coordinate 38,998,695 of CM040422.1, forward strand.
AAGAGACCTATTCTTGCACACCGCAAGATAGGAGGAAAATTTGAACCCACTTGGGAAGGACCGTTTGTGGTTGAAGCGAGTATATTCGGGAGGTTCCTACCGGCTAGTGAATTGCCGGGGAGAACGACATATGCTTCCGATCAACGGACGATACTTGAAAAAGTATTACGCTACCTGATGTTTTGAAGGAATGAATTCTTCATCCATAAGAAACACAGGCGAAGTAATTACTTATGATTGGGTCCGAACCCAAAATAATAAAATGTGTTAAAATAAATAAAGTTATGATAATATATTTTCCTTGTTTTCTTTTCCAAATCAAAATCTCTTTCCTGATCTTATCCCGCTTCATTCCTGTTAAATTTTAAAATACAAGAAGTAATAAAAAAAACTGTCTTTAATAAACATTTTCTTAATGTTCTTGTTCTTAGTACAGACCCCCGATCCTTTTCCTTGTCTTTTCGCAGGGAAATGTCGAACGCGCGGTTGGTCCCGAACTTTAAGAATGGCGTAAGCCTTGCACTCGATGAAAAGAGGGTGAAAGATGGAGCGATAATCGAGATTGACTCGGATTTCGCACCGACGAGCCTACGATACGAGGAAAGTGAATGGGTCCCGGTTGATCGAGAAGAACCGCCTAGGCGGACGAGTGATGAAAGTGGGTGGCCCAAGCCACCAATCCGAGCAACAAGAAAAGAAAGGCAAATGCCGAAGAAAACAAGAAAATGAAATGCGTAGTCGCTACGGCGGAGGGCGGGCTTGTCGGCGCCGCGCCCACGGAGATTCATGAAGTTCGAAGTGCTACTCTCACGGCCACGCAACGAAGAAATAAGAATCGCCGTATCCGTAAGATGTTAACAAAACTAGTCGCGGACCGGCGCGACGAGACGATTGCTAATGCCGGTACATACACTTCGAGGACACCGGTTCACCGGGAACTCGAAGAAAGGAGGCCGACTCCTAGGATAACGAAAAGAATCGGGGAAATCTCCGGAAGATCGAAGAAAGAAGGCTGCCACGCCACCGAATAGAACCACCAGGTGATGCATGACCTTGTTGCGGAAGCAACCCCGGGGGATGTCCCGACGAGGCATCATCCCCGAGGAGCCGAGGTATGCGGGGAGAACGTGAAGGGATTGAACTATATATCCCACAATATGTCACAAGGCCTCGCCATCTGCAGATCATTCCGGAATACGAGCTGGAGAGGATGCAAAATGTTGAAAAGAAAACCTTTGAATACTTCGAGAGAATTAAAGGTAGAAGAATCAATATACTAGAGGGCCTCGAGCTACATACCGACGTATTCTCCGAGTATGAACAACGACCAAATCGTGGATTGTATCCGGGATTTGAAAAGAATGGGCCGAGCAGGCCGCCTAAGGGAAAATACCTACTCAGAACCCCGAAGATGGATGCCAGGGAAGGGAAGAATCACAATACAATGCGGATGCTGCTACAACTTTGCTGAAGACAGGAAGGGAAACCCACTGGGAATACTCCGTCATGGGCAAGTAGATCCGATGCCATTAGTCATCAAGAGAATGGTAAAAAGATTGATAACATGGAGGGTACTGCCAACAGATTGCATACCCAATAGCTGCATTATCAACATCTACAAACGAGGTGACCGCATACCCCCACATATAGATCACCACGACTTCGTCGGACCTTCTGCACGGTCTCTTTCCCGAACGAGTGTAACATCATGTTCGGATCCGACCTCCGGATAGCGAGCCCGGGTGAGTTCCGAAGGCCGGTGAAGATACCTTTACCGGTAGGTTCCGTCATGATACCGAAGGGCAACGGAGCGGATATCGCTAAGCATTGCATACCGGGAGTGCCAGTGAAGCGGATCTCGGTTACTTTCGGGAGAATGGACGACGACAAGACACCTTACCATTTCCAACCGGACCCGAGCTAGAGAACCTCCGGCCTTACGAGCCGTGAGTTACATGGGAGATATCACACCTCCAACGTACATCCAGCCGGCATCCTTGCCAAGGATGGCTTGGAAGGTGATGTTATTAACCATGTACCCCACTATTCAGACATGGATTTTTTGACAGATGCTTCTCTTGATGGAACGCCAAAGATCATACATAGTCCGTTTTGAGTATACATGGATTGTATGAAATGTATTCCAGATCGAGTTGTATGATGTATCTTCAATATGATTGGAATGAAAGTGACCATGTCACATTTTTGGCCTTCACCTCTTTTGTGCAAATTGATTGGGAAACGCCATTAAAGTTAAATGAACTTCGAACAAAGAACAAAAAAGAAATAAAATAAAGAGAATAAAAGAAAACTTTCTTTAAAAATCTAAAAATGACGAACACCAATTTCACGTGAACATTAAATGAACGATAAAATAAAATTTGAATCATTAAAAGATAAACGAAATCAACATGAATGATAAATCAAATCACAAAGCAAATTCTCAATCAAATTTCAAATTCAATCTTTCCAAATTCCAAATCAAATTTCAATCTTTTCAAATCACAAATCAAATTCTCAATCAAATTCCAAATCCACTCCCGATCAAGTTTCAAATTTGATCTTCCAAATTTCAAATCAAATCATAAATCAAATTTCAATCGAGTTCAAACTTATCCTTCCAAGTCTCAAATTCAATTTTTCCAGATTTCAAGTCTCAATCAAATTCAAATTCAATTTCTTCCAGATCTCGAATCAAATATCAATCACATCAAGTTCAACCTTTTGGGTCGAGGATTTTATATCCAAGACTGCACTGCTTTAGGATTCTTTCCTATTGCACTGAAGTACATCAAATTCAACTTTTGGGTCGAGGATTTTACATCCAAGACTGCAATGCTTTAGGATTCTTTTCCTATTGCACTGAAATACATCAAATTCAAACTTTTGGGTTGAGGATTTTACATCCAAGACTGCACTGCTTTAGGATTTTTTCCTATTGCACTGAAATACATCAAATTCAAACTTTTGGGTCGAGGATTTTACATCCAAGACTGCACTGCTTTAGGATTCTTTTCCTATTGCACTGAAATACATCAAATTCAAAATTTTGGGTCGAGGATTTTACATCCAAGACTGCACTGCTTTAGGATTCTTTTCCTATTGCACTGAAATACATCAAATTCAACTTTTGGGTCGAGGATTTTACATCCAAGACTGCACTGCTTTAGGATTCTTTTCCAATTGCACTGAAGTACATCAAATTCAAACTTTTGGGTCGAGGATTTTATATCCAAGACTGCACTGCTTTAGGATTCCTTTCCTATTGCACTGAAATACATCAAATTCAAACTTTTGGGTCGAGGATTTTACATCCAAGACTGCACTGCTTTAGGATTCTTTTCCTATTGCACTGAAATACATCAAATTCAAACTTTTGGGTCGAGGATTTTACATCCAAGACTGCACTGCTTTAGGATTCTTTTCCTATTGCACTAAAATACATCAAATTCAACTTTTGGGTCGAGGATTTTACATCCAAGACTGCACTGCTTTAGGATTCTCCCCTATTGCACTTAAGTACATCAAATTCAAACTTTTGGGTCGAGGATTTTACATCCAAGACTGCACTGCTTTAGGATTCTTTTCCTATTGCACTGAAATACCTCAAATTCAAACTTTTGGGTCGAGGATTTTACATCCAAGACTACACTGCTTTAGGATTCTTTTCCTATTGCACTGAAATACATCAAAATTCAAACTTTTGGGTTGAGGATTTAAATCCGAGATCGCATTGCTTTAGGATTCTTTCCTATTGCGATGAAATACATCAAAATCAAACTTTTGAGGTTAAGGATTTTATATCCAATACCGCATTACTACGAGATCTCTCCTCATTGCAATGATTCAATCCGATCAATTCAATTTTCTTTCGAGGTTGAAGATGTTACATCTACAACCTCAGAATTCCAATTTTCATTTCAAATCAAATCCTTCAAATTAATCTTGACAAACTTCAATCTAAATTGAAACTCCAAATTGAAATCTAAACTCACACATCGAAACTTAAATTGAAACAAAATAAAATCTAAATCGAAATTCCCCCAGGTCATGTGATTTGGAGTTTACCTCCTTTTCCTTTCCCCAGCGAGAGTTCAGGAATCTCCGGTTTCAGAGATATACTTGCTACTCCCCAGCGAAAACTCCTCTATTTCGTCCTAAGTTTGCCACTTGGATGTTTGTGTTGGTTTTGTTGATCGCTTCGGTTAACACCAATACGCGCGGTGTGCTCCGTCAGCTCACCACACCTATTGGGGTCCATTTGTTGACCTCATTTTTGATGAGGTCTTCTCTTCTTCTCTTTAGTACTTAGGATCTAGCCTTAGGCTTTTCCTTTGACTATCTTAGAGGACTAGAATTGGGACCCACCTTTTAGAAATTCAAACCACTTCTTAACTCCCTGCAAACTCCACAAACTTGACCGTAGACCCCTAATCACCTAGAGGGTTGAAATCGAATGTGGAAGTTTAAAGGATGAGTTCTTATAGGACTCTTTGGCCTTAGGACCGCCACAGGTGGCACAGTGCGGTGAAGGGGCGGCTTACACACACACTACACCTATACACTACACTTTCACACACCCATACCTAACTTGACCTCCTGACTCATGTGGGTGATTCACATGGATGGTCCTTAACCCCTAAGCCCTTGGCTAAGAGGGTTAGGAACAACATAGTGAATGCCTCAAATGAGTCCCTTCATGGCTCATGTGGGCTTGACATGGCTTCATGGCTCAACCAAAATGACTTCTTTCCACTTACATCCACCCAATCTTCAATTTTCCAAATTTTCAATTTTTGACCCCCGGGACCCTACACCCGCTTAGCCTACCCAAAACCCCCGAAATTACCCAAATTTCTCAAAATTTCCAAATTATCCAAAATTCTCCAAAATCATTCCCAAACATTTCCACATCACTTAAATTGATCATCCATACCCAAAAATACCAAAAATTCCAAGAAAACCTCCCAATACCCTCCAAATACCCAAAATACCCCTCTTGGCCAAAAAATCCAAAAATTCAGAAAATTCCCAGAAAATTCCCAGAAAATTCTAGAAAATCCCAAATATTCCCAATTTCATTTTGTCCAACTACACCATGGGCCAATTTTCTCAATTTACCCTACTTTTGTCAAAACCCCCAATTTGACCCATTTTAACCCTAAGTGAACCCAATGTCAAACCAAACCTACCCAATTGACCCCAATTTTGGTCCAATTCAATTCTAAACTTCAATTCAATATCCCAAATACCAATCTAGAACAAATCTAAGTCCAATTTGATTGACACTTGGATCCAATCTCACTTTTGGCCTTAAAGCCCAATTTGGACCCATGACCCAAACCTAACCCAAACTCACCCAACTCAATTCCAATTAACCCCAAATCTTTTCTAAATCTTCCTTAACATTCCCAAAAACAAAATACTAACATGATTTGCCCAAAATTTGGACCCAAACCCCACTCAAACTCAATCCAAAGTTAAAAGGGCCCATTTTTGACCTAAACCCGAACCTAACCCAAATGAGCCCAAACCCCAAAATCAAAGCCCAACCAAAGCCAAAACCTCTTTGAAACACTCCCATAAACATTTCTCAACATTGATTTTATATCAATTTCAACCCTAGCCCAACATTAGCCCAAGTTGGCCCACTTGGACCCATATAGGCCCACTTACCAAATAAATCCAAATTCAAACCAATTCAACTCCAAATCACACCAAATTGATTCCAAGCCCTTCATAGAACATCCCTAAACCAATTATGACATTTATTTGATAAAGTTCTTCACAAAATCTTTACCTAAATGCCCATCCTAAAATCAAAAAGCCCATTTCCCTTAAACTTTCATAAAAGCCCACTTCACCACATTCAAAAGCCCAAAATCTACCCTAAAGCCCACATGACATCTCCATTTGTCATCCACTTAATTAAGGCCATTACCTAAGTCCTAAATTCACCATCAAATTATTCCAAATCAAGCTTCATGCAAATTTTCACCAAAATATCCAAAATTCTTAAAACCCATTTCCATGAAATTGACTCAAATTTCCCAAGCCAAAGACAAGCCATGCGAAGCCATGGACAAGCCACATGAAGCCATGGAAGGCTTGACATGTGATCAAGCCATTAATGGCAAAAGGAGGAGCCCCTTTCCTAATCCTCCTTAACCCCTTTTTACCTTAAGCATGTCACACACTAAACCATGTTTAGCCACCTCATCATGGATAGAGACCACACCACTCTCCCTTGGGCGACCCAATCGATCCTCTCGGCCCAAAATCGAGGCCATGGGGAGGTGCACCCAACCCAAACCAATGGATTGACCAATTTCAAGCCAAAGTGGCCTTTTCCCCATTCCATTTTAATCCAAACACTTTACACATGTCCAAGCCCAATTGACTTCACCATTGCCAAGCCACGACCTCGGTCGGTCAAGATGGTGACCCATGCCTGCAGGCCGGCCGCCTCGGATCACCGGAAAACACCACACCCGAGAGCTCACATGTGAGCCAACTTTGAAATTCCACCTTGCTGAGCTGCCCCATGCCCAATGGCCACCATGGCTGTTCTTCCCATGACCAGAGCAGCTGATCCCAACCCTTGGCCATCCCTGGGAGACTCTCCAGCCACCTCTATTTAAACCCGACCCCCTCACGGCCATGAGAGGAGAGTTGCACAAACCTTGCCGAAACTCTGCCAAAATTGTTCCAAACCCTTCTCCACGCTTAGAGCAGTTGATCCCCAGTGTCAATTTGCCCTAATCCCCATTGATAAAATCCAATTTCCCAACTGAAATTCCACCTAAAACCAGGACACTTCTCCACAGTGAGCCAATTCCCAAATTGATTGGTTCTACACCTTCACTGGACCGAGGGAAGGTGTCCACCGACAAAAGCCCCATCTCCGGAGCCACCCGGTTGCTCCGGCCTCCAAGCTTTGTGATCGGGCTTGGTCGAAATCACACTCGGACAATTCACTGGACCAGGAGACTTCATCTGGAGCTTGCTTGGATCCAATCGAAGGTGCAACAACTCTCAGATCGAAGCCACACTTCTCTGATCAAAGGTATGAGCTAATTCTTCATCCCGAGCTTCTGGAGATTCTCCATTTCAAATGCCTTAGTTTCAATGCATGATAACCGTATAGATGTGTTCGTCTCTTCAAGACGAATCCATAGAGCATAAGAACATGAAAATCCATTGAGTATCGAGTGAGATCTTAGGGATTTAGTTTGGACGGCTCTCGGGTGAGGACGCTCGGGGACGATGAACGGATGCCGTCCATTCAATACACGCGCGGACGAACGGCTCAGATGGCGTCGGACCAGGAGACGGTACGAGAACCGCGGGGCCGGGCTGCTGACTCAGGTGGCGGCGTCGAATAGGAGCGCGACACGCGGCGTTTCGGAGATGCCGAGGATGAGTTGGCGCCGCGTGGATAAATAGAAAATTAGGGTATTTTTTGATTTATTTAATTCCCTAAACTTCAAAAATTCATAACTATGTGTAGAAAAATCAGAAAAATAAAATAAAAATACCCTCTTGCTCAGTGAACGGAGGAGAATAATGTGGAAAAGAAATCATTTAATTTCATCAAGTATTTTATTTTTAATAATTTATTTACTCTCTGCATACTTTTAATTCTCCATGCATGTATACAATTCACCATGGCATGAGACCATAGGGCTTTTGAAGCCTCTGAATTTGGGAACATTCCCTGAATTTTCCAAAGTCAGAGGCCATCCCTATGAAAAGTTATTGATTTTTCAAATTCATGTTGCTATTTTGAGTATTTTAATTCCAATAAATAGCATGTTGTGAAATAAATTCTAGGAAAATTTGGTGATGTTCCTTATGACTAGAGAATCTTAGGAAAAATAGGTTTTGAGTTAGTTCATTTAAAACAACCCTAATTGGCTTAAACACCCAAAATAGGTCTCTAATTAATTAGAGTTAACCATGCATCAAATTGACTTGAAATCAATTCTCCACTGACCTTTAAGATCGGAGGAATCCACCATAAAAGTTTGAGGTCAATTGGACTTGGTTAGCCCCACTAATTGGGTTGATTAAGCCACTTAGCCATTTTAAACTTTAAAAATTCATAACTTTTAAAATACCTTTCAAAAATTCACCAAATTAGTTTTGGAGCCTCTCTGATATCAGGGGAACCTAAGAAAATTAAAATTTCAATTTTCTAAAAAAGTTGATTTTTAATAAAATTTTAATATTTTTAATAATTAAAAAATAATGAAAATCACTAAAATAATAAAATTCACCAAAATGTCACATTTTGAATTTTAATCACATAGGAACAAATCCCACATTTTTCTTAGGTCTATTTAGTGAGATATTAAATTTTAAAGCTCTAGGGTAATTTTAAAATTAAAAAAATGTATTTTCTAGCATTTTCACTAAAATAATTATAATAAATCATAGAAAAATCAAAAAATTGTAAAATTTGATTCTCTGATTTCTTTGATATTAGAGAGATTTTTGAAAAATATAAAATTCATTTTTCAATATTTATTTTATTTTTAAATTAATTAACACTCCAAAACTTAAAATAATTATAATAAAAATAATATAATTCAAAAAATCACCAAAATTGGTCCAAGTGATCCTCTGGTCATTAGGAATGTCCCCTAATTTTCTTAAGGACAGAAACTTTCCCTTGGTCATGTTATTAAATTTTCCTTGAAAATCTCTATTTTCTACCAAAAATAATTATATAAATAAATTAAATACAGAAAAATCACATTTTCTCCTCTCATGTCTTTATTTACATATGAGTGAAGTCACATAAAAATTTTAAGTTCATTTGAGTTCAATTTAGTGAGTTATGAAATTATTAAGCTTAAAGGGTAAAGTGGTAATTAAATTTTTTAATCCTTAATTAAAACTTTAGGTTTAATAAAAAAATTAACAAGTAAAATATTTGATCCTAATCTGATTTGGATGTTTGAAATTTAAATGATTAAAGGGTAGAAACCCATTAAGCAATTTTAAAATGATTAAACTTTAATTAAATGATGGATTAAATTTGGAAGAATAATAAAATTGGAATTATTAAAATAGGGATATTATTAGGAAGAAATTTATTCTTTAATTTAAAAATCCCTAAATTAATTATCTCATTAATATTCAATTCTTAATTAAAATGATAACTCAAATTTAAAATATTAAAAGACTTAATCATTAAACTAAAATTAAATTATTAAACTCTTTTAAAATTTTAATTAAAATAAGAAAATAAAATAAAATTAAATTAAATTAAATTAAATCAAATTAAATTAAATTAAATTAAATAAATAAATCAAATTAAAATAAATAAAACAAACAAATTAAATTAAATTAAATAACTTAAATTAAATTAAATTAAATTAAATAAATTAAATTAAATTAAATTAAATTAAATGAATTAAATTAAATTAAATAATTAAATTAAATTAAATTAAATTAAATTAAATTAAATTAAATTAAATTAAATTAAATTAAATTAAATTAAATTAAATCAAATTAAATTAAAATTAAATCAAATCAAATTAACTAAACATCGAAATATAATTAAATTAAACTCAATTGAATTAAATTAAATTAAAACTCAATTAAATTAAATTAAATTGAATTAAATGTAACATCACCTAAAATAGAAAGAAATTAAATATAAAGCAACTTGAACACTATTCCAAATTTAAACCCTTTAACTTAAATTAAATTATTTGAATACCAATTTACCCTCGAAAGCTTTAGTTATTATAACTCCTAAACAGAACATTAAATGAAATGTTACTTCACTTATATAACATTCAAATGTCCTAGTTCACTGAGCAAGACAACAAAACTTGAATTCTCGGACGATTAATTCATTTATATAATTAAATTCATTTGGACTTAAAACAATCCTAGAAATATTGAAAAGATGTTTAAGATTCTTCTTAAGCACTTCCTCAATATGATATGACATTTATAAGAACAATTGAATTTAATTATTCTTTGATGAAGAAAATCGTCCTTAAACAAAAACACAAGAACCTAGACGTCATAGGAAATGACTAGCTAAAGGATTAGGAATTTGGTAGAAAACCATAAACCTTACCTTAGCTTTACCTAGGAACTTGCTTAAATATTCTAATTGTGTTTTAAGTGTAGCTTGGGATGACGGGAAGACCCTCCAGGTACGCTTTTATTTTATTGCAATTTACTTTCTTGCAATTTACATTATTGCAATTTATTTAACCGCATTGCACTTACTTTTCTTGCATGATAAACAACTGTTGCATGAAAACTCTCACCTTTAGGATAGACCCTAAAACTGAAACCAAAACTAAGATAAAAGTCATTGCAAGATAAAATTCACCGCCACAACATTTCAAAATATAAAACAACTCAAAACTTAATCACAAACAGAACACAAAACTACAATTACAACTAAATTAAAACGTCCTGTTGGATGATCGGGAATACCTCGGATGATGTAACCTACGTGTTGCTAACGAGATTTCCCACGATCTAAATGAATGTGTGGAACTCATTCAGTTGAGTTTAGAAAATTCATCTGGACTAAGTGAATCCGATAAAAATAATGATGCCGGAAGGATGGAACCGTGGGATCTTAACCGGTGTCGTTATAATCAACTTTAAGATTTGTTTTAATTAAAACACAAAAAAAAACACACTTGGAAATTAAGGCTTCTCTAAACCAAAACACTTTTCTCATCCCTTGATTTATGACTTCTAAAACTAAACCTCTGCAACAACAAAGGAGCTCGGAGCATGGTGGGCAGCACGGCCATCGTCATCAGCAAAACCTGAGTCTACTTCAGCAAAACTTCCCTAGAATTAAATAACCAAGCCATAGGATTTCGAGGTAGTTTGCCTAGTGCAACATAAATCCTCAACCTCTTCGTTAGGCACTTGCATTGCAAATTAAGCCCTAACCGGTCTTAGGATTCCGAGGTAGTCGTTTGGGTACGACATAAACCCTCACATCTTCGAAGGCTATTTGTATGATTCTATCATATAAATATAAGTCCTAATTAACTAAAATTGGCAAAATCAAAACATTTAAATAAATATTAGGACTTTCCTAAATCCAAGCCAAACAATAGGATAGTCGGGAAATTACCGAAGTTCGCTTCGAATCTGTGATTTCTCCTACTTTTCTTCCTTTGGATTCCCAAAACAAAATGTTCCAAATTGGATCCATTCCCTATTGAAATTCCAAAATTCAATCCCTTGAAAACTTAAACTTTGAAATCCTTGAGAGCGAGAATTATTGATTATTATCGAGAGTTTTCTTAGGTGATTCCCATCACTTAAGATGTAATTAACTATAGGGGCTTGCCCTTATAGGGAATTTTAAAGAACCTGAGTAATATAAACCCTGTTTAATGCTTTCATATTAAGCGGGGAATTTGTCGGCTTATAAAATTGGTTCGCGGACCAAACGAATGTCACAAATCTTCTAGTTTATTTAATCGAGCCCCACCGTCAAGCAGTGTGTCTATCCTTAGGGATAGATACACGGTTTGTGGTGCGGTGCTTGTTTATATAAACTATTTGGGATGTGAGATCGGTTTAATCTCATATCATAAAACCTTCAAATTTAAAATTATTTTCAAAACCAAATACTACTTTTCAAATTTATTTATTTAAATTAAATTAAAGATTCGGCGACAACTTCTGTTAGGCGACCCCCTTTTCAAAATACAACTCTAACCTAAAAATAAGCCGCACAATGCCCCTCAATTATATGTTGGATGATGAAATATTTGATGTTTGGGGATTAGATTTTATGGGACCATTTACACCATCTTTCGGAAATATTTATATTTTGATAACACTAGACTATGTTTCCAAATGGATTGAAGCTATTGCTTTACCTCGATGTGATGCTCAAAGTGTTGCAAAGTTTTTAGAAAAGAATATATTTTGCAGATTTGGAATACCAAGAGTAATCATAAGCGATGGGGAAGTCATTTTAGAAATGTGATTATTGGGAAGTTAGATAAGAAATATCATATTAATCATCGCATTGCTACTGCTTATCATCCGCAGACAAGTGGTTTGGTTGAATTATCTAATCGTGAAATTAAACGAATATTGGAAAAAACTGTTAATCCAAATATAAAGGATTGGTCAATCAAATTGGATTATGCTTTGTGGGCCTATAGGACTGCTTACAGAACACCTATAGGAATGTCCCCATATAGGCTGATTTTTGGAAAAGCTTGTCATTTACCTTTTAAACTTGAGCATAAAGCATATTGGGCTATTAAAGAGTTCAATTATAATTTGAAAGATGCTGCTGAAAAGAGATTATTACAATTGAATGAGCTTGAAGAAATAAGGAATGAATCTTATGAAAATGCTTAAGATTTATAAGGAAAAGATGAAGTTATGGCATGATCGGAAGATTCTTACTAAAAATCTTGTACCAGGACAAAAAGTTTTACTTGTATAATGCTAGATTGAGAATATTTTCTAGAAAACTTAAGTCCAGGTGGATGGGTCCATTTATTGTGATAAAAGTTTATTCTTATGGAGCTGTAGATATTCAAGATCCTAAGACTGGAAAAATATTTAAAGTTAACGAACATAGACTTAAACCATATTTTTTAGTCAATAAATCTAAATCTGATAATAATTTGATGTTGGGTCACTCAAAATGAGTTTTGGGTATGTTAAGTTGAAGACGTTAAAACAAGCGCTTTGTGGGAGGCAACCTATAATTATTGGTGTGCTTTGCTTTATCTTTGTTTTTGTGTTTTGTTTTCTTTGTTTGGTTTGTTTTTATGTTTTTAGTGGTATTAATTTGGAGTTTTTAAACTATAGTAGAGTTTATTTGACCTTAATTGATGATTTAGAGAAGTCAGAAAGAAAATTTGGACACTTAGCAGACCTGTGCAAAATTAAGCACTGACGGCTAAGCGCCGACTGGTTGGCACTTAGGCGTCGCAGTTATAAAAAACGTGAAAAATGAGGTTATAGAAGCCTAGATCGTGGGAGAGTCATTTTGGAAGTTATTTTAGAGTTTTAAAATTTCTTGGGGCAGTTTTGACACTTCCCAAGTCTATAAAAAGGACCTGATTTAAGAGAAACACTTGCTCCAAGTCCTAATTTCATTTCTGAGTCTTATGAAGAGAGTTTTGAGTGCATCATGTCTTCTTGAGAGAATGAGATTAAGAAGAAGGATGATTCTGACAAGAGTAAGTTCGTTAGTGACAGTTCGAAAGAGTTATTCAATGGATATCTCGCTGTTAGTATTCAAGAGATTGCTGAAATAATTGCAAAAATTGAAGCCCAAGTGACTTTAATAAAAGAAAAAATCCATGAAAGTAACCTGCATTTGGAGCACATGGGATGACAACTCAAGATGCAAATCAGTCATTCAAGGTACATGGAAGAAGCGGATAAGGCGATGTTTCTGAAGAAAAAATAGATTGAAGAAGATGATTTAAGGATGAACAATTATTGCCCGTTTTATCAGATTTATATTCCAGAAAGGTCAAAAGAGAATCATAATGGTTCGGGATATAATCCGCATAATAGAGAATGGAATTAAGAGTGCTTTGTTCTTATTTGTTTAGTGTTCTTATGTGTTATGTTTAGTGTTCATGTGTGTTATGTTTGGTGTGTTTAGTGTTTATATTTAAGTATTAACTAAGCCTAATGATGTGATGGGTACATCCTAGAGATGTATACTTATCAGTTTGAGATTAAAGTCTCTTGTATTTAAAGAATTTCATCCTTTATGTGTGGATAGGAATTCTAGAATTGTATTAAGTGTTATGTTTGTTTTAATATAAGTTTGTGTTTGTGTGAAATTTGTGTGGAATCAATGGATATTAAATTTTGATTTGGAATATTGGAAGATTTATGTGGGGAGAAATAATTATTCTGGAGTAATTAAGGGTGATTAACAAAGTGATTTAGTGCATATACCTTAATTGTGAAAATTTAGGTATTGGTGGCTAAGCGCCAGAGTGTCGGCACTTAAGCACCAGATTTCGCCGCTAAGCGCTGAGGGGTTCTCGCTTAGGCAACAGTTCACGAAATTTGGTTCCCAGCAGTTAAAAACCTGAAAATTGCCATTTTTAAACTACCCCATCATCTTCAACCTTCGGTTTATCGCGAAAAGGGAGCCTAGGGCATCATATTGTGGATCCATTAAGAGCCGATCTGAACAAAAATTGTTAGATTTGGATTCCTTGAGGTAAGAGCACTACTCCTAAGTAAAATTTTTTTGATTTTCACCATGTATTTTGAGTACATTTTAGAAAATCTTAAAATCACTATTCATGGTGAAAATTTGAGGAAAAACTTAAGAAATTGCTTGGATTTAGTGAAAATATCTTTTGGAAGATAATTTAGCAAGTTTAGTTTGATTTTAGAATTTATGGTGAATTTTTCTTGAATTTTTAGAGATGGCTCCAAAGTCAAAGCGTGCACGAGAAAAGACAAGATTTAATTCTGACAAATTTGTTAGTACAAGTGCTAAGGAACGATACGTCGATGCATTGCAGTCACGTAAGTTGATTCCTGAGCGTGTTTTTAGTAAACCAAGAGAGGTGATTGAAGATATGATTGGTAGAAGGAACTGAGAGAATTACTGTTGCTTCTCGGCTGTTGCTGTTGTTTCTATGGTCAGAGAATTTTATGCAAATTTGCCTGCTGCAGAAGAGAATCAAGTGATGGTTAGGAGGCATGAGGTCAACTTTCCTTCTAGGGCAATCAACACTTTTTATGGACTACCTCCTGACATGTTCTGTTTTTATTCTAACTATCATCCTACAGAAGGAGAATTAGATGAGATCTTGGAATTTCTAACTGATGGAAGAGGATTATGGAAAATAACAAATGATAGAAGAGCGAACTTGCATGCTTCCAAATTGAATGCCACTTCTAAGGCATGACATTATTTTCTCTCATCTAAATTGTTACCTTTGAGTCATACTAGTGAAGTAACGAGAGAAAGAGCTGTGTTGAACCAGTGCATTCAGCAAGGGAAGCCTATTGACATTGGAGGTATAATTTATGATTATGTTTTGAACTTTGCTAGATCAACCACTACTACAACTATGAGATTTCCTTCCTTGATTCATTCATTATGTGAATGATCTGGAGTGAAGTTTGAAACCTAGGAAGAGGTACTTCAGGCATTGAGACCAATTACCAGTGTCAACATTGGTGCTTACACTGTACATTAAGAGTTTGGTTGGAGAGGAGGATTTGGTAGGGCTTCTACTACTTCTGCTTCTGCTGCATCTACTTCTCGTGCTACTACTTCACGTGCTTCATCATCTATAGATTCAAAGACTAGTTTGTTAAGAAAGATTTTAAAAAAAGTGAGTTTTAGTCGAGAGCATCTTAAAGATATTGATGGTAAAGTGGATAATGTGGAAAGATATTGTGAAACATGATGAGTATGAGGAGAGTTATCAGTAATATTTGGATAGACTGATTAGAGGTGATCACAGTACTGAGATGTCCCCTAATCCATTCTACATACCTTATGTGCCATATAGGGATTGGAATGAGCAGGATGATGATGATGATGAGGATGATGAGTAGATTTATGTTATTTTTTTTCATTGTGGTGTTGTTGTTGATGTAATGATGTGTGTTTTGTTTAGTATTTAGTTTGATCATTGTGTTGTGATGTTAACCTTGATAGTATGCAGAATGTAGTTTGTATTATTTTTCTGTTATGCATATTCATACGTATTATTGTTGTTTGTATTGATGTTTTATATGTTGCTTTGTGGTAGTGTGTGTAATAGTAAATGTTTTTATGTGTATGTTATGTCAGAGTTTTTAGTAGTGTGTACTTTAATTCAAAAACTGTTAGGAGATTATAAACCACTATTGGGAACTTCTACTTAGGAAACTACATGTTTAAAATTTTTCAAATTCCACTATCATCTGTTATCTGTATTAGTGTGTTATTTAAGTTGGTGTGTATTTGCTTTGTAAACCTCCACTACAGTAGAAGTCTTTTTGAAATTTTTAACTTATCTTTGTATAAAAAAATGTTTTGAAAAACTAAATTTGATTTCATTTTACTCCTGTTATTTAAATTGTTATACTTGCATATTAGGATATTAAAAATTCCTGCAAGCATGATATGTCAGTTTTTATTTCTCACCCATGTATCATTTCTTATGCTTAAATGTTTTATCTTAGCTAAAAATTAAAGTTTTAGGTTGGATTTTAAAAACAAAGGTTTTCAAAAACCTAAAATTTTATTTGATTCTCAAGAATACTTCAAATAAATCTTATTTTTGATTGAGAACAATTATGTACATGAACTTATATTAGGGGAACAAAAATTTTGAATATTGAAATGAATAAAAGAATTTAGTTAAAATTTATAGTAATCATGAAAAACTTAATGTTAAAATTTTCTTAATGAAGAGATGTTAAATAAAGTTAAACTATCATTAGTAAGAAGTTTTGTATTTTTGGATAAATATAAGATTTGACTTTTATTCTTCAAAGCATAAATTTCTTTTATTGAAGAGTAATTTTTAAATATTATTATTATGATTTTTAAGTAAAAGATTTATATCTGACCTTTATTTTAAATGGAAGGGTAGAATTCAAAATCATTAAAGGCCTATCCAGATATAGTAATCCTTGCCTTAAAAAAAAAGAAAAAAAAAGAAAAGTAAAAGTGAAAAATAATATATGAAAAGGGAGGAGAACCTTGAGGATTTAAGGGCCTAATCAAAAATTGGTTTCATACATAAAGTTTAAGATATAAGTTCAGAGAAAATCTAAAGCTTAAGGTTATAATATAGTAAGTAAAATTAATTTCAAATAAAGATTTTTAAGCGAGAAAAATAAGTGTTTGAGTCCTATATTTTGAAGAATCTACAACTATTTCTGAATTAGATAGAAACTTATATTTGTCATTTTCCTTTACTTAAGAACTTTCTAAACATTAAGTTGGTTTTAATTACTGAAAATTTTTCTAAATTGGTCTATTTCATTTCTAGAACAAAATTTTGTTATCTTTCTAAGAAAATCATTACATAATTTGGATGCTAAATTTTTCTATGAGATTAACTGTCACTTGAGGACAAGTAACATTTTAAGTTTGGAGGATTTTGATACACCTAAAATATATAGTTTTTTTATGCACATTTTTTTACCTATTTTTAATGATATTGCACTTTAATGGAAGGTATTTCGTGTTTTTTTTGTTGGTATGATGAAAATGAATGGTCATGATGAAAGGATCAAAATTGGATCAAATTTCGAAAAAAAAATGAAAAATGAAACTTGGGCACTAGCCGCTAAGCGCCGCTGGGCCGGCGCTTAGCCGCCACAGTTAAAAATCGAAATCTAAAGGAATTTGGTGCCAACTTCAAAGGGGATGGGATGCAACTCTTAGTGGTAACTTCTATTACTTCCTTAGAGCGGCAAGTTTGAATGAAGGGGTGCATTCTTTGGTGGATACATTGAATCTGGACACATTTGAAGAGACACAAAGACACCTTTTGGTTTACTATTTAAAGAGAGTCTTAGGAAAGATTAAGGGGCTCTTCCACTTGCATTTTGAAGAGAGTTTTTACAATATTTTACTTTTATTTTGTGAGAGTTTTTATTAAGAGTAGGAGTAAAGAGTAGAAAGGAGAAAAGGGTCAGAGTGAAGTCTTCTTCTTCCCACTTCTTTTCTTTCTTTTAGTTTAGTTTCTATTGAAGTCTGAATTTTATTCTGAGTAATCGGAGTTGGGATATCCGCTTTGAGGAGTAGTTTAGTGAAGAGTTAAAGTTTCAGAGGAACTTCCTGAGTCTTGTGGAGAGAATTTTCAGATAAGTGTTTACTTTTGTTCATACATTTGGTTTTTTAATTAATACTTTTTTGTTTGTTGTTTTTCTTATGGTTTTTAATTTCAAATTAATGTATTTTTGTATTATCTCAATGCATTCTGAGTAGTTTACTTTATCTTTTTCTTTCTTAATTGGAGAAGTAATTAGTTTATAGTGAATTGTTGTGGAAAGTATATGTGTTTAAAGTTGGAAGAAGTTGTGAAGATTGATTCTGAAAACTTTGTTTACTTCTTAATTTGTCCTGTTAAGTTGTAGAATTTCTAGAGATTATGTAAGATTCAATGCGGTATTGTCTCATAAAAGTTAGTAAGAATCAAATGCAATTATATGGGTGAGAATTGTAGTCTATATAATTGAATGTAATATTAGAAGATATTTTTATGGAAGGGAGTAAAATTAGAGGATTTTAGAGTGACAGGCTAAAACCCCCCAAATTTTGTTTGAAGTTTTGAGTTTTGTTATGAGAAGTTAGCCCCCAGTTGGTGGGAATCGAGGGAACTCTAGAGTGAGAGACTAGTATCTTCCCTGCCTAACCATGTTCAAAATGAAAAAAATTTCAAATTAACCTATGTTGTTTATAGAACCAAGTAAGGGTAAAGAACACATTTGCTTCTATCTATCACAACAAATTTAAATACTTCCACAAAAATACTTTAATAATTATTACTACTTCTTAAAAGGAAAGAAAAAGATATTCTAGTTAATATTGTTTTACATACAGTGTTTTTAGTTATTATAATTTTAATTTCTTGCTAAACATTTTGTTAAGGAAATTTCAAAAGACAAATCAACTTTCAAAACTTTTCAAAATCAAGTCATACTTTCAAAGGCTATTTAAAAAAATTAAAAAGATAATTTTTTGATTTCTTTAAAGATTTTCATATTTTCCGTGTGGGTTCGATATCTCGGAGCTTAATCAGAAAGTCCTATATTACTTGATAAACGATACATATACTTGCGTAATATCCACATTATAAATCAAAATCATCAGCATATATATATATATCTGGCAGGATCAAGTTTGTGGTGTCGTTGCCAATTTTCATATCATATTTGTAAGTATAAATATAAGGTGGATCAGTGATCAACACATAAACATCGATAAAGATAAATTCAAATCACAAACAATCACAATGATAATATATGGGTTGCCTCCCACAAAGCGCTTGGTTTAATGTCTTCAGCCTGACCTAATCAGTTGTATTAATCGGGTAGAATAAGTTCGTAAGCTGACTTAGATGCTATATAAATGTGTACTAAAAATTCAATCGCCAGTAACGGCACCAAAAACTTGACTCGTAATCCGCTGATGATAAATATAATAATTAATGCTTTCAAATATATGTAATAGATAACAATGGCAACTAGTGTATACAAATATAATTTTATCAAAAATATTTTACATACTAGGGGTACTACGCAAGTATACGTATCGTATCAAGTAATATAGTGCTTTGAAATAAAGATCCCAGTATCGATCCCACACTGAGTGAGTTATGGATTTTAAATATTTTCATTTTATTTTAATGTATTTCTTTTATAGTTTATAAATTTCATATTTTTAATTTACTAGATGTAATAATAAAGCAGTAATGAAAGAGGTAATAATAAAGCAGTAATGAAATGATTGATGTAAATAGCAATAAGAACACAACTTTCTTCCTTTCAATTAATCTAAGATTTTCTAAGATAATGATAATATTCATGGAGAATATAAATTTATGGTATTGTGCCAAATAGAAGCATTGATATTCTTTACCCCTTGATCCAGGTGTAATGAACATTGGCTGCTTTATAGATCGGGTCCGGATGTATTGTTAGTAGAATGGGTTAATCTAGGCTCACACTATTAGATGTCCAATGGTGGCTATGGTCGACCCTACTAGTGACCCTTTCCTTCTCTATAAACCAAATCAAAAGAATTTAGTCTGTCACTCTAAAAACTTATTAATTCTACGCCCAACATATAATATCTTCCTATTTATTTGCACTTCACCTTGAATAACCCGCACAAGGCCTTCGACTACCCAAGGATTGATGTGATATCTACTA
This sequence comes from Papilionanthe hookeriana x Papilionanthe teres, assembly GCA_022702705.1. Lineage (NCBI taxonomy): Eukaryota > Viridiplantae > Streptophyta > Magnoliopsida > Asparagales > Orchidaceae > Papilionanthe > Papilionanthe hookeriana x Papilionanthe teres. The sequence continues at coordinate 39,018,588 of CM040422.1, forward strand.
GTTAAGAATTCATCTCCTTCTAGGTATAAAAACTCTTCAACAAATTTTAACAATACAAGTGATGAATTTGTAAAGTCAATGAAGATCCGGTATTAATATCATCACAATGTTTTAAAATATAAACAGTTTTTAATTCTCCATCGAATTTTATATTATCTTGTTTATCTTTTCATAATTGAAAGGAGAAAGTAAACTAACTACTCATAACACATTGAATTTAAACAACAAAACATGATAATAAAACTTTGAATAAAATTACGAATACTTATCTCAAGTGTTTCTCCTACTGAACCTCTGAATTCTTCTAACTCCAAAGCAAATAAACTACAAAAGCACCAACTCTTTAAACTCTCAATACAAAATCTAAACAAACTCACTAATTAATAAAAGTGGCCCTAAAATATTTATCTAATTTCTCTCTCTAGATGGACTCTAGACTCTCTCTCTCTAATGGGGTGTATGGGGCCTTTTTTCTCTGAAGGAGTACCCTCTTATTTATAGGCTTCAAGGGTTGCCTTGAGGCACCTCTTAAAAATGTGTCCACATTTAGTGAATCTTCTAGAAGGTGTGTCTGGCACCTAGGCGCCGGAATCTGGCGTCTAAGCGCCAGACTCTGCATCTAGTTCTTCGCACCTCTTCACTTTGGATCGCACCTCTTCGCGATTAAAACCGTTTCCAAGCGTCCAAATACATTGTATCAAATGTCCTATAAACCAAGAACAACTGCCAGTCTTCTAGAAGGTCCAATAATCGCTAACACCGTCAAAATAACCATCCAAAAGTCGTCAAAAATCTTGACAGATCCCGTATCGACGTGGTGCTTAGGCGCCGGATTCTCGTGCCTAGGCGCCAGACCAATAATTTAGATAATTTTGCATTTTGGCTCCATTTTTGCTCCTTTTTGCTCCTTTTTCATTTTTTTTGCTTCTTAAACATTTTTCCATCACCTATATCCAAAAACACAAAAATACCTTTCATTAAAGCATAATATCCTTAAAAATTTGATAAAAATCAAGGCATAAAAATGGGTATTTTTTCATGGATCAAAATCCCTTAAACTTAAATGTTACTTGTCCTCAAGTAACCCTTTTTACAATATAAAATGTATAACATTTGGAATGAAAGATAAATATTTAAGACTCCTTGTAATTTTTGATCTTATAAAGGCTTTAGTAAATCATTAACCAAATTTCACTAACTAAGTTTAATTTTAAGAATGTAAAGAATATTCAATTAGCAAATCATAAGACTTCAAAAATTTTTCATTCATTTTGAAAATAAAAAAAGTTTATTATATTAAGATCACATAGATTATTTACAAGAAAAAGATTTTCATGAAAAGTCGTTCTTAAATAAAGATTCATGCATGAAAATTAAGTAAAAGAATGTAACTAGTTTTCTTCATATAAGATAATTCAAGTGAAGCCAATTTTTCATTAGGCATATCCTCAAGCTTCTCCTCTTTTTCTCTTTTTTTCTTTTCTTTTTTTTTTCACAGTGAGGATTACTGTATCTGGATAGCCTGTTAATGATTTTGAACTTCACTATCCTTAACTTATATTTTCAAATATTTACATTTTCACTTAATTATTATAACATGAATAGAATTTCAAAAAGATTTTTAATCTTTTCATTTTCAAGTTATAGTTTTTGATTTCTTAATACTTCTAAAATTCAATTATTTTTGTTATGAATAAAAAAATTTCTTAATCTTATTCTTCTTTAAGTTACATAATTCTATTCATAAAATCAATCAAAGTTATTAAAATTTTGGTTAAGTCCACTAAATTATTTATAATTTAAAAAATTTAAGTGATCTTAAATAGATTTTTCATTCCTTATGTTATGTTAAGATTTTTTTAGAAAATATTAGTTTATTAAGGACAAATAAAATTTAAATTTGAATGTATTTTCTCTTTTCCCAAACTTAAGTTTTGGTATATCATGAAAATAATAAAGTATGATAGAAAGAAAAGTATAATTTAAAAAGGAATTTTATAAACATGTAAAAAAAAAAATCTAGAAAGAAATATAGTTTACTTCTACACATGCTTTTTATGAATATTACAGAAATAATGGAGCATATAAAAGTAAGCAAGCTCAAAAATTTTATATAGCAGTAATTGAATTAAATAACTATATTACTAACATAAATAAAATAACATTACTAACTATTCTAGAATACTAAGCAGTAGGCTGAAACCAAAAATAAACACAAATTCATTCAAATTTCAGTCTGCAACTAATTATCTAAAACAATCTCAACATCAAATAATTCATACAAAGTCTCATAAACAAATATAAACTCGTAAACAACAAACAACAATCAGTACTAGCAAACAAAAACTAAACTAACAACAAACTCAGCACATTTCAGAGGTAAATCAGGCCACTAATCACTGTCTGTAGCCTTTTCATCGTCATCACCAAAAGAAAACTCCACATCCTTAGGATCAACATATGGTGAAAATCTAGGACAGGTGGGAAACTGAATATCATGCTCACCCTTCAAGAATCTGACTAAAGATTCTGAATACTCAGCATCATATTCACTCTTCCTCTGGGTGTAATCAGATAGGTGATCAATCTTCTTATCCATAGTATCAACTCTGCAGTGAGTTAGAAATAACTCATTCAACTGCTCCACAAATTGATCATGCATCGATTCCCAAAATCTAGACGGTGGCTCAGCAGTAGATGTAGAAGATCTAGAAGTGGAAGCTCTACTTGGAGTAGGTGCAAAAGTAGAAGGGGTTGTAGATCTCTTCCCACGAAGACAATCATAGATACTAACACTCTCCTGCCCAATTGGCTTGGTAGACTTCAGCTTCTCCTCAGAAATATCAGCAGTGACTCCATTGTTCACACATAAAGAATAAATCAGGGATGGGAATCCTAGTCCTATAGAAGTACTGGATCTAGCAATATACTCCACAAAATCATAAATAATACTACCTACATCTATCGGCTTCCTCTCCTGAATGCAGTAGTTTAAGATAGCTCAATCTCTAGTCACTTCGCTCAGGTGGTTGGAAGGTATAAGTCTTGCAGAAATAAATTAATGCCATGCCTTTGAAATAACATTAAACTTAGAATATTTGAATTTTACCCGTTTATCGTTCCGGATCTTCCAAGCTCCAGTGCCGTCAGTCAAATAAGCAATAATCATCTCAAGATCTCCTCAGATGGAGATAATCCAGAATAGTGGCACTCGATGGTAGGTGGCAGTCCATAAAAAACATTGATCCTTTCTGGAGTAAATCCTACTCCAATACCTCTGACGAAGACTTCGTAGTCTTTCGCATCAAAAAAGCTAGCATAAAATTCATGCATGACTGGAATAACAGCAACAGCGGTGAAATAATAGAATCATTGCCAGTTGTGCGCAACGATCGTGTTCTCAATCATTTCATCGGGATTGTAAAAGCTTCGCTCTGAGATAAATTTTCTAGACGTCGCAAATTTGTGATATCAAAAATGCACTGCCGCAGTCGCGAATTTGCTACTGTCAAAATTTTCTCGTGCCTTTCCTCGCTTAGATTTTGGTGCCATCTAAACGTGAAAGAAAACACAAATAAATTTAGGAATCAAAGATTTAAACTCTTTTTAAGCTTAAGAAACTTAAAATGAGTTTATAAATTCATGGAGAAACACTAAAAATTAAATTTTTTCTCAAAATTTCAGTTTTTAGTCAAAAATAGGAAAAACTATGGTGAAATTCAAAAATAAATGCATTAGAGTGTAGATCTAACCTTGAGATGAAGAAATCAAGTGATTTCGGGCTCAAAATCTTGATGTTTTGACTTCAAAATGGATTTAGGAGGTGGGTTTTCATAAAAAAGAGGAAGAAGATGAATCTTAGGCGTCAAAAATGGATAATGGGGGTTTAAATGGTGTTTTTCGGGTAAGCTGGCCGAACCTGCGCCTAGGCGCCAAAATTCTGGCGCGTAGGGGCCAGACTCGGCTTTCCAAAAAAATCTCTTAAAAATTTTATTTTCCACCAAAATTCGTAAATTAAACTTCTAATTACTCATATAAGAGTATTGCTTCAGTTTCCATCTTACAAAATATTTTCCAAAAATTTGAAAAATAAAAAATTAAATCCACCAATTAAACACAAGTTTAAATAAAACTCTTCTAATTCCATTCATGATTTTCAATTTCGGGCTCAATACAATTCAGATAAGTATCATAACATAATTCATGTTCTAACAATAATCAAACGACAGAAAGTTGAAAGCAAATACAACACACATTGAACATGAAAGCAAACACACAAACAAACATAATTGATTCATTAAATTGATACAACGACACACTAGATAAACCACAATCTCACCACATCACTATCTAATTCCCATTATCTTCACAATGAAGATTGCTTGGCTTACTAGGGAAGAATACTAACGCTCTCAAAAAATTCGTAGCCATTTTCTCGTCGATCCAATTGTTCTTCGCATACATCTCCACTTGAGCATCTTGATAAGCCGCTAGATGATCAAATTGAAGTTTCGCCTGCCATTCCAGATGTTCAATTTGATGATACATCTCATGGAGGCGATCTCCAATGCTTTTAAACTCTGCTTCAAACTTATCTAGATGACTAGAAATTTTCTCCAAACTTACAGCGATGAAACCATTAAAGTAGGGTTGAGGATCCTTTGAAACCTTGTCTCTAGCCTCTTCTCCAAGATTTCTCCTCTCCATTTCTTCAAAAATCCTTTCTAATCTCTCAAGAATGGAGTATATGGGTCGAAATAATGATTGTATAAGGATTGGGAACGAAGATAGGGTCATTTATAAGAGAAAATCGTGTGAAAAACTGAAAATTTTCGATTTTGACACGATCCAGAAACTGTGGCACTTAGGCGCCAAATTTGGCGCCACTTAGGTGTCAAATCTGGCGCTTAGGTGCCGGAATCATGTTTGACTCCGTTTTGCCTAACGTCAGATTTCAAAGTTTCGTTCTCCAAAATAGGTAGTTTAGAATGGTAAGATCAATATATAAACTCAGTAACACAAATTATAAGCAATCCTAATGAAGGTTAACTTGATCTCCTTTTTACTCACATATGAAATGGAGTGATCCAATGTCTACGCATTATAATTTGAGATAATTTTTAGCTTAAGTCAATAAAGACTTGTTAGCATTCAAATTTTCTAAAATAATATAAAATTAAACAAGACCGACATAACCTTACATTAAAAATGTGAAAACACACAAAACAACAAATAACTATGGTTTGCTTCCCACAAAGCGCTTGGTTTAATGTCGTCAGCCTGACCTAATTAAGTCTTTTAATCAGGTAGACTCAACTCATAAGCCTCTTTATAAATCTTTTTAAAATCTCCCAAATAAGGCTTTAGTCTTAATCCATTAACTTTAAATTTTTTTCCCATTTTGGGATCTTTAACATCCACAGCTCCATAATGGTATACTTTTTCAATTATATATGGTCCTATCCATTTTGATCTTAATTTTCCAGGAAAAAGTCTTAAACGAGTATTAAATAATAATACTTCTTGTCCAGGCTCAAATATTTTTCCTGAAATCTTTTTATCATGTAATATTTTCATTTTCTCTTTATAAATCCTTGCATTTTCATATGATTCATTTCTTATTTCATCCATCTCATTTAATTGCAATAATCGTTTTTCTCCTACAGTATTTAAATCAAAATTAAACTCCTTTACCGCTCGATAAGCTTTATGTTCAAGTTCAACAAGTAAGATACAATGTTTACCATAAACTAACCGGTAAGGTGAAATTTCGATTGGTGCCTTATAAGATGTTTTATAAGCCCATAATGCAGAATCAAGTCTATCAACCCAATAAGTTCTTTTAGGATTAATATTCTTCTCTAAAATTCTTTTAATTTCTCTGTTTAATACTTCAGCCATTCCACTTGTTTGTGGGTGATATGCAGTTGCAATTCTGTGTTTGATCCAAATTTTTCCAATAATGATTGAATTCTTATATTTCTAAAATGACTTCCACCATCTGTGATAATTACCTTAGGCATTCCAAATCTTGAAAAAATCATCTTCTTTAAAAATTTTGAAACACTTTTGAAATCACAGCTAGGTAAAGCTACAGCTTCAATCCACTTTGAAACGTAATCAACCACTACTAAAACATATATCTTTCCAGATGATGGTACAAATGGTCCCATAAAGTCTAAACCCCATGTATCAAAAATTTCAACTTCCAATATATAGTTTAAAGACATTTCAACTTTTTTTGGATATATTTCCCATCCTTTAACATCGATCACATGTTTTCACATAATGTCTTACATCTTTAAATAAGGTAGGCCAATAAAATCCTAAATTTAAAATTTTAAATGCAGTTTTATCTACTCCAAAGTATCCTCCAAATTCAGAATCATGATATTTTTTAATAATAAAATAAGTTTCTTCATAAGGTACACATCTACGAATTACAAAATCTCTTCCTAATTTAAATAAATGAGGATCTTCCCATATATAAGATTTAGCATCATTTTTAAATTTCATAATAAATTTGTTATCCAATCCATAAGGTAAAATTCTAACTAAATAGTTAACTATATCTGCATACTAAGGTGTTTGGTTTTCTTGAATAACATACAAATGTTCATCAGGAAATTTCTCATTTATATTTTCTTCAGTAATAATATCATTCTTAATTCTAGATAAATGATCAGCAATTTGGTTGTTTGTTCCTTTTTTATCCACTATTTGAAAATCAAATTCTTGTAGAAGTAAAACCCATCTTATCCGTCTAGGTTTAGCATCTTTTTTTGTCTTTAAATATTTAATAGCGGAATGATCAGTATGAACTATGCATTTGGTACCAAGAAGATAAGGTCTAAATTTATCAAAGACATATATTATAGCTAAAAGCTCTTTCTCAGTAGTAGTGTAATTTCTTTGAGTTTCAGTAAGAGTTTTACTAGCATAATATATAACGTCGAAAATTTTCTCATATTTTTGTCCCAATACAGCTCCAATTACAAAATCACTTGCATCGCACATTAATTCAAAAGGTTTATTCCAATTAGGTGCAATAATTATAGGTGCAGTTATTAATTTGTCTTTTAAAATATTGAAAGCATTAACACAGTCTTCATTAAATTCAAATTTAGCTTCTTTTTCCAATAAATGACAAAGATATTTAGCAATTTTAGAAAAATCCTTTATATATCTTCTATAAAATCCAGCATTACCTAGAAAACTTTTCACATCAGCAAAAGTAGTAGGGGTTGCAGTTCAACAATAATTTTTACTTTTGCTTGATCAACTTCCATCCATTTTTGTGAAACTTTATGACCAAGCACAATGCCTTCCGTGACCATAAATTGACATTTTTCCCAGTTAAAAACTAAATTTGTTTCTTCACATATTTTTAGGACTTTGGAAATATTTTCCAAACAAGACTCAAAAGAAGTTTCAAAACTAAAAAATCATCCTGAATACTTCAATTCCTTTGTCAATCAAATCACAAAATATTGACATCATACAACTTTGAAAAGTTGCAGGTGCATTACATAAACCAAAAGACATTCTTCTAAAGGCAAATGTTCCATAAGGACTTGTAAATGTTGTTTTCTCTTGGTCCTCAGAAGCAATAAGTAATTGATGATAACCAGAATATCCATCCAGAAAATAGAAATATGAGTGTCCAGCTAATTTGTCAAACATTTGATCCATAAAAGGTAAAGGAACATAAAAGGTAAAGGAAAATGATCCTTTCTAGTGGCGTCATTTAACTTACGATAATCAATGAAAATTCGCCATCCAGTAACTTGTCTTATAGGAATTAGTTCATTTTTATCATTGACAGTGACAGTTACTCCTCCTTTCTTCGGAACACAATGAATAGGACTTACCCATCGGCTATCCGAAATAGGATAAATAATTCCAGCATCTAACCATTTTAAAATTTCTTTTTTAACAACCTCTTTCATGATAGGATTTAATCTTCTTTACGGTTCAATAGTAGGTTTAAAATTTTCATCCATTAAAATTCTATGCATACAAATAGAAGGGCTTATTCCTCTTATCTCAGCAATAGTCCAATCAAAAGCTTTTTTATAATTCTTTAACACTCCTATTAATTTTTCTTCTTGATCTAAACATAGCTCAGAAGAAATAATAATAGGTAAAGTTAATGAATTTCCAAGAAATGCATACTTTAAATGTGAAGGTAACATTTTTAATTCCAGTTCAGGGGCTTTTTTAATTGAGGTAAGAGTATATCATTTTGAGTTATGTCTAAAGTTTCCCAGTTGTCTTTAATATAATGAGTTTCTTTAAATAATTCTTCTTCTCTTAGTTCTTCATTTTCATTAGTTAAAAATTTAATTTCTTCTTCAGGAATGATTTTACATTTTTCTCGATAGTTTTTTTCAATTATAAAATCAAAAATATCTATTCGATAACATTTTTCTTTGTCAGGGTACTTCGTCAATTTAAGAACTTTGAATTTAATCTCTTGATCATTAACTCTCATAGTTAATTCTCCTTTTTGCTCATCAATCATAGCTCGTTTGGTAGCTAGAAAAGGTCTCCCTAAAATAATTGGTATTTTTTTATCTTCTTCCATATCAAGCACAATGAAATCCACAGGGAAGATAAATTTATCTACTTTAATAAGTACATCCTCTATAACTCATTTAGGGTAAGTGATAGATCTATCAGCTAACTGAAGGGTTACAGTGGTGGGAGTAATCTCTCCTAAATTCAACCTTCAATAAATAGAAAATGACATGAGATTAATGCTTGCTCCTAAATCACATAAAGCTTTTTCACAAAACTTTTCTCCAATAGCACAAGGTATAGTAAAACTTCCAGGATCTTTAAGTTTCTGAGGTAATTTATTTTGAATTATTGCACTACATTCTTCACTTAATGCAAAAGTTTCAAAAGCTTCAAATTTTCATTTCATACTTAATATATCCTTCATAAATTTTGCATAAGTTGGCATCTGTTCGATGGCTTCAGCAAAGGGTATATTTATAGTAAGTTTCTTAAAAATTTCAAAGAATTTAGAAAATTAACGATCAAGCTTCTGCTGTTTTAATATTTGAGGAAAAGGTGGTGGTGGTTTTTCAACTTCCACATTAATAGAAATATTAGTTTGATCTTAATTAGGAGAAGGAGTTTCTTTAGGTTTTTCAATCTTATCAACCTCAATCTCTTTTTCAATTTCATTCTGCAATCTTTCTTTTAATTCCTTTCCACTTCTAAGTTGTACAGCTTTAACATGTTCATGTTCTTTTCCAGTTTATTTTGGATTAATTTCAACATTACTAGGAAGTGTTCCTGGAGGTCTGTAATTAATTAAATTAGCGATTTGTCCCATTTGATTCTCAATTTTACGAATAGTAGTATTTTGATTTTGTAATTGATTACTCATTTGTAAAATTAATTCTTCTATTGATAACTTTTTCTGTTGATTATTAAATCCAGGTGGTTTATAATTTGAATTTACTTGTTTATTCCAATTTCCAGTTGGATGGGATTGATTATTACCCCATTGTTGTTGTTGATTATTCCAGTTAAAATTAGTGTGATTTTTCCATCCAGGATTATAATAATTTGAATACGGATTATTTTTACTAGCAATAGCTTGTAAAGTTTCAATAGTTTGAGAATCATCAATATTAGATGAGTTGTTATGTGATATGATGATGGAAAAATTATCTAATTTCTTAGATATTGTAGCTACTTGTGAAGCTAAGATAGAAAAGGCTTCGTTATCTTGAATATTTGACATTCTTTTAGGATTAATCTTTTCAGAAGGCCATTGAAAATTATTATTAGCCATTTCTTCAATTAAAGTATAATCTTCTTCAAATGATTTAGACATTAAAGAACCTCCAGCAGGCATCAATAATTGATTTTAGTGATCCAATAAAACCATTATAAAATGTTTGAATAATTAACCAATTAGGTAAAGCATGATGAGGACATTTTCTTAATAGTTCTTTAAAACTTTCCTAAGTTTCATAAATTGTCTTCCTGTCAAATTGACTAAATGAAGTAATATCATTTCTTAATTTAGCAGTTTTAGAAGGAGGAAAATATTTAGCAAGGAATTTTTGTGCCATTTCAGCCCATGTTTTAATAGAACCTGTTGCTAATGAATTTAACCACATCTTTGCTTTGTCTCTTAAAGAAAAAGGAAAGAGTCTAAGTCTAATAGCATCATCAGAAACATTGATATATTTAAAGGTAGCACAAAGTTCTAAAAAACTAGCAAGGTGTAAATTTGGATCCTCGTTTGGTGTTCCTCCAAATTGATTATTTTGAACCATTTGAATGATAGATGGTTTAAGCTCAAAAGAATTAGCATCTACAGTAGGTATTTGAATACTACTATGAAGTTCATCAACTGTAGGATTAGCATAATCCCTTAATGGTTTGTAAACATTTTGTTTATTAATTTCAATTGGATTTTGTAAATTGTTATGTAAATTAGCCATCTCTTGAATTTTTTTACTTTTTTTTCCTTTTTAAATTCTTTTAATAGTTCTTTCTAATTCAGAATCTAAAGGTAATAATCTTTCAGATCCAGCACTACATATAAAAAGTAAATTAACAAGAAATAAAATCTCTACTTATAAAAAAAATTTTATTTTATATATATATATATTTTCATTATTATTTTATTTTTTTGGTATTTTATATTTTTCACAATAAAATAAAATGAATAAAATAAAATAAAAATAATTAAAATCTAAAAATTTGACTCCGCTCCTCCCCGACAACAGTGCCAAAAACTTAACCCAGATGATATGTATATGCGTACTAAAAATTCAATCCCCGGTAACGGCGCCAAAAACTTGACCTGGAATACGCCGATGATAAATATAATAATTAATGCTTTCAAATATATGTAATAGATAACAAGAGCAACTAGTGTATACAAATATAATTCTATTGAAAATATTTTACACACTAGGGGTACTACGCAAGTATACGTATCGTATCAAGTAATATAGGGATTTGAAACAAAGATCCCAGTATCGATCCCACGAGGAGTGAGTTATGGATTTTAAATATTTTAATTTTATTTTTATGTATTTCTTTTACAGAATATAAATTTGATATTTTTAATTTACTAGATGCAATAATAAATTAGTAACGAAAGATGCAATAATAAAGCAGTAATAAAATAATTGATGTAAATAGCAATAAGAACACAACTTTCTTCCTTTTGAATTAATCCAAGATTTTCTAAGATAATGATAATATTCATGGAGAATATAAATTTATGGTATTGTGCCAAATAGAAGCATTCATATTCTTTACCCTTTGATCGAGGTGTAACGAACATTGGCTAGCTTATAGATCAGGTCCGGATGTATTGTTAGTAGAATGGGTTAATCTAGGCTCACACTACTAGATGTCCAAGGGTGGCTATGATCGGCCCTAGTAGTGACCCTTTCCTTCTCTATAAACCAAATCACAAGAATTTATTCTGTCACTCTAAAAACTTAATAATTCTACGCCCATTATATAATATCTTCCTATTTATTTGCACTTCACCTTGAAAAACCCGCACAAGACCTTCGACTACCCAAGAATTCACGTGATATCTACTAATTAAGAATTCATCTCCTTCTAGGTATCAAAACTCTTCAACAGATTTTAATAATACAAGTGATCAATTTGTAAGTAAATGAAGATCCGGTATTAATATCATCACAATGTTTTAAAATATAAATAGTTTTTAATTCTCCATCGAATTTTATATTATCTTATTTATCTTTTCATAATTGAAAGGAGAAAGTAAACTAACTACTCAGAACACATTGAATTTAAACAAAAAAACATGATAATAAAACTTTGAATAAAATTACAAATACTTATCTCAAGTGTTTCTCCTACTGAACCTCTGAATTCTTCTGACTCCAAAGCAAATAAACTTCAAAAGCACCAACTCTTTAAACTCTCAATACAAAATCTAAATAAACTCATTAATTAATAAAAGTGGCCCTAAAATATTTATCTAATTTCTCTCTCTAGATGGACTCTAGACTCTCTCTCTCTCTAATGGGGCGTATGGGGCCTTTTTCTCTGAAGGAGTACCCTCCTATTTATAGGCTTCAAGGGTTGCCTTGAGGCACCTCTTCAAAATGTGTCCACATTCAGTGAATCTTCTAGAAGGTGTGTCTGTCGCCTAGGCGCCGGAATCTGGCGTCTAAGCGCCAGACTCTGCATCCAGTTCTTCGCACCTCTTCACTTTGGATCGCACCTCTTCGCGATTAAAACCGTTTCCAAGCATCCAAATACATTATATCACATGTCCTATAGACCAGGAACAACTGCCAGTCTTCTAGAAGGTCTAATAACTGCTAACACCATCAAAATAACCATCCAAAAGTCATAAAAAATCTCGACAGATCCTGTATCGACCTGGCGCTTAGGCGCTGGATTCTGGCGTCTAGGCGCCAGATCAATAATTTTGACAATTTTGCCTTTTGGCTCCATTTTTGCTTCTTTTTTTTTCCTTTTTGCTCCTTTTTCACTTTTTTTTCTTCTTGAACATTTTTCCATCACCTATATCCAAAAACACAAAAATAACTTTCATTAAAGCATAATATACTTAAAAATTTGATAAAAATCAAGGCATAAAAATGATTTTTTTTTCATGGATCATAAGCCTCATTGTAATTTGGTTTCATTTCTCCCATATAAGGCTTCAGTCTTAATCCGTTAACTTTGAATATTTTTCCCGTCTTGGGATCTATAATATCCATAGCTCCATAAGGGTATACTTTCTCAATTATAAATGGTCCCATCCATTTAGATTTTATTTTTCTAGGAAAAAGTTTTAAACGAGAATTAAATAATAATACTTCTTGTCCAGGCTCAAATATTTTCCTTGAAATCTTTTTATCATGCAATTTCTTCATTCTTTCCTTATAAATCTTTGCATTTTCATAGGTTTCATTTCTTATCTCTTCCATTTCATTCAGTTGTAACAGTCATTTCTCTCCTGCAGTATTCAAAACATAATTGAACTCCTTTATCGCCCAGTAAGCTTTATGTTCAAGTTCAACAGGTAAGTGATAATGTTTACCATAAATTAACCGATAAGGTAACATTCTGATAGTTGTCCTATAAGCTGTTCTATAAGCCCATAATGCAGAATTAAGTCTATCAACCCAGTCAGTTCTTTTAGGATTAATGGTCTTCTCCAATATTCTTTTAATTTATTTGTTTGATACTTCAGCCATTCCACTTGTTTGTGGGTGATAAGTAGTTGCAATTCTATGTTTAACTCTGAATTTTTCCATTAATGATTGAATTCTTACATTTCTGAAATGACTTCCCCCATCTGTGATAATTACCCTTGGCATTCCAAATCTTGTAAAAATCATCTTCTTTTAAAATTTCGAAACACTTTTGGAATCACAGTTAGGTAAAGCTACAGCTTCAATCCACTTTGAAACATAATCAACTGCTAATAAAATATAAATCTTTTCAGATGATGGTACAAAAGGTCCCATAAAGTCTAAACCCCATATATCAAAAATTTCAATTTCTAATATATAGTTTAGAGGCATTTCATCTTTTCGAGATATTTTCCTCTTTTTTGGAAATCGATCACATGTTTTCACTTAATGTCCAACATCTTTGAATAATGTAGGCCAATAAAATCCAGAATTTAAAATTTTAAATGTAGTTTTATCCACTCCAAAGTGTCCTCCAAATTCAGAATCATGACATTTTTGAATAATTGCAAAAGTTTCTTCATAAGGTACACATCTTCGAATCACAAAATCTCTTCCTATTTTAAATAAATGAGGATCTTCCCAAATATATGATTTAGAATTATTCTTGAATTTCTTAATCTATTTGTTATTCAATCCATACGCTAAAATATTGCTAACCAAATCGTTAACTATATCTGCATACCAAGGCATTTGTAATCCTTTAATAACATATAATTGTTAATCACGGAATTTCTCAATTATGTTTTCTTCGTAAATCTTCTAACTATTATTTTTAATTCTTGATAAATGATCAGCAATTTGGTTGCCAGCTCCTTTTCCATCCACTATTTGAAAATCAAATTCTTGTAAAAGTAAAACCTATCTGATTAATCTAGGTTTAGCATCCTTTTTAGACATTCAATACTTAATAGCAGAATGATCAGTATGTACAATACATTTTATCCCAAGAAGATAAGGTCTAAATTTATCAAAGGCATATACTATTGCTAAAAGCTCTTTTTCAGTAGTAGTGTAATTTATTTGAGTTTCATTATGAGTTTTGCTAGCATAATATAAAAATTTGTAATTTTTCTCATATTTTTGTCCCAATACAGCTCCAATTGAATAATCATTTGCATAACACATTAACTCTAAAGGTTTACTCCAATCAGGTGCAACAATGACAGGTGCAGTGATTGATTTTTCTTTTAGAATATTGAATGCATTCAGAAAATCTTCATTAAATTCAAATTTAGCTTCTTTTTCTAATAAATGACAAAGAGGTTTAGCAATTATAGAAAAATCCTTTATATATCTCTTAAAAAATCCAACATGACCCAAAAAACATCTCACATCCGTAACGGTAGTAGGTGGTTGAAGTTCAACAATAATTTTCACTTTTTCCTGATAACCTTCCATACCTATTTGTGAAATTTTATGTCCAAGTACAATTCCTTCTGTGACCATAAATTGACATTTTTCCCAGTTTAGAACCAAATTTTTTTCTTCACATCTTTTCAGAACTTTCGTTATATTTTCCAAGCAAGACTCAAAAGAAGTTCCAAAAACTGAAAAATCATACATAAATACTTCAATTCCTTTATCAATTAAATCACAGAATATTGACATCATACATTTTTGAAAAGTTGCAGGTGCATTACATAAACTGAAAGGCATTCTTCTAAAGGCAAATGTTCCATAAGGACTTATAAATGTTGTTTTCTCTTGGTCCTTAGGAGTAACGGGTAATTGATGATAACCAGAATATCCATCCAAAAAATAGAAATATGAGTGTCTAGCTAATTTATCCAGCATCTGATCCAAGAAAGGTAACGAAAAATGATCCTTTCAAGTGGGGTTGTTTAATTTTTGATAATCAATGCAAATTCGCCATCTAATAACTTGTCTTGTAGGGATTAATTCATTTTTATCATTAACAATAACAATTACTCTTCCTTTCTTTGGGACACAATGAATAGGACTTACCCATTGGCTATCCAAAATAGGATAAATAATTCCATCATCTATCCATTTCAAAATATTTTTTTAACAACCTTCTTCATAATTGGGTTTAATCTTCTTCGAGGTTCAATAGTGGGTTTACAATTTTCATCCATTAAAATCCTATGCATATAGATTAAAGGGTTTATTTCTTTTATTTCTGCAATAGTCCAACAAAAAGCTTTCTTATAATTCTTCAGAACTCCGATAAGTTTTTCTTCTTGATCTTTGCTTAGTTCTGAAGAGATAATTACAGTTAAAGTTAATGAATTTTCAAGAAATGCATACTTTAAATGTGCAGGTAACATTTTTAATTCTAGTTCAGGATCTTTTTCAACTGAGGGTAAAAGTATACCATTGTTAATTGTGTCTAAAATTTCCCAATTATCATGAATATAATGAGTTTCTTCAGATAAATTTTCTTCATTCACTTCTTCAATTTGTTCAGTTAATGACTCATTATATATTACAGATTCATCATTTTTTTCTTCAGAAATGACCTTGCATTTTTCTTGATAATGCTTTTCAATTATATAATAAAAAATATCCATCCGATAGCATTTTTCTTTGTCAGGATACCTCATTGATTTCAGAACATTATATGTTATCTCCTGATCATTAACTCTCATTGTTAATTCTCCTTTTTGCACATCAATCATAGCACGTCCAGTAGCTAGAAAAGTTCTCCCTAAAATAATAAGTATTTCTTTATCTTCTTCCCTATCCAGTACAATGAAATCCACAGTGAAGATAAATTTATCCACCTTAACAAGAACATCCTCTATAGCTCCTTTAGGATAAGTAATCGATCGATCAACTAGCTGTAGGGTTACATTTGTGGGAGAAATCTCTCCTAAATCTAACCTTCGAAAGATAGAAAATGACATGAGATTATTACTTGCTCCTAAATCACATAAGGCTTTTCCACAAAATTTTTCTCCAATAGCACATGGTATAGTGAAACTTCCCGGATCATTTAAGTTTCTGAGGTAATTTCTTTTGAATTATTGCATTACATTCTTCACTTAATGCAACAGTTTTATAAGCTTCAAATTTTCATTTCTTGCTTAAAATATCCTTCATAAATTTTGCATAGCTCGACATTTGTTCCAAAACTTCAGCAAAAGGAATGTTGATGGTAAGTTTCTTAAAAATTTCAAAGAACTTAGAAAATTGATGGTCAAGCTTCTGCTATTTTAGTCTTTGAGGAAAAGGTGGTGGTGCTCTTTCAACTTCCACTTCAATAGGAATTTTAGTTTGATCTTTACTTGGAAAAAGAGTTTCTTTAAGTTTTTCAATCTCTTCAACTTCTCTCTCTTTTTCAATTTCATTCTATATTTTCTCTTTTAATTCCTTTCCACTTCTAAGTTGTACAGCTTTTGCTTGTTCATGGTCTTTTCTGGTTTCTTTTGAATTAATTTCGACGTTGCTAGGCAGTGTTCCTTGAGGTCTGTAATTAATAAAATTAGCAATTTGACCCATATGATTCTCAATATTTCGATTAGCAGTGTTTTGACTTTATAACTGATTACCTAGTTGCAAGATCAATTCTTCTACAGATAACTTTTTCTGTTGATTGTTAAAACAAGGAGGATAAGTTGTTCTATAGTTTGAATTTCCTTGATTATTTCAATTTTTGATTGGATTAACTTGATTATTACTCTATTGTTGATGTCCATTATTCCAATTAAAATTAGGGTGATTTTTCAAACCTGGATTATAATAATTAGAATAAGGATTATTTGTTTTACTAGCAATAGCTTGTAAAGTTTATATTGTATGAGAATCATCAGTATTTGCAGAATTATCATTACTTACATGCGACATGTTAATAGTAAAATTATCCAATTTCTTAGATATTGCAGCCACTTGTAAAGCTAAAATAGAAAAGGCTTCATTATCTTGAATGCTTACCACTCTTTTAGGATAAACCTTTTCAGAAGGCCATTGAAAATTATTATTAGTCATTTCTTCAATTAAAGTATAAGCTTAATCAAATGTCTTAGCCATTAAAGAACCACCAACAGCAACATCTATAATAGATCTAAGTGATCCAATAAGTCTGTTATAAAATGTTTGAATAATTAACCACTTTGGTAAAGCTTGATGAGGACATTTTCTTAATAGTTCTTTAAATCTTTCCCATGCTTCATAAAATGTTTCTCCATCAAATTGCATAAATGAAGTAATATCATTTCTTAATTTAGCAATTTTAGAAGGAGGAAAATATTTAGCAAGGAATTTTTGTGCCATATCTGTCGAAGTTTTAATAGAACAAGTTGCTAATAAGTTAAGCCACATGTTTGCTTTATCTTTTAAGGGAAAAGGAAAGAGTCTAAGCCTAATAGCATCACTAGAAACATTATTATATTTAAAAGTAGCACAATGTTCTAAGAAACTAGCAAGGTGTAAATTTGTATCCTCATTTGGTGTTCCTCAAAATTGATTATTTTGAACCATTTGAATAATAGAAGGTTTAAGCTCAAAAGAATTAGCTTCCACAGCAGGCATTTGAATACTAATATGAAGTTCATCAGCTGTAGGGTTTGCGTAATCCCTTAATGGTTTATAAAAATTTTGTTCATTAATTTTTATTGGATTTTGATTATTGTTATGTAAGTTAGTCATTTCCTGATATTTTTGAATTTTTTTTCTTTTTCTAATTTTTTTAACAGTTTTTTCTAATTTAGAATCAAAAGGTAATAATCCTTCAGATCCAGAACTACGCATAAAAATAAAATAAAATAAAATCTCTCTCTTTCTCTCTCTCTCTCTCTATATATATATATATTAATATTAAAGGGAGCAAACAAAGGCTCCTTACATGTTAAAGCATAATGCGATTACAATAAGAGAACAAAATCAAAAAAGGGATATACTAAGATGATCCCACACATAGGAGGATCCCCCTATCCCAATAAAAGCTAAGAAAAGTACACCCTCCATTACAAGTATACCAAATCAAAAAGGAAATTCTGTGTAGAAAAGGAAGGGAAAGAAAGCTAGCTTCTAACAAAAGGAATGCCCAAATTGTCACCATGAATCAACGACTTGAGAGGGGGTGGTGGTGACATCAACCTTAATGGTCTCATTACGACGACCACTGTGTGGCTAGCCAATGGGCAGGAGTATTGCCTTCCCCGGGGATGAAAGCAAAGTTCACCACCATGTTATCCATATAGCTAGTCATGCTGTTTATCCATCTCTTAATATTCCAAGGAGCGAGTTCGGATCTGACAAGATAGTTGATGCAAATAATAGAGTCTGATTCCACCATAAGTCTGGTAATTTTACACTGCTTAGCAATTTTTATAGCCCAAAAGATGGCTATCATCTCTGCTTCCAAAGCATCCTCAGCACAAGTAGGGGAATAGAAGTACAACAAACATTGCCCACTACAATCTCTATAAATCCCACCAATGCCAGCATCAGAATTAAAAAAACTGTCATCAGTATTAATTTTAATCCACCTGGGAGGGGGGGGGGTTCCATCCAACAACAGCAATCTTCCTAGCAGCCTTCAGCCCCACATAGCAAATATCTCTAAATTGGTGGAATTTTATCAGCTTCGAATATAATTGATGCATTGAACAACAACTCTGAAGAGGGGAGGAAAACCTTCCTTCAAATTTGGCTTTATTCCTACTCATCCAGAGGAACCAAGCAACCAGACATGGTATTTCCAACAATTTTTCCTTCTGCCAATCCTCCCAGCAGGTGTCCAAGCATTCCCAGCTCAGGCTTAGAGTATCAATGTTAAGCTTGCAAACAAGATTCTTCCAAACATCTTGAGAAAAAGGAAACTTGAAGAAAATGTAGTTAACTGATTCCTCATCCTGAGAGCATAAATGGCACCTGGAATGTCCTTTTAATCCTTTAAGCTTGAGAATGTCATCAGTGGGTATGGCTAGGTGCCTCAGTCTCCAACAGAAAAAGGAAATGGAAGGAGTAAGCACTTACCCTGAATTCAACACCCCACTTAATATGATCCCGTGTGTAAAATTTGTGATAAATATATGAAGAAAGCTTTTGGGACCTGTTGTTTTTAGTGATTAATTGGTCCTTTTGGTTAGGTATAACCTTGGTAAGAGTGACCTGCTGCACCAGCATAGGTGCCAACAAAATGTTCAGGAGCCTACTTATATATATATATATATATATATATATATATATATATATATATATATATATATATATATATATATATATATATATATATATATTGGGGAAGGAGCTGCAAAGGCTCCTCGCATGTTAATCAAAATATTGTGTTACACAATAAAGAGAGAGGGGGTCCCCATTTAAAAAGAAAACAAAAAAACAAACATAAGTTCCTATGGGGTCCCAAAATCTCATGATACACCACCTAAAAAGAGCAAAATAACTAAGGCCACTACTAAAATGGAAGTTAGTTACATGTAAACTCGTATACCAAAATGCTGTAGAAAACAATGCAGCAGACACCAAAAAAATTCCAAGACAGGCCACAATACAGAGATGTAGGTGATGTATCATGAGTAAGCATTCAGAGTTCAGCCACTGGAAACTGAGTTTTAACCATGTGTGATGGTACAACAAGCAGTTCAGTGAGTAAGCATTCAGAGTTCAGAGATCCAAATAGAACTAATCCACAATTCTGAAGTGTGGAGCCTGGAGAACATCAGCTTCCAACATAAATTGTAATTGAGGAGGAGGCTTTGTGGATACAAGAATGTTCTGAGAACTGAGTGCATTCCTGGCTAACCAGTTGGCTGGTCTGTTTCCCTCCCCGAAGATAAAAGAAAATGTTATAGGATGGTTCTGGATTAGGTCCTTGATCTGTGTTTCCAAACTAGGTGGGGGGACAAATATCATTCATATAATGAATGATCATAATAGGATCCCCCTCCACAATTAAATAGTTCCAATTGTTGGAAACGACAAAGAGAATTGCCCGTAGAACGACAGGACGGCTCGGCCTCCGGGGGTCAGCCACATCAGTAGGTGAATAGAAGTAACAAACACATTCGCCAATGTGGTTCCTGAAAACTCCACCAAAGCCAGCTCCATCCTCTGAGAAAGCACCATCAGTGTTGACATTGATATAGGGATATGTACGAGCATTCTAAATTATTTTGAGAATCCTGAATTGTTTGACTGAGTCTTGGGGGGGGACTTTGAGGATGTTGGGGAACTTTTGAAATCTGATAAGCTTAGAGATGTAGGAGTGGCAATTTCCTACAAAAGTGTTAACTTTGCTGGGAAGATCATTAAATTTCGCCCCGTTCCTGTGCATCCATATAAACCAGGCCACAATAAAAGGGATAACCCCCAGTTTAATCTTCTGCCAAGAATGCCAGCAGCTGAAGAAATAGTGCCAGTCCAAGATTATAGTGTTTATGTTGAACCGATCAGTAAGCATTGTCCACACCTTCTGGGAGAAAGAACAAAGGAAAAGTAAATGTTGAAGAGATTCGGCTTGCTGGCCACAAAGAGAACATTTAGAAGGTCCTCTAAGACCTTTAAGCTTGATTATGTCATCAGTTGGGAGGCAATGGTGGAAGATCCTCCAGTTCAGGAAGGACATAAATGGGGTGAGAAACTTGTTCCAAAGCTTTGTCCCCAACCAGTAGAATTCCAGATGTTGATTTTCAGATAGAGAGTTTTGGTGAGGCTCTTATGCTTCCCATCTTGCCATATAATTTTATCAGGCTGAGATCTATCAAAAGGAATTTTGACAATTTGTTGTACTGAATGATCCTGGAGTAGTAGTTGGAGAGCAGGAGTATCCCACTAATCATCTTTCTAGTAGTCAGCCATTGGAAACTGAGTTTTAACCATGTGTGGTAAGCCAGTAAGCATATCTTTAGGACACTAATGGTCCTGCCAGAATAAGATGTCTCCTCTACCCAACTCCCATTTGTACATAGAGTCAAACAGCTCTCTATTCTTCATCATATGTTTCCAGATTCTGGATGCCCCAGGTCTGACCTGAGCTAATGTCGGGTGAGTTCCTTTACAGTATTTACCATTCATATACTTAGCCCAAAGGGATTTCTATTTCCTGAAGTGGATCCAAAGCTTGCAAAAATTCACCTGCTAAAGCTGTTTCAGACCTTTAAAACCCAAACCACCAGCCCCATAAGGTTTTGCTAACTTCTGCCAGCTTGCCCAATGTATTTTCTTCCTATTGCCAGACCACAGGAATCTATTAAAGATTCTTTCAATTTGGATTTTGGTGCTTTTCTTCATACAAGTAATTTGAAGGATATAAGAAGGGAAGGATGTAAGGATATTATTGAGAATAGTAATTGTCCCATGATTTGACAAAAAGGAATGAGCCCAGCTGGAGAGATTGGTATGGATCTTACCAATGATCTGATCAAAATGAACCTGTTTGGTTCAGCCTTTAATCAGAGGTATCCCCAAATACTTCAGGGGAAGGTTAGACTTAGAAAAGCCTGTGGTCTGAGATATCCAGTGAGATATACTTGCAGCAATGTGGTTAGGGAAAACTAACTCACATTTGGCTTGGTTGAACTGAAGGCCAGAAATTTGTTGGAATTGTTGAATACAATTAAGAACTCTTTTAACAATAGGTTTGTTAGCACTGGAAAAAAGCATTATGTCATCAGCATACATCAGGTGGGAGATGGTAATGTTAGATCTATGATGGTAGTTGGCATAGTGATAAGGTGAAACTTGAGCTTCAAACATTCTAGAAAAATAGTCCATAATTAAAAAAAAATATGGTAGGAGAAAGAGGGTCTCCTTGTTTAAGTCCCCTGGTGGCCTGAAAACCACCCCAACAGGTACCATTGATGAGAAGGGAGTGGTGGTTTTGGTGCAGCCATCTGCTAATAAGTTGACAGAAATTCTGAGAGAATCCTCTAGCATGAAGCACCTCCAAGACAAAATTCCATTCAACAGTGTCATAGGCTTTCTTAATGTCTAACTTTTTGATGAGGTTGCCACCCCTGCAAGGTCTCTCCATATCCAGCAAAAATTCTTGGGCCAGAAGAACATTATCAGATATGGATCTTCCTTTCACAAAGGCAGACTGGTTTTGACTGATGATCTTGCCCAGATGAGGCTGTAACCTTCCCACCAAGATTTTACTGATAATCTTACTGATTACAGAGGTAAGGTTGATGGGTCTGAACTGGTTCCAGTCCTTCATGGCAGAATTCTTGGGGATGAGAATCACAGTGGAGGCATGGAAATATTGGGGCAGATCAATGCCCTGAAAGTAGCTTTGGATGGCTTTCGTGACCTCATCTTTGCATATGTTCCAGGCTTTCTTATAGAAGTTAGCAGAGAAACCATCAGGGCCAGCTGCTTTAGAGCTGTCAATGGTATTGAGAGCCAACCATATCTCTTCCTGAGAGGGAATATCATCCAAAATGAGGGACTAGGTGTAAACAAACTCCTTACTGAAGAGTTGAGAATCAATGATTGATCTGTCAGTAGGGATGTGGGTGAGGAGGTTTTTGTAAAACTTGACAGCATCCAAGGCAATCTCATCCCCATCCCTAAGAAGCTGCCCATGTACATTCACAATTGAATGAATAGCATTGCATTTCCTCCTGTAATTAATGAAATCATGATAAAACCTGGTATTCCTATCACCCTCTTTAAATTTGCTAATAGCCGATTTCTGCTTGAGGAGCTGATCCTGCCAGTCTATAAGAGTAAGAAGTTTTTCCTGGGCAGTCAAAAAAATCCCATAACTAGAATCATCAGTAACAACAACACTCTCAAGATCAGCAACATCCTTTTCAGCTTGGGTAACTTCTTGAAAAATATTGCCAATGGTATTCCAGCTCCAAGACCTAAGCTTCCTTCCCACATGCAATTGCATCTGCTGGAGAGTACTGAGTGGATTGTCATGGGTGCCAGGAACCCATAGCTCAGCAACCAGATCAAGGAAATTGGGATGAGATGACCAAAAATTTAGATATCTGAAAGGAGGTGGTTGAGAGACCTTGAGTGAAGCAGTGATGGTAATAATGAGTGGTCTGTGGTCAGAACCAGAAAAGTTTATAATAGTTTGAAGGAAATTTTGATGCCAATTGTGGTTGGCCAGAAATCTATCGAGCCTTTCCCAGATTTTGCCTCTTCTCCAGGTAAACTGATTCCCTTGGAAGCCTAAATCAAATAAGTTAGCTCTTTGGATGTTGTCATTAAACTCAGTTAGTTTAGTGAGGAGAGGGGTTCTTCCCTCAATTTTTTCAGCAGTAGAAGCAATGCAATTAAAATCTCCCCCAATCAGCCAACTGGAGTGATCATTAATACTGATTCTATGAATCTCAGACCACAGCTCCTGCCTTACCTCTTGGTGCACCCAACATACACAAAAGTGGCAGCAACGTCAAAACCATTCATGTTGAGGTGGAGATGAACGAATCGTGAATGATCAATCTTCACACTCCACTGAATCTCCTTCCTACAAATAATCTAGATTTTGTTAGAAATATTAGTGAAAAGAGAGCACCCAAGAAACCTGGATAGCCATCTCTTCTGATTATTCTGAACCATGGGTTCAAGTAAAGCAATACACCAAAGCTGGTGTTTCTTGTAGAGATGAAGCAGTCTTTTGTAAGAGAGGGGTGAGAAGCCCCTCTAATATTCCAGCAACAGAAATTAAACATCAAGAGATTTTTGGGGTGGTGGGGAGTGGTAGAGGTGGGATTGGGATCTTGTCCTGCCCCTACTGGTACCAGGGGGAACCTTGTTGAGTAGAATTTTCATTACTTGGATGTGGCTGGGGGGCTAATTTAATAAGTTAAGATGTAAATTTTTTCTTCTTTTTTGCTTTTTGTGTCAGCCAAGCACCTTCTATGATATTCTGCATAGTGTTGAGCTTATCCAGAGAGGGAACAGGCTCTTGTATTGAATTTTCTTCATCATCTCCTTCTACCACTTCAACTTCTGGTGTGGTTTCCTGATTAATATTCTCCTTACCTTTTTTATTGTTGTTGTCATTGTGGGGAGGGTAATCTGGTTCTGCCCCTGTAATTGAGACTCCCCTTATGTTTTCCCCAGTATAGTGCTGTGGTTCCATCTCAATAGAAGTGCCAAGACTTTGTTGAGGAGGATGCAAGCCACTAGAGAGCCCATGGTCATTAGACTGAGAAACCACTATTCTGGCCTTGTTTTGTTTTTTTGGTGGGCGCTTCAACCTGTAACACTTTTCTTTTAAGTGACCAAACATTCTACAATGTTGGTAAAAAATGGGTTTATGCTCTAGAACCACTTCCTTCCAGAAACCATCTCCTTCATTAGAGGTTGTAATCCATATTTTATCCAGTTCTAGAAGGGAAACATCTCTTTCCACCAGGACTTTAGTTATAGTGGGGCTGCCCATCTCGTAAGTTGGGGAGTCCACTCTTAAAGGAGTTCTAAGTGCTCTACTGATTTGAAATATGGCATGAGTGTGATATAACTGTATGGGGAGATTAGGAATGGTAAACCACAGTGTCTTAACAGGGGGCTCCTTAGAGGGATCAAAGCCTGGATACCACTTTAATGATTCCTGGCATTCCTGGCAGAAAGTTAAAGCTGGGGAGATCCCTTGTATTGTGGCTTGGTTCATTTGGATGCATAGAAATGGGGTTAAATATGATGGGGTGCTTCATAAAGCTAACAGGGTAGTTACCCACTGCCTTACTTTTATTTCTAAATTGATCTCTGTCAAAAATTTTCCAAACATTCTTCAGGCTTCCTTGTCTGCAAATAGACCTATGCTTCACAAAGTTACTAAGATCTTTTAGAAAGCCCCGAGCCCTCCTTTTATTAAAGTCAATACCGATGGTGCTTTCGAGGATCAATTAGGCGGCATTGGAGGCATCTTCGGAGACCATACTTGGGAAAGGTTTGCTTTTCTTCCGAGCTCCCACTACTGCCGATGATCCATTGGAAGCTGAATTGGTCTTGCTTTTTGGGCTCTTCACATTGCTACACTCTTTCAATGGTCTTCCATCATTGTGGAGGGAGACTCTTCTACTCTAGTTCGAGTACTTTCGAATGACCTTCTTCCTCCTTGGCACCATTCCACTTGGGTTTACCAAATCGGATCTTTCTTGCCTCGGCTTCATCGTTCAATTTAACTTTATTTTCAAAGAAGGTAACGGACTCGCTAATTGGATTGCTAAAAAGCTTTATCTTCACAAGAGATAATGGTCTCCTCTACTCTACCTCCCCGAGCTTCTTCATCTCATCCAGTCGACTCATTCCAAGCCCCTCACTTCAGAATTTTGGAGTGATGTCCCTGCGATTGTTACTCTCCCTACACTCGCTAAAGTCGTTTATAATTACTTGTAGGAGCATTTTGGTGTCTTTTTGGTTTTTACTTGGTTTTTTTGCTCCTTTTGGGTTTTCTCTTCAGTGATGTTCTCTTCTTTTACCGGGAATGGCCACTACTCTCTAGTTTATTTCATTTACTTAGTCCGTTTTCCTTTTGGTGTGGAGTTGTCTTGGGATCTTCTTCCCAGGGGATCTCCCTTTGTAATCGCATACTTTTTTATTAACATGTAGGGGGCCAGTGTAGCCTCTTCCCAAAAAAAAAAAAAAAAAAAATGGAATTTTTGTTTTTGTAAATGTTTTTGTGTTATATTTTTTTATTTATTTTTATATTTTTTAATATTTTTTATATTTTTTTTAATGAAATAAAAGTTTATATATATTTTAATTTGAAAAAATCTAGAAATTGTCTTTTCACTTTCTTAATATTCTTTCTTTCACTTCTTTCCTATCTTCCCCGGCAATGGCGCCAAAAACTTGATATGGGCCAACCTCTACTAATGTAAGAATTTATGATTTTATATTAAAATATTTTTAATAAATTTTGTAAAAGTCACAATTTCAAACGCAAGTATGTGTATCGTTTCAAGTAATACAAGGCTCTATTGGAGTCCTAGTTATCGATCCCACAAGGAAGAATAAGTGAAAAATAAAATTTAAGAAATATATTAGAATTTCAAATTAAAAGTAATTATTATTTTTATTTCTTTTCAAAATTCAGATTTTGAAGTTTAGTTAAATTTATACTAAATGTAAACAAGTAACAATAAAGTAAAATGTTAATCTAAGTATAAATTAAACAACTTTCTCCTTTTCAACTAATCCAAGATTTTTCAGAATAATTATCATTCGTTGAGAACTTGAAATTATGTTATTGCGCCAAAATAGAAGCATTCCTATTTTTTACCTTCGCTTGATAGTCTAAAGAACATTGGCTAACCTATAGATTGGTTCAGGATGTATTATTAGTAGAATGACTTAATCTAGGCTCACACTTCTAGAAGTCTAAGGGTGGCTATGGTCGGCCCTACTAGTGACCCGTTCCCTTTCTATAAACCAAATTATTAGAATTTAGTCTGTCACTCTAAAAACTAATCAATTCTACACCCAATAAATAATATCTCCCTATTTATTTGCACTTCACCTTGAATAACCCGCATATAGCCTTCGATTACCCAAGGATTCATGTGATATCTACTAGTTAAGAACTCATCTCCGGATAGGTCTCAGAATTCTTTAATAGGTTTTAACAATTCAAATGGCCAGTTTAAAAAGTAAATTAAGATCAGGTAATAATATCATTGCAATAATTAAAAATTTAAAGTTAAGCTCTTTAACGAAATTAAATTATCTCATTATCTCTTCAGAGTTGAAAGGAGAAAGAAAACTCACTACTCAGAACACATTGAATTCACACAACAAAACATATTTATAAAAATTTGAACCAAGTTACAAATACTTATCTAGAATGTTCCTTCAAGTGATCCACTGACTCCTACTGACTCCAATGCAAAATGTAAGACTTCAACAACAAAAATACTTGCAAATTCACACTTACTACTCCAGGAAATGAGTAGTAACACTCAAAATAACTAAAATAAACTCACTAATTACTTAAGAAGGTGGCTCCCTAAAATTATTTTCAAGCGTGAGAGAACTCTAGGGTGCTTGAGGGCACTTTTCTCTGTAGAATTGACTCATATTTATAGAGCTTCGAAAATAACCAGGGGTTGCTTAAGGCACCTCTTCAAAATTTTTCCAAATACAATGTATCTTCTAGAAAGTAACTGTGGCGCCTAGGCACTGGTCTCTGTGACTAAGTCTTCGTACCTCTTCAGTTTAGATCGCACCTCTTCACGATTAAAAATGTTTTCCCATGTCCAGATGCATTGTATCATATGTACTATGTATTAAGAGTAACTTAAAGTCTTCTAGAAGGTTTGATAACCACTTAACACCGTCAAAATAACGACCCAAATTCATCAAAAATCTTATCTATTTCTGTATCGAACTGGTGCTTAGGCACCAGACCTAAAATTTTGGCAAATTTGCTTTTTAGCTCTATTTTTGCTTCTTTTTGCTCCTTTTTCCTTCTTGAACTCTTTTTTTATCACCTACATCTAAAAACATAAAAATACCTTTCATTAAAACATAATAATCTTAAGAATTGAATCATAAATAAGGCATAAAAATAGGTATTTTTATAGTGGACCAACCACCATTAGCCACCGCTGACCGTCATCGATCATCACCGACCATGTTGACTGATGTGTTGATAAGTAGCCTAGTATTGTCGATTGTTCTTATACATTTTTTTGATGAAATTACACTGTTGAGAAATATATTTGGGATTTATTTTGTAAGCAATAATAGAGATTGAAGTGTTGAGAGCAGGAGAAGACATGGAGCTAAGCTGGGCATTTTGGCTACTGGGAGCATAGGCACTTGGATAATGGTTCCTAAGACACCAGCCAATGGGCACCTGGGTGCCGCTACTTTAGGGCCTAGGTGCCAGACCTTTGGGCACTTAGGTGCTCATTACTCCTCCATAGACAGAGAGCTTGGTGCCTATGTACCAGTCTAGCCGCTTAAGAATCTATTAGGTTAATTACATTAATTTGTAGGATTAGGAAAAATTCCTATTGCGAAGTGCAAATGTTAGAGAATATGCCATGATAGGTTAGCTATGGGATTTATGGAAATAAATTCATTTCTAACCAAAATTCTTAACGCATATGGGAGGAGTTAAAGAAGAATATTGCTACTATTTGTCACTATCACTTTCTACTTGCAATTCTTAATTTCATGAAATCTACTTAACCCATTTCAAGAAAGAACGTCTAAAATATTTGACACACTTAAGATAATTGTGATAAGTTATGATTGTTTTTATAGAGCTTTAACATTTTAATTTACTTGTGATATGTTAGGGTTGCATTTGTAGGACCTTAAAAAAAAATTAAATTTCAAGCTAAGCCTAGAACCCGTAAAGTAGAACTTTTCCTAGTAAGCATCATCTCGTTCTCGGCGGGATTGACATTCCACACTTTAATTTTGATCTTACTAATACATGTTCACTTGTGTGAGCCACCCGTGCTTTGCAATAATGGCGAGTAACAAAATTTTTGTGCCATTTTCATGAAACGATGGCTAATTTGAATTTGGAAGACTTTAGTCGAACTTCTAAGTCTTAGACTTGCAAACATGTAGTGTTCACTGCTCTTATTTAAGTATTTTATCTTTTTATTTGTAGAAATAAAGAAACCAAATATCCTATTTTTTAATTTGTTTGATTGTTGCATGCTTAGTAGTTTGTTTAAGTTAACTATTTTAATTTGAACTTTAGTATTAGGGGTCTTTTGTTCGTATATGTGTAGTTCAGGACCTACTGAACTTGAACCTTACAATTTTGAGCTAGAGAGAATGAAAGGAGAATCAAAAATAAAAAATGATTTGAAAAAATATATGAGAGATGGCGTATAGTCCTCAAAACAACCTAGAGACTCATGAACCTACTCATGATCATCATGATGCGCATAGACATTTAAAAGACTATGGTAACCCTAAGATAGATGAAATTCATTCAATTATTCAAACCTTTGCTGTAGAAGGCAACACATTTGAATTGAAGCATGCTATCATCCAAAT
This sequence comes from Papilionanthe hookeriana x Papilionanthe teres, assembly GCA_022702705.1. NCBI lineage: Eukaryota > Viridiplantae > Streptophyta > Magnoliopsida > Asparagales > Orchidaceae > Papilionanthe > Papilionanthe hookeriana x Papilionanthe teres. The sequence continues at coordinate 39,047,726 of CM040422.1, forward strand.
GGCACAGAACAACCAGTTTGGGGGAACCTCGTCTGAAGATCCAAACCTTTACTTAGCTAGTCTTTAAGAACTTTGTGTCACATTTCATTATATTGAAGGTTCCAACGACGCTGTTAGGTTAAAGATTTTCCATTTCTCCTTAAGGGACAAATTCAAATTTTGGTTAAACGTGTTTATACCAGGATCAATTAGGATGTTGAGTGACTTAGGCCAGAATGTTTTAGTAAAATATTTTCCACCTTCCAAACTACTGAAATGAGGAATGATATCACCTCAATCTGTCAGCATGAAGGTGAATATATTTATGAAGGATGAGAAAGATTCAAGGAACTTCTTAGAAAGTGTTCGCACCAAGCATTGACCGATTAGTTGATAATTCAAACATTTTGTAACGGCTTAATACGAACTCTTAGATTGATCATTGGTTCTATTGTTGGTGGCTCCCTTGCGTCAAAGCCATTTGATGAGTCCTATTTTTGATTAAGGAAATGACTACTAATAATTTTCAGTGGTCTTCCAATAGAGTGAACCCTAGATAGGTAGTAAGTGCACATTACACATACGTTCTTTTAATTCTAACTTCTTAACCCGACCAGAAATAACGTGTATTTTTAAGCTCTAAAATTTTGTGAGAAAATATGTCTCAAATTATTTCTTGCAGCTAGCATAACAGAAAATAAAGATTTATGATATATATAAAAGATTTTCACACTTGGGGTGCTATGTAAGTATGTGTATCGTTTCAAGTAATATAGGATTTTCCTTAAAAATCATAGTATCGATTCTATGGGGAAAGCAGTAACTCTTAAAATTAACTTACAAAATTTCTATTTAAATTTTCAATTAAGTAGATAAAAGGTATTTAATGATATGCCTATTAAAAACTGCTACTAAAAAGAGAACAACTAAAGGTGACAACTTAATAAATATAATAGGTATAGAATTTATGGGAAACCTTTCTCCTTGAAAAGAGATTTTAAACTATGTAGGATTCAAAATTTTTAAGAAAAAATTGATCTATTGTGAAAAATATAAGCATACCTGATTTTTTACCCTCTCTCGGTGTTAGTAAAGAACATTGGCTAACTTAGGGCTGATTTCTTAACATCTCAATTCTACATTGTAAAAATCTAGCCTCCCACCTCTAGATGCCCTAGCCTAATTCAATGTATTTACTGAATCCTAGCATCACTTAAGCCAAATTGGAAAACTCTAGCCTGTCACTCTAGAACTATTTATTTGCATTCCCCATTGGTGATCGCAATGGCTTTGCCAAGAATGAAATGTGGTATCCACAAGTTGGGTGAAATCATAGCCCTCCCAGGTCATTATGTTTCTTAATAGATTTTAACCTCACAAGTGGCCAGTTTGTAAAGTAAAAAGAAGTCTTTAAACCATTCTTATCCCACAATATTAATTCCCTTATGAAAGGAGAAAGAAAGGGATCAACTCAGAACTAATTGAGATTAAAAAAAAATAAAACATTTGCTTTGAAATCCAAGTCTTACAACAAAAACATAAACAAAAATACAAAGTACCTTATGTCTTCTCCTCATGTAAATTTCTGTAGTTTCCTTTAAGTAATTTCTGAACTTTTACACAATAAAACAGTCTCAATTACACTTAAACACAAAATAAGAAAACCCTAATTTACTATTGCCACCCAATTAAAGTTTTAAGGCTCCAAAAGGTCTCCAAATTTGACCAATTCCTTCTCATTTAATAGAAAATACAAATATCCAAGAGTTGCTTCAAACACCCCTCCAAAATTTAGCCAAATTCATTGGATCTTCTAGAAAGGTAGAATCTGGGGCTATAGCGCCAGTCTGTAGCACTATAGTGCCAATCTGTAGCACTATAACGCTAGTAGAGCCAGGGGTTGCGCTATAGCGCCAGGGGTGTCACTATAAGGCCACCAATTTTTACCTAATTTTGCTCCATTTTCTCACATTTTCTCTAAATGTCCATTCCAAGTACTTGAAACCAAAAACATGCAAAATATCTTCCTTTAACGTGCAATATCATAAAAAATGTATAAAAAGGCTTATAAAAATGCGCTAAAAATAGGTTATTTTTAGGTGAAACAATTCTCCCAAACTTAAACATTACTTGTCCTCATGTAACCCTTTATAGTATATCAAATTTTATAACTTGTGATAGCTATTGAACTTAAAAGATTTCTATATTTTTTTCTCTTATAAATGCTATAGTAAAACTTTTAGAAAAATTTTTAACAACTCAAGTTAAAAGATAAAATACTAGAATATTTAGCAGGCAAGTTTAAAAGTTTTGATTTCCTAAGATACTTAGAAGAATTACCAGAAAAAAAATTTAATGAGAACTTTATTAGTAAATGTAATAATTTTTTGAAAATATAATAATTGAGAACAAATAAGAGTTAATATTTTTCTACCCTCACCCAAACTTAAATTTTTCAATAAATTTGAATTAGTAGAGAGTAAAAGAAACTAACCTTTTTGTGCTGGGATCTTGAAATCTTCAAATGCTATATGGTATTAGTCAAAATTTACAGCTAACAGGCATGAAACAGTTAGCAACAGTGATATAAAATTTTAAATATTTGTAGGGTAAAGAGATATCAAATTTAAACATCTAAACATCCAACAAAACACTATTACTAGTAAACAAACTATTACAGCACTACACAATCCATGTAACAATTTCAATTTTTCATTACAACATAACAGTACATTATCAGGTTTACACATCACATGGAAAAGTAAATAACTATTACATTGCAGAATCAACACAACACATAACAAGAAAAATAGCAACAGAAACAAACAAACTACCAATCTCCATCACCAGGTTCATCAGCAGGTGTATAGCTGGGGGAGGTAGGAAATATCACATCAGTATCCCCTCTCATAAATCTGACCTGAGCATCATAATAAGCAATATCAAACTCAACTCTCCTCCTCAAATAATCTTCATTCACATCACTTCTGTCCTCAAACACATCCATCCTATCTTTGAGTCTATCCACACTAGCACTCTGTAATCTCAGCTGCTCCAAAATATCAGATAAAGTAAGGGGCTCAGATGTAGATGGAAAGTCATAACTCGTAGTAGGAATATTAGTACTCCTATTCTCATCTCGTGCTCCCACATGAGACTCATAAGTACAAATAATAGTCTTTGTAATGGGTCTCAGTGGTATAGCTACCTCTTCAAAACTGTTGAACTCTACTCCAGACTGAACACACAGGGCATGAACTAGGGTACGATGTCCTAATCCTCCTGTAGTCTCGCCTCTAGCAATACTCTGAATGTTCTTGAAGACAATAGCTCCAATATCAATCTTCTTCATCTTCTGAATACAATAGTTCAGAATATCTCTATCCCTTGTAACTTTACTGTGGGGATAAGAAGGTAATAGTCTTGCAGAGATGAAATTGTGCCAAGCTTTAGATGCAACAATTAACTTGGAAGCGGGGAAGTTAATCATCTAATTTTGACTTATTTTCCATTCCTCTCTTCCGTCAGTCAGAAAGCAATCACTTCTTTCATATTCACCTCTCAAGTATCAAAATTCTCATATCACCAACAAATGGTTCCCAAGTCTAATAAAATGCATTGATACGCTGAATGGAGAATTTAATAACTTTTCCTCTAACTACCACATACTCAGTCTCAGTCCAGGGCACATTTGCATAGAACTCTCTAACAACACCCATAACAACATTCGCGTAAAATAAAAAAAATCTTACCCAGTTCCGCTCAGCAATTAACTGCTCTACAGATCCACCAGGATTATCAAAAGCTCGATCATGAATACACTTCTTATTGTAAAGGTAAGAGTTAAAATGAAACTGTGCTTTAACATTGACAAATCTTTCTTCATCAAAATCCAATTTTCTCTTCCCTTTACTCATCCTTGGAGCCATGTGGATTTCTAAAAATTGTAAGAAAATTCTAATAAATCCCAAATCCACAATGTAACAACCACTAAATACTATTCTAAAAAAGTAAGAGCAAATTTCATCATTGGAATCAAAAAATTTCTTAAAAAATCCCAAAATTCCAATCTAAGCAATGTGGAAGATTCCTATGATGAAAATAAAAAATTTTCAACTTAAAGTGAAGCACATACCAAGAGAAAAGCATTGAAATTGCTTCAAATTCAAGATCTAGCAAGCCCTAGGCCTTCAAAATCGTAAAAATGGAGGAAGACGAAAAAATGCGTGTTCAAGGGTCAAAATCACGAAATAAAGGGTTTTCAGCCTTTTCTTGTAGTCAGGCACTGGCGGCCCTCAATAGGGCGTCGGTGGAGCTCAATAGGGCGCCGGCGGCGCTTTATTTTTTTAAATGCCAGAACTCTCTGGATTTGGGTGCCGCCGTCCAAAAATTTTTCTGGTTCCAAAAATTTTTTCGTAATTTCAATTTTTTTGTCCTCCACAATGACATTTAACACTTCATTAAGCATCTATTTCATCACACAAGCAATAACTAACACAATGTTTACACAAACGACACAAAACATACTTTTATATATAAAATCCACATCATAACATAAACACTAACATGTTCATCAAATTAAACCAACAACTTTTAGATTTTTAGTGTTGCAAATACACTACGATAAGCAAACACTAAAATCTTAGCACAAACAACGTACTTAAGCATAGAAAATCCAAATTCAAACTACAAAGCAAAGAAAATAAAATACTAAACACACCAAACAAAATAATGTAAGGCCAAGCAAACTCACATCAAACATAAATAAAATCTAGATAATCACTCCTCATCAGTCTCAGAACTTTTTTCCTCTCTGATATCTCCAATAGATTGTTGATGCAAGAACAAGTTGTAGAAGGGACGAAATGGGAATTCATCAGATGAATCCTCAGCAATCACAACATTCTTCTTCATTAGATTAATCAGTCCCATTTCAATTTGACCAGTGTGATCAAATTGTTCCTTCATCCTCCAGTCTATATGATCAAATAAATCAGAAATATTATTGATGAAATTCCTAACTTTTTGCACCTCTTTTTCCAACTGCTTGATTCTTTTCAGTATTACTCTGGAACTTTCAAGAAAATAAGGCTGAATAGGCTGTGAAGTTCGAGTTGGTTGATCAGCAAGCAGATCCATATCTCTTTCATCTCCTACTGTTTGACAGTCATTAAGATTAGTTGGATCAATAGTACTTTAGGGAAGAAGAACCTTTTTCCAACTCTCATATGGAACATGTGAATGACTACATAACAGAAATATGGTGGACGAGTGTCCAAGCCCATATTTAGGTCCATGAACTATCAAACCCAAAACTGATTTCACACTTATATTACCAATATCAATCAGCCTTCCAGTTTGAATACAAAAATTCAAAATAGCACTTTCCTTGGTTACCTTACTAATTTTCAATGTTGGAAATAACTTTGCTGAAATAAAGTAATGCCACTGCTTTGACACTGGATTTAAAGATGCAGAAGGGAAACTAATATATCCATTTTCTCTAACTTCCAGTCTTCATTTTCATCCGTGAAGTAATGATAAACATCATTCATATTATCACTTGTGGCATTAAAATTGGAATAGTGGCAAATAGGTACATTCTTAAACATAAAGAGATCTTTAATTCTTGTAGGAGTGAATTGCACAAACCTACCTCGCACAACGATGAATCCTTGGTTGATCCCATGATAATTTGCATAGAATTCCTCAACAACTGGAATGACTACGGTAGTGTTAGTGTAACATAGCACTTCTCAACATCTTTCCTTTATTATTTCTTCAACTTTTGTAGTAGGATTATCCATACCTCGATTAATAAAGCCTCTTTCCTTGATAATCCTCCTCTTCATCATCACCTTGTTGAATAATCGCTACGCCTTGAAACTAATAAACTTTCGTTGGTTGAAAATGCAAGATCGAGGGGTTTCAATGGAGTATGAATCCATGGGATGCGAATTGGGAAAGGAAGTTTTCATTTTCCTAGAGTTTGGAAGTTTAAAATAGACTTTAGGGAGTTATAAAGATGAAGATCCCGCTCAAAACTGCCAAAAATAACATTTTGAAACACCAAAAACTGTCAACAAATTTTAGGCGCGAGCGGCGCTCGATAGGACGTTGGCGGCACTCAAACCTGGAAGTTCAGCATGTTCTTTGGAATTGGGCGCCCGCGGCGCCAGTGGTCAAAATTCTCACTGAACTTCATTTGGCCCAAAATATTCCAATGTCTCAATTCAATCCAATATTTTTCAATTTTTAAAAGTATTGCAAAGAAATTAGGATTCTAAAATAACTCTCTAGAAATCACAAATACAACAAATAAGCAAACACACAACAAAGATACTGTTGACCTCATTTTTGATGAGGTCTTCTCTTCTTCTCTTTAGTACTTAGGATCTAGCCTTAGGCTTTTCCTTTGACTATCTTAGAGGACTAGAATTGGGACCCACCTTCTAGAAATTCAAACCACTTCTTAACTCCCCGCAAACTCTACAAACTTGATCGTAGACCCCTAATCACCTAGAGGGTTGAAATCGAATGTGGAAGTTTAAAGGATGAGTTCCTATAGGACTCTTTGGCCTTAGGAATGCCCCAGGTGGCTCAGTGCGGTGAAGGGGCTGGCTTACACAAACACTACACTTATACACTACACCTATACACTACACTTTCACACACCCATACTTAACTTAACCTCCTGACTCATGTGGGTGATTCACATGGATGGTCCTTAACCCCTAAGCCCTTGGCTAAGAGGGTTAGGAACAACATAGTGAATGCCTAAAATGAGTCCCTTCATGGCTCACATGGGCTTGATATGGCTTCATGGCTCAACCAAAATGATTTCACTCCACTCAAATTCACCCAATCTTTAATTTTCCAAATTTTCAATTTTTGACCCCCGGGACCCTACACCCGCTTAGCCTACCCAAAACCCCCGAAATTACCCAAATTTCTCAAAATTTCCAAATTATCCAAAATTCTCCAAAATCATTCCCAAATATTTCCACATCACTTAAATTGATCATCCATACCCAAAAATACCAAAAATTCCAAGAAAACCTCCCAATACCCTCCAAATACCAAAAATACCCCTCTTGACCAAAAAATCCAAAAATTCAGAAAATTCCTAGAAAATTCCAGAAAATCCCAAATATTCCCAATTTCATTTTGTCCAACTACACCATGGGCAAATTTTGTCAATTTACCCTACTTTTGTCAAAACCCCCAATTTGACCCATTTTAACCCTAAGTGAACCCAATGTCAAACCAAACCTACCCAATTGACCCCAATTTTGGTCCAATTCAATTCTAAACTTCAATTCAATATCCCCAATACCAATCTAGACCAAATCCAAGTCCAATTTGATTGACATTTGGATCCAATCTCACTTTTGGCCTTAAAGCCCGATTTGGACCCATGACCCAAACCTAACCCAAACTCACCCAACTCAATTCCAATTAACCCCAAATCTTTTCTAAATCTTCCTTAACATTCCCACAAACAAAATACTAACATGATTTGCCCAAAATTTTGACCCAAACCCCACTCAAACTCAACCCAAAGTTAAAAGGCCCTATTTTGACCTAAACCCAAACCTAACCCAAATGAGCCCAAACCCCAAAATCAAAGCCCAACCAAAGTCAAAACCTCTTTGAAACACTCCCATAAACATTTCTCAACATTGATTTTATATCAATTTCAACCCTAGCCCAACATTAGCCAAAGTTAGCCCAATTTGACCTACATAGGCCCACTTACCAAATAAATCCAAATTCAAACCAATTCAACTCCAAATCACACCAAATTGATTCCAAGCCCTTCATAGAACATCCCCAAACCAATTATGACATTTATTTGACAAAGTTATTCACAAAATTTTTACCCAAATGCCCATCCTAAAATCAAAAAGCCCATTCCCCTTAAACTTTCCTAAAAGCCCACTTCACCACATTCAAAAGCCCAAATCTACCCTAAAGCCCACATGACATTTCCATTTGTCATCCACTTAATTAAAGCCATTACCTAAGTCCTAAATTCACCATCAAATTATTCCAAATCAAGTTTCATACAAATTTCCATCAAAATATCCAAAATTCTTAAAACCCATTTCCATGAAATTGACCCAAGCTTTTCCGAAGCCAAATGGAGCCAAGGATGAGCCATTCACAAGCCATATGAAGCCATGAAAGTTTGGCATGTGACCATGCCATTAATGGCAAAAGGAGGAGGTCCTTTAACCATCTCCTAAAAGTCATTAGCCTTAAGCATGTCTCCCCTTAACCAAGATTTAATCCAAATATTCTTGGATAAGGACATCACCACCTCTTGACCGACTAGCCTAACTGATCTTCTCGACCCAAGACCAGCCATGGGGAGGTGAACCCAACCCAAACCAATGGGTTGACCAATTTCAAGCCAAAATGGCCTCTCCCCCATTCCATTTTAATCCAAACACTTTACACATGTCCAAGCCCGATTGACTTCACCATTGCCGAGCCCCGACCTCCCCGGTCAGGATCGTGACCCATGCACTGCACGGCCGCTGCCTGGATCGCCGAAAAACACCACACCCGAGAGCTCACATGTGAGCCAACTTTGAAATTCCACCTTGCTGAGTCGCTCCATGCCCAATGGCCACCATTCGTCGTTCTTCCCATGACCGAGCAGCTGATCCCAACCCTTGGCCATCCACAGGAGGCTCTCCGACCACCTCTATTTAAACCCGACCCCCTCACGGCCAAGAGGAGAGAGTTGCACAAACCTTGCCGAAACTCTGCCAAAATTGTTCCAAACCCTTCTCCACCCTTAGAGCAGTTGATCCCCAGTGTCAATTTGTCCTAATCCCCACTGATAAAATCCAATTTCCCAACTGAAATTCCACCCAAAACCAGGACACTTCTCCACGGTGAGCCAATTCCCAAATTGATTGGTTCTACACCTTCACCGGACCGAGGGAAGGTGTCCACCAGCAAAAGCCCCATCTCCAGGCCACCCAGTTGCTCCAGCCTCCAAGCTTTTGTGATCGGGCTTGGTCGAAATCACACCCAGACAATTCACCAGACCAGGAGACTTCATCTGGAGCTTGCTGGGATCCAATCGAAGGTGCAACAACTCTCAGATTGAAGCCACACTTCTGCGAGCAAAGGTATGAGCTAATTCTTCATCCCGAGCTTCGGAGATTCTCCATTTCAAATGCCTTAGTTTCAATGCATGATAGCCGTATAGATGTGTTCGTCTCTTCAAGACGAATCCATAGAGCATAAGAACATGAAAATCCATCGAGTATCGAGTGAGATCTTAGGGATTTAGTGTGGACGGCTCTCGGGTGAGGACGCTCGGGGACGATGAACGGATGCCGTCCATTCGATACATGCGCGGACGAACGGCTCGGATGGCGTCGGACCAGGAGACGGTACGAGAACCGCGGGGCCCGGGCTGCTGACTCAGGCGGCGGCGTCGAATGGGGGCGCGACGCGTGTGCGTTCGGAGCTGCCGAGGTTGACGCGGCGCCGCGTGGATAAATAAAAAATTAGGGTATTTTTCTATTTATTTAATTCCCTAAACTTCAAAAATTCATATCTCTTTTTAGAAAAATCAGAAAAATAAAATAAAAATATCCTCTTGCTCGATGAACGGAGGAGAATAATGTGGAAAAGAAATCATTTAATTTCACCAAGTATTTTATTTTTAATAATTTATTTACTCTCTCGCATACTTTTAATTCCCCATGCATGTATACAATTCACCATGGCATGAGACCATAGGGCTTTTGAAGCCTACGAATTTGGGAACATTCCCCGAATTTTCCAAAGTCGGAGGCCATCCCTATGAAAAGTTATTGATTTTTCAAATTCATGTTGTTGTTTTGAGTATTTTAATTTCAATAAATAGCATGTTGTGAAATAAATTCTAGGAAAATTTGGTGATGTTCCTTATGACCAGAGAACCTTAGGAAAAATAGGTTTTGAGTTAGTTCATTTAAAACAACCCTAATTGGCTTAAACGCCCAAAATAGGTCTCTAATTAATTAGAGTTAACCATGCATCAAATTGACTTGAAATCAATTCTCCACTAACCTTTAGGATCAGAGGAATCCACCATAAAAATTTAAGGTCAATTGGACTTGGTTAGCCCACTAATTGGGTTGATTAAGCCACTTAGTCATTTTAAACTTTAAAAATTCATAACTTTTAAAATACCTTTCAAAAATTCACTAAATTGGTTTTGGAGCTTCTCGATATCAGGGGAACCTAAGAAAATTAAAATTTCAATTTTCTAAAAAAGTTGATTTTTAATAATCTTTTAATATTTTTTAATAATTAAAAAATAATAAAAATCACAAAATTAATAAAATTCACCAAAATGTCACATTTTGAATTTTAATCACATAGGAACAAATCCCACATTTTTCTTAGGTCTATTTAGTGAGATATTAAATTTTAAAGCTTCAAGGTAATTTTAAAATTAAAAAAATGTATTTTCTAGCATTTTCACTAAAATAATTATAATAAATCATAGAAAAATCAGGAAATTACAAAATTTGCTTCTCTGGTTTCCTTGATATCAGAGAGATTTTTGAAAAATATAAAATTCATTTTTCAACATTTATTTTATTTTTAAATTAATTAACACTCCAAAACTTAAAATAATTATAATAAAAATAATATAATTCAAAAAATCACCAAAATTGGTCCAAATGGTTCTCTGCTCATTAGGAATGTCCCCTAATTTTCTTAAGGACATAAACTTTCCCTTGGTCATGTTATTAAATTTTCCTTGGAAATCTCTATTTTTCACCAAAAATAATTATATAAATAAATTAAATACAGAAAAATCACATTTTCTCCTCTCATGTCTTTATTGACACATGAGTGAAGTCACATAAAAATTTCAGATTCATTTGAGTTCAATTTAGTGAGTTATGAAAATATTAAGCTTAAAGGGTAAAGTGGTAATTAAAATTTTAATCCTTAATTAAATTTTTAAGGTTTAATAAAAAAAATTAACAAGTAAAATATTTGATCCTAATCTGATTTGGATGATTGAAATTTAAATAATTAAAGGGTAGAAACCCATTAAGCAATTTTAAAATGATTAAACTTTAATTAAATAATGGATTAAATTTGGAAGAATAATAAAATTGGAATTATTAAAATAGGGATATTATTAGGAAGAGATTTATTCTTTAATTTAAAAATCCCTAAATTAATTATCTCATTAATATTCAATTCTTAATTAAAATGATAACTCAAATTTAAAATATTAAAGGACTTAATCATTAAACTAAAATTAAATTATTAAACTCTTTTAAAAAATTCATTTAAAATTAAAAAATAAAATTATATTAAAATTAAATTAAATTAAATAAATTAAATTAAATTTAATAATTAAATTAAATTAAATCAAATTAAATTAAATTAAACAATCAAATTAAATTAAATTAAATTAAATAAATTAAATTAAATTGAATAATTAAATTAAATTAAATTAAGTAAATTAAATCAAATTAAATTAAATTAAATTAAATAAATTAAATTAAATTGAATAATTAAATTAAACTAAATTAAATTAAATAAATTAAATTAAATTGAATAATTAAATTAAATTAAAATTAAATTAAATTAAATTAAATCAAATTAAATTAAAATTAAATTAAATCAAATTAATTAAACATCAAATCAAATTGAATTGAACTATATTGAATTAAATTAAATTAAAACTCAATTAAATTAAATTAAATTGAATTAAATATAACATCGCCTAAAACATAAAGAAATTAAATACAAAGCAACTTGAACACTATTCCAAATTTAAATCCATTAACTTAAATCAAATCATTTGAACACCAATTTGCCCTCGAAAGCTTTGTTTATTATAACTCCTAAACAGAACATTAAATGAAATGTTACTTCACTCATAGGATATTCAAATGTCCTAGTTCACTGAGCAAGTTAACAAAACTTGAATTCTCGGACGATTAATTCATTTGTATAATTAAATTCATTTGGACTTAAAACAATTCTAGCAATATTGAAAAGATGTTTAAGATTATTCTTAAGCACTTCCTCGATATGATAGGATGTTCATAAGAACAATTGGACTTAATTGTTTTTTGATGAAGAAATTCGTCCTTAAACCAAAACACAAAGAACCTAGACGTCATAGGAGATGACTAGGCATAGGATTAGGAATTTGGTAGAAAACCATAACCCTTCCCTTAGCTTTACCTAGGAACTTGCTTAAATATTCTAATTGTGTTTTAAGTGTAGCTTGGGATGACGGGAAGACCCTCCGGGTACGCTTTTATTTTATTGCAATTTACTTTCTTACAATTTACATTATTGCGATTTACTTTATTGCAAATGCACTTTACTTTTCTTGCATGATAAACAATCTGTTGCATGAAAACCCACACCTTTAGGATAGACCCTAAAGCTGAAACCAAAACTAAGTTAAAAGTCATTGCAAGATAAAATTCACCGCCACAACATTTCAAAATATAAAACAACTCAAAATTTAATCACAAACGAACACAAAACTACAATTGCAACTAAATTAAAACGTCCTGTTGGATGATCGGGAATACCTCGGATGATGTAACCTACGTGTTGCTAACGGGATTTCCCACGGTCTAAATGAAAGTGTGGAACTCATTCAGTTGAGTTTAGCAAATTCATGTGGACTAAGTGAATCCGATAAAAATAATGATGCCGAAAGGATGGAACCGTGGGATCTTAACCGGTGTCGTTATAATCAACTTTAAGATTTGTTTTAATTAAAACGTAAAAAATACTTGGAAATTAAGATTTTCTCTAAACCAAAACACTTTTCTCATCCCCTGATTTATGACTTCTAAAACTAAACCTCTGCAACAACAAAGGAGCTCGGAGCATGGTGGGCAGCACGACCATCGTCATCAGCAAAACCTTCTTAGAATTAAAAGCCATAGGACTTCGAGGTAGTTTGCCTAGTGCAACATAAACCCTCAACCTTTGTTAGGCATTTTCATGATCGGGTCATGTAAATTAAGCCCTAACCGGTTTTAGGATTCCGAGGTAGTCGTTCGATACGACATAAACCCTCACATCTTCGAGGCTTTTTGTATGATTCTATTATATAAATATAAGTCCTAATTAACTAAAATTGGCAAAATCAAAACATTTAAATAAACATTAGGATTTTCCTAAATCCAAGCCAAACAATAGGATAGTCGGGAAATTACCGAAGTTCGCTTCGAATCTGTGATTTCTCCTACTTTTCTTCCTTTGGATTCCCAAAACAAAATGTTCCAAATTTGGTCCATTCCCTATTGAAATTCCAAATTTCAATCCTCGAAAATCTTAAACTTTGAAATTCTTGAGAGCAGAATTATTGATTATTATTGAGAGTTTTCTTAGGTGATTCCCATCACTTAAGATGTAATTAACTATAGGGGCTTGCCCTTATAGGGAATTTTAAAGAACCCGAGTAATATAAACCCTGTTTAATGTTTTCATATTAAGCAGGGGAATTTTGTCGGCTTATAAAATTGGTTCGCAGGCCAAACGGATGTCACAAATCTTCTAGTTTATTTAATCGAGCCCCACCTTCAAGCAATGTGTCTATCCTTAGGGATAGATACACGGTTTATGGTGCGGTTCTCGTTTATATAAACTATTTCGGATGTGAGATCGGTTTAATCTCATATCTTAAAACCTTCAAATTTAAAATTATTTTCAAAATCAAATACTACTTTTCAAATTATTTATTTTAATTAAATTAAAAATTCGCCGACAGCTTCTGTTAGGCGACCCCCTTTTCAAAATAAAACACACAACCTAAAAATATGCCGACAGATACATATGGGTTGCCTCCCATAAAGAGCTTGATTTAACGTCATCAACCCAATGATGCATAACTTTTATCTATGCAAGAATTTATGAACTCATATTTATATATATTTATAATGATTTTGTAAAGTCCAAGCACTTAACGCAACTTTACGTATCGTATCAAGTAATACAGGGCTCTAATGGAGTCCTGGTTATTGATCCCACAGGGAAGTTATGAAGTAGAAGAAAGTGTTTCACAAAAGATAATATAGAACTGAAATCCGATACTCAAATTGTACTTAAATTTTAATACTTTCTTCTACTACCACTATGTAGAAAATAGTAAAAATTAATCAAACTACAATTACTTCTAATAGATTTTAAAACAGAATTAACTATCACACACACTAAACTATGCATTCGAAAGGTTTTCGATATATGAGAGAAGTATCTTTCCTCTTGCAATGAGAATATGATGTGTGGATGATATGGAACAAATATCTATGTTATTGTGCCAAATAGGAACATAAATGTTTCTTTACCCTTAAAAGAGTGCCCCCGCTTCCAAGCATGAAAAGAACATTGACATATCCTAAGTTTTGTTACTAAATCTAAGGCTAGGCTGGGAGGATACCGGCTCTCACTTCGGAGCTCCCACTCATGCTTCACCTGAACGCTAACATTTGATTTTAGTTACTAATCTTAGAATCAATTTGGGGATCTCAGTCTGTCACCCTGAAACCTCCAAATTGAAGTCCATCAAAACACATTTCCGTATTTATTTGCACTTAATTTCTCTGAACTACACAATTCATCCTTGGAAATTGAATGGATTCTTCATTATTATTATAGGACACTAAATCCTTTACGAATTAATGTTCAAAACATATTTTAACATATCAATTTTCCAAATCAAAAATTAAATTAAGTTTGAAATGAAAAACCATCATAATTTCTTAAATGCATTAAAAGCACATCAAATCCACATCAATCCATCATAACATCTCTATGAAAGAAGAAACACAAAGGAGATTACTCGGAATTCATGAAGAAGATATAATAAAACCTAGATTTTATATATAAAAGAAAATTCATACAAACCACAAAAGAAAATACAACTTATCTCTTTCTCTTCTCCAATGCAATTCCCTTGAAGTTCTTTTGAATCCTTTTCTCTCTTCTTTACAACACTTTATTCTCTCTTTAGAATGGAAAGGAAGAAGCAATCTCTCACTTTACTCTTTCTCCTTCACCCCTTAGAGAAGAATTCCTCTCAAATTCTCACATCTACACACTCTTCTCCTAAAACCTAACACTTAACACAAACCGAGACCTCTACAATACACAAGACACACTAAAAAACCATCTGATAAGTCCAAGCATTTAACACAAGTATACGTAGTCCTGGTTATCGATCCCATAGGGAAGATTGAAGTTTTAAGAAAGCGATCCCAAGATAAGTAAGATGGCACTGAAGTCCTATATTTAAATAGCACTTAAAGTTTAACACAAACTCTTACTAATACTATGCAGAAAACAGTAACCGTTAACTAAACTATAAATACTTCTAACAACTTTAAGAATAGAATTAACTAATAGACACACTAAATTAAGTTTTGAATGGTTTTTGATTTATAAGAAAAGTATCTTTCCTCTTACAAGGAGAATATGATGTTTGGATTGATATGGAATAAATATTTATATTATTGTGCCAAATATGAGCATAGATGATTCTTTACCCTTAAAAGAGTACCCCCTCTTCTAAGTAGAAAAGAACATTGACATATTCTAAGTTTAGTCACTAACTCTAAGGCTAGACTGGGAGGATGCCGACACTCACTTCAAAGCTCCCACTCACCCTTCAATCGAAGGCTAACCTTTGATATTTAGTTACTAATCTTAGAACCAATTTAAGGATTTCAGCCTGTCACCCTGAAATCTCCACATTGAATTCCATCAAAACACTTTTCCCTATTTATTTTCACTCAATTCCTATGAACTACGTAATTCATCAATGGAAATTGAATGGATCTTTCATTATTATTGTAGGACATTAAATCCTTTCAAACTTAATGTTAAACAACACATTTTAACATTTCAATTGGCCAGATCGAAAGTAAGTTAAGTTCTAAATGAAAAGCCATCATAATATCTTTATCTCATTAAAAGCACATCAAACCCACATAAATCCATCATCACATCTCTTATGCAAGAAGAAAGATAAGGAAACTAATCAGAATTTATGGAGAAGATATAATAAAACATGAATTTTATATATAAAAGAAATGTCATACAAACCACAAAAGAAAAAACAACTTATCTCTTTCTCTTCCTCTATGCAATTCCCTTGAATTCCTTTGAATCCTCTTCTCTTCCTCTTTACAACACTTGATTCTCAATTTAAAATGGAAAGTGATATACCTAAAATATATAGTATTTTTATGCACATTTTTATACCTATTTTTAATGATATTGCACTTTAAGGGAAGGTATTTTGTGTTTTTCTTACAGGTATGATGAAAATAGATGGTCAAGATGAAAGGAGCAAAATTGGATCAAATTTGGAACAAAAAAATGAAAAATAAAAAATTTGGCACCGGCGGCTAAGCGCTGCTGGGCCGGCGCTTAGCCGCCATAGTTATAAATCAAACTTTAATTAGATTTGACACCAAATTCAAAAGGGAATGGATGCAACTCTTGGTGATAACGTCCATAACTTCCTTTGGGCGGCAAATTTGAATGAAGGGGTGCGTTCCTTTTTAGATACATCGAATCTAGGCACATTTCGAAGAGACACCAAGGCACCTTTTGGTTCACTAATTAAAGAGAGTCTTAGAAGTGAAGAAGTGGAGAATTGAAGAGGCTCTTCACTATATTTCGAAGAGAGGAATTTATGAGATTCTTCCACTGCATTTTAAGTTTTTATTTAGAGTAGGAGTAGAGAGTAGAAAGGAGAAAAGACTCGGAGTTAAGAGTTCTTCTCCCACTTATTTTCCTTCTTTTAGTTTTGTTTTTATTGAAGTCTGAAGTCTGTTTTCTGAGTCATCGGAGTTTGGAGACTTGCTCTGAGGAGTAGTTTAGCGGAAAGTCAAAGTTTCAGAGGAACTTCCTTGGTATTGTGGAAAGGATTTATTATATGAGTTTTTACTTTTATTTTTTTTATCAATACTTGCTTTCGTTTATTATTTTTCTTATCATTTTTAATTTCAAATCAATGTGTTTTTATATTTTCTCAATGCATTCTGAGTAGTTTACTTTATCTATTTTTTTCTTAAAATGGAGAAGTAATTAATTTAAAGAGAATTTTTGTGGAAAGTATCAGTGTTTAAAAGTTGGAAAAAGTTGTGAAGATTGATTCTGATAACTTTGTTTACTTCTTAATTTGGCCTGTTAAGTTGTAAAATTTTTTGAGATTATGTAAGATCCAATGCGGTATTACCTCATTAAAGTTAGTAGGAATCACATGCAATTATATGGGTGAGAACTGTAGTCCATATAAGTGAATGTAATCTTAGAAGATATTTTTATAGAAGGGAGTAAAATTAGAGGATTTTAGAGTGAAAGGTTAAAACACCTTAATTTGGTTTGAAGTTTTGAGTTTTTTTATGAGAAGTTAGCCCCCAGGTGGTGGGAATCGAGGGAACTCTAGAGTGAGAGACTGGTATCTTCCCTGCCTAACCATGTTCAAAATAATATAAATTTCAAATTAACCTATGTTCTTTATTGAACCAAGTAAGGGTAAAGAACACATTTGCTTCTATCTGTCACAATAAAATTTAAATACTTCCACAATAATACTTTAAGAATTATTACTACTTCATGAAAGAAAAGAAAGAGATATTTTAGTTAATAGTATTTTTACATCCAGTGTTATTGATCTATTAAAAAATACATATTTCTTTATATCTTAATTCTTATTAACTTCTAAGGATATTATGCTTTAATGAAATATATTTTTTGTGTTTTTGGATGTAGGTAATGTAAAAAGGTCTAAAAAGGAAAAAGGAGTAAAAAGGAGCAAAAATGGAGTAAAAATAGAGCAAAATACAAAAAGTATAAAAAATTATGGCCTGGCGCCTAGGCGCCAAAAGCTGGCGCCTAGGCTCCAAAAGCTAGCGCCTAAGCACCAGACTCGATACAAAAACTGTCATGTTTTTGACAATGTTTAATCAGTTATTTTGATTGAGTGAGCGGTTATTGGACATTCTAGAAGACTGGCAGTTGTTCCTTAATAATAGGACATGTGATACATTGCATTTAGACGCTCCAAAACGGTTTTAAACGTGAAGAGGTGCGAGCCAAAGTGAAGAGGTGCGAAGAACTGGATGCGGTGTCCGACGCCTAAATGCCAGATTCCGGCGCTTAGGCACCAGAACGACCTTCTAGAAGATTCATTGAATGTGGACATTTTTTAAAGAGGTGCCTCAAGGCAACCCTTGAAGCCTATAATTAGGGGTTCATTTCTTCAGAAAACGTGCCCCTCCCATTGTAACTCTTTCTCTTATCCACTTTAGGATCTCTCATCCTTAGAGAGAAAAATAGAGAGATAAATTTAGGGCCACTTTTGTTTAGTTTAGTGAGTTTGTTTTCAAGTTATTGCATTTGGAGTTCATTACACTATGGAGTCAGTAGGAATCAGAAGATCTGTAGAAGAAATATTTGAGATAAGTATTTTTATATTTGATTCAAATTTTAATTATCATGTTTTGCTATTTATTTTCAATGTGTTCTGAGTAGTTAGTTTACTTTCTTCCTTCAATTATGAAGATATATATAAGATAATATAAAGATTCGATGGAGAATTGAAATTCAAAATATTTTCAAAACATTTTGATGACATTAATACCTGATCTTACTTTGCTTTTTAAATTGACCATTTGAATTGTTAAAACTTGTTGAAGAGTTTTGAGACCTTAAAGGAGAAGTACTCTTAACTTGTAAATGTCACATGAATCCTTGGGTAATCGAAGGCCATGTGCGGGCTATTCAAGGTGAATTGATAAGTTTTTAGAGTGACAGACTAAATTCTTATAATTTGATTTATAAATTAGGAAAGGGTCACTAGTAGGGCCGACCATAGCCACCCTTGGACATCTAGAAGTGTGAGCCTAGATTAACCCGTTCTACTAACAATACATCCGGACCTATTCTGTAAATTAGCTAATGTTCTTTGTGCCTGGATCAAAGGGCAAAGAATAGGAATGCTTCTATTTGGCACAATACTATATATCAAATTCTCCAACGAATATTAAATTATCTTAAAAATCTTAGATTAATTGAAGGAAAGAAAGTTGTTTATTTTATATAGATTTTATAAAATCATTTTCTTATTATTGTTTTTTTTATTTGCATCTAGTAAATTAATAGTAATTTATAATCAAATTAAAAGATAAAATAAAAATATTTTTTTATTTTTTTATGTAGAAAATTTATCACTATAATTCTTCTCCGTGGGATCGATACTGGGGTCTTTGTTTAAAAACCTTATATTACTTGAAATGATACGTATACTTGCGTAGTACCCCTAGTGTGTAAAAATATTTTTCTAAATTTACAAAAGATTAATTTTATACACTAGCTGCTATTTATAAATCGAGTCAAAGTTTTTGGCTATCTTTTGGAAGAAAACATTACTGCGTTATTTGCGGTCGGGTCAGTTATTAGTTATTGAAACCTTTACTTTCATTGCTTAGCATTTTATTAAGAAAATTTCAAAAGACAAATCAACTTTCTAAAACTTTTCAAAATCAAGACAGACTATTTCAAAAACAATTAAAGAAAGTAAAAAGATAATTTTCTAAATTCCTTTAAAGATTTTCAACTTTTCTCTGTGGGTTCGATATCTCGGAACTTAATCAGAAAGTCCTATATTACTTGATAAATGATACATATACTTGCGTAGTATCCCATATTATAAAATCATAATTTTCATATCCTAAATCATCAGTGCATTTATCCAGTGGAGTCAAGTTTTTGGGGTTGTTGCATTTACCTGATGGTACCAAGTTTTTGGCGCACATATATTCTTAGCAGCTCAAGTTTTTGGTGTCGTTGCCAATTTTCATATCATATTTGTAAGTGTAAATATCAGGGGATCAATTTTTTGGCACCGTTGCCGGAGAAAATTAATTAAATTGCATTTTAAAGAGAATTAAGAAATTTAAAATTTTTACTTTTCTTTGTTTTTGTTAGTGTGTGTTTTGTTTTGTTTTATTGTTGTATGCGTAGTTCAGGTTCTGAAGGACTTGTACCTTACGATTCTGAATTAGAAAAAACTATCAGAAAAATCAAAAAAATTAAAAATACGGAAAAAAAAATATTCAAGAAATGGCAAATCATCAAGATCAAAATGTTGGCATACATCAAGAATTAAGACCTTTAAGAGATTATGTTAACCCTACAGTAGATGAACTTCATGGTAGTATTCAAAACTCTACTGTAGCTGCTAATTCTTTTGAGCTTAAACCTGCTATTATCCAAATGGTGTCTAATAATCAGTTTGGGGGAGCAACAACTGAAGATCCTAATTTACATCTTGCTAATTTTCTAGAGTTGAGTGCTACTTTTAAATATGATGCTGTTTTAGATGATGCTATTAGACTTAGAATTTTTCCTTTCTCAGTAAGGGATAAAGCTAAAATGTGGTTACATTCGTTAGCACCTGGATCAATTAGAACTTAGGGTGAACTGTCACAAAACTTCCTTGCTAAATATTTTCCACCATCTAAAACTGCTAAGTTGAGAAATGATACAACATATTTCTGTCAGTTTGAAGGGGAATCAATAAATGATGCATGGGAAAGATTTAAAAATCTCCTCAGGAAATGTCCACATCATGCGATACCAGATTGGTTAAGAATTCAAACTTTTTATAATGGATTAGTTGGATCTCATAGATCAATCATCGATGCTGCTGCTGGTGGATCATTAATGTCTAAACCATTTACTGATGCTTATGCTTTAATTGAAGAAATGGCTACTAATAATTTTCAATGGCCTTCTGAAAGGTTAAATCCTAAAAAGGTAGCCAGTGTTTATGAAAATGATGCTTTTACAATGTTAGCAAATCAATTTGCTGCTGCATCAAGGAAGATAAACCAATTTGGGATGAATTTTTATCAGCCAAATCTCATGATTGAAGACAATTCATTTTGCCAAATGGTTGATTCTTATTCTTCACCAGAAACTGTGAATGCTATAATCAAACCTAACAACCCATATTCCAATTATTATTACCCAGGTTGGAGTAATCATCCAAATTTGAACTGGAATAACAATAATCAGGGTGGTGTTAATCAACAATGGGGGAACACCCAAGTAAACCCATTAGGGAATTGGAACAACCAAAGTAATAATAATAGATTAACTTATCCTTCAGGTTATAACAATACTTTACAAAATAAGGAGAAGAAGTTGTCTATGGAAGAAGTAGTATCACATATGGGAAGTCAATTACAAATTCAAGGAGCAACCATAAGAAATATTGAAAATCAATTGGAACAAATTGCAAATGCCTTAAGTAATAGATCCCAAGGAATGCTTCCAAGTAATACTGAAGTGAATCCGAGAGAAAAGAATAAAGAACAAGTGAAAGCAATTCAACTAAGAAGTGGAAAACAATTGGAAGGTAGAGTTCAAAAAGAGCTCGAAGTAGAGAAAGAAAAGATTGAAAGACCTAAAGAGGACACTCCAAAAGGTTTTGAAAGACCTATTTCTCCATCTAAGGTTGATTTAGAAAAACCACCACCTCCATTTGCCCAGAGACTTCGTCAACAAAAGTTGGATAAGCAATTTTCAAAATTCTTGGAGATCTTAATAAAGCTTACCATTAATATTCCATTTGCTGAAGCCCTAGAATAAATGCCAAGCTATGCGAAATTTATGAAGGATATTCTTAATAAGAAGAGGAAGTTTGAAGAAAAAGAGGCTGTTGCACTTAGTGAGGAGTGCAGTACGATAATTCAAAAAAAGCTTCCTGAAAAAACTTAAAGATCCTGATAGTTTCACAATTCCATGTGCAATCGGAGAAAGATTCGGTGGAAAAGCATTATGTGATTTGGGTCCAAGCATTAACCTTATGCCTCTATCAATATTCAAAAGACTGGGACTAGGAGAAATAACCCTAACTACTGTAACTCTGCAATTAGCAGATTGTTCCATCACATATCCTAAAAGAGTTATAGAAGATGTTTTCGTAAAAGTGGATCAATTTATTTTTGCTGAGGATTTCATTGTGTTAGATATAGAGGAAGATAAAGAGATACCCATAATTTTTGGGAGAACTTTTCTAGGTACAGGCAGAGCCATGATAGATGTGCAAAAAGGGGAATTAACGATAAGAGTTAATGATCAGACTGTTACATTTAATATTTTAAAATGGTTGAAATATCCCGCAAGAGGTAAAGAAGATGAGTGTTATAGGATGGATGTTATTGATTATGTAAGTGAATGTCATTTCAAATCAACTTATGAAGAGAATGTTGAAAGAGAAGAATTTGAATATAAGCGAGAAGAGGAGTTATTTGATTTTGAAGATTTTCAAGAGGAAGATTTAAAGTATGTTCATGAAAATTTTGAATTGTTGGATATGACTGAGAGAGATAAATCTTATGGTCCAACAATTGAAAAACCTCCTGAACTTGAGTTAAAAATGCTTCCTGAAAATTTGAAGTATGCTTTTCTAGGTTAATCCTCAACCTTGCATGTTATAATTTTCTCTCAATTAACTAAAAAAGAAGAAGAGAGTTTGCTTCAAAATTTGAAGAAGTACAAGAAAGCCTTTGGATGGACAATTGCTGATTTTAAAGGTTTTAGTCCTTCAATTTGTATGCACAAAATTCTTATTGAAGATAATTGCAAACTGCAGGTTGATCCCCAAAGGAGATTAAATCCTATTATGAATGAAGTTGTTAAGAAAGAAATTTTAAAGTGGTTGGATGCTGGAATTATCTACCTTATTTCAGATAGTGCATGGGTTAGTCCTATTCACTGTGTTCCTAAGAAATGAGGAGTAACTGTGACTGTTAATGAAAAGAATGAAATAATACCAACAAGACAAGTTCTAGGGTGGCGAATGTGCATTGATTATAGAAAATTAAACCTTGCCACAAGGAAAAATCATTTTCCATTCCCTTTTCTAGATCAAATGTTGGATAGACTGGCTAGGCATAAATACTTTTGTTTTCTGGATGGATATACTGTTTACCACCAAATTCAAATTGCTCTTGAGAATCAAGAGAAAACTACGTTTACCAATCCTTTTGGTACATTTGCTTTTGAAAGAATGTCCGTTGGTTTATGTAATGCCCCTACTACATTTCAGAGATGTTTGATTGCTATTTTTTGTGTTTTAATTGATAAAGGATTAAAATTTTTATGGATGACTTTTTAGTATTTGGAATTTCATTTGAATCTTTAGAACATCTATCTAAAGTTCTAAATCACTGTGAAGTAACTAATTTTGTCCTTAATTGGGAAAAATGCCAATTTATGGTAGCAGGAGGAATTGTTTTGGGACATCGGATTTCAGAAAAAGGTTTGGAGGTAGATCCTGCAAAAATTCAAGTTATATCTAATTTACCTTGCCCAACCAATGTAAGGGTAATTAGAAGTTTTTTAGGACATGCTGGATTCTACAGGCGTTTTATTAAAGACTTTTCAAAAATTACAAAACCTTTATGCCGTTTACTGGAAAATGATGCAATTTTTAATTTTGATGATAACTGTCGTAAAGCCTTTGAAACATTAAAAGAAAAATTAATCACTGCACCTGTAATAATTTCACCAAATTGGGAAAAATCTTTTGAATTAATGTGTGATGCTAGTGATTATGCTATTGGTGCTGTTTTGGGTCAAAAATATGATAAAATTTTTAAAGTAATTTATTATGCTAGTAAAAATCTTAATGAAGCTCAAATTAATTATACTACTACTGAGGAAGAGTTATTAGTTATAGTATTTGCTTTTGATAAATTTAGATCAAATTTAATTGGAACTAAATGTGTTTTGCATACTGATCATTCTGCTATCAAATACTTACTGAAGAAAAATGATGCAACACCGAGACTTATAAGATGGATTCTTCTTTTGCAAGAATTTGATTTTGAAATAGTAGATAGGAAGGGTTCTGATAATAAAATTGCTGATCATTTATCCAAGCTTGAAATTGAAAAATCTTTCTGTGAAATTGAAGAAATTAATGAACATTTTCCTGATGAAAAACTGTTCACTGTTAAAGAAAGGAATGTTCCTTGGTATGCAGACATAGTAAACTTTATTGTTAGTAATATTATACCCTATGATTTGACATATCATGAAAAGAAGAAATTTCTGTCTGATGCTAAGACTTATTTTTGGGATGACCCATTTTTATATAAACAAGGAAAGGATCTTATAATTCGAAGATGTGTTCCTTTGGAAGAGACTTATGAAATTATTCAAAAATGTCATGATTCTGAATATGGGGGACATTTTGGAAGTGATAAAACTGCATATAAAATATTATAATCGGGATTTTATTGGCCTACAATGTTTAAGGATGTGAATGATTATATTAAAAATTGTGATAGATGTCAGCGTGTAGACAATATAGAAGAAATGAGATGCTTCTCTATTATATGTTGAAAGTTGAAATATTTGATGTTTGGGGATTAGATTTTATGGGACCATTTACATCATCTTTCAGAAATGTGTATATTTTGATAGCAGTAGAATATGTTTCCAAATGGATTGAAGCTATTGCTTTACGTCGATGTGAAGCTCAAAGTGTTGCAAAGTTTTTAGAAAAGAATATATTTTGCAGATTTGGAATACCAAGAGTAAT
The DNA here is from genome assembly GCA_022702705.1 of Papilionanthe hookeriana x Papilionanthe teres. NCBI lineage: Eukaryota > Viridiplantae > Streptophyta > Magnoliopsida > Asparagales > Orchidaceae > Papilionanthe > Papilionanthe hookeriana x Papilionanthe teres. The sequence continues at coordinate 39,072,339 of CM040422.1, forward strand.
CATAATTGATGGGAGAAGTCATTTTAGAAATGCGATTGTTGGGAAGTTAGCAAAGAAATATCATATTAATCATCGCATTGCTACTGCTTATCATCCGCAGACAAGTGGTTTGGTTGAATTATCCAATCGTGAAATTAAAAGAATATTGGAAAAAACTGTTAATCCAAATAGAAAGGATTGGTTAATTAAACTGGATTATGCTTTGTGGGCCTATAGGACTTCTTACAGAACACCTATAGGAATGTCCCCTTATAGGCTGATTTTTGGAAAAGCTTGTCATTTACCTTTTGGACTTGAGCATAAAGCATATTGAGCTATTAAAGAGTTCAATTATAATTTGAAAGATGCTGCTGAAAAGAGATTTTTGCAATTGAAAGAGCTTGAAAAAATAAGGAATGAATCTTATGAAAATGCTAAGATTAATAAGGAAAAGATGAAATTATGGCATGATCGGAAGATTCTTACCAAAAGTCTTGTACCAAGGCAACAAGTTTTGCTATATAATGCTAGATTGAGATTATTTTCTGGAAAGCTTAAGTCCAGCTGGATGGGTCCATTCATTGTGATAAAATTTTATTCTTATGGAGCTTTAGATATTCAAGATCCTAAGATTGAAAAAATATTTAAAGTTAGTGGACATAGACTTAAACCATATTTTTCAGTCAATAAATCTAAATCTGATGAGAATTTAATGTTGGGTCATATGTTAGGCTGAAGACGTTAGAACAAGCGCTTTGTGGGAGGCAACCCATATTTATTAATGTGCTTTGCTTTATGTTTACGTGTTTTATTTGCTTTGTTTTTATGTTTTTAATGATAGTAATTTGGAGTTTTTAAACTTAAGTAGAGTTTATTCAACCTTAATTGATGATTAAGAAAAGTCAGAATGAAAATTTGGACACTTAGCGGACCTGTGCTAAAATGTGCACTGGCGGCTAAGCGCCGGCTAGTTGGCGCTTAGGCGTCACAGTTATAAAAAACGTGAAAAATGTGGATCTAGAAGCCTAGACCATGGGGGAGAAGTTATGGGAGTTATTTAGAAGATTCTAAACGTCTAGGGGAATATTCTAGCATCTCCCAAGTCTATAAAAAGGACTAGACTTGATAGAAACACTTACCCTAAGACCTATTTTCATTTCTGAAGTCTAAGAAGAAAATTTTGAAGAGCACCATGTCTTCCTGGGAGAACGAGATGAAGAAGAAGCAAGATTCCGATAAAAGTAAGTTCATTAGTGATAGTGTTAAGGAGTTCTTTAATGGATATCTGGCTGTTAGTATTCAAGGTATAGCAGAGATGATTGCAAAATTTGAAGCTCGAGTGACTTCAATGGAAGCAAAAATCAATGATACTATCTTACATCTGGATCACATGGGATGGCAACTCAAGATGCAATTCAATCATTCAAGGTATGTTGAAGAAATAGATAAAGCGATGTTTGTGAAAAATAAATGGATTGAAGAAGATGATATAAGAATGAACAATGATCACCCATTCTATCAAATCTACATTCTTGAAGGGTCAAATGAGAATAATAGTGGTCCTGGTTATATTCCGCCTAATGGAGAGTTGAATTAAATGCGTTCTGTTTGTATCTGTTTAGTGTCTTAATGTGTTCAGTTAATGTTCTTGTGAGTTCATGTTTTATGTGTTTAATGTTTTTATGTATGCCTGATGATGTGATGGGTACATCTTAGAGATGTATACTTATCAGTTTAAGGTTATAGTGTCTTGTATTTTGAGAATTTTATCCTTTATGTTTGGATAAAATCTCTAGTATTGTATTGAATGTTACGTTTGTTTTAATATAACTTTGTTTTTGTGAAATTTATATGATATCAATAGTTATTAAACTTTGATTTGGAGTATTAGAAGACTTCTGTGGGAAGAATTAATTATTGTGGACTAATTAAGGGTAATTAACAAAGTAAATTAGTGCTTATACCTTAATTATAAAAATTTGGGTATTGGCGGCTAAGCGCCAGAATGCCGGTCCTTACGCGCCAGATTTCACGGTCAAGCGCCGATAGTTCGCGCTTAGGCACCTGTTCGCAAAAATTGATTCCCAAAAGTTAAAAACCCAAAAATTTTTGTTTTCAACCGCCTCATCGTCTTCAACCTTTGATTTGCCGCGAAAGAGGAGCCTAGGGTATCATATTGTGGATCATTTAATAGCCGATCTCAACAAAAATTGTTAGATTTTGATTCCTTGAGGTAAGAGCACTACTCCTAAGTAAAAGTTTTTGATTTTCACCATGTATTTTGAGTACATTATGGAAAATCTTAAAATCACTATTCATGGTGAAAATTTCAGGAAAAGCTTAATAAATTACTTGGATTTAGTGAAAATATCTTTTGAAAGACAATTTATCATGTTTAGTTTGATTTTGGAATTTATGGTGAATTTTTCGTGAATTTTAGAGATGTATTAAGAAAGATTTAAAAAAAATTGAGTCTTACTCGAGAGCATGTGAGAGATATGGATGGTAAGCTGGATAATGTTGAGAGATATATTTTAATGCTTGATGAATATAAGGAGAATTATCAGCAATACTTGGATAGAATGATTAGAGGAGATTTCAGAGTGCTTAGATGCCACCTCATCCATTCTATATACCTTATGTGCCGTCCAGAGATTGGAACGAGCAAGATGATGATGATGATGAGGATGAAGAGTAGTTGTATGTGTGTTAGTTTTAGTTATTGTGTTGTTGAGTTGTGTTTTTGTATGCTTCATCTAGTATTTTGCTTGATGATTGTATTGTGATGTAAACCTTGATAGTATGCAGATTGTAGTTGTACTATTTTTCTGTTATGCATATTCAGGAATTGTTGAGTTTTATTATGGATTTATATGTTGTTGTGTGGTAGTGTGTAATTGTAAATGTTTTTTATGTGTATGTTATGACAGAGTTTTTAATAGTGTGTACTTTAATTCAAAAAATGTTAGGAGATCATAAACCACTATTAGGAACTTCGACTTAGGAAAAATACATGTTTGAAATTCTTCAAATTCTACTTTCATCTGTTATCTGTATCAGTGTGTTAATTTAGTTGGTTTGTATTTGTTTTGAAAACCTCCACTACTGTAGGAGTCTTCTGAAATTTTTTAATTTTCTTATTGTAAAAAAAAAGAAAAATGCAAAATGTTTTGAAAAACTAAATATTATTTCATGTTACTCTTGTTATTTAAATTATTATACTTGCATATTAGGATATTAAAATTCTTTCAAGCATGTTATGTCAGTTTTTTATTTTTCACCTCTGTATCACTTCTTATGCTTAAATGTTTTATCTTAATTAAAAATTTAAAGTTTGGGGGGGGGGGATTTTGAAAACAAAGATTTTAAAAAACCTAAAATATTATTTGATTCTCAAGAATACTTAAAAAATATCTTATTTTTGATTGAGAACAATTATGTACATGAAGTTATATTAGGGGAATAAAATTTTGAATATAGAAATGAATAAAAGAATTTAGTTAAAATTTATAGTAATCATGAAAAACTTAAAGTTTAAATTTTCTTAATGAAGAGGTGTAAAATAAAGTTAAACTATCTTTAGTAAGAAGTTTTGTATTTTTGGATAAATAGAAGATTTGACTTTTATTCTTCAAAGCTTAAATTTATTTTATTGAAGAGTAATTTTTAAATACTATTATTATGATTTTTAAGTTAAAGGTGTATATTTGACCTTTATTTTAAATGTAAGGGTGAAATTCAAAATCATTAAAGGCCTATCCAGATATAGTAATCCTTACCTTAGAAAAAAAAATGTGAAAAATATAGTATATGAAAAGGGAGGAGATGCTTAAGGATTTAAGGGCCTAATAAAAAAATGGTTTCATACCTAATGTTTAAGATATAAGATCAGAGAAAATCTAAAGCTTAAAGTTGTAATATAGTAAGTAAAATTATTTTTCAAATAAAGATTTTTAAGTGAGAAAAATAAATGTTTGAATCCTATATTTTGAAAAATATAGAAATATTTCTGAAATAGATAGAGACTTATATTTATCATTTTCTTTTACTTAAGAACTTTCTGAACTTTAAGTTGGTTTTAATTACTGAAATTTTTCCTAAATTAGACTATTCCATTTCTAGAACAAAATTTTGTTATCTTCCTAAGAAACTCATTACATAATTTACATGCTAAAATGTTTTATGAGATTAACTGTCACTTGAGGATAAGTAACATTTTAAGTTTGGGGGATTTTGATACTCCTAAAATATATAGTATTTTTATGCACATTTATACCTATTTTTAATGATATTGCACTTGAATGGAAGGTATTTTGTATTTTTCTTGTAGATATGATGAAAATAGATGGTCGTGATGAAAGGAACAAAATTGGATCAAATTTGGAGCAAAAAAATGAAAAATAAAAAATTTGGCACTGGCGGCTAAGCGCCGCTGGGCCGGCGCTTAGCCGCCACAGTTATAAATCGAACTTTAATTAGATTTGGCTCCAAATTCAAAAGGGAATGGATGTAACTCTTGGTGGTAACATCCATAACTTCCTTTGGGAGGTGAATTTGAATGAAGGGGTGTGTTCCTTGGTAGATACATCGAATCTGGACACATTTTGAAGAGACAACAAGGCATCTTTTGGTTCACTATTTAAAGAGAGTCTTAGAAGTGAAGAAGTGAAGAATTGAAGTGGCACTTCACTGTATTTTGAAGAGAGGAAACTAGGAGATTCTTCCACTGCATTTTATGTTTTTATTTAGAGTAGGAGTAGAGAGTAGAAAGGAGAAAAGGGTCGGAGTTAAGAGTTCTTCTCCCACTTCTTTTCTTTCTTTTAGTTTAGTTTTTATTGAAGTATGAAGTCTGTATTCTGAGTCATCGGAGTTTGGAGACTTGCTCTGAGGAGTAGTTTAGCCAAGAGTCAAAGTTTCAGAGGAATTTCCTTAGTCTGTGGAAAGGATTTTCAAATAAGTGTTTACTTTTATTTTTTTTATCAATACTTGCTTTCGTTTATTATTTTTCTTATCATTTTTAATTTCAATTCAATGTATTTTTATATTTTTCCAATGCATTCTGAGTAGTTTACTTTATCTTTTTCTTTATTAAAATGGAGAAGTAATTAATTTAAAGAGAATTGTTGTGGAAAGTATCAATGTTTAAAAGTTGGAAGAAGTTGTGAAGATGGATTATGATAACTTTTTTTACATCTTAATTTGGGCTGTTAAGTTGTAAAATTTCTTGAGATTATGTAAGATCCAATGTGGTATTATCTCATTAAAGTTAGTAGGAATCACATGCAATTATATGGGTGAGAACTGTAGTCCATATAAGTGAATGTAATATTAGAAGATATTTTTATAGAAGGGAGTAAAATTAGAGGATTTTAGAGTGACAGACTAAAACCCCCTAATTTGGTTTGAAGTTTTGAGTTTTGTTATGAGAAGTTAGTCCCCAGGTGGTGGGAATCGAGGGAACTCTAGAGTGAGAGACCGGTATCTTCCCTGCCTAACCATGTTCAAAATAATATAAATTTCAAATTAACATATGCTCTTTATAGAGCCAAGTACGGGTAAAGAACACATTTGTTTCTATCTGTCACAACAAAATTTAAATACTTCCACAATAATACATTAAGAATTATTACTACTTCATGAAAGGAAAGAAAAAGATATTTTAATTAATAATATTTCTCGATCTAGTGTTATTAGTTATTGAAAACTTTACTTTCATTGCTTAGCATTTTATTAAGAAAATTTCAAAAGACAAATCAACTTTCTAAAACTTTTCAAAATCAAGACTGACTATTTCAAAAATAATTATAGAAAGTAAAAAGATAATTTTCTAAATTCCTTTAAAGATTTTCAACTTTTCCCTGTGGGTCCGATATCTAGGAGCGTAATTAGAAAGTCCTATATTACTTGATAAACGATACGTATACTTGCGTAGTATCCCATATTATAAAATCATAATTTTCATATCCTAAATCATCAGCGCATTTTTCCTGTGGTGTCAAGTTTTTAGTGCTGTTGCATTTACCAGACGATACCAAGTTTTTCGCGCACATATATTCTTAGCAGCTCAAGTTTTTGGTGTCGTTGCCAATTTTCATGTCATATTTTTAAGTATAAATATTAGGGGATTAGAAAGGAAGAAGCAATCTCTCACTTTACCTCTTCTCCTCCCCTTCTTAGAGAAAAATCCCTCTCAAATCCTCACTCTACACTCTCTACTCCTAAACCATAACCCTTCACTCTCACTAAACTACTCTAAAACCATTGAAGAAGCACTCCTTTTTTGTCCAAAAATAGTTACTTATAAGAGAGGGATGAATTCCCAAGTGTTTCCAGAGGCATCCCTTCAAAAAGTCGCTAAAACTCGTCAAATTTGAATTGAACCGACTTCGGGCATCGGCTGCGCCAGATAGGGTGCTGGCGGCACCAAAACACTTTTTCCACCATTTTACTCCTTTTTGCTCCTTTTTGCTCCGGATTTGTTCCTTTTTGCTTCTTTTCACTCCAATCTCCAAAAATCATCATATCTGCAACAAATCATGAAAAATACCTTCCTTTAAAGTGCAATATTACAAAAAATAGGTAAAATTAGATAGCACAAACCGTATATATTTTCAGTGCATCACCATCCCATTTTCATCCAAAAACAATTACTTATAAGTTAGGAACAAAATCCCAAGAGTTTCCATAGGCATCCCTTTAAAAATTTGCCAAAACTCCTCAAATTCGTCGACTCCCTATCGTCAAAATTCTACTGAAGTCTTTGTAAAATGGCGCTGGCAGCGCCAGAACCTGTTTTCCTCTTTTTTGCTCATTTTTGCTCCTTTTTGCTCCAAATTCGTTCCTTTTCATTTCTTTTCGCTCCAATCACCTAAAATCATCATACCTATAAAAAATCATGAAAAATACCTTTCTTTTAAGTGCAATATCACCAAAAATGTGTAAAATTATATAGAAAAAACCGTATATTTTTGGTGCATCACCCGACAAACCAATTAATTAATCGAGATGACTCAGCATTAAAACCTTCTTGAAGTCGGGTTGAAACCTGTCAAAGTAAGGCATTAATCGATGTCCACTAACCTTGAAATTTTTTCTAGTATTAGGATCCTCAATATCAACAGGTCCAAAGGAATGAACTTTTACAACTGTAAAGGTCCCAAGCATCTAGACTTGAGTTTTCCAGGAAATAATTTCAATCTTGTGTTGTATAACAAAACTTTTTTTCCATTGATACACCTAAAATATGTAGTATTTTTATGCACATTTTTATACCTATTTTTAATGATATTGCACTTTAATGGAAGGTATTTTGCGTTTTTCTTGCAGATATGATGAAAATGGATGGTCATGATGAAAGGAGCAAAATTTGATCAAATTTGGAGCAAAAAAAGATGAAAGATGAAAATTTAGGCACTGGCAGCTAAGCGCTGCTGGGCCGGCGCTTAGCCGCCACAGTTAAAAATTAAAATTCAAAGGAATTTGGCTCCAATTTCAAAGGGAATGGGATGCAACTCTTGGTGGTAACTTCCATAACTTCCTTTGGGCGGCAAGTTTGAATGAAAGGGTGCATTCTTTGGTTGATACATTGAATCTGGACACATTTTGAAGAGACACCAAGGCACCTTTTGGTTTACTATTTAAAGAGAGTCTTAAGAAAGATTAAGGAGCTCTTCCTTTGCCTTTTAAAGGGTTCATTCACTTACATGTTTTTACATTATTTTACTTTTATTTTGCGAGAGTTTTTATTAAGAGTAGGAGAAGAGAGTAGAAATGAGAAAAGGGTCGGAGTGAAGTCTTCCTTTTCCCACTTCTTTTCTTTCTTTTATGTTTAGTATTTATTGAAGTCTGAAGTTATTCTGAGTCATCGTAGTTGAGAGATCGCTCTGAGGAGTAGTTTAGTGAAGAGTTAAAGTTTTAGAGGAACTTCCTGAGTCTTGTGGAGAGAATTTTCAGATAAGTGTTTACTTTTATTCTTACATTTAGTTTTTTTAATTAATACTTGTTTTTGTTTGTTATTTTTCTTATGGTTTTTAAGTTCAAATCAATGTGTTTTTGTTTTTTTTCAATGCATTATGAGTAGTTTAGTTTATCTTTTTCTTTCTTAAATGGAGAAGTTATTAATTTGAAGAGAACTGTTGTGGAAAGTATAAGTGTTTAAAAGTTGGAAGTTATGAAGATTGATTCTGAAAACTTTTTTTACTTATTAATTTGGCTTGTTAAGTTGCAGAATTTCTTGAGATTATGTAAAATTCAATGCGATATTGTCTCATAAAAGTTAGTAAGAATCACATGCAATTATATGGGTGAGAATTGTAGTCCATATAATTGAATGTAATGTTAGAAGATATTTTTATGGAAGTGAGTAAAATTAGAGAATTTTAGAGTGACAGGCTAAAACCCCATAATTTGGTTTAAAGATTTGAGTTTTTTATGAGAAGTTAGCCCCCAGTTGGTGGGAATCGAGGAAACTCTAGAGTGAGAGACTGGTATCTTCCCTGCCTAACCATGTTCAAAACGATAAAAATTTCAAATTAACCTATGTTCTTTATAGAGCCAAGTAAGGGTAAAGAATACATTTTCTTCTATCTGTCACAACAAATTTAAATACTTCCACAACAATACTTTAAAAATTATTACTACTTCATAAAAGAAAAGAAAAAGATATTCTAGTTAATAGTGTTTTACATACAGTGTTATTAGTTATTATAATTTTAATTTCTTGCTTAACATTTTATTAAGAAAATTTCAAAAGATAAATCAACTTTTAAAACTTTTCAAAATCAAGACAAACTTTCAAAAGCAATTAAAAAATATTAAAAAGATAATTTTCTGATTCCTTTAAAGATTTTCAAATTTTTCCTGTGGGTTCGATATCTCGGGGCTTAATCAGAAAGTCCTATATTACTTGATAAACGATACGTATACTTGCGTAGTATCCCATATTATAAAATCATAATTTTTATATCTAAATCATCAGCACATATATTTGGTGTGGAGTCAAGTTTTTGGTGCACATATATTTATCGGGGATCAAGTTTTTAACGCCATTGTCGGGGAAAATAATTAAATTACATTTTAATGATAATTAAGAAATTTTAATTTTTTACTTTTCTTTGCTTTTGTTAGTGTATCGTGTTTTGTTTTATTTTATTACTGTATTCATATTTCAGGTTTTGAGGGTCTTGTGCCTTACTATTCTGATTTAAAAAGAACTATTAGAAAAATAAAAAAATTAAAAATACTAAAAAAGATAAAAATATTCAAGAAATGACAAATCATCAAAATCAAAATGTAGGCATCCATCAAGAATTAAGACCTTTAAGAGATTACGTTAACCCTACAATTGATGAATTTCATGGTAGTACTCAAAACCCAGCTGTAGCTGCTAACTCTTTTGAGCTTAAACCTGCTATTATCCAAATGGTGTCTAATAATCAGTTTGGGGGAGCAACAACTGAAGATCCTAATTTGCATCTTGCTAATTTTCTAGAGTTGTGTCCTACTTTTATATATAATGATGTTTCAGATGATGCTATTAGACTTAGATTTTTTCCTTTCTCACTAAGGGATAAAGCTAAAATATGGTTACATTCATTACCACCTGGATTAATAAGAACTTGGGGTGAACTGTCACAAAAGTTCCTTGCTAAATATTTTCCACCATCTAAGACTGCTAAGTTGAGAAATGATATAACATCTTTTTGTCAGTTTGAAGGGGAATCAATATATGAAGCATGGGGAAGATTTAAAGATCTCCTCAGGAAATGTCCACATCATGCGATAACAGATTGGTTAATAATTCAAACTTTTTATAATGGATTAGTTGGATCTCTTTGATCAATCATCGATGCTGCTGCTGGTGGATCATTAATGTCTAAACCATTTACTGATGCTTATGCTTTATTTGAAGAATTGGATACTAATTATTTTTAATAGCCTTCTGAAAGGTTAAATCCTAAAAGGTAGCCGAGTGTTTAGGAAAATGATGCTTTTACAATGTTAGAAAATCAAGTTGCTTCGTCGTATCAAGGAAGATAGACCAATTTGGGATGAATTTTTCTCAGCCAAATCTCATGATTGAAGAAATTCATTAGGCCAAATGGTTGAGTCTTATCCTTCACCAGAAACTGTGAATGCTATAAGTAAACCTAACAACCCATATTCCAATTATTATAACCCAGTTTGGAAGAATCATCAAAATTTTAACTGGAATAACAATAATCAGGGTTGTGTTAATCAATAATGGGGGAACCACCAAGTAAATCCATTGGAGAATTGGAACAACCAAGGTACTAATAATAATAGATTAACTTATCCTTCAAGTTATAACAAAGCTTTACAAAATAAAGAGAAGAAGTTGTCTATGGAAGAAGTAGTATCACATATGGGAAATCAATTACAAATTCAAGGAGCAACCATCGGAAATATTGAAAATCAATTGGGATAAATTGAAAATGTCTTAAGTAATATATCCCAAGGAATGCTTCCAAGTAATACTGAAGTGAATCCAAGAGAAAAGAATAAAGAAGAAATAAAAGCAATTCAACTGAGAAGTGGAAAAGAATTAGAAGGTAGTGTTCAAAAAGAAACTGAAGTATAGAAAGGAGAGATTGAAAGACCTAAAGAGGACGCTCCAAAAGGTTTTGAAAGATGTATTTCTCCACCTAAGGTTGATTTAGAAAAACCACCACCTCCATTTCCTCAGAGACTTTGCCAAAAAAAGTTGGATAAGTAATTTTCAAAATTCTTGGAGATATTAAATAAGCTTACCATTAATATTTCATTTGCTGAAACACTAAAACAAATGCCAAGCTATGCAAAATTTATGAAGGATATTCCAAATAAAAAGAGGAAGTTTGAAGAAAATGAGACTGTTGCACTTAATGAGGAGTGCAGTGCGATAATTCAGAAAAAGCTTCCTGAAAAGCTTAAAGATCCTGGTAGTTTTACAATTCCATGTGCTGTCAGAGAAAGATTCTATGGTAAAGCTTTATGTGATTTGGGTGCAAGCATTAACTTTATGCCTCTATCAATATTCAAAAGACAAGGACTAGAAGAAATAACCCCAACTAGTGTAACTCTGCAATTAGCAGATCATTCGATCACATATCCTAAAGGAGTTATTGAAGATGTTTTGGTAAAAGTCGATCAATTTATTTTTCCTGTGGATTTCATTGTATTAGATATGGAGGAATATAAAGAGATACCAATAATTTTGGTGAGACCTTTTCTAGCTACAGGGAGAGCCATGATAGATGTGCAAAAAGGGGAATTAACGATGAGGGTTAATGATTAGACTGTTACATTTAATATTTCAAAATCGATGAAATATCCTACTAGAGGTAAAGAAGATGAGTGTTATAGGATGGATGTTATTAAATATTTAAGTGAATGTCATTTCAAATCAACTTATAAAGAGAAAGCTGAAAGAGAAGAATTAGAATATAAGCAAGAAGAGAAGTTATTTGATTCTGAAGATTTTCAAGAGGAAGATTTAAAGTATGTTCATGAAAGTTTTGAAATGTTGGATATGACTAAAAAAGATGAATCTTATAGTCCATCAATTGAAAAACCTCCTGAACTTGAGCTAAAAATGCTTCCTAATAATTTGAAGTATGTTTTTCTGGGTGAATCCTCAACCTTGCTTGTTATAATTTCTTCTCAATTAACTGAAAAAGAAGAAGAGAGTTTGCTTGAAATTATGAAGAAGCATAAGAAAGCCTTTGGATGGACAATTGCTGATATTAATGGAATCAGTCCTTCAATTTGTATGCACATAATTCTTATGGAAGATAATTGCAAACCGCGGGCTGATCCTTAAAGGAGATTAAATCCTATTTCTTATGAAAGATGTTGTTAAGAAAGAAATTTTAAAATGGTTGGATGCTGGAATTATCTACCCTATTTCAGAGAGTGCATGGGTTAGTCCTATTCACTGTGTTCCTAAGAACGGAGGAGTAACTGTAACTGTTATTGAATAGAATGAAATGATACCAACAAGACAAGTTAAAGGGTGGCGAATGTGCATTGATTATAGAAAATTAAACCTTGCCATAAGGAAAGAACATTTTCCACTCCCTTTTCTAGATCAAATGTTAGATAGACTGGCTGTGCATAAATACTTTTGTTCTCTGGTACGTTTACCAGTCCTTATGGTACGTTTGCTTTTAAAAGAAAGCCCTTTGGTTTATGTAATGCCCCTACTACATTTCAGAGATGTATGATGGCTATTTTTGTGATTTGATTGAAAAAGGGATTGAAGTTTTTATGGATGACTTTTCAGTGTTTGGAATTTCATCTGAATCATGTTTAGAACATCTATCAAAAGTTCTCAAATGCTGTGAAGAAACTAATTTGGTCCTTAATTGAGAAAAATGCCAATTTATGGTAGCAAGAGGAATTGTTTTGGGACATCGAATTTTAGAAAAAGGTTTGGAGGTAGATCCTGCAAAAATTCAAGTTATATCAATTTACCTTGACCAACCATTGAAAGGAGAATTAGAAGTTTTTTAGGACATGATGGATTCTACAGGCGTTACATCAAAGACTTTTCAAAGATTACAAATCCTTTATGTTGTTTACTGGAAAAGGATGTAATTTGTAATTTTGATGATGATTGCCTCAAAGCCTTTAAAACATTAAAAGAAAAATTAATCAGTGCACCTGTAATAATTTCACAAAATTGGGAAAAACCTTTTCAATTAATGTGTGATGCTAGTGATTATGCTATTGGTGCTGTTTTAGGACAGAAATATGATAAAATTTTTAAAGTAATTTATTATGCCAGTAAAACTCCTAATGAAGCTCAAATTAATTATACCACTACTGAGAAAGAGTTATTAGCTATAGTATTTTCCTTTGATAAATTTCGATCATATTTAATTGGAACTAAATGTGTGGTGCATACTAATCATTTTGCTATTAAATACTTAATGAAGAAAAATGATGCAAAACTGAGACTGATAAGATGGATTCTTCTTTTGCAAGAATTTGATTTTGAGATAGTAGATAGGAAGGGTTCTGATAATCAAATTGTTGATCATTTGTCCAGGCTTGAAATTGAAAAATCTCTCTATGATATTGAAGAAATTAATGAACATTTTCCTAATGAAAAACTGTTCACTGTTAAAGAGTGGTGTGTTCCGTGGTATGCAGACATAGTAAACTTTATTATTTCTAATATTATAACCTATGATTTGATATACCATGAAAACAAGAAATTTCTGTCTGATGCTAAGACTTATTTTTGGGATGACCAATTTTTATATAAACAAGGAAAGGATCTTATAATTCGAAGATTTGTACCTTTGGATGAGACTAATGAAATTATTCAAAAATGTCATGATTCTGATTATGGGGGAAATTTTGGAAGTGGTAAAACTGTATATAAAGTATTACAATCAGGATTTTATTGGCCTACAATTTTTAAGGACGTGAATGTTTATATTAAAAATTGTGATAGATGTCAGCGTGTAGGCAATATTTCCAGAAGAAATGAGATGCCCCTCAATTATATGTTGGAAGTTGAAATATTTGATATTTGGGGACTAGAATTTATGGAACCATTTACACCATCTTTCGGAAATTGTTATATTTTGATAGCAGTAGACTATGTTTCCAAATGGATTGAAGCTATTGCTTCACCTTGATGTGATGCTCAAAGTGTTGCAAAGTTTTTAGAAAAGAATATATTTTACAGATTTGGAATACCAAGAGTAATCATAACTGATGGGGGAAGTCATTTTAGAAATGCTATTATTGTGAAGTTAGCAAAGAAATATCATGTTAATCATCGCATTGCTACTGCTTATCATCCGCAGACAAGTGGTTTGGTTGAATTATCCAATCGTGAAGTTAAAAGAATATTGGAAAAAACTGTTAATCCAAATAGAAAGGATTGGTCAATCAAACTGGATTATTTTTTGTGGGCCTATAGGACTGCTTACAGAACACCTATAGGAATGTCCCCATATAGGCTGATTTTTGGAAAAGCTTGTCATTTACCTTTTGAACTTGAGCATAAAGCATATTAAGCTATTAAAGAGTTCAATTATAATTTGAAAGATGCTGCTGAAAGTAGATTATTGCAATTGAATGAGCTTGAAGAAATAAGGAATGAATCTTATCAAAATGCTAAGATTTATAAGGAAAAAATGATGTTATGGCATGATCGGTACCAAGACAAAAAGCTTTACTGTATAATGCTAGGTTGAGAATATTTTCTGGAAAAGTTAAGTCCAGGTGGATGGGTCCATTTATTCTGATAAAAGTTTATTCTAATGAAGTTGTATATATTCGAGATCCTAAGACTGAAAAAATATTTAAAGTTAACGGACATAGACTTAAACCATATTATTCAGTCAATAGATCTAAATCTAATAATAATTTTATGTTGGGTCACTCAGAATGAGTTCTTGGTATGTCAGGCTAAAGACGTTAAAACAAGCGCTTTGTGGGAGTAAACCCATAATTATCGGTGTGCTTTGCTTTATGTTTATTTTGTGTGCTTTGTTTGCTTTGTTTGGTTTGTTTTTATGTTTTTAGTGGTAGTAATTTGGAGTTTTTAAACTATAGTACAGTTTATTTGACCTTAATTGGTGATTTAGAGAAGTCAGAATGAAAATTTGGAAACTTAGCAGACCTATGCTAAATTGAGCACTGGCGGCTAAGCGCCAACTAGATGACGCTTAGGCACCACAGTTACAAAAAAACATGAAAAATGAGGTTCTAGAAGCCTAGATCTTGGGGGAGTAGTTTTGGGAGTTATTTTTATATTTTAAAATGTCTTGGGGTAGATTTAGCACTTCCCAAGTCTATAAAAAGGACCTGATTTAAGAGAAACACTTGCCCCAAGTCCTATTTTCATTTCTGAGTCTTAAGAAGAGAGTTTTGAGTGCATCATGTCTTCCTGGGAGAATGTGATGAAGAAGAAGCAAGATTCTGACAAAAGTAAGTTCATTAGTGATAGTGCTAAAGAATTATTCAATGGATATCTCATTGTTAGGTAGAAATGATTGCAAATATTGAAGCCCGAGTGACTTCAATGGAAGCAAAGATCAATAAAACTAACTTACAGTTGGAGCACATGGGATGGCAACTCAAGATGCAATTAAGTCATTCAAGGTACGTGGAAGAAGCAGATAAGGCGATATTTGTGAAGAACAAATGGATTAAAGAAGAAGATGTAAGAATGAACAATTATCACCCGTCTATCAAATTTATATTCCAGAAGGGTCAAATGAAAATAATAGTGGTCTTGGACATAATCCGCCTAATGGAGAATGGAATTAAGAGTGCTTTGTTCTTATTTGTTTAGTGTTCTTATGTGTTATGTTTAGTGTTCTTGTGTGTTATGTTTGGTGTGTTTAGTGTTTATATTTAAGGATTAACCAAGCCTGATGATGTGATGGTTACATCCTAGAGATGTATACTTATCAGTTTGAGATTAAAGTCTCTTGTATTTAGAGAATTTCATCCTTTATGTGTGGATAGAAATTCTAGAATTGTATTAAGTGTTATGTTTTCTTTAATATAAGTTTGTGTTTTTATAAAATTTGTGTGGAAACAATGGATATTAAATTTTGATTTGGAATATTGGGAGATTTATGTGGGGAGAAATAATTATTCTGGAGTAATTAAGGGATTAACCAAGTGATTTAGTGCATATACCTTAATTGTAAAAATTTAGGTATTGGCGGCTAAGCACCAAAGTGCCAGCGTTTAAGCTCCAGATTTCGCGGCTAAGCACCGAGAGTTCGTGCTTAGGCGCCAGTTCGCGAAAATTGGTTGCCAATAGTTAAAAACCCAAAATTTGCCATTTTTAAATCGTCCCATAGTCTTCAACCTTCGCTTTATCGCAAAAGAGGATCCTAGGACATCATATTGTGGATCATTTAAGAGCCGAACTCAACAAAAATTGTTAGATTTGGATTCCTTGAGATAAGAGCACTACTCCTAAGCAAAATTTTTTTATTTTCACCATATATTTTGAGTACATTTTGGAAAATCTTAAAATCACTATTCATGGTGAAAATTTGAGGAAAAACTTTAGAAATTGCTTGGATTTAGTGAAAATATCCTTTGGAAGATAATTTAGCAAGTTTAGTTTGATTTTGGAATTTATGGTGAATTTTTCATGAACTTTTAGAGATGGCTCCAAAGTCAAAGCGTGCACGAGAAAAGACAAGATTTGATTCTGACAAATTTGTTAGTATGAGGGCTGAGGAACGATAAGTCGATGCATTGCAGTTACATAAGGTGATTTCTGAGCGTGTGTTTAGTAAACCAAGAGAGGTGATTGAAGATATGATTGCTAGAAGGAACTTGGAGAATTACTGTTGCTTCTCTGCTGTTGCTGTTATTTCTGTGGCTAGAGAATTTTATGCAAATTTGCCTGCTGCAGATGAGAATCAAGTGATGTTTAGGAGGCATGAGGTCAACTTTTCTTCTGGGGCAATCAATACTTTTTATGGACTACCTCCTGACATGTTTTGTTTTTATTCTAACTATCATCCTACGGAAAGAGAATTAGATGAGATCATGAAATTTCTGACTGATGGAAGAGAACTATGGAAAATAACTAATGATAGAAGAGTGAACTTTCCTGCTTCCAAATTGAATGCCATTTCTAAGGCATGACATTATTTTATCTCATCTAAGTTGTTACCTTCGAGTGATACTAGTGAAGTAACGAGAGAAAGAGCTGTCATGAACCATTGTATTCAGCAAGGGAAGCCTATTGACATTGGAGGTATAATTTATGATTATGTTTTAAACTGCGCTAGATCAACCAAGACTGCAGGTATGGGATTTCCTTCATTGATTCATTTATTATGTCTACGATCTGGAGTGAAGTTTGAAACCTGGGAAGAGGTACTTCAGTAATTGAGACCAATTACCAGTGTAAACATTGGTGCTTACACTGAACATTCAGAGTTTGGTTGGAGAGGAGGATTTGGTAGGGCTTCTACTGCTTCTGCTTCTGTTGCATCTACTTCTTGTGCTTCTACTTCACGTGCTTCATCATCTACTAATTCACAGACAGGTTTATTAAGGAAAATTTTTAAAAAAAGTGATTCTTGCTTGAGAGCATCTGAAAGATATGAATGGTAAGATGGATAATGTAGAAAGATATATTGTGAAACATGATATGTATGAGGAGAGTTATCAGCAATATTTAGATAGACTGATTAGAGGTGATCAAAGTGCTGAGATGCCCCCTCATCCATTCTACATATCTTATGTGCCATCTAGGGATTGGAACGAACAGGATGATGATGATGATGAGGATGATGAGTAGGTTAGTGTTATTTGTTTTGGTTGTGGTGTTGTTGTTGATGTATGTGTGTTTTGTTTAATATTTAGTTTGATCATTGTGTTGTGATATGAACCTTGATACTATGTAAGACTGTAGTTTGTATTATTTTTCTGTTATGCATATTCAGATGTATTTTTGTTGTTTGTATTGTTGTTTTATAAGTTGCTTTGTGGTAGTGATGTGTAATAGTAAATGTTTGAATGTGTATGTCATGTCAGAGTTTTTAGTAGTGTGTACTTTAATTTAAAAAGTGTTAGGAGATTATAAACCACTATTGGGAACTTCTACTTAGGAAACAACATGTTTAAAATTTTTTAAATTCCACCATCATCTGTTATCTGTATCAGTGTGTTATTTTAGTTTGTGTGTATTTGCTTTGAAAACCTCCACTACTGTAGAAGTCTTTTTGAAATTTTTACTTTTCTTTGTATAAAAAAATTTTATTTTGAAAAGCTAAATTTGACTTCATTTACTCCTGTTATTTAAATTGTATACTTGCATATTAGGATATTAAAAATTCCTACAAGCATGATATGTTAGTTTTTATTTCTCACCCATGTATCATTTCTTATGCTTAAATGTTTTATCTTAACTAAAAATTAAAGTTTTAGGAGATTTTGATACACCAAAAATATATAGTATTTTTATGCACATTTTTATACCTATTTTTAATGATATTGCACTTTAATGGAAGATATTTTGTGTTTTTCTTCCAGATATGATGAAATGGATGGTCATGATGAAAGGAGCAAAAATGGATCAAATTTGGAGCAAAAAAAGATGAAAAATGAAAATTTGGGCACTGGCGGCTGAGGGCCGCAGGGACGGTTCTTAGCCGCCACAGTTTAAAATCGAAATTCAAATGAATTTGGAGTCAATTTCAAAGGGAATGGGATGCAATTCTTTGTTGTAACTTCCCTAACTTCCTTTGGGCGGCAAGTTTAAATGAAAGGGTGCATTCTTTGGTGGATACATTGAATCTGGACACATTTTGAAGAGACACCAAGACACCTTTTTGTTTAGTATTTAATGAGAGTCTTAGGAAAGATTAAGGAACTCTTTATTTGCCTTTTGAAGGGTTCTTTCACTTGCAAGTTTTTACATTATTTTACTTTTATTTTGTGAGAGTTTTTATTAAAAGTAGGAGTAGAGAGTAGAAAGGAGAAAAGGGTCGGAGTGAAGTCTTCTTCTTCCTACTTCTTTTCATTCTTTTAAGTTTTGTTCTTATTGAAGTCTGAAGTTATTCTGAGTCATCGGAGTTGGGAGATCCGCTGTGAGGAGTAGTTTAGTGAAGTGTTAAAGTTTCAGAGGAACTTCCTGAGTCTTAAGGAGAGAATTTTCAGATAAGTGTTTACTTTTATTCTTATATTTAGTTTTTTTAATTAATACTTGTTTTTGTTTGTTGTTTTTCTTATGGTTTTTAATTTCAAATCAATGTTTTTTTGTATTTTTTCAATGCATTATGCGTAGTTTACTTTATCTTTTTCTTTCTTAAATGGAGAAGTTATTAATTTATAGAGAATTATTGTGGAAAATATAAGTGTTTAAAAGTTGGAAGAAGTTGTGAAGATTGATTCTGAAAACTTTGTCTACTTCTTAATTTGGCCAGTTAAGTTGTAGAATTTCTTGAGATTATGTAAGATCCAATGCGGTATTGTCTCATAAAAGTTTGTAAGAATCACATGAAATTATATGGGTGAGAATTGTAGTCCACATAATTGAATGTAATTTTAGAAGATATTTTTATGTAAGGGAGTAAAATTAGAGGATTTTAGAGTGACAGGATAAAACCCCCTAATTTTGTTTAATGTTTTGAGTTTTGTTATGAGAAGTTAGCCCCCAATTGGTGGGAATCGAGAGAACTCTAGAGTGAGAGATTGGTATCTTCCCTGTCTAACCATGTTCAAATTAACCTCTAAAGTGAGAGATTTTTAAATTTTCTCTGTGGGTTCGATATCTCGGGGCTTAATCAGAAGTCCTATATTACTTGATAAACGATACGTATACTTGCGTAGTATCCCATATTATAAAATCATAATTTTCATATCTAAATCATTAGCACATATATTTGGTGTGGAGTCAAGTTTTTGGCCCACATATATTTATAGGGAATCGTACATGTTCAAGTTTCTTTTTCAATATCATCCGAGCATGCAACAATTTCATTCTCTCTTTATAGATCATGTCATTGTGATATGATGCATTTCTAATTTCTTCCAATTCATTCAATTGCATAAATCTCTTCTCCCCAGTATTTTTCAAATTAAAATTCAACTCTCTTATCGCCCAATATGCTTTATGCTCCAATTCAACCGGTAGATGACAAGTCTTACCAAACACTAGTCTATAAGGAGATATTCTAATAGGGGTCTTAAAAGCAGTCAAATAAGCCCATAATGCAGTATCTAATCGAGCAGATCAATCTAATTTATGATTATCCACAGTTTTCTCCAAAATTCTTTTAATTTCAAGATTAGGCACTTTTGCTAAACAATAAGTCTGGGGATGATAAGCAGTTGAGATTCTATGAATAATATTATACTTCTCAATCAATCTATTAATTTGATTATTCCTACAATGGGATGCACTATCAGTTATAATCACTCTCGGCATTCCATATCTCATAAATATATTTTTCTTTAAAAATTTTGAAACACTTTGAGCATTACATCTAGGTAAGACAATAGATTCAATCCATTTCGAGACATGATCAACTGTGACCAATATATATAAATTTCCAAATGAAGGAGTATATGGTCTCATAAAATCTAATCCCCATACATTAAAAATTTCAACTTCCAAATCATAATTTAGAGGCATTTCATTTCTTCTAGAGATATTACCTACTCTCTGACATCGATCACATGCTTTAATATATTTGTATACATCCTTAAAAAGAGTAGGCCAATAAAATCCAGATTGCAAAATCTTAAAAATAGTTTTATCAACACCGTAATGACCTCCAAATTCAGAATCATGACATCATTGAATGATTAAATTAGTTTCTTCCTGTCGCACACATCTTATATTAATCAAATCCTTACACTGTTTATCTAGATAGGGCTTATCCCAAAAATAAAATTTTGCATCATATTTAAACTTCTTTTTTGGTTTATTTGTTAAATTAGGTGGTACAATATCACTAACAATATAATTCACAATATCAGCATACCAAGGTAAATTTCTTCCCATGATAGTATAAAGTTGCTCATCGGGGAAAGTTTCTGTAACTTCCTACTCAAATTTAGATAATTTTTCATATTCTAATCTCAACAAATGATCAGCTATTAGGTTATCTGATCCTTTCCTATCAACTATCACAAAGTTAAATTCTTGCAGAAGAAGTAGCCATCTAATCAGTCTAGGTTTGACTACCTTCTTTTGCATTAAATATTCGATAGCTGAATGGTCTGTATGCACAATACTTTTAGCTCCAATTAAATAAGGTCTAAACTTTTCGAAAGTAAATACTATAGCTGATAATTCTCATTCAGTAGCGGTATAATTAATTTGAGCTTCATTAAGAGTTTTACTAGCATTGTAAATGACTTTGAAAACTTTATCATACCTGTGCCCCAATCCTACTCTGATCGCATAATCCCTAGCATCACACATAAGTTCAAATGGTTTCTGCCAATCAGGTGAAACAATTATAGGTGCAGTTATTAATTTCTTTTTCAGTAATTCAAAAGCATGCAAACATTCATCATTAAAATCAAACTTTCTATCATTTTCCAGAAGTCGGCACAAAGGTTTGGTAATTTGAGGAAAATCTTTAATATATCGCCTGTAAAATCCAGCGTGTCCTAAGAAAATCCTCATATCTCTCACGGTAGTGGGTGGAGGCAATCTCTCAATCACTTTAATTTTAGTAGGGTTGACCTCCATACCATATTCAGAAATTTTATGCCCAAGCACAATTTCTCCTGCAACCATAAATTGACATTTCTCCTAATTCAGAACAAAATTTGTTTTCACATAAAGCTCCAAAACTTTTGTTAAGTTTTCTAAATAGATTTCAAATAAAGTCCAGAATACAGAGAAATCGTCCATTAAAACTTCTATTCCATTATCTATCATACTGCTGAAGACAGACATCATACATCTTTGAAATGTTGCAGGTGCATTACACAGTACAAAAGGCATTCTTCGAAAAGCAAAGGTTCCGTAAGGGCTAGTAAATGTTGTCTTTTCTTAATCCTCAGGAGAAATAGGTATTTGATGGTAACTAGTATATCCATCCAAAAAATGGTAGTACTTATGTCCAGCAAGTCTATCCAGCATTTGATCGAGAAAAGGAAGAGGAAAGTGATCTTTTCGGGTGGCGGCATTTAATTTTCTATAGTTAATACAAATTTTTCATCCATTAATTTGTCTTGTGGGTATAATTTCATTACATTCATTCACTTCAGCAGTCACTCCTCCCTTTTTTGATACATAATGTATTGGACTCACCCAAGCACTATCCGAAATAGGAGAAATAATGCCAACATCCAACCATTTTAAAATCTTTTTCTTAACTACTTCTTTCATTATTGGATTCATTCTCCTCTGTGGATAAACTCTTAGTTTATGTTCTTCATCTAATAAAATTCTATGCAAATAAAATGAAGGACTGATGCCTTTAATATATGCTAAAGTCCATCCAAAAGTTTTTTTGTATCTTTTTAAAATTTCCAACAATTTTTGTTCTTGATATTCGTTTAATTTCAAAGATACAATAACTGGTAGGGTAGATGATTCTCCTAAAAACATATACTTCAAATGATTAGGGAGAATTTTCATCTCAAGTTCAGGAGGTTTTATTATAGATGGAATTAAGCTTTTATCTCCACCTTCCATAGTGTCTAATACTTCAAATCTCTCCTGAACATACTCAAAATCTTCATTCCTTTTTACTATCTAAATTTTCTTCATTTTAAATTCCTTCTTCAAACATATTTTCATACTCTGCTTCTTTTTCAAATATATTTTAAAAATGATCATTTCTTAAATATTCACAGACCTCCATCCTAAAACATTCATTATCTTTTTCCATTGACGGATTCTTCATAGATTTCAAAATATTAACGGTCACCTCTTGATCATTAACTCTCATAGTTAATTCTCCTTTTTGAACATCAATCACTGCTCTCTCAGTAGCAAAGAATGGTCTTCCCAAAATGATTGGAATTTCTTTATCTTCCTCCATATTAAGTACAATAAAATCCACGAGAAAGATAAATTTATCCACTTTCACCAACACATCTTCTTCCATTCCTTTAGGGTAAGTAATGGAACGCTTAAACAACTGAAGAGTCACAGATCACATAAGGCTCTTCCAAAAAAATTTGCACCTATAGCACACGAGATAGTGAAACTACCAGGATCTTTATGTTTTTTTGGAAGCTTCTTCTGAATAATTGCACTGCACTCTCCACTAAGTGCAACAGTTTCATGAACTGTGAACTTTCTTTTTATTTTAAGAATATTTTTTCATAAACTTAGCAACAGTTTCTAATGCTTCTGTCGGCATATTTTTAGGTCGTGTTTTATTTTGAAGAGGGGTCGCCTAACAGAAATCTGTCGGCGAATTTTTAATTTAATTAAAATAAATAATTTGAAAAGTAGTATTTGATTTTGAAAATAATTTTAAATTTGAAGGTTTTAAGATATGAGATTAAACCGATCTCACATCCCAAATAGTTTATATAAACGAGCACCGCACCACAAACCGTGTATCTATCCCTAAGGATAGACACACTGCTTGATGGTGGGGCTTGATTAAATAAACTAGAAGATTAGTGACATCCGTTTGGTCAGCGAACCAATTTTATAAGCCGACAAGTTTCCCCTGCTTAATATGAAAACATTAAACAGGGTTTATATTACTCAGGTTCTTTAAAATTCCCTATAAGGGCAAGCCCTTATAGTTAATTACATCTTAAGTGACGGGAATCACCTAAGAAAACTCTCGATAATAACCAATAATTCCGCTCTCAAGAATTTCAAAGTTTAAGGTTTTCAAAGATTGAATTTTGGAATTTCAATAGGGAATGGATCAAATTTTGGAACATTTTGTTTTGTGAATCCAAAGGAAGAGAGGTAGGAGAAATCAACGATTCGAAGTGAACTTCGATAATTTCCCGACTATCCTATTGTTTGTCTCGAATTTAGGAAAGTCCTAATGTTTATTTGATATTTCAATCTTGCCAATTTCAATTAATTAGGGCTTATATTTGTATGATAAAATCAAACAAATAGCTTCAGAAGATGTGAGGGTTTATTGTCGTATCGGACGACTACCTCGGAATCCTAAGACCGGTTAGGGCTTAATTTGCAATGCAAATGCCTAACGAAGAGTTGAGGATTTATGTTGCACTAGGCAAGCTACCTCGAAGTCCTATGGCTTGGTTGTTTTAATTCTAGGAAAGTTTTGCTGAAGTAGACTCAGGTTTTGCTGATGACGATGGTCGTGCTGCCCACCATGCTCCGAGCTCCTTGTCGTTGCAGAGGTTTAGTTTTAGAAATCATAAATCAGGAGTTGAGAAAAGTGTTTTGGTTTAGAGAAAATCTTAATTTCCAGGTGTTTTTTATGTTTTATTTAAAACAAATCTTAAAGTTGATTATAACGACACCGGTTAAGATCCCGCGGTTCCATCCTTCCGGCATCATTATTTTTATCGGATTCACTTAGTCCGGATGAATTTGCTAAACTCAACTGAATGAGTTCCACACTTTCATTTAGACCGTGGGAAATCCCGTTAGCAACACGTAGGTTACATCATCCGAGGTATTCCCGATCATCCAACGGGACGTTTTAGTTTAGTTGCAATTGTAGTTTTGTGTTACGTTTGTGATTAAATTTTGAGTTGTTTTATATTTTGAAATGTTGTGGCGGTGAATTTTATCTTGCAATGACTTTTAACTTAGTTTTGGTTTCAGTTTTAGGACTATCCTAAAGGTGTGGGTTTTCATGCAACAGTTGTTTATCATGCAAGAAAAATAAATGCATTTGCAATAAAGTAAATTGCAAGAAAGTAAATTGCAATAAAATAAAATAAAAGCGTACCTGGAGGGTCTTCCCGTCATCCCAAGCTGCACTTAAAACACAATTAGCATATTTAAGCAAGTTCCTAGGTAAAGCTAAGGGAAAGGTTATGGTTTTCTACCAAATTCCTAATCCTATAGCTAGTCGTTTCCTATGACGTCTAGGTTCTTTGTGTTTTTGTTTGAAGACGATTTTCTTCATCAAAGAACAATTAAATCCAATTGTTCTTATAAATATCCTATCATATTGAGGAAGTGCTTAAGAAGAATCTTAAACATCTTTTCAATATTTATGGGATTATTTTAAGTCCAAATAAATTTAATTATGTAAATGAATCAATCGTCCGAGGTTTTCAAGTTTTATTAATTTGTTCGGTGAACTAGGACATTTGAATATCCTATGAGTGAAGTAACACTTCATTTAATGTTTCATTTAGGAGTTATAATAATCAAAGCTTTCGAGGGTAAATTAGTATTCAAATGATTTGGTTTAAGTTAAAAAGTTTAAATTTGGAATAGTGTTGAAGTTGCTTTATATTTAATTTCTTTTATGTCTTAGGTGATGTTATATTTAATTCAATTTAATTTATTTGAGTTTTAATTTAATTTAATTTAATTTAATTGTTTAATTTAATTTAATTTAATTTTAATTATTTAATTTAATTTAATTTAATTGTTTAATTTAATTTAATTTAATTTAAATTCAATTTAATTTAATTTAATTTAATTTAATTAATTTAATTTAATTTTAATTTAATTTAATTTAATTTAATTTGTTTTAATTTGATTTAATTCAATTATTTAATTTAATTTTAATTTAATTTTTAATTAAGTTTTATCTTTAATTTTAATTGAAATTTTTGAAAGAGTTTAATAATTTAATTTTAGTTTAATGATTAAGTCTTTTAATATTTTGAATTTGAGTTATCATTTTAATTAAAAATTGAGTATTAATGATATAATTATTTTAGGGATTTTTAAATTAAAGAATAAATCTCTTCCTAATAAATATCCCTTATTTTAATAATTCCAATTTTATTATTCTTCCAAATTTAATCTATTATTTTATTAAAGTTTAATCATTTTTTTTAAAAAATGTTTAATGAGTTTCTACCCTTTAATTATTTAAATTTCAATCATCCAAACCAGATTAAGATCAAATATTTTACTTGTTGATTTTTTTTAAACCTAAAGTTTTAATTAAGGGTTGAAAGTTTAATTACCATTTTACCCCTTAAGCTTAATAATTTCATAACTCACTAAATTGAATTCAAATGAACTTGAAATTTTTATGTGACTTCACTCATATGTCGATAAATACATGAGAGGAGAAAAAGTGATTTTTCTGTATTTAATTTATTTATATAATTATTTTTAGTAGAAAATAGAGATTTTCAAGGGAAATTTGATAACATGACCAAGGGAAAGTTTCTGTCCTTAAGAAAATTAGGGGACATTCCTAATGACCAGAGGACCACTTGGACTAATTTTGGTGATTTTTGAATTATATTATTTTTATTATAATTATTTTGGGTTTTGGAGTGTTAATTAATTTAAAAATAAAATAAATGTTGAAAAATGAATTTTATATTTTTCAAAAATCTCTCTGATATCAAGGAAACCAGAGAATCAAATTTTGCAATTTTCTGATTTTTCTATGATTTATAATAATTATTTTAGTGAAAATGCTAGAAAATACATTTTTTTTTATTTTAAAATTACCCTAGGGCTTTAAAATTCAATATCTCACTAAATAGACCTAGGAAAAATGTGGGATTTGTTCCTAAGTGATTAAAATTCAAAATGTGACATTTTGGTGAATTTTATTATTTTTGTGATTTTTATTATTTTTAATTATTAAAAATATTAAAATATTATTAAAAATTAACTTTTTTAGAAAATTGAAATTTTAATTTTCTTAGGTTCCCCTGATATCAGAGAGGCTCCAAAACCAATTTGGTGAATTTTTGAAAAGTATTTTAAAAGTTATGAATTTTTAAAGTTTAAAATGGCTAAGTGACTTAATCAACCCAATTAGTGGGGCTAACCAAGTCCAATTGACCTCAAATTTTTATGGTAGATTCCTCTGATCCTAAAGGTCAGTGGAGAATTGATTTCAAGTCAATTTGATGCCTGGTTAACTCTAATTAATTAAAGACCTATTTTGGGTGTTTAAGCCGATTAGGGTTAATGCGAGTGAATTAACTCAAGTCCTATTTTTCCTAGAGTTCTCTGGTCATAAGGAACATCACCAAATATTTCTAGAATTTATTTCACAACATGCTAATTTTTGGAATTAAAATACTCAAAACGAGCAACATGCATTTGAAAAATAAATAACTTTTCACGAGAGATGGCCTCGACCTTGGAAAATTCAGGGAATGTTCCCGAGTTCGAGGCTTCAAAGCTACTATGGTCTCATGCCATGGTGAATTGTATACATGCATGGAGAATTAAATGTATGCAGAGAGTAAATAAATCATAAAAAATAAAATACTTAATGAAATTAAGTGATTTCTTTTTCACATTATTCTCCTCTGTTCACTGAGCGAGAGGGTATTTTTATTTTATTTTTGTGATTTTTCTACACAAAGATATGGATTTTTGAAGTTTAGGGAATTAAATAAATAAAAAAATACCCTAATTTTCTATTTATCCACGCGGCGCCAGCGCATCCTCGGCGACTCCGAAAGGCCACGCGGCGCGCTCCCGTTCGACGCCGCCACTTGAGTCGGCGGCCCGGGCCCCGCGGTTCTCGCACCGTTTCTCGGTCCGACGCCATCCGAGCCGTTCGTCCGCGCGTGTATTGAATGGACGGCATCCGTTCATCGTCCCCAAGTGTCCTCGCCCGATAGCCGTCCACACTAAATCCCTAATATCTCACTCGATACTCGATGGATTTTCATGTTCTTATGCTCTATGGATTCGTCTTGAAGAGACGAACACATCTATACGGCTAACATGCATTGGAACTAAGGCATTTGAAATAGAGAATCTTCGAAGCTCGGGATGAAGAGTTAGCTCATACCTTGGCTCGAGAGAAGTGTGGCTTCGATCCGAGAGTTGTTGCACCTTCGATTGGGTCCGGCAAGCTCCGGATGAAGTCTCTGGTGCAGTGAATTGTCCGGATATGATTTCGACCAAGCCCGATCACAAAGCTTGGAGGCTGGAGCAAGCTGGGTGGCTCGGAGATGGGGCTTTTGGTGGTGGACACCTTCCCTTGGTACGAGTGAAGGTGTAGAGCCAATCAATTTGGGAATTGGCTCACTTGTGGAGAAGTGTCCTGGTTTTTGGGCTAAAGTTTGAGCTCGAAATTGGGCTCGGCTAGAAGGAATTGGGGCTTGGAATTCGGTGAGGATCGGGTGCTCTATGTGTAGAGAGTGATGCGGAGTGATTTTGGCGAGTTTCCTTAAGGTTTTTGTTTCGGCCCCTCTCATGGCCGAGAGGGGTGGAGTTTAAATAGGAGAGGGTGGAAGGCCTCTCGGAGGGAGTTAGGGCTTGGGATCGAGTTGCTGCGGGTGAGGAGAAGATCGGCCATGGTGACCACTAGGCATGGGGCGGCTCGGCAAGTGAGAATTTCAATGTTGGCTCACATGTGAGCTCTCGGCCATGGTGTTTTCCGGCGGCTCGGTGGCCGGCCGGCCGAGCGATGGTCACCATCTTGGTCGGGTGGGTCGGGGCTGGGGTTTAGTGTAGGCGATTGAGGTTTGACATGTGTAAAGGAGTTTGATTTAAATGGAATGGGAGAAGACTCACTTTGGCTTGGTTTGGGTCAACCCACCATTTTGGGCTTGGTGCACCCTTCCAAGCTCGATTTTGAGCTGAGGGAATCATTTAGGTCGGCTTAGAAGGAGTGGTGAAGTCTCCATCCATGATGAGGTGGCTAAACATGGTTTAGTGTGTGACATGATTAAGGTAAAAAGGGTTAAAGGAGGTTTAAGAAAGAACCCCCTCTTCTTGCCATAAATGGACTAATGACAAGTCAAAGCCCTCATGGCTTCATGTGGCTTGAGAATGGCTTGTTCATGGCTTCATTTGGCTTGGGAAAAGGTTGATTTGTTTCATGAAAAGGGTTTTAAGAAATTTTTTGGTAATTTGATGGGAATTTGGATGAAGCTTCATTTGGGATAATTCAATGATGATTTTAGGACTTAGGTAATGGATTTAATTAAATGGATGACAAATGGAGATGTCATGTGGGCTTTAGGGTAGATTTGGGCTTTTGAATTTTGAAGGAAATGGGCTTTTAAGAAGGTTTAAGGGAAGTGGGCTTTTAAGTTTAAGGATGTGTTCATGGATGGGAATTTTTGTAGAAGTTTGGGCCAAATAGTTGTTGGTTTTGGTTTAGGGATGTTTCATGAATAACTTGAAGCAAATTTGGGGTAGTTTGGGCTTGAATTGGGTTGGATTTGGATTCTTTTGGTGAATGGGCCAATATAGGTCCAAATGGGCCAAGTTGGGCCAATGTTGGGCTAGGGTTGAAATTTATGTAGAATTATTGTTGAGAAGTGTTTATGGGAGTGTTTCAAAGAGGTTTTGACTTTGGTTGGGCTTTGATTTTTGGGGTTTGGGTTCATTTGGGTTAGGTTTGGGCTTAGGTCGAAAAATGGGCCTTAAGGTCAAAAGTGGAATTGGATCCAAATGTCAATCAAATTGGACTTGGATTTGGTCTAAATTAGTATTAGGAATGTTGAATTGAAGTTTAGAATTGAATTGGACCAAAATTGGGGTCAATTGGATAGGTTTGGTTTGACATTGGGTTCACTTTGGATTAAAATGGGTCAAATTGGGGGTTTTGACAAAAGTAGGGTAAATTGACAAAATTGGCCCATGGTGTAGTTGGACAAAATGAAATTGGGAATATTTGGGATTTTCTGGAATTTTCTGGGAATTTTTTGAATTTTTGGATTTTTAGGCCAAGAAGGGTATTTTGGGTTATTTGGAGGGTATTGGGAGGTTTTCTTGGAATTTTTGGTATTTTTGGGTATGGATGATCAATTTGAGTGATGTGGAGGTGTTTGGGATTGATTTTGGAAAATTTTAGGTAATTTGGAAATTTTGCCAAAATTTGGGTAATTTGAGGTTTTGGGTAGGTTTAGTAGGTGTAGGGTCCGGGGGTCAAAAATTGAAAATTTGGGAAATTGAAGATTGGGTGAATTTGAGTGGGGTGAAATCATTTTGGTTGAGCCATGAAGCCATTCAAGCCCATATGAGCCATGAAAGGACTCATTTGAGGCATTCATCTATGTTGTTCACTAACCCTGCTTGCGAGGGCTTAGGGGTTAAGGACCATCCATGTGAATCACCTACATGAGTCGAGGAGGTCAAGTTGGGTATGGGTGTGGTTTTAGGAAGTGTGTGGAAATGTAGTGTGTAAGTGTAGTGTAAGTCGGCCCCTTCACCGGACCGGGCCACCGGGGCGATCTAAGGCCGAAAGAGTCTATAGGAACTCATCCTTTAAACTTCCATATTTGATTTCAACCCTCCAGGTGATTAGGGGTCTATAGTCAAGTTTGTGGAGTTTGCGGGGAGTTTAGAAGTGGTTTGAATTTCTAAAAGGCGGGTCCCGATTCTAGTCCTCTAAGATAGTCGAAGGGAAAAGCCTAAGGCTAGATCCTAAGCACTAAAAAGAAGAAAGGAAGACCTCATCGAAAATGAGGTCAACAAATGGACCCCCAATAGGTGTGGTGGTGGCGGAGCACACCGCGCGTATTGGTGTTGACCGAAGCGATCAACAAAACCAACACGGATGTCCAGTGACGAACTTAGGACGAAGTAGAAGAGTTCTGTGCGGGGAGTGTCGAGTATATCTGCGGAACCGGAGATTCTTGAACTCTCGGCGGGGAAAGGAAAAGGAGGTGAATCCCAAATCACATGATGCGAGGGAATTTCGATTTAGATTTTATTTTGTTTCAATTTATGTTTTGATGTGTGAGTTTAAATTTTAGTTTGGAGTTTCGATTTAGATTGAGGTTTTGTCGAAATTAATTTGAGGGATTTGATTTGAAATGAAAATTAGGATTTTGAGGTTTTAGATGTAACATCTCCAACCTCGAAAGAAAATTGAATTGATTAGATTGAATCGTTGCAATGAGAAGATATCTCAGAGCAAAGTGGTGTTGGATGTAAAATCCTTAACCTCGAGAGTTTGATTTTGATGTGATGTATTTCATTGCGATAGGGAAAAGATCCTAAAGCAATGCGGTCTCGGATGTAAAATCCTCGACCCAAAGGTTGAATTTTGATGTATTTCGGTGCAATAGGAAGAGAATCCTAAAGCGAGTGCAGTCTTGGATGTAAAATCCTCGACTCAAAAGTTTGAATTTTGATGTATTTCAGTGCAATAGGAAGAGAATCCTAAAGCAGTGCAGTCTTGGATGTAAAATCCTCGACCCAAAAGTTTTGAATTTTGGTGTATTTCAGTGCAATAGGAAGAGAATCCTAAAGCGGTGCGAGTCTTGGATGTAAAATCCTCGACCCGAAAGTTTGAATTTTGATGTATTTCGGTGCGATAGGAAGAGAATCCTAAAGCGATGCGGTCTTAAACCGACCGGTCTTGGATGTAAAATCCTCGACCTCGAAAAGTTTGAATTTTGATGTATTTCGGTGCGATAGGAAGAGAATCCTAAAGCGGTGCGGTCTTGGATGTAAAATCCTCGACCCAAAAGTTTTGAATTTTGGTGTATTTCGGTGCGATAGGAAGAGAATCCTAAAGCGAGTGCGGTCTTGGATGTAAAATCCTCGACCCAAAAGTTTTGAATTTTGATGTATTTCGGTGCGATAGGAAGAGAATCCTAAAGCGGTGCGAGTCTTGGATGTAAAATCCTCGACCCAAAAGTTTTGAATTTTGATGTATTTCGGTGCAATAGGAAGAGAATCCTAAAGCGAGTGCGGTCTTGGATGTAAAATCCTCGACCCAAAAGTTTTGAATTTTGGTGTATTTCGGTGCGATAGGAAGAGAATCCTAAAGCGGTGCGGTCTTGGATGTAAAATCCTCGACCCAAAAGTTTTGAATTTTGATGTATTTCGGTGCGATAGGAAGAGAATCCTAAAGCGGTGCGGTCTTGGATGTAAAATCCTCGACCCAAAAGATTTGAATTTTGGTGTATTTCGGTGCGAGAGGAAGAGAATCCTAAAGCGAGTGCGGTCTTGGATGTAAAATCCTCGACCCAAAAGTTTGAATTTTGATGTATTTCGGTGCAATAGGAAGAGAATCCTAAAGCGGTGCGGTCTTGGATGTAAAATCCTCGACCCAAAAGTTTTGAATTTTGGTGTATTTCGGTGCGATAGGAAGAGAATCCTAAAGCGGTGCGGTCTTGGATGTAAAATCCTCGACCCAAAAGTTTGAATTTTGATGTATTTCGGTGCAATAGGAAGAGAATCCTAAAGCGGTGCGGTCTTGGATGTAAAATCCTCGACCCGAAAGTTTTGAATTTTGGTGTATTTCGGTGCGATAGGAAGAGAATCCTAAAGCAGTGCAGTCTTGGATGTAAAATCCTCGACCCAAAAGTTTTGAATTTTGATGTATTTCAGTGCAATAGGAAGAGAATCCTAAAGCAGTGCAGTCTTGGATGTAAAATCCTCGACCCAAAAGATTTGAATTTTGATGTAAGATCTAGAAGATCGGATTTGAGATTTGATAGAGATTGAATTTGAATTTGATTGAGACTTGAAGCCTGGAAAGATTGAATTTGGAAATTTGGAAATTTGGAAGGATGAGTTTGAACTCGATTGAAACTTGATTTAAGATTTGATTTGAAATTTGAAAGATCAAGTTTGAAACTTGATCGAGATTGGATTTGGATTTTGATTGAGAATTTGATTTGAGATTTGGGAAGATCAAATTTGAAATTTGATCGAGAGTGGATTTGGAATTTGATTGAGAATTTGATTTTGAAGTTTGGAAGGATGGAATTTGATTTTGAAGTTTGAAAAGATTGAAATTTGATTCGAAATTTGGAAAGATTGAATTTGAGATTTGTGTTGATTTCGTTTATCTTTTAATGGTTCAAATTTTATTTTGTTGTTTATTTAATGTTCATGTGAACTTGGTGTTTGTCATTTTTCAGATTTTTTTTAGAAAGTTTTCTTTTATTCTCTTTTTTTCTTTTCTGTTCTTTGTTCAAAGTTCATTTAACTTTAATGGCGTTTCCCAATCAATTTGCACTAAAAGAGGTGAAGGCCAAAAACGTGACATGGTCACTTTCATTCCAATCATGTTGAAAATACGTCGTACAACTCGATCCGGAATATATTTCATACAATCCATGTAGACTCAAAACGGACTGTGTATGATCTTTGTTGATCCATCAAAAGAATCATCTGTCAAAAATCCATATACGAATAGTGAGGTACATGGTCGATAACATCACCTTCCAAGCCATCCTTGGCGAGGATGCCAGTTGGATGTACATTGGAGGTGTGATATTTCCCATGTAACTCACGGCTCGTAAGGCGGAGGTTCTCTAGCTACGGATGCGGTTGGAAATGGTAAGGTATTTTGCTTGTCGTCCATCCTCACTGAAAGTAGCGAGATTCGCTCCACTGGCACCCCTGGTATGCAATGCTTTGCGATATACTGCTCCGTTACCTTGCGGTATCATGACGGAACCCACCGGTAAAGGTATCTTTGCTGGCCCTCGGAACTCACCGGGCCTGCTATCCGGAGGTCGGATCCGAACATGATGTTGCACTCATTCAAGAAAGAGACCGTGCAGAAAGGTCGACGAAGTCGTGGTGATCGATATGTGGGGGTATGCGGTCACTCTGTTTGTAGATGTTGATAATGCGGCTATTGGGTATGCAATCTGCTGGCGGTACCCTCCATGTTATCAATCTTTTTACCATTCTCTTGATAACTAATGGCATCGGATCTACTTGCCCATGACGAAGTATTCCGGTGGGTTTCCTTTTCGTCTTCGACAAAGTTGTAGCGAGCATCCGCATTGTATTGTGATTCTTCCTTTCCACGGCATCCATCTCCGGGGTTCGAGTATGTGTTTTCCCTCAGGCGGCCTGCTCGGCCCATTCTTTTCAGATCCTGGATACAGTCCACGATTTGCTGTTGTTCATACTCTGAGAATACGTCGGTGTGTAGCTCGAGGCCTTCTAGTATGTTGATTCTTCTTCCTTTAATTCTCTCGAAGTATTCGAAAGTTTTCTTTTCAACATTCCGCATCCTCTCCGGCTCGTATTCCGGAATGATCTGCGGATGGCGAGGCCTTGTGACATATTGTGGGATATATGGTTCAATCCCTTCACGTTCCCCTGCATACCTCGGCTCCTCGGGGATGATGCACGTCGGGACATCCCCGGGGTTGCTCTGCAACAAGGTCATGCACTGCTGGTGGTTCTATCCGGTGGCGTGGTAGCCTTCTTTCTTCGATCTTCGGAGATTTCCACGGTTCTTTTCGTTATTCTAGGAGGTGGCCTCCTTTCTTCGAGTTCTGGTGAACCGGTGTCCTTGAAATGTGATGTGCTTGGCATTAGCGAGTTGTCTCGTCGCGGCGGTCCGCGGCTAGTTTTGTTAACATTTTACGGATGCGGCGATTCTTATTTCTTCGTTGCGTGGGCGTGAGAGTAGCCCTCCGAACTTCTTGAATCTCGCGGGCGCGGCGGCGACAAGCTCTGCCCTCATTTGTAGTGACTACGGACTTCATTTTCTTGTCTTCTTCGGTGTTTGCTTTTCTTTTCTTGTTGTTGGATTGGTGGCTTGGGCCACCCACTTTCATCAGTTGTACGTCGGGCGGTTCTTCTCGATTCAGCGGGACCCGGTCACTTTCCTCGTCTTGTAGGCCTGGCTGGTGCGAAATGCGAGTCGATCTCGATTATCGCTCCATCTTTCACCCTCTTTTCATCGAGTGCAAGGCTTACGCCATTCTTAAAGTTCAAGACCGACCGCCCGTTCGACATTTCCCTGCGAAAAGACAAGGAAAAGGATCGGGGAGCTATCTTAAGAACAAGAACATTAAGAAAATGTTTATTAAAGATACATTTTTTATTTCTCCTATATTTTGAAATTTAACAGGAATGAAGTAGGATAAGATGAGGGAAGAGATTTTGATTTGAAAAAGGAAACAAGGAAAACTTAATTATCATGATTTTATTTATCTTAGCACATTTTATTATTTTTGGGTTCGGACCCGATCACAAGTAATTACTTCACCCGTGTTTCTTAGGGATGAAGAATTCATTCCTTCGAAACATCGGGTAGCGTAATATTTTTTCAAGTATCGTCCGTTGATTGGAAGCATATGTCGTTCTCCACGGCAATTCACTAGGCTGGTAGGAACCCCACGAGTATCTTGCTTCGACCACGAAACGGTCCTTCCGAGTGGGTTCAAATTTTCCTCCTATCTTGCGGTGTGCGAGAATAGGTCTCTTGAGAACGAGAACTAAGTCACCAACCTTGAAGGTTCTTGGGCGGACCGGTTTGTCATGGGCTTGAACCATCTTAGCTTGGTATAGTTCTAAATTCTGTTGCTGCTGCAAGTCTTTTCCCTTCAAGCTTTCTAATTCTTCGAGTCGTAGTACGGCGTTTTCTTCGTCGTGATCTTGTTTGCAATTGCAATTCGAGTGAAGGAAGGCTGAACCTCTAAAGGTAACTACTTGCCTCGGACCCATACACCGAGAGCGTAAGGTGTAGCTTGAGTAGGGGTTCGAAGGTTGTCCGGTAGGCCCATAAGGCTTCTAACAATTTCTCGTGCCAATTTCTCTTATTATCGTCCGAGGTTTTCTTTAAGATTTGAACGAGAGTTTTATTAAAAGCCTCGGCGAGGCCGTTTGCTCTTGGGTAGTAAATTGTCGAGTATCGCCGGTCGATTCCGTGTCTTCGACAAAATTGTTGATTTGTGTGCTTCGAATGCGACCCGTTATACGAGATGATCTGCGCGGCACTCCGAAACGGTAGACAACTTGGTTCTTGAAAAGCGTAGCACGTGGTGTGCTTTCACTTCTCTAAAGTGGGCTGCACGCCACTTGGAAAAGTAATCTGTAGCTGCAAGAATGAAACGATGTCCTTTTGAAGATGGTGGTTCTATCGGACCCACTATATACGTGCCCCAACATTCGAATGGCCACGACGCAATTGTCGGGTGTAGCACATTTGGAGGTTGGTGTAGAACCACTCCGTGCACTTGGCATTGATGACGGCTCTTGGCGATTTTCATGCGGTCGGTCATCATCGAGGGCCGATAGTACCCTAGTCTTTTAATTTTCATTTTCATCTTTGGACCCGGCGGTGAGCGCCACGAGTCTCGAATGCACCTCTTTAACAATTTCACGGGCCTCGGACCCGCTTAGGCACCTTAGCCGCATTTGATCGAAAGACCTTACGTACAATGTGTTGTTTATTAATGCGTAAGACGAGTTCTTTTCTTGATGCGATGGGCTAGCGACCTATCGTCACGGTAGCTTTCTGTTTGCGGGTAGTCCATCGATGGGCATCGCCTGATCTTACGTGTTTTTACGTCACTCTTTGCTAGCTGATCCTTTTTCTTTTTCTGATTTGTGTATTGTGTCTATGTCGAGCTGTGATAGGACCTGACGTCCGTGAACTAACACTTCCACTGATTCATCTTGCAAACAGGCAAATTCTTTTGCGAGACGGGCTAAAGCATCTGCTAAAGCATTCTCTTTTCTAGGAATTTTGTAGATTGTCACATTTGGAATCATGTTCAACAATTTGTATGGCATCTTTGGAAGTATTGTTCGAGTCTTGGTTTAAAAATCCTGTATTGTCCGGCGATACTGTTGAATGATTAGCTGTGAATCCCCGTAGATGTTGATGTCCGTTATCCCCATTTGAATGGTTAATTCCGGTCCCGTTATGAGGGCCTCGTATTACGCTTCGTTGTTTGTACACGGTTCATCGAGTGGTAGGAGTATCTTAACATCCCCCGCTCCGGTGTTATAAAGATTAGCCCGATTCTGCCTTGCCGGGCACTATCACTTGCGATTCTTCGTCTTTGTGTGCTTGAAGATGCTCCGTCGAAATACAATTCCCAACGTCGATCATCGGGGTCTTCTAGGCTCATTATTTGTTCATACGGCGGATCGTCGTTGAGAGGAGATTCGGCCGGCAAAGGGTGTCTTTGCGAGGAAGTCTGCTAAGACTTGTCCCTTTACGGCACGCGAGAGGCACGAAAGTTATATCGAATTGCAATAATATCATTGACCATCCGGCAAGTACGCCGGAAAGTGTTGGACGAGTCATCTAGTATTGCAATGGATTAAACTTC
This sequence comes from Papilionanthe hookeriana x Papilionanthe teres, assembly GCA_022702705.1. Taxonomy (NCBI): domain Eukaryota; kingdom Viridiplantae; phylum Streptophyta; class Magnoliopsida; order Asparagales; family Orchidaceae; genus Papilionanthe; species Papilionanthe hookeriana x Papilionanthe teres. The sequence goes on from CM040422.1 coordinate 39,108,903, forward strand.
GAAATCAAGTTGACCTTATGAGAAAGCATGTAGTGCCTGAGCTTTTGAGCGGCGAAGATCAGGGCCAAACAATGCTTTTCAATTGCGGGATACCTTACTTCCGTCGGGAGTAAACGACGGCTTAAGTAGTAAAGAGCATTTTCTTTACCCTCATCATTGACACAGGCTAACGGGGCTCAGAGAAGTCGTCTAAAGCCGCGGTGTAAAGTATCGGCGATCTACACGAGGCCAGGGCTGCTAAGACGGGAGGTGTCATTAAATATTGTTTAATGTCTTCGAAGGCCTTCGGCATTTCTCTTTCCAAATAAATTTGGCGTCCTTTTTAACTAGTGCCGAGAAAGGCTGACACCTACTGACGGAGTTTGAGATAAAGCGTCGAAGATATGCCGACTTCCTTGAAAAGATCGTAGTTGTTTTAAGGTTTTGGGAGGCGGCATTTCTAAGATAGCTTTAATCTTCTCCGGATCGATTTCAATTCCACGATGTCGGACAACGAATCCTAAGAATTTCCGGAGGTGACGCCGAAGGCGCATTTTAAGGGATTCATCTTAAGGTTAAATTGTCTTAATCGTTCGAAAACAATTCTCAAATCATACGAATTGGTTTTCCTTTACTTTGCTTTTGATGACGACATCGTCCACGTAGCACTCGACTTGATTGTGGATGAGATCATCGAAAATTCTTGTCATTGCTCTTTGGTAGGTTGCTCCTGCGTTCTTTAGTCCGAATGGCATCAACTGTGTAGCAAAATACTCCGATCGGCGTTCGAATGCTTGTAAGCTTTTCATCTTCGGAGCCATTTTTATACTGGTTGTATCTGAAGATCCATCCATGAATGAGAATATTTCATGTGTCGAAGCAATATCGATCATCGGTTCTGGAATCGGTAGAGGGAATTCATCTTTTGGACATGCCTTGTTTAAATCTGCGAAGTCCACACAAATTCGATACGACCATTCTTCTTTACGGTGGCACCACATTGGCTAACCGGGTCGGGTATTGTTCTTCGCGGACAAATTTAGCGTCTATTAGCTTTTTAACTTCGGCTATGACTTGTTGTTCGATTTCCAGACGCATTCTTACGGGACCTTGTACGGTCGGGACGAAGTAGGATCTACTCTAGCTTATGGTACTGCAACCTGCGGAGCTAATCACGGCATTTCATCGTAGCTCCAAGCAAAACGAGTCTTTAAATTCCATTAATAACTTGATTATTTCTTCGGAGTCTTCTTTATTGAGTAAGGAGCTAACAAAGGTAGGTCTAGGCTCTTCGCTAGTACCCGAGTTAACTTCCGTTAACTCATCTATTGTAGATTTGATTTCTTCTTCGAATTCGGTGGAGCGTCTCAATTTGTAAATCTTCGAGTTTGTACGTAGTTTCCATGCGGTTTTCATTGGATTTGCAAGTGACAACCAAGCAAAATTCGGTATCGTCAGCGACCCTACTTGTGCCGAATCCGAGTCCATACTTTGAATTGGGAGGACGGCCGGAGTTATTCCATAACTTTTCAAAATGTTGTGATTGGCCTTTTGTCGCATTGTCGAGGTAAGAAACCACGTTGAATTAAATTTTGAACACGGGGAGAGTACCACTCAAAAGGTAATTCCATTAATTCGATGAAGTGACATCTTCGAATTGTACATTATTTTCGGTTTGGAGGAAGAAGCACCACGGTAGAATTTGATCGGCTTTGCACCGTCATTACGTACCTCTTTGACCTCCATACCCTCGATCTTATTAGAATGGATCGGAGTTAGGGTCATAGTATGTACGTAGTGGTTAATCTTCTCGTACATTGATTTGTATTCTTCGTTCTTTTCATCTTCGAGGGAGATCTTGTATTGCGGCTTCTTTCGACTTATTGTTGCTTGCTTCTTGCTTGATTTCTTTTTCTTCTTGGAACTATCATCCCAATCAACATTGATGGTTGGTTTCTTCGATCCGATTGTCCTAGTGTCTCTACCACGGCCTCGTCCCCGGCCTCGACCTCGGATGCGAGTTGTGGAGAAACCTTCACCATCTCGCCGGAAGGGAGTGGTGAGTGGCTTGTTGGACTAGAACTTCGGGTTCTTCGTTGTCTGAACTTTCTTTGCTTCATTTGTTATGGTATCTACGGAGAAGATTGTTTTCTTTGGCGGTGCATAATAAGTTGCATCTTCATGGATTCCAATTTCATGTACGGAGAATGGTTGTAAGTCTCCTTTGATGCCTTGTTCCCCTGCATCGTAATATTTGATGCAACGATGCGGAGATGATGGTACCATCCGATTTTCATGTATCCATGGTCGGCTCGATAGAGCGTTGAACGACGTTTCGAATCGATTATATGAAATTTTGCGGTTGTCTTTGCTAAATCACCGGTCTTCATCGGTAGCGTTATTGACCGAGGGCTCTTTCTCCTTTACGGTTGAATCCTCTTAATAACATTTTGTCGGCCTCGAGCTCACGAGCATCAATTTCCAAGTATGCTAGTGTTCGAAGACTCATTATATTGATTGATGCTCCTGGATCCACCAAAACTGCGGAGAGCGTAAACTTCCCGATTGTAGCTGAAATGTACAACGGTCGGTTGTGATACTGCATCCCGAGTAGTAGGTCATTGTTTGTGAAGGTAACACCTCATTGTTCCTTTAACGAGCAAACCTCATCCAAGGAATCTCCGGCCATTTGAGCTAAGCAAATTTCCGGATCAAGTAAGGCCTTGATCGAGCTTCTCTCATCTCCTTTGATAAGATGAGAGCATCGTAGATGCTCGGTTTGGCGGTAGCTTCCTAAGATGGGCTAGCACGTTGTAGTCCACTTTGTTCTCCTGCGTCTCGGCTTCTTCTCGAATGGGTATTTCTTCTGCTGGGGTTGGTTCTTCTTGAACAACCACCTGCTTTCCTTTGTCTTTTGGACCCATTCTTGGAGGTAGGACTTTTCCACTTCTTAGGTTGACTTCTGTAATTTCTTCTGAATCTAGTATTGAGTTTGTCGGTGTCTCCTCCTGAATCGGAATGACTGGCTCTTACGGATTATCTTCCAAATCCGAAGGCTCTAACTCTATTGTAGCTTGGAGCTCCTCGAAACTCACGAGATAGATCCGTTGCTTGTTGAACTCTCGTAGCCTCCTTGATGGATGCCTTCTTCGTCATTTTGATCGTCGAGATCTTGTATGATTTGAGAATTGTTGTTGGTATCGAAATCGACGCCGGATTGTCGCTAGTTACGTAATCGTTAGAAACGGTCAAAACGTAGCCAACGCCATCACCCTTATCATTATATGATCCCACCGAAGTGAGCGAGATAATCATACAAAATCGGAGGTTCGAGGGATTTCTCCCCGAATCGGAAACAACTATCCTAGGGTAAGCGGCCCCTGAGTCCAGCCTTAGGAGTCTCGGTCCCCTCTTCTTCGTCGATTTTCTTCTTCTCTTCGATTGTCTCCTGTCGAGGTGGTTCTTCTATCGCAAGTGATAGTACCGGCTTAACAAGTCTCGAACTCTGAATTGAAGCTCGCACCGAAGCGGTTCGGATGTTGTCTAAAATCTTCTTCGAAGACCTTGTCCAGGCGGTAGTCCATCCATCGTTGGTTGCATATGGGTCTATCGGAATGACGGGATCGGTTGAGATAACATTGACGGAACCTCCTTTACGGGGTTCCTTCATGTACTCCTTCGGGATTGTTATATTTCCTTTCCGAAGGTTGTCGTTGAGCTCGACTTTTGAAGGTAATGCGGTCTTCATCTTGTGCCCGAGCATCCAGATGGTAGGGGCGAAAGTTGGGATCACCTTTCTTGTTGACTTCCTCCGGTCTTTTGGGCTCCAGCGGTGGAAATCTGGAGTTTTTATTAAGCTACGGAACATCTTTGGTACTTGCTTCATTTTTGAACGGATATTCTCTGCTCGAAGCTCCCTCGATGTACGTTGCGGACGAGACGGTTGTTCATACTTGCGGAGACGGCCGATAGGTCTGGACCGGGGTTCTTGGTAATTTTGTTGTGGTTGTTGCGGCCGTTACGGTGGTATTTGCATCGGTTGTTTGCCTTTGTCAAGCTGCTGCAACGACCCAGATTTCTTTTCGAAAGTCTTCACCGGCTACGCTCGTCAGTCTTGTCGGCAAAACTTAATTGCTTCGCCTCTTCTTGCAAGCTTCCGGCCTTGCTTAACAACTTCTCGAAAGTCTTAATAGTGAATCCCTTGAGGAGAAGTGCTTATCGGGCCGTGAATGCTTTTAAGCAAGATGCTGATCGCATGTTGTTCTTGCGGTTGTGGTTCACACTTCATACTTAAATTTCTCCATCGAAGTATGTAATCCACTAGAGTTTCATTCGGCCTTTGTTTCTCTACCACTAAATCACCTATAGTGATGTGGTGCTGAGACTCCGACAAATCGCTTAATGAAGAGGCTCTCTAGCTGCGAGAATGTCTTTACGGATCCGTTGGGTAATTCGCATACCGGTCGAAGGCGATTCTGACGGACTGCTAACGAGCTGTCGGAAGAGTAGCGCATCGCTCCCGCCGGCATTGCAACAAGCGGCACGAAAGTGTGCAACATCTTGTCGGGGGTTCCGGTTCCGTCGAAGGTCTTAAACAGAGGTGGTACGAAGCCCTTTGGGTATTGGACGGCGTCGAATTCTTCCGGGTAAGGTCTACCCGTCCGAATAGATGTCCCGTTCTTCGATTGTGCTAGGGCTTCTCGCACTTTGCTGTTACCAAGTTCTTGATATCCTTTTCGGGGATCATACTTTGTGTTGTATCCTTTTCAGTTGGTCATCCCCATTGACGGATGTAATCTCCTTCCCTCCGTCTACGATGTGAATGACTTCGGGGGTGTCTCTCCATGTGGTTGTACTTGACTTTGGAGAGTGGCTAGAGCTACGGCCATCTCTTCCATCCTCTTCGCCATTTGAGCGATCGTGTCGTCCTTTTCTGAAGGCTGTCTCTTCATCGGTTCCGGCTCCTCTCTTCTGCGGTTGCGGGAGCACCTTGAGAAGATGATGAAGCTCGTGTCTCAACCATGTTGATTTCTGCATATTCGTTGTCCATGAATTCCGATGAGTCGATCTCATCTCCGAACTTTCTTCTCTTTCTTTTGCCAGCCGTCGGATGTCGGTTCTCGGCTTTTCCATGGCATCTTCTAGCGGAGCTTTCGTGTATCTTTGTGGTTGTCATGCGATGGTTGCCGGGTCCTTTTTCACGAGTCCCCTTCATCGCGGTAGCACTTTCTTCGATTCCGGCCTCATGGCGAGACTTTCTCTCTCGAGACTGCTTGTTTCGGTCTCAGCTGCCCCGTAGTGGGACGCCGCACCATCCTTCTGCGACGGAAGGTCTATGACCGGATGGTCACATCGGCCAAATGCTTTGGAAGGTGGTATCCTCCCTAATCCGTAATCACGATACTACGACGGGCGGGCTAGCCTTCATTCTCTTGCTTGGCTCTACATCATGATGGCGGGTTCTACTCGGGGCCGAGACGGGATTTGGCCGGCACCCGCCCTATCCTTCGTAGAATTTCCGACACGGGACGGTTTTCCTTCTTTGCTAGCTTTTCTACCAAAGTTTGCGGTCGAGCGAACGGCGTAGTTCGATTCTTTTCTTGCGGCTATCGTTGTAGTATGCGGGGCATGTGGTAATATGGCGGCAATCTTGCGAACATTCTCCTCGTCCTCTGCGGCGGAGAGGGGATGGAACTCGCTTCCTCCCAAAAGTGGTATGTAGTCGGGCGGTGGTGTATATTACGGTAGCGGTGTATATTACGGTAACTGCGGAATTTCCTCCGGGAAGGCGATCTCGGCGGCTACGGCTTCCACGGCGATCCTTCTATTTCTATTTCTTCTTTGGGTCTTTGTCGGCGAAGGAATCTTCGAGCTGGACCCGATTTCGAAGACGAAGGTCTTACGGGAAGATCCGTACCCTCCACGGTAACGAGGTTTATCATAGTTACGGATTCCTTTCCCCTTTGATTTGGCGAAGTCGGGGTAGGTGCGAAACAACTAGACCGGTGGGGGTAGTGAGAACGGTCCTCTGCGGACGGCGGTACTCCTCCTAGTCGGGACCCTTTGCGGGGGAGGAAACTCTTGGGTCGACCTAAGGTTGAACTCGAGCGAGTGGTTCCTCGGCTTCGGATACCTTGTTCGTCGGTGCGAAGAGGGAGACGTCGGTGACCTTGACGTTTGTGTTTTCAAATCCACTGTCCGAATCGGATGACCCCATTGTCGGGCGGTTCATCCTTATAGACGACGAAGTCCGGTCCGTTGGTGAAGGAGAAAATCGGTTTCGGGGCTTCCATTTCGCAAGGTAGATTACGGTTGTCGGTCCCGAGTTATGCTTCTTTTCTTTAGGACGAAAAGGAATTGAAAAGAGTACGAACGCATTCTTTGTTCATGTATTTATAAGAAGGAATTATTTGTTAAAAGAATCACTTATTAGAGGGTTTGTTTATTTAGAACGGAATGTTCGAAGGTGTAGAGAAGGTAAGGAATCCGATTCGAAAGGAAAAGAAAGTCTTAAGCAAGACTTCCCGACTCGAAGGATCACTCCTAAACTAACACTTATCGGGGGTCCACCCTACCTCGAAATGAGGTAAAAGGATCTCGGAACCTCTCTGTTTAGGGGTGTCTAAACGGTGGCTCCTAAATCAGAGAGAATGTTGGCTATACTTGCTCGAAGATAGAAATGAACATAGTATTCCAACGGAAAGAAGGGTAGTTTGATCCATTAGGGACATGGATACACTACCGATTTTTGAAAACGAATTATTTGATTATAATGGAGAGAGGAATTTTCCCAGCGGAGTCGCCGGAAATCCTGTCGGCATATTTTTAGGTCGTGTTTTATTTTGAAGAGGGGTCGCCTAACGAAATCGTCGGCGAATTTTTAATTTAATTAAAATAAATAATTTGAAAAGTAGTATTTGATTTTGAAAATAATTTTAAATTTGAAGGTTTTAAGATATGAGATTAAACCGATCTCACATCCCAAATAGTTTATATAAACGAGCACCGCACCACAAGCCGTGTATCTATCCTAAGGATAGACACATCGCTTGATGGTGGGGCTTGATTAAATAAACTAGAAGATTAGTGACATCCGTTTGGTACGCGAACCAATTTTATAAGCCGACAAGTTTCCCTTGCTTAATATGAAAACATTAAACGGGGTTTATATTACACAGGTTCTTTAAAATTCCCTATAAGGGCAAGCCCCTATAGTTAATTACATCTTAAGTGACGGGAATCACCTAAGAAAACTCTCGATAATAACCAATAATTCGCTCTCGAGAATTTGAAAGTTTAAGGTTTTCGAAAGATTGAATTTTGGAATTTCGATAGGGAATGGATCAAATTTTGGAACATTTTGTTTTGTGAATCCAAAGGAAGAGAGGTAGGAGAAATCAACGATTCGAAGTGAACTTCGATAATTTCCCGACTATCCTATTGTTTGTCTTGAATTTAGGAAAGTCCTAATGTTTATTTGATATTTCGATCTTGCCGATTTCAATTAATTAGGGCTTATATTTGTATGATAAAATCAAACAAATAGCCTAGAAGATGTGAGGGTTTATTGTCGTATCGGACGACTACCTCGGAATCCTAAGACCGGTTAGGGCTTAATTTGCAATGCAAATGCACTAACGAAGAGTTGAGGATTTATGTTGCACTAGGCAAGCTACCTCGAAGTCCTATGGCTTGGTTGTTTTAATTCTAGGAAAGTTTCTTTGAAGTAGACTCGGGTTTCTGTGATGACGATGGTCGTCTTTGCCACCATGCTCAGAGCTCCTTGTCGTTGCGAGAGGTTTAGTTTTAGAAATCATAAATCGGGAGTTGAGAAAAGTGTTTTGGTTTAGAGAAAATCTTAATTTCCGGGTGTTTTTTATGTTTTATTTAAAACAAATCTTAAAGTTGATTATAACGACACCGGTTAAGATCCGCGGTTCCATCCTTCGGCATCATTATTTTTATCGGATTCACTTAGTCCGGATGAATTTGCTAAACTCAGCTGAATGAGTTCCACACTTTCATTTAGACCGTGGGAAATCCCGTTAGCAACACGTAGGTTACATCATCCGAGGTATTCCCGATCATCCGACGGGACGTTTTAGTTTAGTTGCGATTGTAGTTTTGTGTTACGTTTGTGATTAAATTTTGAGTTGTTTTATATTTTGAAATGTTGTGGCGGTGAATTTTATCTTGCAATGACTTTTAACTTAGTTTTGGTTTCGGTTTTAGGGTCTATCCTAAAGGTGTGGGTTTTCATGCAACAGTTGTTTATCATGCAAGAAAAATAAATGCATTTGCAATAAAGTAAATTGCAAGAAAGTAAATTGCAATAAAATAAAATAAAAGCGTACCTGGAGGGTCTTCCCGTCATCCCAAACTGCACTTAAAACACAATTAGCATATTTAAGCAAGTTCTTAGGTAAAGGCTAAGGGAAAGGTTATGGTTTTCTACCAAATTCCTAATCCTATAGCTAGTCATTTCCTATGACGTCTAGGTTCTTTGTGTTTTTGTTTGAAGACGATTTTCTTCATCGAAGAACAATTAAATCCAATTGTTCTTATAAATATCCTATCATATTGAGGAAGTGCTTAAGAAGAATCTTAAACATCTTTTCGATATTTACGGGATTATTTTAAGTCCGAATAAATTTAATTATGTAAATGAATCAATCGTCCAGAGGTTTTCAAGTTTTATTAATTTGCTCGGTGAACTAGGACATTTGAATATCCTATGAGTGAAGTAACACTTCATTTAATGTTTCATTTAGGAGTTATAATAATCAAAGCTTTCGAGGGTAAATTAGTATTCGAATGATTTGGTTTAAGTTAAAAAGTTTAAATTTGGAATAGTGTTGAGTTGCTTTATATTTAATTTCTTTTATGTCTTAGGTGATGTTATATTTAATTCAATTTAATTTATTTGAGTTTTAATTTAATTTAATTTAATTTAATTGTTTAATTTAATTTAATTTAATTTTAATTATTTAATTTAATTTAATTTAATTGTTTAATTTAATTTAATTTAATTTAAATTCAATTTAATTTAATTTAATTTAATTTAATTAATTTAATTTAATTTTAATTTAATTTAATTTAATTTAATTTGTTTTAATTTGATTTAATTCAATTATTTAATTTAATTTTAATTTAATTTTTAATTAAGTTTTATCTTTAATTTTAATTGAAATTTTTGAAAGAGTTTAATAATTTAATTTTAGTTTAATGATTAAGTCTTTTAATATTTTGAATTTGAGTTATCATTTTAATTAAAAATTGAGTATTAATGATATAATTATTTTAGGGATTTTTAAATTAAAGAATAAATCTCTTCCTAATAAATATCCCTTATTTTAATAATTCCAATTTTATTATTCTTCCAAATTTAATCTATTATTTAATTAAAGTTTAATCATTTTTTTAAAAAATGTTTAATGAGTTTCTACCCTTTAATTATTTAAATTTCAATCATCCAAACCAGATTAAGATCAAATATTTTACTTGTTGATTTTTTTTAAACCTAAAGTTTTAATTAAGGGTTGAAAGTTTAATTACCATTTTACCCCTTAAGCTTAATAATTTCATAACTCACTAAATTGAATTCAAATGAACTTGAAATTTTTATGTGACTTCACTCATATGTCAATAAAGACATGAGAGGAGAAAAAGTGATTTTTCTGTATTTAATTTATTTATATAATTATTTTTAGTAGAAAATAGAGATTTTCAAGGGAAATTTGATAACGCTGACCAAGGAAAGTTTACGTCCTTAAGAAAATTAGGGGACATTGCAATAATGAGAGGAGATAAAAAACTTGGACTAATTTTGGTGATTTTTGAATTATATTATTTTTATTATAATTATTTTGGGTTTTTTGGAGTGTTAATTAATTTAAAAATAAAATAAATGTTGAAAATGAATTTTATATTTTGAAAAGTCTCTGATATCAAGGAAACCAGAGAATCAAATTTTGCAATTTTTCTGTCCTATGATTTATAATAATTATTTTAGTGAAAATGCTAGAAAATACATTTTTTTTATTATTTTAAAATTACCCTAGGGCTTTAAAATTCAATATCTCACTAAATAGACCTAGGAAAAATGTGGGATTTGTTCCTAAGTGATTAAAATTCAAAATGTGACATTTTGGTGAATTTTATTATTTTTGTGATTTTTATTATTTTTAATTATTAAAAATATTAAAATATTATTAAAAATTAACTTTTTTTAGAAAATTGAAATTTTAATTTTCTTAGGTTCCCCTGATATCAGAGAGGCTCCAAAACCAATTTGGTGAATTTTTGAAAAGTATTTTAAAAGTTATGAATTTTTAAAGTTTAAAATGGCTAAGTGACTTAATCAACTTGATTAGTGGGGCTAACCAAGTCAATTGACCTCAAATTTTTATGGTAGATTCCTCTGATCCTAAAGGTCAGTGGAGAATTGATTTCAAGTCAATTTGATGCCTGGATTAACTCTAATTAATTAAAGACCTATTTTGGGTGTTTAAGCCAATTAGGGTTAATCTGAGTGAATTAACTCAAGTCCTATTTTTCCTAGAGTTCTCTGGTCATAAGGAACATCACCAAATATTTCTAGAATTTATTTCACAACATGATAATTTTTTGGAATTAAAATACTCAAAGCATTAATATGCATTTGAAAAATAAATAACTTTTCACAGAGATGGCCTCTGACCTTGGAAAATTCAGGGAATGTTCCCAGAAGTTCCAGAGGCTTCAAAGCCTTATGGTCTCATGCCATGGTGAATTGTATACATGCATGGAGAATTAAATGTATGCGAGAGAGTAAATAAATCATAAAAAATAAAATACTTAATGAGGAAATTAAGTGATTTGCTTTTTTGCGTATTCTCCTCTGTTCACTGAGCAAGAGGGTATTTTTATTTTATTTTTGTGATTTTTCTACACAAAGATATGGATTTTTGAAGTTTAGGGAATTAAATAAATAAAAAAATACCTAATTTTCTATTTATCCGCGCGGCGCCAGCGCATCCTCGGCAGCTTTCCAGAAAGGCCACGCGGCGGCGGCTCCATTCGACGCCGCCACTTGAGTCAGCAGCCCGGGCCCCGCGGTTCTGCTGGATTTCTGGTCGACGCCATCGAGCCGTTAAAATCAACGCGTGTATTGAATGGACGGCATCCGTTCATCGTCCCCAGTGTCTCACCGTTAGCCGTCCACACTAAATCCTGGCCATCTCACTCGATACTCAATGGATTTTCATGTTCTTATGCTGTGGATTCGTCTTGAAGACGAACACATCTATCTGTTTAACATGCATTGGAACTAAGGCATTTGAAATAAGAATCTTCGAAGCTCGGGATGAAGAGTTAGCTCATACTGTGGCTGAGAGAAGTGGCTTCAATCTGAGAGTTGTTGCACCTTCGATTGGGTCGGCAAGCTCCGAGATGAAGTCTCAGTGCAGGTGAATTGTCTGGATATGATTTCGACAACCCGATCACAAAGCTTGGAGGAGTGGAGCAAGCCCAGGTGGCACGGGATGGGGCTTTGGTGGTGGACACCTTCCCTTGGTACGGTGAAGGTGTAGAGCCAATCAATTTGGGAATTGGCTCACTTTGTGGAGAAGTGTCTGGTTTTTGGGCTAAAGTTTGAGCTCGAAATTGGGCTCGGCTAGAAGGAATTAGGTACAGGCAGATTCGGTGAGGATCGGGTGCTGCAGCATGTGTAGAGAGTGATGCGGGAGTGATTTTAGCGAGTTTCCTTAAGGTTTTGTTTCGGCCCCTCTCATGGCCGAGAGGGTGGAGTTTAAATAGGAGAGGGTGGAAGGCCTCTCGGAAGGAGTGGGAGCTTGGGATCGGCTGCTGCGGTGAGAGAAGATCGGTGGTGACCACTAGGCATGGGGCAGCTCAGCGAGTGAGAATTTCGATGTTGGCTCACATGTGAGCTCTCGGCCATGGTGTTTTCGTGACACAGTGAGCGTAGGCCGGTAATGGTCACCATCTTGGTCGGAGTGGGTCGGGGGCTGGGGTTTAGTGTAGGCGGTGAGGTTTGACATGTGTAAAGGAGTTTGATTTAAATGGAATGGGGAGAAGACTCACTTTGGCTTGGTTTGGGTCCAACCCACCATTTTGGGCTTGGTGCACCCTTCAAGCTCTGATTTGTTGAGGAATCATTTAGGTCAGCTTAGAAGGAGTGGTGAAGTCTCCATTATGATGAGGTGGCTAAACATGGTTTAGTGTGTGGCATGATTAAAGGTAAAAAGGGTTAAAAGGAGGTTTGAAAAGAACCCTCTTCTTGCACCCATAAATGGACTAATGACAAGTCAAAGCCCTCATGGCTTCATGTGGCTTGAGAATGGCTTGTTCATGGCTTCATTTGGCTTGGGGAAAAGTTGATTTGTTTCATGAAAAGGGTTTTAAGAAATTTTTTGGTAATTTGATGGGAATTTGGATGAAGCTTCATTTGGGATAATTCAATGATGATTTTAGGACTTAGGTAATGGATTTAATTAAATGGATGACAAATGGAGATGTACGTGTAGGCTTTAGGGTAGATTTGGGCTTTTGAATTTTGAAGGAAATGGGGAACTTTTAAGAGGTTTAAGGGAAGTGGGCTTTTAAGTATAAGGATGTGTTCACTGGATGGGAATTTTGTAGAATTTTGGGCCAAATAGTTGTTGGTTTTGGTTTAGGGATGTTTCATGAATAACTTGAAGCAAATTTGGGGTAGTTTGGGCTTGAATTGGGTTGGATTTGGATTCTTTTGGTGAATGGGCCGATATAGGTCCAAATGGGCCGAGTTGGGCCAATGTTGGGCTAGGGTTGAAATTTATGTAGAATTATTGTTGAGAAGTGTTTATGGGAGTGTTTCAAAGAGGTTTTGACTTTGGTTGGGCTTTGATTTTTGGGGTTTGGGTTCATTTGGGTTAGGTTTGGGCTTAGGTCGAAAAATGGGCCTTAAGGTCAAAAGTGGAATTGGATCCAAATGTCAATCAAATTGGACTTGGATTTGGTCTAAATTAGTATTAGGAATGTTGAATTGAAGTTTAGAATTGAATTGGACCAAAATTGGGGTCAATTGGATAGGTTTGGTTTGACATTGGGTTCACTTTGGATTAAAATGGGTCAAGTGGGGGTTTTGACAAAAGTAGGGTAAATTGACAAAATTGGCCCATGGTGTAGTTGGACAAAATGAAATTGGGAATATTTGGGATTTTCTGGAATTTTCTGGGAATTTTTTGAATTTTTGGATTTTTAGGCCAAGAAGGGTATTTTGGGTTATTTGGAGGGTATTGGGAGGTTTTCTTGGAATTTTTGGTATTTTTGGGTATGGATGATCAATTTGAGTGATGTGGAGGTGTTTGGGATTGATTTTGGAAAATTTTAGGTAATTTGGAAATTTTGCCAAAATTTGGGTAATTTCGAGGGTTTTGGGTAGGTTTAGTAGGTGTAGGGTCCGGGGGTCAAAAATTGAAAATTTGGGAAATTGAAGATTGGGTGAATTTGAGTGGGGTGAAATCATTTTGGTTGAGCCATGAAGCCATTCAAGCCCATATGAGCCATGAAAGGACTCATTTGAGGCATTCATCTATGTTGTTCCTAACCCTCTTAGCGAGGGCTTAGGGGTTAAGGACCATCCATGTGAATCACCTACATGAGTCGGGAGGTCAAGTTGGGTATGGGTGTGGTTTTAGGAAGTGTGTGGAAATGTAGTGTGTAAGTGTAGTGTAAGTCGGCCCCTTCACCGGACCGAGGCCACCGAGGCGATCTAAGGCCGAAAGAGTCCTATAGGAACTCATCCTTTAAACTTCCATATTTGATTTCGACCCTCTAGGTGATTAGGGGTCTATAGTCGAGTTTGTGGAGTTTGCGGGGAGTTTAGAAGTGGTTTGAATTTCTAAAAGGCGGGTCCCAATTCTAGTCCTCTAAGATAGTCAAAGGAAAAAGCCTAAGGCTAGATCCTAAGCACTAAAAAGAAGAAAGGAAGACCTCATCAAAAATGAGGTCAACAGCTTCAACAAAGTGAATATTTATCGTTAATTTCTTAAGGACCTCAAAAAAATCTCCAAATCTGTTATCCCTATTTTATTTCTTTAATCTTTGAGGAAATTGAGGTGGTGGTTTTTCAATAGTAATCTTCATTGGTTCGAGAGGATATTCCAAATCTTGATAAATCTTGTTTGAACCTTTTTCAATATCTACCTTCTCCTTTTTTATTTCAACTTCTTTTTGTACTCTTGTCTCCAATTTCTTTCCACTCATTAATTGAATAGCCTTAAGTTGTTCCTTGTTTTGATCTTTTGGATTGATTTCAACATTGCTTGGATGAGTTCCTGTAGGTCTATTATTAAGTGCAGTGAATATATGCCCCAATTGATTTTCAACATTTTTCAACGCAACACCTTGAGTTTGTAAATGATTTCCCATATTCAGACTCATTTATTCGGTAGACAACTTCTTATCCTTAAATTGTGGGTTACTATTGAATCCAGGAGGATAAGAGGGTCTAAAATTTGTATTTTCTTGATTGTTTGAATTTCCAATTGGATTTATAGAACTGTTCCTCCATTGAGGTTTAAAATTAGCATTGCTATTATTCTAGTTGAAATTTGGGTGATTCTTCAAATATTTTCTAGGCTCTCAAGTAAATGGCGCCGGCGGTGCCAGAAACAGTTTTCCCCCATTTTGGTCCTTTTTGCTTGGAATTCATTCCTTTTCACTTTTTTTTCGCTCCATTCACCTAAAATCATCATACCTACAACAAATCATGAAAAATACCTTTCTTTAAAATGCAGTATCACCAAAAATGGGTAGAATTGTATAGGAAAAAAATATATATTTTTGGTGCACCACCTAGCATAACCTAAACCCAAGTTAACCCACCTTTCCCCAAAATGACCAAAATCCCAAATCAAGCCAAACTGATCCCATAAACCAATCCAATACCAGCCCAATCCTTCTCTAAACCATTCATGGCAATCATATACACAATATTGCTCAATCACTTAGGCAATTCAAGATCAAACCCATGTTAGCCTAATTTGGGCTCAAGGTGACCCAATGAACCCCTGACTAATGTTAATTAAATTAAACCAAATGTGATCAAACCAACCACTCCACAGCCACTAAGTTGACCCTAGGGACTGGGATAGACCCACCTAACCCACCGTAGTGGAGCCATGGACCAAAGGTCCCCCAAATTAGGTGATCTCCCCCTTTAAATGGTTAAATCTAGGGGGTATTTGCCATAATGAGTTAACCACTTAAGCGCACCCCATGATGGCCAGCCCACTGCTTCACCTGACTCACTGACCACCTTCCCAAGCCTGGCCGCCCGACCTATTCATCGGAGGAGCCCAAACTGAGAGCCACTTACACTTGGCCAAACCCAAACTTCACCCTATGGCCAACTCAGACGAAAATTGTCATGAGAGCTCTTCAGCACTTCACCTAGGCAGTGCATTGCACCTGAATTGGAGCCCTGGTAGCCACCCCAGCTATGGATTTTTAAGCCACCACCCTTCATAGCCAAAATGTTGGCAGAACCAGACCTTAACAAAAATCTACCCAAATCACTCCAAATCCTTCCCCCAACACAGAGAACTCAATTCTCACTGCATCCCTACTCTAAAACCCATTGACCCAGCTCAATTTTGAAGTTCAATTTAAGGTCAGAAATAAGACATTTCCCAAAACTCCATCAAACTCAAATTAAACTCACCCACACCATCCCCACAACAAGAGAAGAAACTCCTCACTGAATGCTCTATCACCAGGCCACTCCAACAGGGACTTCCATCAAAGCTCCAATCGGGTCTTGTCACTTTCATACCTAGGCAATTTACAAGTGCAAGAGGCTTCATCCCTGAGCTCTTGGGACTCCAACGAAGGTGTAGAGCATCTCTGATCGAAGCTTCACTTCTTAGAGCCAAGGTATTGACTTCTCCTTCATCCCGAGCTTCTCTGAATTCTCCATGTAATTAGGTTTAATTTAAACCATGATAGCCATATGTATATGTTCGCCATGCTTAGACAAGTCCATATGATCAAACCCGAAGTGATTTAGTTGAGTATAGCTCGAGAAATTAGGGTTTTAGTGCGGACAGTCACGGGATCACATCAGACTGGGACGAAGACGGGCAACCGTTGGATCGCGCGTGTTTCTGCTGAACGGCTCTAATTATGTCGGACAAGGATGTGGAAGGAAGCTGCGGATCGCGTGGCATCCTAGTTAGCTGGCGACGTCAAATGGGAGCATGCCACGTGGGACTTCGATCTTCTGTTGGTTGACGTGGTGCTGAGCTGGTTAAGTAGAAGAATAGGGATTTATTTGATTTACTTAACACCCTGAACTTTAAAAATCCATAACTTGGTGTAAAAAAAACCATAAAAATAAAATAAAACTATCCTCTTACTCAATTAATAGAGGAGAATAATGTGGAAATGGTTTGAAATTTATTTGATGCATATATGATTTTTAATTAATTTAATACTATCTGTAGTATTTTAATTCTCCATGCATTAGGATATTTCACCATGGCTTACCATTTTAGCATGTTGTAGGCTCTGTCATGGGGGATCTTCATTGATTTTTCCATGGTCAGAGGAGAAGTATATGAAGAGATATTTATTTTCCAAGTTTTTACATCTGTTTTGAAAAATTAATTCTAATAATTAGCATGTTGATTAGAAAAATCCAAAAAAATTATGGTAGGTTCCCTACAACAAGCGGACGCTAGGAAAAATAGAACTTTGATTTAAGTCAGTAAAAAATAAATATCATGGTAATTAATACTTAAATATCAAATAAAAATAAATTAGATTGTATATAAATGTAAATTGCTAAAAAATAATTCTACACTAAACTTTAAAGGTCAGAGAACTCCCCATGAAAATTTCATGACATTTGGATTTCATTTGGTCTCCTAAGTGAAATGATAATTTTGAACATTAAATTAATTTTAACAATTAAAATAAAACTCAAAAAATTCACAAAATTGATATTAAGAGTTCTCTGTGATCGGAGGAACTTTCCAAATTTAGAATTGAAATTTTAATAAAATTTTTATTTTTAATCATATTTTAAATATTTAAATAATTATAAAATAAAAAAAATCACAAAATAATTAAAAATCACATTTTTATCACATTTGGTCTCCTAATCATTTAGGAACAATCCACATAATTTTCCTAAGCCTCAAAATAAAAATATTAATTTTAAAAGGATTAAATTAATTTTTAAAAAGGCTAAAAATGAATTTTCTTATTTTTCTACAAAAATAATTCTAATAATTCAAATAAAAATTAAAAAAATATAAAATTTATTTCTCTGGGTTCCCTGACCTCAGAGGGACCTAAGAATAATATGAAATTGAATTGTTAAACTTTTAAAATATTTTATAATTTATTAAAACTATAAAATTAAAACAATTTTGAAAATTAAATTAAAATTCAAAAAATCATAAAATTTGGTCCAAGTGGTCCTCTGGTCTAGATCTACCTTCAATAAAAATTTCAAAGTTAAATGTTGTGTTTTGGACAAGTCATTAAACTTTCATTGAAAACCCGTATTTTTGCATTAAAATAAATATATAAATTAAACTAAAATATGAAAAATCACATTCTCTCCTCTAATGTTTTAATTAACCCAAAAGTGGGGTCACATAAAAGTTTTAAAGTCTTTTGAGCTAAATTTAATGAATTATGAAGTGATAAAGTCCTCTAGGGGTAAAACTGTAATTTTTAAAAATTTAGCCTTAATCAAAGTTTAGGCTTAATTAAAATGGGAACAGGGCAATAAATGACCTTAATTATTATGTTTGGCTGATTGAAACATCAAGGGATAAATGGTAGAAATCCACTACAATTTTTTTCACACAAAAATTAAATATTTAAATTTCCTTAATTATTATAATTTAGAAGAAAATCAAATTAAAAGAGCCTTAATGTTAGGGGTTGATTTTAGAAGTTAATATTCCACTAATTTAATACCGATTTATTTGATGTTTAAATGATAGTTCAATATTTTGATGAGAATCATAATCATGAAGGTTATTTAACTTCATTTTTTTAAGACATAAAAAAATACCTACTAAAGTCTTAAGGGCTTACTTGTGAGCTAGGCTTAATTGAAAATTTAACTAATGAGGAATAGAAAAGAAAACATAGTTAATTTTAAACTTCTTTTGAAACATTACAAGCCCATCAAAATTTGATAAATTCTTTCATAAGTTAAGTTTGCCTCTAAAGGCCTCACTGCCATAATTCCTAAGCACCAAATGATAACTACCCCGCCTTTTGGAATGACTAAAGCATTGGCTCACTAAGCATAAGTGTATGAAACAAATAAATCATTTAATAAAAGTCCAAAAGGACATCAAGGAAGCTCAAAATTATTGTGAAATATCTTGGTCTCTCCTACACTTTTTCACAAGTCTTCTGGACAGCTTGTAGAACAACTGGATCTATCATATCAATTAAATGAAAAATATCTCTTAAATAAATGAGTAAGATCCACTGGTTTATGACCTAGGACTTTGTAAGCTTATGATGAACATATCTATAGGTTTGCTTCCCTACAAATTATAAATTTTATTGCAAGATTACTAAAGTTTTAGGTGGAGATGAAAGGAAGATGTACTAGGTATGCCTTTATTTTATTGCAATTTACTTACCTACACTCTACTGCACTTTCTTTCCTTGCAAATTTGCATGCTAAATAACAATGTCACCCCGCATGAAAACTGAAACCTTTAGGATAGCTAAAAAACTAAAACCAAAATCAAAATTAAAAAAAATTTAAGACATGATAAATTCACCGCCACAACATTCAAAATATAAAATAACTCAAAAATTTAATCAGAAACCAAAAAAACTACAATCATAACTAAATTAAAACGCCTCGTTAGATGATTAGGAATCCCTCGGAGGAGATAACCTACGTATTACTAATGCGGTTTCCTACAGTCTAAATGAAAGTATGGAACTCTTTAAGTTTAGTTTAGTAAATTCATTTATACTAGGTGAATCTGATAAAATAGTTGTGTTGGAATGATGGAACCGTGGGATCTTAACCGATGTCGCTATAATCAACTTTAATGTTCCCCTAATAAAAATTAAGACACCTATATTTAAATATTTCCAAAACATGATACTTCCCTTCACTCTTACAATTGACACTTTTTTAAACTAAACCTGCTACGACAAGGAGCTTAGAGCATGCATAGTGGGCAACATGGCCATCTTCAACAATAAAATTCCTTAGAAATAATCAAACAAGCCATTGGACTTTGAGATAGCCTGCTTAGTGCAGCATAAATCCTCACCCTTTCTTTAGGCCTTGGCATGGCCATTTTGTGCAATATAAGCCCAAACTCGTCTTAGGATTTTGAGATTGTCATCTAGTATGACATAAATCGCCCTATCTTTCAGGTCATTCACATGATCAATATCAAGTGAACGTAAGTCCTAAATAATAAAATTGACAGGATGAAACACCAAATAAATATCCTAAATCAAAGCCAAATCATAGGATAGTTTGGGAAGACATCAAGATTTTTCTTGAATCTATGTTGTTCCCCTAGCCTTCTCTCCTTTGGATTCTGATAAAATGAAATGTTCCAAAACTTGAGTCATTCACCTATTAAAATTCCGACTATCACATTTTCTTTGAAAACCTTACCTTTGGAAGTTATGAATATAAATATTTCGTGATCTATAACAAGAGTTTTTTTAGGTGACTTCGGTTATCTAAGATGTTATTAACTATAGGGGCTTTCCCTTATAGGAAACTTAAAGATCCCATATTAATATAAACTCTATCTAATTCCTTCATATTAGATAGGGGAAATTTTCGGTCAATAATGGTTCATAGATCAAATGAATGTCATGAGTTCTTTAGTTTATTTGATCGAAGCCTCACTCCAAGTAATATATCTATTCTATTAGATATATATATATATATATATATATATATATATATATATATATATATATATATATATATATATATATAGGTGGTCGAGGACTTTCTGCTCCGCTAGGGTTCTCGGCATGACCTCGCCGCGGCAGCCTCTCGGTCGGTGGCCAAGGTAAGGGGTCTCACCTACATTGCTACTGTGAAGGTTTCCTGGCTCTTCTGGACTTGAGGCTGAGCTTACTGGATCGTTTTCCGTCTTCCCTGGTTACTCTTTGTTTAAATTTACTGTTACATTGGTTTTCTGAACCTGTGTTTTGCTCTCCTGAGTCTTCTTTCTGGTATTGGTGGTTGTGAGATCTGCTCTTTTTTACAAGTTACTGCTGCTGGTAAGGTGAGTTTTGTCTCCCATGACAACCCCTATTGATATCCAAACCAATCTGGACTGGGCCAAAAACTCTTATGCTGGGGCTATTGGTCGTGGTTCTGCTACCTTTGATTCTGCTTCTTTTGTTTTCCCTCAATCCATGCATGATGCTGCTGCTTGGAAGGGAACCTGCCCTTTCATCAAACCACTTGGAGTTAAAGATGGTTTCCCTGCTGTATTCTTTACCCCCCAAGAGCTGGAATGTCTTAATGATGAAGTGAAACTTACCTTGATAGGAAAATTTGCTTTAGGCCATCCTAAGATGGAGCTGGTCAAAAACTACTTTGAATCACTTAATTTCAGCAATACTTGGAAGCTTGGATTATTAGATGGAAGACACCTTCTTATAAACCTGAATTCAGAGGAAGACTATGCCAAATTATTTGCTAAACAAGATGTCACCATAGTAGGAATGGAAATGAATCTTCTAAAATGGACCCCAGATTTTGATCCTAATAAAGAGCCCCCCATAGTTCCTATTTGGTTTAAACTCCCTGCCCTTCCCTACAGCTATTTCAACCAAGCAGCTCTTTTCCAGATTGGGAGGGCCATTGGGACCCCTCTAAGATTGGACCCAACATCTCTACATAGTACTAAACCTGAATATGCAAGGATACAAATTGAGAGGGATATAACCCTTCCTGAAGTTCACAAAATGCAGGTGGGTTCTGTCGAAGAGGGACAACGGCGAGGAGGTCATCATGCAACAAAGACCCTCTATTGCACACACTTGCAGAATGTTTGGCCATACCACGCGATAAATGCTTCAAACTGCACCCACCTATCAGGAGATCTACTGCTCAGCTCAGGACTGACTCTAGCTCCCAGATTAAAGCGGGTACAACTGATCTCCTACCCCTTCCACACCAGGGTTCCCAGGTTACAGCAGATCCCCCACCCCCTCCTTTTGTTCCCAATGCCACCCCATTGGGCTTCCCCACCTCCCCCCATCATCTGCTGCCCCCGACATCCCCCACCTAGAATTACCCCACACATAGCCCCTCCTCCCAATCCTACCTCCACCTTCCTCCCCCCCTCCCCCAATAAGCTTAAGACTACTAATGATTCTATGGAGGAAGAATGGGAGATTTATTTTCCCAAAAAAAGAAAAATAATAAATTTGAATTGCAAAAAATCCCAATACCCTCAACCTCGGCCTTCGGGGATTTTTCCCTACCCCCTCTTACTAGGGGAAGAACTAGATCTAGTTCCCACGGATCTTCTTCCCCCTCCCCCTCCCCAATTCTAATGATAAACCTCCTTTGTTGGAACATTAGGGGGGTAGCCTGCCCCCAATCCCTCAAAAGACTTATTAACCTAAACAAAAAATACACCCCTTGGTGTATTGTTATTTTGGAACCCATGGTTCATCAAAACCCATAAAAAATTTTAAAAAAATTCCCAAGCTTTACCTTCCATTCCAATACAAATAATAAGATCTATCTTCTTTGTAGATCTGAGGTCACTTGGTCTGTACTCATGGACAACTACCAATTTCTCCATCTATCCCTCCAATTTGCAAATCACAAAATATGTGCCACTTTCATCTATGTTGGTTGTAAGAAACAAGACAAAATTGACTTGTGGAACCACCTCATCACCTTCAACAGCTCTATTGATCACCCTTGGTTGGTGGGTGGTGATTTTAACTCTATTACCACCCCAGCTGAAAAATCTGGGGGAAGGCCACCCATTCTTAGCCAGCTAAACTTTTTTAAGGAAAACATTCACCTCTCTGGCCTCTTTGATCTAGGCTATAAGGGCCATCCTTTTACCTGGAAGAGAGGCCAAAATCTGGGAAAGGTTAGATAGGTTCCTGGTTAATGAAGCTTGGCACTCCCACTTCCTCCTCACTTCCATTACCCATCTACCATTTCTTTGTTCTGATCATAGACCACTTTTACTCACCATCTCTCGCTGCCCCACGGATTCTCCGGCCCCATTCGGATACCAAAACTTTTGGTCCACCCGCCTCAATTTTCTTAATATGATTTACCAACAGTGGCAAGGGGAAGCTCATCCTGATCCTTGGACTAATCTGGGGCTTTTACATCTGAAGACCAGCAAGGCTCTCAAGCATTGGGGATGGACTGCATTTGGTGATGTTTTTTCCTTTGTGATGGATGCTTGAAAAGGAGGTGATTAGACTGGAACAACAAGTTTTAAGGGGTGCGGATTCCGAACTTTTAGTGGTCGCTCGGGCTCATCTTTCCAATGCTTATTGACATACAAGATATGTACACGAAACAAAAAGCTTCAGCAAAACATTTCTCGAGAGGGACGAAATACAAAATACTTCCATGCTTATATCAAATATAAAAGAAGTTGTAACATCATCCATAGAATTAAGGATTATGAGGGAAATTGGCTAACTGACACAATGGCTATTGGCAGAAGTGCTCTCAGACATTTTCAGCAACTTCCTTCTTTTAATAACCACGACGGAGATATCATCTCCACCAACATTCTTACTTGAACAATACCGGTATATTAATGCACTGCCCTTAGTCGAGCCCCCTGCGAGGCTGAAATGCGGGAGGCTATTAAGAGCATTGACAACGGCAAATCGGCGAGGCCGAATGGATTTACTTGCAGATTTTTACAAGAAAGCTTGGCCCATTATCAAATCCGAAATTACCGATGCCATTACCGGCTTCTTCCTTGGTAAAGATATGATCTATCATTTTAATTCTTCAACCATTGTGCTGATTCCTAACCACAATGAATTGAATACCTGGGAACAGTTCAGGCCAATAAATCTGACTTCAGTGATCAGCAAAATCCTGGTCCTAAGGATTCAACCTCGCCTAAAAAAGATCATCAACCTAAATCAGACTGCCTTCATTAAAGGTAGATCTATCTCTGATAATGTTCTGTTAGCTCATCAATTATTATTGGACATCAACAAAAAATGCACGGGGGGAAAATTAATCTACAAGCTTGATATCCAAAAGGGTTATGACACAATCAATTGGGATTTCATTTTGGATGTGTTAGCAGCTAAAGGCTTCAACCCCAGTTTTTGCAACCTGATTCATAGATGGCTTCACAACAACTCCCATTCCATTCCGGTTAATGGATCGGTTTGGGGACCCTTCATCGCTACCGGGGACCGAAGCAAGGGGACCCCCTCTCCCAACTCTCTTTATCATTGCAATGGATTATTTCTCTTCCATGAGCAATCAATTATACAAGCATCACCCCCGGTAAACTTTCACCATAGCTCAAATATCACAATTTCTCACCTGATTTATGCGAGATGACCTCATGATTTTCTCCAATGCATCCAAGAAAGTCATTAAATATATCCAGAACTGCATTCAAATGTTTCAAAATCAATCTGGGCTCAAGTTCAACAGAGCTAAATGTCAGATCCTTTTTTCCAAAAGGGTGTCCCAAGAGGCTAAGCATTGGATTCTAAATCACACAGGTTTCACCAGCACCAACCTTCCTATCAAGTACCTAGGGGTCCATCTGAGCACTGGCAGAAGCAAGCAAAACCACTTTGATGAGGTTCAACAAAGGATTTGTAACTACTTATCTAACTGGACACACCTATACCTATCTACTGGAGGGAGAATTACCTTACTCAAAAGCATCCTAACCACTTTGCCAAATTACCTCATGAAAATGACTACTATGAAAAAGAGTACTCAACCCATTTGGAAACAGCTTTCAACCACTTTTTATGGGCTGGTAAAGGCAAACAGATTCATTGGGCTGCTTAGAAAAAACTGGCTAAACCCCTTTGGGCTAGTGGACTAGGCTTCAAGTGTCTAAGTCATCTACTCAAAATTAACCATTGCAAACATTGGATTAACTTCAGGGCTCAAACCTCTCTCTGGGCTTTATATCTTAATGGTAAATACTGCAGACACATTCACCCCTCTTTGGCCTCTCGCTAGGTCAGGTGACTCTAGAATCTGGAAAGCCATGATGAAAATTAAGCGAGAAGGCGAGAACCTGTATTTATGGCAGCTTGGCAAAGGCAAGATCAATTTTTGGTTGGACCAGTGGTGTCCTCATGACTGGCTCCAACCACACACACCTGCTAAGGACATAAACCTCTTGGTTGCTGATTGCTAGGAGGAGGACCACTGGTCTATTCAATTTCTCCACTCCATCCTCACTGTTTCCTCAGCTAACAAGGTTAATACCATACCTTTTGATAGGTCCAAGCCTGACACTATTTATAGAACTAACAAAAATCAAAGTTTCTCCAAGGAGATTTATGATAAACTTGTACAGTGGGAGAGTGTACCACAGGGGTGAGATCCGTTGGAACAAGTTCTTATCCCCTTCTATGGCATTTTTACGTTGGAGACTGTTCGGGAACATCCTTCCCATCGATGATATCCTCGAGCTCGAGGGATTGAGAGGCCCTTCCTACTTGCAGATTATGTCATATGGAGGAAGAATCAATCAACCACCTTTTCTATGCTTGTAATTTCTCCCGAGCAGGTTTGGACTCGGTTCCTCCAAGCACACCAATTTAAACACTTTACGGTTACATTGGAATCATCTCAGTTACTTGCTGGCCCGATTGGCGAAAGTCGGGAATACGGCTATTCCACTACTCATTGCACGGTTCATTTGGATGGCTAGAAACAAGGCTACTTTTGATCACACCCTTCAAGATGTTAAAAGCTGTTACTAGTCATTGTCTCTCTTATGTGCTTAAGCTAATCAAATTTAAAAACTTCCCCAACATTTGCTCCCAAAAATTCTCTCCTAGTACCGCTCCCCCCAGAATTACTAAAGTATTTTGGTTTCCCCCAACCCAAAACTGGATAAAGGTGAACACTGATGGCTGCTATAAACTTGCACAAGGTGGCATTGGGGGCATATTTAGAAATCACAAGGGTAAATGTTTACTCTTTTTTATGGCCCCTATTGTTGCCTGTGATGCCTTGGATGCAGAACTTCAAGTTGTCTATTGGGCATTAAAGTTGGTCGTCCACCTTAAGCGGTCTCCTATCATTGTGGAATGTGATTCTATGGATCCGGTAACACTTGTATCAACAAACACTACACATAACGGGCAAGCTATCAACTGGATGACTAATTTACAGTGCTCACAAGATCAAACTTCTCACTACTAAGGTGCATGTTCAGTTTCAGATCATTTTTAGGGAAGGGAACAAGCCAGCTGATTGGATTGCTAATATGGGAGTCCTCACCTCCAACCTTGCTCTTTCCACCACTCCATCTCCATTTCTCAGACAACTAATTACTAGAGATCTGCTGAATATCCCTTATCTCAGGCTGAACAACTAATTTTGCCTTCTTTGCCCGGTTCTGTTTCATCTCCTTTTTTTTTGAACAGCTTGTCACCTGTGCTTAGTTGTGACCTTGTTTCACTCATGTGGTGTTATCTCCTGGAGGTTTTGTCTTGGTAGGGGCTGCCATTAGATTTTTTGTTAGTTACGCAAGCCCTTCTACCAATTTTGTATTTCTTTTGCTTTTCAACATGTAGGGGCCTCCAATGCCCTTTCTTTTGAGTATATATATATATATATATATATATATATATATATATATATGTCTTATTCTGAAGTGATTGATTATTTAAACTAAGATTTATATGAGATCGGTTCGATTTCATATTTTTAAAATAATATTTTCAAAAATAAAATCCATATATATTAAACTAAATCAAAATTCTTTTTTATAAAAACTATATTTTAAAGCATTTTAAAAAGTTCCAAACACATCATTAACACCACAACTAAAAAAATAATAATAATAATAACAATTTTTAACGGCCGACACATCGGCAGGTCAAAAAATGCCAAAATGAACACTTTAAATTAAAAATGACATAATAAACAACTCACAGCAATTGACATGAGATCTATCCTTCGATCTATAAAGTTCACATCCCTAGCGAATACAGTCTTGTTCATGTGTTTTTCATACATAACTCTAGCTACTAAATAGAAAACCCTTCCTAAAACGGAAGTATGACATTCCTTTAGCTTTTTCATGAGAAAGGATATAAGTCGTATAATATTCCTTCTCTAAACCGACATATCGACATTTGACATTTCTGAGAGATGCTATGACAACCTCTCTCTCTCTCTCTCTAGTTATTGGATGTAAGACCCTTCCTGACACGGATGTATGACATTCCTTTAACTCTTTCTTGAGAATGGATATAAGTCGTATAACATTCTTTCTAAAAACCGACATATCGACATTTGACATCTCTAAAAGATGGTAAGGCATCTTCTCTCTCTCCAGCTATTGGATATAAGACTCTTCCTGACACGAAAACATGGAATTCCTTTAGCTCTTTCTTGAGAAAGGATATAAGTCGTATAACATTCCTTCTCAAAACCGACATATCAACATTTGACATTTCTGAGAGATGGTATGACACCCTCTTTCTCTCTCTCCAGCTATTAGATATAGGATCCTTCCTGACATAGAAACATGACATTCCTTTAGCTCTTTCTTGAGAAAGGATATAAGTCGTATTACATTCCTTAGAAAAACTGACATATCAACATTTAACATTTATGAGAGATGGGGTGACATCCTCTCTCTCTCTCTAGCTATTAGATCTAAGACCCTTCCTAACACGGAAACATGTCATTCCTTTTGCTCTTTCTTGAGAAAGGATATAAGTTGTATAACATTCCTTCTCAAAACCTACATATCATTATTTGACATTTCTGAGAGATGGTATGGCATCCTCTCTCTCCTGCTATTAGATATATGACCCTTCCATTAGCTCTTTCTTGAGAAAAGTTATAATTCTTATAACATTACTTTTAAAAATGGACATATCAACATTTGAAATTTCTGAGAGATGGTATGACATCCACTCTCTCTCTTCAACTATAGAATATAAGAGCATTCCTAACAAGAAAACATGACGTTCCTTTAGCTTTTTCTTTGAATAAGGATATAAGTCGCATAGCATTCCTTCTCAAAATGGACATACTGACATTTGATATATTTAGGAAGCAGTGTAAAACCTCCTTTAATGGAATATGGTATCCATCTTATTTTTAAATATTAAATATAAGATTTTTTGACATGAGGATTACTCTTAAATTAACAATTTTGTTGGGTTATCGAGGCCATTTCGGTCAACGCCAATATGTGTGGCATACCTGTGTAGTATTTTACAAATATTGGGAGCCCATTTGTTGACCTCACTTCTTTGAGAATCATTTATAAATCATTTCGAGAAAGGAATGATGGCGACGAAATGTCATGGATGTCGTCGCCGTCAATTCCCGTATCATGTCAATGTCAAGGAGTTGCCACTCTCTTTCTCTATCTATCACCCTAATTCCTACTTAAACTTATTGTCAAAAGTCTTTGAAGAAATTGAAGAAGGATTAATCATGATAGACATTGAGAGAAAAAGAGATCAAATGATAATCTCATACAATAAATTGTCAGATTGTGTAATTAATGAAGTTTTTCGTATAAGAAAATCATATGGAGATCTTGGATAACCAGAAAGGTCTTATAGGTGAACTACCTATCCTGAGTTCTTTAGTCTTCTATAGGAGCAAGCTTATGTAGTTATTATATCTTGAGAAAATAATATTGCCTAGGAAAACTCCCGATTAAGGTTAACATTTATCCTTAAATAAGTATAAGTAATGTTTATAAAGAATCGATACTACCAGAAAGTTCTTTTTATGTTGGGTGTTTGTCGTTTCTTTGTGGTATTTTATTTTGTTTTTTTGGTGTCAGGTCACGTGTCATGTCGGAATGTCGTAGTTTGTATGTCATATTGTTTTATGTCATGTCGTAATGTCATTTGATGTCATAATGTCATGTCATTTTATGTCATGTCGTAATGTGATGTCATTTTATGTCATGTCGTAATGTCATGTGATGTCGTGATGTCATGTGATGTCATGATATCATATTGTAATGTCTTGGCATTTTATGTCATTATGCCATTTTGTTATTTTTCATGTCATGTCATATTATTTTGTCATTGTGTTTTGGTTTGATGTCAAGTCATGTATGTTATTTTGTCATTGTGTTTTATTTTGTTTTGAACGTTATCGTTCCGTCTTTATCATCCTGCAAAACAGAGTTAGCAGACCCTATAAAATGCAAAGAAAATCTAAAAGAAACTTCATGTCTTCATCTTGCAAGGAAAACAATGTTAGAAACAATGTCATATCAAAATATTTAGATTACCTGGTTGATCAACTTAAGAATTACCTAATTTTATGCCTTATTTATAATTCAACATTTAAGGATATTATGCTTTAATGAAAGGTATTTTTATGTTTTTGGATATAGGTGATGAAAAAAGAGTTCAAGAAGGAAAAAGGAGGAAAAAGCAGTAAAAATAGAGCTAAAAAACAAAGTTGCCAAACTTGTAGTTCTGGCGCCTAGGCGCCAGAATCCGGTGCCTAAGAGCCAGTTCGATATTGAAGTAGTTAAGATTTTTGACAACTTTGGGCAATTATTTTGACTGTGTTGAGCGGTTATCAGACCTTCTAGAAGACTGGAAGTTACTCCTGATACATAGGACATGCAATACAATGCATCTGAACAGAGGAAAATAGTTTTAATCGCGAAGAGGTGCGATCCAAAGTGAAGAGCTGAGAAGACTTGGTCACGGAGTCCGGCGCCTAGGCGCCAGATCCCGGTGCCTAGGTGCCACAATTACTTTCTAGAAGATTCATTGAATTTAGATGAATTTTGAAGAGGTGCCTTAAGCAACCCCTGGTCATTTTTGAAGCTCTATAAATAGGAGACATTTCTACAGAGAACCGGCCCCTCCTTTAGATCTCCAGCATTCGGAGATAGTTTTAGAAAGCCACCATATTTTCTTCTTAAGTATTTAGTGAGTTTATTTTAGTTATTTTGAGTGTTACTACTCAATTCCTTGAGTAGTAAGTGAGATTTTGTAAGTGTTGGTGCTGTTTAAGTCTTGTGCTTTGCATTGGAGTCAGTAGGAGTCAAAGGATCACTTGAAAGAACATTCCAGATAAATATTTGTAACTTGGTTAAAAGTTTTATAAATATTTTTATTGTGTGAATTCAATGTGTTATGAGTAGTTATTTTTCTTTCTC
Source organism: Papilionanthe hookeriana x Papilionanthe teres (assembly GCA_022702705.1). Classification (NCBI taxonomy): domain Eukaryota; kingdom Viridiplantae; phylum Streptophyta; class Magnoliopsida; order Asparagales; family Orchidaceae; genus Papilionanthe; species Papilionanthe hookeriana x Papilionanthe teres. The sequence goes on from CM040422.1 coordinate 39,138,266, forward strand.
CTTCCAACTATGAAAAGATAATAAGATAATTTGTTTTTTCTGGAGAACTTTAACTTCAATTTGAAAATTATTGCGAATATATTCATACCTGATACTAATTTACTTCTTGAACTGGCCATTTGAATTGTTAAAATCTGTTGAGGAATTCTGAGACCTATCCGAAGATGAGTTCTTAATTAGTAAATATCTCATGAATCTTTGGGTAATCGAAGGCCTTGAGCGGGTTATTCAAGGTGAAGTGCAAATAAATAAGCAGATATTATTTATTGGGCGTAGAATTAATTAGTTTTTAGAGTGACAGACTAAATTCTAACAATTTTGTTTATACAAAGGGAACAAGTCACAAGTAGAGCCGGCCATAGCCACCCTTGGACATCTAAAAGTGTGAGTCTAGATTAATCCATTGTACTAATAATAAATTGTGAACTAAACTATAGATTAGCCAATGTTCTTTATACTATCGAGCGAAGGTAAAGACTATAATTGCTTCTATTTAGCGTAATGCCATAATCTCAAGTTCTCCACGAATGAAAATTATTCTAAAAAATATTGGATTAGTTGAAAAGGAGAAAATTGTTTTATTTATACTTGCATTAACCTTTATTTTATTACAACTTTACTTACATCTAGTAGAAATTTCATTGATTTTATAATCTAAATTTTGTAATAAATAAATATTATAATTACTTTTAATTTGAAAATCCATCAATTTTTTCAATTAATCTTCCCTATGGGATCGATAACCAATACTCCACTAGAGCCCTATATTACTTGAGCGATACACATACTTGCGTTTGAAATTGTGACTTTACAAAATCATTATAAATATATAAATCTAAGTACATAAATTCTTGCATATACAGAATGTCACAAAAAAAAGGTTCATCAAGTTTTTGGCGCCGTTGTCGGGGAAGCAAGTGAAAGACAATTTTTAGTTTTTTCAAATTAAAAATATTTTATATGCACTTTTATTTCTTTAAAAACACAAAAATATTTACAAAAAAAGAATATCAAAAAGATTTTATTTTATTTTATTTTCAAGTCTTTTTTTAATTTTTTTATGCTTAGTTCTGGATCTGAAAGATTATTACCTTTTGATTTTGAATTAGAAAGAACTCTTAAAATAATTAGAAAAGGAAAGCAAATTCAAAAATATCAGAAAATGGCTAACTTACATAGCAATAATGAAAATCCAATAGAAATTAATGAACAAAATGTTTGTAAACCATTAAGGGATTATGCAAACCCTACAGCTGATAAAATTCATATTAGTATTCAAATGTCTTCCGTAGATGCTAATTCTTTTAAGCTCAAACCTTCTATTATTTAAATGGTTCAAATTAATCAATTGAGAGGAACACCAAATGAGGATCCAAACTTAAATCTTGCTAGTTTCTTCGAACTTTGTGCTACCTTTAAATATAGTAATATTTCTGATGATGCTATTAGGCTTAGACTCTTTCCTTTTTCCTTAAAAGGTAAAGCAAAGATGTGGCTTAACTCATTAGCAACTGGTTCTATTAAAACTTGGGTAGATATGGCACAAAAATTCCTTGCTAAATATTTTCCTCCTTCTAAAACTGCTAAATTAAGAAATGATATTACTTAATTTATGCAATTTCATGGAGAGGTAACTTATGAAACATGGGAAAGATTTAAAGAACTATTAAGAAAATGTCCTCATCATGCTTTACTAGATTGGTTAATTATTCAAACATTTTATAACAGACTTATTGGATCACTTAGATCAATAATAGATGCTGCTGGTGGTGGTTATACCTTAATTGAAGAAATGGCTAACAATAATTGAAGAAATGTCCTTCTGAAAGGGTTAATCCTAAAAGAGTGGCAAATATTCAAGATAATGAAGCCATTTATATTTTAGATTCACAAGTGGCTGCGATATCTAAGAAATTGGATAATTTTGCTATTAACGTATCACATGTAAGTAATGATAATTCTGCAAATATTAATGATTCTCAAACTATGGAGACATTGCAAGCTATTGCTAGTAAAACTAATAATCCAAATTCAAATTATTATAATCCAGGTTGGAAAAATAACTCTAATTTTAATTGGAATAATGGACATCAACAATGGAGTAATAATCAAGTTAATCCAACTGGGAATTGGAACAATCAAGGAAATTGAAACTTTAGACCAACTTATCCTCCTCGTTTTATCAATCAACAGAAATAGTTATCTTTAGAAGAATTGATCTTGCAACTAGGTAATCAGTTACAAAGTCAAAATACTGTTATTTGAATATTGAGAATCAGATGGGACAAATTTCTAATTTAATTAATTACAGACCTCAAGGAACACTTCCTAGCAACGTCGAAATTAATCCAAAAGAAATTGGAAAAGACCATGAACAAGCAAAAGCTGTAAAACTTAGAAGTGAAAAGAAATTAAAAGAGAAAATTCAGAATGAAATTGAAAAAGAGAGAGAGGTTGAAAAGATTGAAAAACCTAAAGAAACTCTTTCTCCAAGTAAAGATCAGACTGTAATTCCTATTGAAGTGGAATTTGAAAGACCACCACCACCTTTTCCTCAATGACTAAAATAACAGAAGCTTGACCATCAATTTTATAAGTTCTTTGAGATTTTTAAGAACTAACCATCAACATTCCTTTTGTTGAAGCTTTGGAACAAATGCCGAGTTATCCAAAATTTATGAAGGATATTTTAAGCAACAAAAAAAAATTTGAAGCTTATGAAACTGTTGCATTAAGTGAAGAATGTAGTGCAATAATTCAAAAGAAACTACCTCACGAGCTTAAAGATCCTGGAAGTTTCACTTTACCATGTTCTATTGGAGAAAAATTTTGTGGAAAAACCTTATGTGATTTAGGAGTAAGTATTAATCTCACGCTATTTTCTATCTTTCGAAGGTAAGATTTAGGAGAGATTTCTCTCACCACTATAATTCTTCAGTTAACTGATCAATCTATTACTTATCCTAAAGGAGTTATAGAGGATGTTCTTGTTAAAATGGATAAATTTATCTTCCCTGTAGATTTCATTGTACTGGATATGGAAGAAGTTAAAGAAATACACATTATTTTAGGGAGACTTTTTCTAGCTACTGGATGTGCTATGATTGATGTGCAAAAAGGAGAATTAACAATGAGAGTTAATGATCAAGAGATAACATTTAATGTTCTAAAATTAATGTGGTATCCTGACAAAGAAAAATGCTATCGGATGGATATTTTTGATTATATAATTGAAAAGCATTATAAAAAAATGTAAAGTCATTTCTGAAGAAAAAAATGATGAATATATGTTATATAATGTGTCATTAACTGAAGAAATTAAAGAAGTGAATGAAGAAAATTTATCTGAAGAAACTCATTATATTCATGATATTTGGGAAATTTTAGACACAACTAAAAGTGATATACTTTTACCCTCAGTTGAAAAAGCCCCTGAACTGGAATTAAAAATGTTACCAGCATATTTAAAGTATGCATTTCATAGAAATTCATTAACTTCTCCTGTGATTATATCTTCAGAACTAAGTAATGATCAAGAAGAAAAATTAATTGGAGTTCTGAAGAACTATAAGAAAGCTTTTGGTTGGACTATTGCAGATATAAGAGGAATAAGCCCTTCAATCTGTATGCATAAGATTTTAATGGAAGAAAATTGTAAACCTACTATTGAACCTCAAAGAAGATTGACTACAATTATGAAAGAGGTTGTTAAAAAGATTTTAAAATGGTTAGATGCTGGAAATATTTATCCTATTTCAGATAGTCAATGGGTAAGTCCTATTTATTGTGTTCTGAAGAAAGGAGGAGTAGCTGTCATTGTTAATGATAAAAATGTATTAATCCCTACAAGACAAGTTATTGGATGATGAATTTGCATCGATTATCAAAAATTAAACAATGCCTTTAGAAAGGATCATTTTCCTTTACCTTTCTTGGATCAGATGCTAGATAAATTAGCTGGACACTCATATTTTTATTTTTTGGATGGAGATTCTGGTTATCAGGAACTACCCGTTGCTCCTGAGAACCAAGAGAAACAATATTTACAAGTCCTTATGGAACATTTGCCTTTAGAAGAATGTCATTTAGTTTATGTAATGCACCTGCAACTTTTCAGAGATGTATGATGTCAATATTCTGTGATCTAATTGAAAAAGGAATTGAAGTATTTATTGACGATTTTTCAAAATTTGGAACTTCTTTTGTATCTTGGTTGGAAAATATAACAAAAGTTCTGAAAAGATGTGAAGAAACAAATTTGGTTCTAAAATGGGAAAAATGTCAGTTTATGGTCACAGAAGGAATTGTACTTGGATATAAAATTTCACAAAAAAGGGATGGAAGTTGATCAGACAAAAGTGAAAATTATTGCTGAACTTCATCCACCTACTACTGTTACTGATTTGAGAAGTTTTCTGGGTCATGCTGGATTTTATAGAAAATATATAAAGGAATTTTATAAGATAGCTAAACCTCATTATCATTTATTAGAAAAAGAAGCTAAGTTTTAATTTAATGAAGATTGTCTGAATGCTTTCAATATTCTAAAAGAAAAATTAATTACTGCACCTGTCATTGTTGCACCTGATTAAAGTAAACATTTTGAATTAATGTGTGATGCAAGTGATTATACAATTGGAGCTGTATTGAGACAAAAATATGAGAAAATTTTCAAAGTTATATATTATGCTAGCAAAATTCTTAATGAAACTCAAATAAATTACACTACTACTGAGAAAGAGCTCTTTGCAATAGTATATGCCTTTGATAAATTTAGACCTTATCTTCTTGGAATCAAATGTATCATACATACCGATCATTCCACTATTAAGTATTTAATGTCTAAAAAGGATGCTAAAGCTAGATTGATAAGATGGGTTTTAATTTTACAAGAATTTGATTTTCAAATAGTGGACAGAAAAAGAGCTGACAAATTGCTGATCATTTATCAAGAAGAAAACATAAATGAGAAATTCCCTAATGAACAGATATATGTTATTTAAAGATTACAAATGCCTTGGTATGCAGATATAGTTAACTATTTAGTTAGAAATATTTTACCATATGGATTGAATAGAAAATATATTAAGAAATTCAATAATGATTCTAAATCATATATTTAGGAAGATCCTCAATTATTTAAAATAGGCATAGATTCTGTGATTCGAAGATGTGAAACTTATAAAGAAACTTTTGTAATTATTCAAAAATGTCACGATTCTGAATTTAGAGGATACTTTTGAGTGGATAAAACTGCGTTTAAAATTTTAAATTATGGATTTTATTGGCATACATTATTCAAAGATGTTAGATATTATGTGAAAACATGTGATCAATGTCAAAGAATGGGGAATATATCTTGAAAATATGGAATGCCTCTAAGCTATATATTAGAAATTGAGATTTTTGATGTATGGGGTTTTAACTTTTTGGGACCTTTTATACCATCGTCTGGAAAGATTTATATTTTATTAGCATTTGATTAAGTTTTAAAATGGATTGAAGTTGTAGCTTTACCTAACTGTGATTCCAAAAGTGTTTCAAAAATTTTAAAGAAAATGATTTTTACAAGATTTGGAATGTCAAGGGTAATTATCACAGATGAGGGAAGTCATTTCAGAAATGTAAGAATTCAGTCATTACTGGAAAATTTTGGAATTAAACACAGAATTGCAACTGTTTATCACACACAAAAAAGTGGAATGACTGAAGTATCAAACAAAGAAATTAAAAGAATATTAGAACAACTTATAAGACACCTATCTGAATGTCACCTTATCGATTAGTTATGGTAAACATTGTCACTTACCTATTGAACTGGAACATAAAGCTTACTGGGTGATAAAAGAGTTCAATTATGATTTTAATACTGCAGGAGAGAAACGACTGTCACAACTGATTGAAATGGAAGAGATTAGAAATGAGTCCTATGAAAATGCAAAGATTTATAAGTAATGAATGAAAAAATTGCATGATAAAAGGATTTCAAGAAAAATATTTGAGCCTAGACAAGAAGTATTATTATTTAATACTCATTTAAGACTTTTTCTTAGAAAATTAAGATCTAAATGGATGAGACCATTTATAATTGAGAAAGTATACCCTTATGGAGTTGTGGATATTAAAGATCCCAAGACAGAAAAAATATTTAAAGTTAAAGGATTAAGACTGAAGCATTTTATGGGAGAAATGAAACTGAGTTACAAGGAGGCTTACGAGCTGAGTTTATTTGATTAATACAACTAATTAGGTCGCGCTGATGACGTTAAACCATGCGCTTTTTGGGAAGCAACCCATATATTATCATTGTGATTATTTGAGATTTTAATTTATCTTAATCGATGTGTGTGTGTTGATCACAAAATTTTAATAGACATATTTTAAGACCAAAACTTTGTAAATTTGACGATAGGAAAAACAGAGTCGAACGTGGTTCCGGTGCCCAGGTGCCCAAACTTGGCGCCTAAGCACCAGCATGACCCATGTGTTTCGATGGTCCGAAGCCTAGGAGCCAGATTTCAGCGCCTAAGCGCCCCAGTTAATGTTCGTGCAAAATTAAAAAATCTTCAGTTTTTCACACGAATTATTCCTATAAATTGCACTGTCTTCGTCCCCAATCCCTAAGTAACCTTGTTCAGAACAATTCATTTTGGAGGAGAAAAGAGAAGTTTGGAAGCAATGGAGAGAGGAGATCATGGCAATGCGATAAGAGATAAGTATTCTAATGATCCTGTTGCCTCATTTTTGATGAGGTCTTTTCTCTTCTCTCTCCTTAGTACTTAGGATCTAGCCTTAGGCTTTCCCTTTGACTATCTTAGAGGACTAGAAATGGGACCCACCACTTAGAAACTTAAACACCTCTTAAACTCCCTACAAACCCCATAAGTTTGATTGTAAACCCCTAAGTCACTTGGAGGGTTAAGATCAAATGTGGATGTTTAAGGGATGAGTTCCCTATAGGACTCTTTGGCCTTAGGACTACCCTGGGTGGCTTGGTCTGGTGAGGGTTGACCTGCACACATTACACTTTCACACATTCTAAATCCTAAATCCATTCCTACTTAGCTTGACCTCTGTCGGCATATTTTTAGGTTGAGTGTTATATTTTTGAAAAGAGGTCGCCTACAGAAATTGTCAGCGAAATTTTAATTTAATTTAAATAAATAATTTGAAAAGTAGTATTCGATTTTGAAAATAATTTTAAATTTGAAAAATTTTATGATATGAAATCAAACCGATCTCACATCCCAAATAGTTTATATAAACAAGCACCGCACCACAAACCGTGTATCTATCCTGAAGAATAGGCACACTGCTTGACGATGGGGCTCGATTAAATAAACAAGAAGATTTGTGACATCCGTTTGGTCTGCGAACCAATTTTATAAGCCGTCAAATTCCCCTGCTTAATATAAATGAATTAAACAGGGTTTATATTACCTGGGTTCTTAAAGTTCCCTATAAGGGCAAGCCCCTTTAGTTAATTACATCTTAAATGAAGTGAATCATTTAAGAAAACTCTCGATAATGATCAGTGACTTTGCTCTCAAGAATTTCAAAGTTTAAGGTGTTCAAAGGATTGGATTTTTGAAATTTCAACAGGGAATGGATCAAATTTAGAACAGTTATTTTCAGGAGTCCAATGGAAGAGGAGTAGGAGAAGGCTGAAGATCCAAGAAGAATCTTGGCAACTTCCCAAACTATCCTATTGTTTGGCTCGGATTTAAGAAAATCCTAATATTACCTGATATTTCAATCTTGCCAATTTTAATTAATTTGGACTTATATTTGTATGATAAAATCATACAAAAAGCCTCAAAGATGTGAGGGTTTATGTCGTACTAAACGACTACATCGGAGTCTTAAGACCGGTTAGGGCTTAATTTACATGACACGATTATGCAAATGCCTAACAGAGAGTTGAGGATTTATGCCGATCATTCAACGAGACATTTTAATTTAGTTGCAATTATAGTTTTGTGTTTTGTTTGTGATTAAATTTTGAGTTGTTTTTATTTTTTGAAATGTTGTGGCGGTGATTTTTATCTTGCACTGACTTTTAATTTAGTTTTGGTTTCAATTCAGGGACTACCCTAAAGGTTTTGGTTTTCATGCAACAGTTGTTTATCATGCAAGAAAGGTAAAGTGCATTTGCAATAAAGTAAATTGAAATAAAATAAAAGCGTACCTAAAGGGTCTTCCCGTCATCCCAAGCTGCAATTAAAACACATGTTAAGGCATTTAAATATTTCAACAAGTACCTAGGTAAAGCTAAGGGAAAGGTTTAGGTTATCTATCAAAGTCCTAATCCTATAGCTAGTCATCTCCTATGACGTCTAGGTTCTTGTATTTTGGTTTAAGGACAATTTTTTTCATCAAAGAAACAATTAAGTTCAATTGTTCTTATAAACGTCCTATCATATTGAGGAAGTGCTTAAGACAAATCTTAAACATCTTTTCAATATTTCTAGGATCATTTTAAGTCCAAGAGAATTTAATTATACAAGTGATTTAATCATCCGAGAGTTTAAGTTTTATTCTTTTGCTTAGTGAACTTAGGACATTTGAATATCCTATAAGTGAGGTAACACTTCACTTGATATATCATTTAAGAGTTATAATAATAAGAGCTTTAAAAGGGCAAATAAAATTATTAAGTATTTTGATGATTTAAACTTAATAATTCAATTTTAATTTTTGATTTAATTATAGGAAATTAGTTTAAGTTTGGAATAGTGTTCAAGTTATTTTAGGTTTAATTCTTAAAAATTTCATTTAAGTTTGTTATTAAATGATTCTAATTTAATTTAATTCAATTTAATTTTAATTCAATTTAATTTAATTTTAATTTAATTTGATTTTAATTTAATTTGATTTAATTTAATTTAATTTAATTTAATTTTAATTTAATTTTAATTTAATTTAATTTAATTTAATTTTAATTCAATTTTAATTTAACTTAGTTTTAATTTAATTTAATTTAATTTAATTTAATTTTAATTTAATTCTAATTTAATTTTAATTTAATTTTGATTTAATTTAATTTTAATTTAATTTTAATTTAATTTAATTTTAATTTAATTTAATTTAATTTTAATTTAATTTAATTTGATTTTAATTTAATTTAATTTAATTTAATTTAATTTAATTTTAGTTTAATTTTAATTTGGATTATTATCTTAATCTTTTAATTAAGAATTAAGTATTATTGAAGTGATTTATTTAGGGATTTTTAAATTAAAGAATAAATATCCTCTTAATAATATCCCTAGTTTAATAATTCCAATTTCTATTATTCTTCCAAATTTAATTAATTAATTAATTAAGGTTTACTTTAATTATTCTTAAAATGATTGGTGGGTTTCTACCCTTAACCATTTAAGTTTCAATCATCCAAAATTGGTTTAAAATCAAATATTTTACCCTCCCCTTTTGATTAATCCTAAAATTTTAATTAAAGGGTTGAAAATTTTAATTACCATTTTCCCCTTCATGCTTAATAATTCTATAACTCACTAAATTAAGCTCAAATGAATTTGAAATTTTTATGTGACCTAAATTACATGTCAATTAGAACATTAGAGGAGAAAATGTGATTTTTTTGTATTTAATTTATTTATGTAATTATTTTTAATGGAAAATAGGGGTTTTCAAGGAAAATTCAATAACATGACCAAGAAAATGTTTCTATCCTTAAGAAAATTATGGGATGTTCCTAATGACTAAAGGACCACTTGGACCAATTTTGGTGATTTTCTAAATTATATTTAATTTATTAGCATTATTTTGAGTTATGGAGTATTAATTAATTTTAAAATAAAATTAAAGTTAAAAAATGGATTTTATATTTTTTTTAAATCTCTCTAACCTCAAGAAGTCTAGAGAAAGAAATTTTATATTTTTCTGATTTTACTTTGATTTATTATAATTATTTTAGTGAAAAGGTTGGAAAATATATTTTTTAATATTAAAAATTACATTAAGCCTTTAAAATTCAATATCTTATCCTAGGGAATTAAGAAAAATATTTGGTTTGTTCCTAAGTGATTAGAATTCAAAATGTGACATTTTGGTGATTTTCAATATTTTTGTGATTTTTATTATTTTTTAATTATTAAAAATATTAAAATAAGCTTAAAAATCAACTTTTTAAGAAAATTGCAATTTTATTTTTCTCAAATTCCTCTCGATATCGGAGAAGCTCCAAAACTATTTTTGTGAATTTTTTAAAAGTATTTTGTGAGTTATGAATTTTTAAAGTTTAATTTTACCCTTTATTACTTAGGAGGCTTAATCAACACATTTGGTGGGGTTAATCAAGTCCAATTGTTTTCAAATTTTTATGTGATGTTCTTATGATCCTAAAGATCAGATGAGAATGATTTTCAAGTTAATTTGATGTGTAGTTAACCCTAATTAATTAAAGTTCAATTTTGGGTGTTTAGGCCAATTAGGGTTGTTCCATGTGAATTAACCCAAAACTTATTTTTTCTAGGTTCCTCTGGTCATAAGAAACACCACCAAATTTTTCTAGAATTTATTTCTCAACATGCTAATTATTGGAATTAAAATACTTAAAACAGTAACATGCAATTGAAAAATCAATAACTTCTCATAGGGATGGCCTCTGACCTTGGAAAATTTAGAGAATGTTCACAAGTTCAGAGGCTTCAAAAGCCCCATGGTCTCATGCCATGGTGAATTGCCTATGCAAATGGAGAATTAAAACAATGCAGAGAGTAAAAAAATCATTAAAAATAAAATACTCAATGAAATTACATGATTTGTTTTCCACATTATTCTCCTCTGTTCATTGAGCAAGAGGGTATTTTTATTTTATTTTTATAATTTTTCTACACAAAGTTATGTATTTTTGAAGTTTTGGGTCAAAAATAAATAAAATATTTCATTTTCCCGCTCAATCGCCACGTGTCGCTCCCTGATTTGCTGGCGCGGTTCTGTTCATGGATGCAGCTACCGTCTAACTCCATCAGCGCTGTCCATTGGATACACGCCTGATCAGACGGCTGCTGCTTCTCTCCCCTAGTTCTATTCACCAAAAACCGTCCAACTTCAAACCTTGATATCTCCCTCGATTCTCAACAAAATTGAATGAATTTTTTTAAAAAAATTATCGTCTAATCGAGTAGCACACATCTATACGGTGATGATATACTTAAAACATGTGAATAATTACAAAAAATTAAAACATGCTTGATTGGAGGAGAAAAAATTTGATACCTTTGTCCAAGAGGTGAGGCCTCAATTGGAAATGATTGGATTGAGCTTAGGAGTGCTTGGAGAAGCTTTGGGAACAATTTGGCAGAGTATACCCAAGGTAATCTTTGCATCTCTTTACCTTGGTCATGGAGGTAGGGTTTAAATAAGGAAGGTTATGATGGAGCTTGGGTGGCCATGAGGGTTGGCTTGGTTCATTCACCAAGGTTTTTTGGCTGAGAAAAAATCACATGATTGAGCTTGATCTTGGTGCAATTAATTGTGTTATGCCATGTGTAAAGTCAAGGATTTAAATGGCATGGGTGTAAGGAGCATTTTTTGTCCAATTTGGGTCAATTCATGGTTTTGGCTTGGTTCACTCACCAAGGCTTGATTTGGGCTGATGTGAGATCATTTGGGTTAGCCTCACATGTGTGGTGAAGTCCCCATCCATGGTGAGGTGGCCAATTTTGGTTAAAGTGTATCATGAATGGGGTTAAAAAAGGTTTAGTGAAGGCTTAGGAAAGGCTCCCCTCTCCTTTCCATAAGTGGCATGGTGAGGTGGAAAGGGCTCCCCATGGCTTGCATATGGCTTATGCATGGCTCCATGACTTCATTTGGTTTGCTCATGGCTTGGGGAAAAGGTTGGCTCACTTGCATGGAAAAGGGTTATTTGGAATTTTGAAAACTTTTGATTCCATTGATGGGATTTGTCATGATGCTACAAATGGGTTGATTTCATGATGGTTTAAGACTTTGGTCAAATTCGATTATCAAAGGAATGATGAAGAAAAGGTTTCATGTGGGCTTGGAAATGGACTTTGGGCTTTTAAAATTTGGTAAAGGTGGGCTTTTAAAATGGTTTAAGGGAATGAGCTTTTATGTTTCAAAATGGGCTTTTAGATAAAAAAAAATTTGTAAAGCGCCATGCCAAATAAATGTTGGGTTTAGTTTAAGGATATGTCATGAGTGATTTAAAACAAATTTGGAGGGATTTGGGATTGAATTGGGTTTGATTTGGGTTTATTTGGTAAAGGGGCTAAGATAGATCAAATTGGGCTAATTTGGGCCAATGTTGGGCTAGGGTTGAAATTGATGTAAAATTAATATTATGAAATGTTTATGGGAGTGTTTCAAAGAGGTTTTGACTTTTGTTGGGTTTTGATTTTGGGGTTTGGGCATATTTGGGTTAGGTTTGGGCTTAGGTCAAAATTGGGCTTTTTGGTTTTGGGTTGAATTTGAGTGGGGTTTGGGTCCAAATTTTGGGTAAATCATGTTAGTTTTTTGTTTGTGGGGATGTTATGAAGGTTTGGGAAAGATTTGGGATCAATTGGAGTTGAATTGGGTCAAATTGGGTCAAGTTTTTGTCATGGGTCAAAATTAGGCTTTCGGCTCCAAATTGGAATTGAATCCAAATTTCAATCAAATTGGACTTTTATTTGGTCTAAATTGATATTGGGGATATTGAATTGAAGTTTAGAAATGAATTGGACAAAAATTGGGGTCAATTGGGGAGGTTTGGTTTGACATTGGGTTCATTTAGGGTTAAGAATGGGTCAAATTGGGGGTTTTGACAAAAGTGAGGTAAATTGACAAAATCAGCCCATGGTGTATTTGAACAAAATGAAATTGATAATATTTGAGATTTTCTGCAATTTTCTGGGAATTTTCTGAATTTTTGGGTTTTTTGGCTAAGAGGAGCATTCTGGGTATTTGGAGGGTATTGGGGGGTATTTTTGGAATCATTGGTATTTTTGGCTATGGATGATCAATTTGATTAGTTGGGAAATTTTCAAGGTTAATTTTGGGGAATTTTGGGTGATTTGGAAATTTTGAAGAATTTGGGTAGTTTCAAGGGCTTTTGGGTAGGTTAGGCGGGTGTAGGGTCCCCGGGGTCAAAAATTGAAATTTTGGAAGAATGAAGATTGATCAAATATGAGTGAAATGGAAGTACTTTGGTTGAGCCATGAAGTCATATTAAGCCTATATGAGGCATGAGAGGACTCATTTGAGGCATTCACTATGTTGTTCCTAACCCTCTTAGCTAGGGGCTTAGGGGTTAAGGTCCATCCATATGAATTACCTAAATGAGTCAAGGAGTCAAGTTGGGTATGAGTGTGGTTTTAGGATTTGGATTGTGTGTGTGGGAGTGTAGAGTATGAGTGTAGTGAGTGTGTAAGTCAACCCTCACCAGACCAAGCTACTCAGGGTGGTCCTAAGGCCAAAAAGGTCCTATAGGGAACTCATCTTTTAAACCTCCACATTTGATTTCAACCCTCTAGGTGATTAGGGGTCTACAATCAAGCTTGTGGGGTTCGCAGGGAGACAAGAAGTGGTTTAAATTTCTAAAGGATGGGTCCCAATTCTAGTCCTCTAAGATAGTCAAAGGAAAAGCCTAAGGCTAGGTCCTAAGCACTAAAGAGGGAAGAGAAGACCTCATAAAAAATGAGGTCAACAAATGCACCCCCAATAGGTGTGGTGTGCTAACCAAGCATACCGCGCATATTGGCGTTGACCGAAGAGATCAACAGAACCAAAAATAGATGTCCAAGTAACAGACTTAGGATGAAGTGTAAGAAATTTCCACTGGGGAGTATCAGGTAAAGCTCCAAGACTAAAGATTCCAGAACTCTCGCTGGTAAAGGAGGTGAATTTCAGATCACAAAATTTCAAAAGATTGGATCTTAGATCCATTTCATTTTCTGTTTCAAGTTTGAATTTCGATTTGAGTTTCAATTTTGATTTTATGCGGAGAAATGAGTAGGACGGAAGCCTACCCGAATGCATTTGAATGCTGAGAAGGAAGCAGGACTGAACCTATTCCATATGCTGAGGAAGAATAGGGCAAAGCCTATCCAACATGCAGAGTGCTTTGATTTTAATTTCTTGCTGGGAGGGTCAAATTTTGAGATTGCTGATAAAGGAGTAGGACTGTGCCTATCCCGAGTGCTGAGAATTGCTGAGAAGGGAGTAGGGCGGAAGCCTATCCCGAATGCTGAGATTTGTTGAGATGAGAGTAGGGCGGAAGCCTATCCCGAATGCTGAGATTCTTTGAGATGGGAGTAGGGTGGAAGCCTTATCCCGAGTCTTTGAGATTCGTCGAGATGGGAGTAGGGTGGAAGCCTATCCCGAGTGCTGAGATTTGCTTGAGATGGGAGTAGGGCGAAGCCTATCCCGAATGCCGAGATTTGCTTGAGATGGGAGCTGGGCGGAAGCCTATCCCGAGTGCTTGAGATTCGTTGAGATGGGAGTAGGGCGGAAGCCTATCCCGAATGCCGAGATTTGTCGAGATGGGAGTAGGGCGAGGCCTATCCCGAATGCTCGAGATTTCTCTGAGATGGGAGTAGGGCGGAAGCCTATCCCGAATGTCGAGATTGCTTGAGATGGGAGTAGGGTGGAAGCCTATCCCGACTGTTGAGATTGCTGAGATGGGAGTAGGGCGGAAGCCTATCCCGAGTGCTGAGATTGCTGAGATGGGAGTAAGGCGAAAGCCTATCCCGAATGCTAAGATTTGCTGATATGGGAGTAGGGTGGAAGCCTATCCCGAATGCTGAGATTTGCTGAGATGGGAGTAGGGCGGAAGCCTATCCCGAATGCTGAGATTTGCTGAGATGGGAGTAGGCCGGAAGCCTATCCCGAATACTGAGATTTGAGAAAGATTTTACTGATATTTGGGAATGTAGAGTTTTATGAATGCAGAGATTGAACATATTGTTGAGATTTATGAATGCAGAGATTGTGAAAATATATTGCTGAGATTTATGAATGCAGAGATTGTGAAAACATATTGTTGAGATTTATGAATGGAGAGATTGTGAAAACATATTGTAAAGTGCAGAGAATGTTTGTAAAAGTTCATGTGGATTTGAAATTATTTTTAACGTTTGGATTTTTATGAAAGAGAGTTCTTATTTATTTTCCTTTTCTTTTCTTTTCTTTGTTAGAAGTTCATTTAACTTTAATTGCGTTTCCCAGTCAATTTGCACAAAAGAGGTGAAGGCAAAATGTGACATAGTCACTTTCATTTCAATCTTGTTGAAGATACATCATACAACTCGATCTGAAATATTCTTCATACAATCCATGACTCAAAACGGATTCTATATGATTCTTGTTGATCCATCAAAAAGTATATGTTAAATCCATGTCTGAATAGTAAGGTGCATGGTTAATAACATCACCTTCCAAGCCACCCTTGGTAGGAATGCCGCATGGATGTGCTTTGGAGATTTGTTATCTCCCATGTAACTCACAGCTCGTATGGCCGGAGACTCTCCAATTCTGGATCTGGCTGGAAATGGTATGGTGCCTTTCTGGCATCCATTCTTCTAAAGGTGACGGAGATCCTCTCCACTGGTACTTCTGGTATGCAATGTTTGGCGATATACGCTCCATTTCCCTGTAGTATCATGACGGAACCTACCGGAAGTGGTATCTCCACTGGCCCTTGGAACTTACCCGGGCCTGTTATCCGGAGGTCAGATCCGAACATGATATTACACTGGTTGATGAACTAAACTGTGCAGAAAGGTCTGACAAAGTCGTGGTGGTCTATGTGCGGAGGTATGCAGTCGCCCTTCTGATAGATGTTGATGATGCAACTGTTGGGTATACAGTCTGCTGGCAGTACCCTCCATGTTATCATTCTTTTTACCATTCTTTTAATTATCCTTGGCATGGGATCCACCTCACCGTGATGGAGTATCCCTGGTGGATTCCCTTTTCTGTCTTCTGCGAAGTTATAGCAACATCTGCATTGTACTGTGACTCTTCCTTTCCCTAGCATCCACTTCCGGGGTTCTGAATAATTCCTTTCTCGCAGACGGCCTGCTCGACCCATCTTCTGATGTTCTAGAATGCAATCCACAATCTGCTTTTGTTCGTATTCTGAGAATACACTTGTATGTAGCTCGAGCCCTTCCAAGATGTTGATTCTTCTACCTCCAATCCTTTCAAAGTATTCAAAGGTCTTCTTTTCAACTAGCTGCATTTTCTTTGGCTCATATTTTGGAATTATCTGAAGTCCTCGGTGTCTGGTAACGTACTGTGGGATGTATGGTTCAACCCCAGCACGCTATCCTGCATGTCTCGTCTCCTCGGGGATAGTCTCCGTAGGGACATCCTCCTGGGTTGCTCTCACAACAAGACTCTCCGAGTCTTGTACATCTTCTCGGCGTTGAGGCACCGACTCCATTTCTGTCCTTCCTGGTATTTCTTTCATCTGTTCCAACCTTTTTGGAGTTGGCTTTCTTCTTTCTGGTTCCTGCCGAACCGGTCTCCTCCACTGTCTGTCCATGTTGATCTTCTGCTAACTTGGTCAACATCTTACGAATACGACGATTCTTATTCCGTCGCTGGGTAGCAGTGAGAGTAGCTCTTCTCACTCCTTGAATTTCTGTGGGCGCGGCGCTGACAAGCCCACCTTCTGTTGTAGCAACCATGGACATAATTTTCTTATCTTCTGCGGCGTTTGTTTTTCTTTTCTTGTTGTTGGATTGGTGGCTCGGGCCACCCACTTTCATCACTGTTTGGTTGCGATGTTCTTCTCGATCAACTGAGATCCAATCATTTTCTTCGTATTGTAAGCCAGCTGGTGTGAAGTCCGAGTCAATCTCTATCACTGCTCCATCCTTCACCCTCTTTTCATCGAGTGCGAGACTCACGCCATTTCTAAAGTTTAAGACCAACCGCCCGTTCGACATTTCCCTGCACAAAAGACAAGGAAAGGATCAGGGGCTGTACTAAGAACAAGAACATTAAGGAAATATTTATCACCGAGGATTTTATTCACTTATTTTAATTTTTAAGGAAAGCAGGAAAAAATGAAGAAAGATCAGGAACAAGATTTGATTTGAACGGAAGGGTAAAACTTTATTATTATGATTTCACACATTTTATTTTTAGTATATTTTTTTATTTATTTTTATGTTTTTGGGTTCGGACCCAGTTACAAAGTGATTGTCTCAACCGTGTTTCTAGGGATAGGACTCTATTTTAGAGGCCACCCATTGAAACATCAGGTTGCGTAAAACTTTTTTAAATATCGTCCATTGATTGGAAGCATTTGTCTTTCTCCTTCGCAATTCACAAGTTGGTAGGAGCCTCCTGCGTAGACTGCCTCAACTATAAATGACCCTTCCCAAGTTGGTTCAAAATTGACCCTTATCTTGCGATGTGCAAGAATAGGTCTTCTGAGAACAAGAACTAAGTCACCAACTTTGAAAGTTCTTGGGCGGACCAGTTTATCATGAGCCTGGATCATCTTAGCTTGGTACAGTTCCAAATTTTGTTGCACTGCAAGTCTTTTTCCTTCCTAGTTTTCTAGTTCTTCCAGTCGTAATCTGGCGTTTTCTTCTTTGGTAATTTTATTTGCAACTACAATCCTGAGTGATGGAAGCTGGACTTCCAATGGTAACACTGCCTCGGACCCGTACACTAAAGTGTAAGGTGTAGACTGAGTAGGAGTCCTGAAGGTTGTCCTGTAGGCCCATAAGGCTTCTAACAACTTATCGTGCCAATTTCTTTTGTTGTCATCCAAAGTTTTCTTTAAGATTTGAACGAGAGTTTTATTAAAAGCCTCGGCCAAGCCGTTTGCTCTTGGGTAGTAGATTGTTGAGTATCGCCAGTCGATTCCATCTCTCTTGACAAAATTGTTGATTTTTGTTCTTCTGAATGCAGACCCATTATCTGAAATGATTCTGCGTGGTACCCCAAAATGGTAGACAACTTGGTTCTTAAAAAACTGTAGCACATGGTGTGCCTTTACTTCTCTGAGTGGAACTGCTTCTGCCCATTTAGAAAAGTAATCTGTAGTTGCAAGGATGAAGCGATGTCCTCTTGAAGAAGGCGGTTCTATCGGACCCACTATATCTGTGCCCCAACACTCAAATGGCCACGATGCAATTGTCGGATGCAGAACATTTGGAGGTTGGTGTAGAACCACTCCGTGCACTTGGACTCGGTGACAACTTTTGGCAATCTTCATGCAATCGGTTATCATTGAGGGCCAGTAATACCCTAGTCTTTTAATTTTCATTTTCATTTTCGAGCCCGACTGATGAGCGCCACAAAGTCTTGAATGCACTTCTTTGACAATTTCACGAGCCTCGGACCCGCTCAGGCATCTTAACCACATCTGATCAAAAGACCTTCTGTATAATGTATTGTTGATTAATGTGTAAGACAGAGTTCTTTTCTTAATTTGATGTGCTAATGACTTATCGTCTGGTAATTTCCCTGTTTGTAGGTATTATATTAGCGGCTGACGCCAATCTTCTGTGTTTTCCGTCACTGCTGCAACTGATTCCTTTGCTTTTTTTTATTTCTGTATCATATCCATGTCGGGCTGTGATAGGACTCATCGTCCTTGAACTGACACTTCAACTGACTCATCTTATAAGCAGACAAATTCTTTTGCAAGGCAGGCTAGCGCATCCGCGAGAGCATTTTCTCTTCTGGGGATCTTGTAGATTGTTACATTCAAAATTTGTCCCAACAGTTTCATGGAATACTGAAAGTATTGCTTGAGTCTTGACTTTAAGATTCTGTATTGTCCTGCGACCTGTTGAATGATCAACTGATAATCTCCATAGATGTTGATGTCTGTTATTCCCATCTGAATGGTCAGTTCTAGTCCTGTTTTGAGGGCCTCGTATTCTGCCTCCTTGTTTATGCACGACTCTGTTAAATGGTAGGAGTATCTTAACATCCCCCGCTCCGGTGTTATATAGATTAGTTCGATTCCTGCCTTACCGGGCACTATCATTTGCAATTCTTTTTCTTTATGTGCTGAGGATGCTCCGTCGAAGTATAGTTCCCAACGTCGATCATCAGTGTCTTCTAGGTTCATTATTTGCTCATCTGGCAAGTCGTCATTGAGAGGTGATTCTGCCGGCAAAGGGTGTGCTGCAAGGAAATCTGCTAGGATTTGTCCCTTTACGCCACGAAGAGGCACGAAAGTTATATCGAATTACAATAGTATCATCGACCACCTGGCAAGCCTGCCAAAAAGTGTTGGACGGGTCATCAAATATTGCAATGGATTAAATTTCGAAATAAAGTTGACCTTATGAGAGAGCATGTAATGCCTGAGTTTTTGTGCGGCAGAGATCAAGGCCAAACAATGCTTCTCAATTGGAGGGTACTTTACTTCCGTTGGAATCAGACGACGGCTTAAGTAGTAGAGAGTATTTTCTTTTCCCTCATCATTGACCTGGGCTAGCAGGGCTCCAAGGGAGTCGTCTAGAGCCGCGGTATAAAGTATCAACGGTCTACCTGAGACTGGGGCTGCTAAGACGGGGAGGTTTCATTAAGTATTGCTTAATGTCCTCGAAGGCCCGTTGGCGTTTCTCTTCCCAAATGAATTTGGCATCCTTTTTAACTAATGTTGAGAAGGGCTGACACCTACCTGACAAGTTTGAGATAAAGCGTCGAAGATATGCCAGCTTCCCTTGAAAGGATCGTAGTTGTTTTAAGGTTTTGGGAGGCGGCATTTCTAAGATAGCTTTAATTTTTTCCGGATCAATTTCATTCCCGTGATGTCGGACAACAAATCCTAAGAATTTCCCAGAGGTAACGCCGAAGGTGCATTTTAAAAGATTCATCTTAAGGTTGTATTGCCTTAGTTGCTCGAAGACAATTCTCAAATCATACAGGTGATCTTCTTTTAGTTTGCTTTTGATGAACACATCATCCACGTAGCACTCAACTTGGTTGTGAATGAGATCATCAAAAATCTTTGTCATTGTTCTTTGATATGTTGCTCCTGCGTTCTTTAGTCCGAATGGCATTACTGTGCAGCAATACACTCTGATCGGCGTTCTGAAAGCTGTGAGCTTTTCGTCTTCTAGTGCCATCTTTATCTGGTTGTATCCTGAAGATCCATCCATGAAAGAGAATATTTCATGTGTCGAAGCGATGTCGATCATTAACTCCGGGATTGGTAACGGAAATTCATCCTTCGGGCATGCTTTGTTCAATTCTCTGAAATTCATGCAGATTCTGATCTGACCATTCTTCTTTCTGACTGGTACCACATTGGCTAGCCAAGTAGGGTATTGTTCTTCACGGACAAATTTAGCGTCTATTAGCTTCTTAACTTCAACTATTACTTGTTGTTCAATATCAAACGCATCCTCCTGGAAGCTTGTCTGACTGGCACAGAAGTAGGATCTACTCCTAGCCTGTGAACTGCGACTTCTGAAGCTAATCCTGGCATTTCGTCGTAACTCCAAGCAAAACAGTCCTTGAATTCCATTATTAGCTTGATTATTTCCTCAGAATCTTCTTTATTGAGTAAGGAGCTAACAAAGGTTGGCATATGCTTTTCGCTAGTACCTAAGTTAACTTCCATTAACTCATCAATTGTAGATTTAATTTCTTCTTCAAATTCTGGCGGAGCTTCTCCAATTTGTAGATCTTCGAGATCTTCTGTAGTTTCCAAGCAGTCTTCATTAGGTTCGCAAGTGACAACCAAACAAAATTCCGTATCGTTAACTGAACCTACTGTGCCAAATCTGAGAGCATGTTTTGAATTGGGAGGCCGACTGGCATTATTCCTTGATTTTTTGAAGTGTTGTGCTCGGCCTTTTGTCCATTGGGGAGGTAAGACACCACGTTGAATTAAATTTTGAACACAGGGAGAGTACCACTCAAAAGGTAATTCCAATAATTCGGAAGAAGTGACATCTTCAATTTGTACATTGTTTTCAGTTTTGGAAGAAGAAGTGCCACGGTAAAATTTGATTGGCTTTGCACCGCTGCTACATACTTCTTTGACCACCATACCCTCGATCTTATTAGACTGGATCGGGGTCAGGGTCATAGTGTGTACATAGTGGTTAATCTTCTCGTACATCGATTTGTATTCTTCGTTCTTCTCATCTTCGAGAGAAATCTTGAATTGTGGTTTCTTCCGGTTTATTGTAGCTACTTCTTTCTTAACTTCCTCTTCTTCCTCGGAGTTGTTTTCCCAATCAACGTTGATCATTGGCTTTTTCTTTCCAACTGTCCTAGTGTCTCTTCCACGACCTCGTCCCCAGCCTTGACCTCGAATTGGAGTTCTGGAGAAACCTTCACCATCTCGCCGTAAGGGAGTGGTGAGTGACTGTTGGACTAGAACTTCAGGTTCTTCATTGTATTGAATTTCTTTTGCTTCATTTGGCACGGTTTTTCTGGAGAAGATCGTCTTCTTCGGAGGTGCGTAATAAGCTGCATCTTCATGGATTACAATCTCATGTACGGAGAAAGGTTGCAAATCACCTTTAATGCACTGTTCTCCTCCTTCGTAGTATTTTATGCATTGATGTAGAGACGACGGTACCATCCGGTTCTCATGTATCCATGGTCGGCCCAGTAGCGCGTTGAACGATGTTTCAGAATCAATTATATGGAATTTCGCAGTTGTCTTTGCTAAATCACCGGTCTTCATTAACAGTGTTATTGATCCAAGTGCTCTTTCTCCTTTCTTGTTGAATCCTCTTAGTAACATCTTGTCCGCTTCAAGCTCGCGAGCATCAATTTCAAGGTATGCTAATGTCCAAAGATTCATTATGTTGATCGAAGCTCCTGGATCCACCAATACTCTGGAGAGTGTAAATTTTCCGATTGTAACTGAGATGTACAATGGTCGGTTGTGATCAGCTGTCCCAAGTAGTAGATCACTGTCCGTGAAGGTAACACCTTGCCGTTCCTTTAACGAGCAAACCTCGTCTAAGGAATCTCCGACCATCTGAGCTAAACAAATCTCTGGATCAAGTAAGGCCTTGATCAGAGCTTCCCTCATCTCCTTTGATACGACGAGAGCGTCGTAGATGCTCAGTTTAGCTGGTAGTTTCCTAAGATGGGCTAGCAAGTTATAGTCCACTTTGTTATCATGTGTCTCAGTTTCTTCCCGAATAGGCAATTCTTCTGCTGGGGTTCATTCTTCCTGAACAACCACCTGCTTTCCTTTGTCTTTTGTACCCATTCTCGGAGGTAGAACCCTTCCGCTCCTTAAATTAACTTCTGTGATTTCTTCTGAGTCTGGTACTGAATTTACAGGTGTCTCCTTTTGAATTGGCATGACAGGTTCTTCTGGAGTTGCTTCGGAATCTGAAAGCTCTAACTCTATTGTGATTGGAGTTCCTTGAAATTCACAAATACACTCATTGCTTGTTGAACTTTCGTAGCCTTCTTGATGAATGTCTTGTTTGTCATCATGATTATCGAGGTTGTGTATGATTTGAGAATTGTTATCGATATCAAAATCGGGATCCAGATTAGATTGGTTGTCGCTAGATATGTAATCGTTAGAAACAGTCAAAACGTAGCCAATGCCATAACTCTTATCATTATAAGATCCCGCCGGAGCGAGCAAATAATCATACAGAGTCAGAGGTTCGAGGAATTTTTCCCCCGAATCGGAAACGATCGTCCTAGGATAAGCAGCCCCTAGTCTAGCCTTAGGAGCTTCGGTCTTCTCTTCTTCTATGATCTCCTTCCTTTCTATGATCTTTTCATCCTGGGGCGGTTCTTCAATTGCAAGCGATAGCGCCGGCTTGACAGGTTTCAAACTCTGAGTTGAAGCATGCGTCGAAGCGGTTTGGATGCGATCCAAAATTTTCTTCAATGACTTCGTCCAAGCGGTACTCCATCCATCATCGGTCGTGTAAGGGTCTATCGGAAAAATGGGATCTGTAGAAATGACATTGACAGAACCTCCTTTATGGGGTTCTTTCATGTATTCCTTTGGGATTGTTATGTTCCCTTTTCAGAGATTGTTGTCAAGCCAACTTTTGAAGGTAATGCAATCTTCTATCTTATGTCCAAGCATCTGGTGGTAAGGGCAGTAGTTGGGATGGTCTTTCTTATTCACTTCCTCCGGCTTCTTGGGTTCTGGTAGTCAAAAATTCGAAGTCTTCATCAAACTGCAGAACATCTTTGTCACTGCCTCGTTCTTGAATGGATATTCTCTATTTATGAGCTCCTTTAACGTGCGCTGTGGGCGAGGCGGTTGCTCATATTGTTGGGTTGGCTGGTAACCGAGTTGAGGTTGTTGGTAGTTCTGCTGAGGCTGTTGATAGCTGAGCTGTGGTTGCTCTGGCTGTATTTGCATTGGTTGTTTGCCTTTGTCGACTGCCGCGACGATCCCGGATTTCTTTTTTAATGCCTTCGTAGGCTTCTGTTTGTCTATTTTATCGATGAAACTTAGTTGCTTCGCTTCCTCTTGTAAGCTCCCGGCCTTGCTTAACAACTTCTCGAAAGTCTTAATTGTGAATCCCTTAAGGAGAAGTGCTATCGGGCCGTGAATGCTTTTAAGCAGGATACCGACTGCATGATATTCTTGTGGCTGTGGCTCACACTTCATGCTTAGATTTCTCCATCGAAGTATGTAGTCCACTAAAGTTTCATTCGGTTTCTGTTTCTCCACCACTAAGTCACCGATGTTGATATGGTGCTGAGCTCCGACAAACCATTTCACGAAGAGATTTTCCAATTCTGTGAATGTCTTTACCGAACCGTTTAGTAACTCTGCATACCAATCGAAGGCGATCCCTGACAGGCTGCTGACGAATTGTCTGAAGAGTAAAGCGTCACTTCCACCGGCGTTGCAACAACTGGCACAAAAATGTGTAACATGTTGTTGAGGATTTTCGGTACCATCAAAAGTCTTGAACAGAGGTGGTAAGAAGCCTTTTGGGTATTGTACTTCATCAAATTCTTCGGGGTAAGGTCTACCCGTCTGAATAGATGCTCCGCTCTTAGAGTGTGCTAAGGCTTCTCGCACCTGCTGTTCCACCATGTTCTTGATGTCCTTCTCAGGAATCATATTCTGAGTAGAGTCTTTCTTTGGCTGATCGTCTCCATTAACGGACCTAATCTCTTTTCCTCTGTCTGTAATATGGATAACTTCTGGAGGCATTTCTCTTTGGGGTTGAGTCTGACTCTGATGAGTGGCTAGGACTGCAGCCATCTCTTCCATCCTTTTTGTCATTTGAGAGATTGTATCATCTTTTTCTCGAAGTTGTGCCCTTAACATTTATGGTTCATCTCTTTCCGTAGCTGCCGGAGCACCTTGCGAAGGTGACGATGCTCGTGTCTCGACCATTTTGATCTCCACATACTCCTCGTCCATGAACTCTGATGAGTCAACTTCATCTCCAAACTTTTCTTCCCTTTCTCTTGCTAACCATCGAATGTCAGTTCTCAGCTTTTCCATAGCGTCCTCCAATGATCTTTTTCGTGCAGTTTCGCAGTTATCATGCGATGACCGTTGGATTTCCTTCTTGGAAGTCTCTTTCATTACAGTGACACTTTCTTCGGACTCGATTCTTCTGATGAGACTTTCCTTTTCTGGTCGTTGTTTTGGTCTTAATTGACCAGTAGTAGGACGACATACCATCCTTCTAGCGACGAAGGCCTTGGACCGGATGGTGCATCGGCTCGAATGCTTTGGAAGGTGGTATCCTCCCAGATCTGTAATCCTGAAACAATAACAGGTGGACTGGCCTTCATCTTCTTATTCGGCTTCTCTGCGGTGCTAACGGGCTCTACTCGCTGCCCAAGACGGGACTTGGCTGGCACCCGCCCTATTCTTCTTAAAATTTCTGATACACGACATCTCTCTTTCTTTGCTAATTTTTCTATCACAGTCTGTAGTCGTGCAAATGGTGTAATCTTAGCCCTTTTCTTTCGGCTGTCACTATAGTATGCAGGTCGAGGTAATGCAGAAGCAATCTTGCGGACATTTTCCTCATTAGCTGCGGCGGAGAGGGGATGGAATCTACTTCCTTCCAAAAGCGGTGTGTATTCAGGCAATGGTATGTACTCAGGTAGTGGTGTATACTCAGGGATTTCTTCCAAGAAAGCAACTTCGGCAGCTCTGGCCTTCCTGGCAATCTTTCTGCCTCTGTTTCTTCTCTGAGTCCGTGTTAGGGGTGGAACCCTTGAGCTGGACCCAATTTCGAAAATAGAAGGTCTTGCACGGAAGTCTATACCCTCCAAGATAACATGTTGGTTACAAATTTGAACTTCCTTCCCCTTTAGTTTGGCGAAAGCCTGGGTAGGTGCAGAGACGACTAGACCGGTGGGGGTAGAGACAATAGTCCTTCTACGAACAGTAGTATTCCTCTCAGCTGGAACCCTTAGCAAGGGAGGGAACTCTTAGGCTGATTTCAGGTTGAATTCAATCAAAGGTCTTTCAGTTTCAGGTACTTTGTCCGTAAGTGTGAAAAGGGTAACGTTAGTGATCTTGACATTTGTGTTCTCGAATCCTTGCCCGAACTGGATGATCCCATTGTCGGGCAGCTCATCCTTGTAAACAGCGATGTCCAGTCCATTGGTAAAGGAGAAAATCAGCTTTGGGGCAGACATTTTCTGCAAGGTAGATTCTGATTGTCAGTCCCAAGTTATGCTTCTTCTCATCAAGACGAAAAGAAAGGAATCGAAAAGAGTCCGAACACATTTTTGTTCATGTATTTATAAAAAGGAGTTATTTGTTAAAAGAGTTATTCATTAGAGGGTTTGTTTATTAGGAACAGAATGTTCAAAGGTTTAGAGAAGGTAAGGAATCCGATTCGGAAATGGAAAGGAAGAGAAAGTCTTATGCAGGACTTCTCGACTTGAAGGATCGCTCCTAAGCTAACACCTATTGGGGGTCCACCCCACCTCAGAAAAGAGGTAAAAGGATCTCAGAACCTCTCCGTTTAGGAGTGTCTAAGCAGTGGCTCCTAAATCCGAGAGGAGTTGGCTATACTCGTTAAAGACAGAAATGAACGGGGTATTCTAAAGGAAGAATGGTAGTTCGGTCCACTAGGGGTATGGGCTCACTACCGATTTATGAAAGCAAAACCATCTGATCAAAATGGAGAGAGGAACTTGTCCCAAGAGGAGTCGCCAGAAGTTGTCGGCATATTTTTAGGTTGAGTGTTGTATTTTTGAAAAGAGGTCGCCTATAGAAATTGTCGGCGAATTTTAAATTTAATTTAAATAAATAATTTGAAAAGTAGTATTTGATTTTGAAACTAATTTTTAATTTGAAAAATTTTAAGATATGAAATCAAACCGATCTCACATCCCAAATAGATTATTTAAACGAGCACCGTACCACAAACCGTGTATCTATCCCGAAGAATAGGCACACTGCTTGACGATGGGGCTCGATTAAATAAACTAGAAGATTTGTGACATCCGTTTGGTCTGCGAACCAATTTTATAAGCCGACATAATGCCCTGCTTAATATAAATGAATTAAACAGGGTTTATATCACCTGGATTCTTAAAGTTCCCTATAAGGGCAAGCCCCTATAGTTAATTACATCTTAAATGAAGTGAATCATTTAAGAAAACTCTCGATAATGATCAGTGACTTTGCTCTCAAGAATTTCAAAGTTTAAGGTTTTCAAAGGATTGGATTTTGGAAATTTCAAAAGGGAAGGATCAAATTTAGAACAGTTATTTTCGGGAGTCCAATGGAAGAGGAGTAGGAGAAGCTGAAGATCCAAGAAGAATCTTCGCAACTTCCCAAACTATCATATTATTTGGCTCAGATTTAAGAAAATCTTAATATTATATGATATTTCAATCTTGCCAATTTTAATTAATTTGGACTTATATTTATATGATAAAATCATACAAAAATCCTCAAAGATGTGAGGGTTTATGTCGTACTAAACGACTACCTCGGAGTCTTAAGACCGGTTAGGGCTTAATTTACATGACACGATCTTGCAAATGCCTAACGGAGAGTTGAGGATTTATGTTGCACTAGGAAAACTACCTCGAAATCTTATGGCTTGGTTATTTAATTCTAAGAAATTTTTGCTAAAGTAGACTCAGGTTTTGCTGAGGTAGACTCGTAGTTTTGCTGATGACATTGGCCGTGCTGCCCACCATGCCCCAAGCTCCTTGTTGTTGCAGAGGTTTATTTTTAGAAGATTGTAATCAAAAGAGAAGAGAAGATTTTGGTTTTAGGAATCTTAAAGTCCAAGTGTTTTTAGTGTTCTAGTTAAAACAAATCTTAAAGTTATTAGAACAGAACCGATTAAGATCCCATGGTTCTGTCATCCCGACACCGTTATTTTCATTGAATTCACTTAGTCCAGATGAATTTGCTAAACTCAACCGAATGAGTTCCACACTTTCATTTAGACCGCTGGGAAATCCCGTTAGCAACACGTGGGTTACATCATCCGAGGTATTCCCGATCATTCAACGAGACGTTTTAATTTAGTTGCAATTGTAGTTTTGTGTTGTGTTTGTGATTAAATTTTGAGTTGTTTTATATTTTGAAATGTTGTGGCGGTGATTTTTATCTTGCACTGACTTTTAATTTAGTTTTGGTTTCAATTCAGGGACTACCCTGAATGTTTTGGTTTTCATGCTACTGTTGTTTATCATGCAAGAAAGGTAAAGTGCATTTGCAATAAAGTAAATTGCAATAAAATAAAAGCGTACCTGAAGGGTCTTCCCGTCATCCCAAGCTGCACTTAAAACACATGTTAAGGCATTTAAATATTTCAACAAGTACCTAGGTAAAACTAAGGGAAAGGTTTAGGTTATCTATCAAAGTCCTAATCCTATAGCTAGTCATCTCCTATGACGTCTAGGTTCTTGTATTTTGGTTTAAGGACGATTTTCTTCATCAAAGAAACAATTAAGTTCAATTGTTCTTATAAACGTCATATCATATTGAGGAAGTGCTTAAGACAAATCTTAAACATCTTTTCAATATTTCTAGGATCGTTTTAAATCCAAGAGAATTTAATTATACAAGTGAATTAATCATCCGAGAGTTTAAGTTTTATTCTTTTGCTCAGTGAACTTAGGACATTTGAATATCCTATAAGTGAGGTAACACTTCACTTGATATTTCATTTAAGAGTTATAATAATAAGAGCTTTAAAAGGGCAAATCAAATTATTAAGTATTTTGATGATTTAAACTTAATGATTCAATTTTAATTTTTGATTTAATTATAGGAAATTAGTTTAAGTTTGGAATAGTGTTCAAGTTATTTTAGGTTTAATTCTTAATAATTTCATTTAAGTTTTTTATTAAATGATTCTAATTTAATTTAATTCAATTTAATTTTAATTCAATTTAATTTAATTTTAATTTAATTTGATTTTATTTTAATTTAATTTAATTTAATTTAATTTAATTTTAATTTAATTTAATTTAATTCAATTTTAATTTATTTTAATTTTAATTTCATTTAATTTAATTTAATTTAATTTTAATTTAATTCTAATTTAATTTTAATTTAATTTTAATTTAATTTAATTTATATTCAATTTTAATTTAATTTAATTTAATTTTAATTTAATTTAATTTTATTTTAATTTAATTTAATTTAATTTAATTTAATTTAATTTTAGTTTAATTTTAATTTGGATTATTATTTTAATCTTTTAGTTAAGAATTAAGTATTATTGAAGTGATTTATTTAGGGATTTTTAAATTAAAGAATAAATATCCTCTTAATAATATCCCTACTTTAATAATTCCAATTTCTATTTGTTCCAAATTTAATTAATTAATTAATTAAGGTTTACTTTAATTATTCTTAAAATGATTGGTGGGTTTCTACCCTAAACCATTTAAGTTTCAATCATCCAAAATCAGTTTAAAATCAAATATTTTACCCTCCCCTTTTGATTAATCCTAAAATTTTAATTAAAGGGTTGAAAATTTTAATTACCATTTTGCCCTTCATGCTTAATAATTCTATAACTCACTAAATTAGGCTCAAATGAATTTGAAATTTTTTTGTGACCTCCATTACATGTCAATTAAGACATTAGAGGAGAAAATCTAATTTTTCTGTATTTAATTTATTTATATAATTATTTTTAATGGAAAATAGGGGTTTTCAAGGAAAATTCAATAACATGAACAAGAAAATGTTTCTGTCCTTAAGAAAATTATGAGATGTTCCTAATGTCCAGAGGACCACTTGGACTAATTTTGGTGATTTTTTGAATTATATTTTATTTATTAGAATTACTTTGATTTTTGGAGTATTAATTAATTTTAAAATAAAATTAAAGTTAAAAAATGGATTTTATATTTTTCTTAAATCTCTCTGACCTCGAGGAATCCAGAGAAACAAATTTTATATTTTTCTGATTTTACTTTGATTTATTAGAATTATTTTAGTGAAAAGGATGGAAAATACATTTTTTAATAATAAAAATTACATTAAGCCATTAAAATTCAATATCTTATCCTAGGGACTTAAGAAAAATATTTGGTTCATCCTAAATGATTAGAATTCAAAATGTGACATTTTGGTGATTTTTAATATTTTTGTGATTTTTATTATTTTTTAATTATTAAAAATATTAAAATAAGCTTAAAAATCAACTTTTTTAGAAAATTGCAATTTTATTTTTGTTAAATTCCTCTGATATCAGAGAAGCTCTAAAACCATTTTTGTGAATTTTTGAAAAGTATTTTGTGAGTTATGAATTTTTAAAGTTTAATTTTACCCATTATTACTTGGGAGGCTTAATCAACCCATTTGGTAGGGTTAATCAAGTGCAATTGTTTTCAAATTTTTATGTGATGTTCCTATGATCCTAAAGATCATTTGAGAATTATTCTGAAGTTAATTTGATGTGTAGTTAACCCTAATCAATTAAAGTTCAATTTTGAGTGTTTAGGCCAATTAGGGTTGTTCCATGTGAATTAACTCAAAACTTATTTTTTCTAGGTTCCTCTGGTCATAAGAAACACCACCAAATTTTTCTAGAATTTATTTCTCAACATGCTAATTATTGGAATTAAAATACTCAAAACAGTAACATGCAATTGAAAAATTAATAACTTCTCAAGGGGATGGCCTCTGACCTTGGAAAATTTAGGGAATGTTCCCAAGTTCAGAGGCTTCAAAAGCCCTATGGTCTCATGTCATGGTGAATTTCCTATATGCATGGAGAATTGAAATAGTGCAAAGATTAAATAAATTATTAAAAATAAAATACTCAATGAAATTACTTGATTTCTTTTCCACATTATTCTCCTCTATTCACTGAGCAAGATGGTATTTTTATTTTATTTCTATGATTTTGCTACACAAAGTTATGCATTTTTGAAGTTTAGGGCCAAAAATAAATAAAATATTTCATTTTCCCGCTCAATCGCCACGTGTCGCTCCCTGATTTGCTGGTGCGGTTCTGTTCATGGAAGCAGCTACCGTCCAACTCCATCAGCGCCATCCATTGGATACACGCCTGATCGGACGGCTGCTGCTTGGAGAAGCTTTGATATCTCCCTCGATTCTCAACGAAATTGAATGAATTGTTTTTTAAAATGATCATCTAATCGAGTAGCACACATCTATACGGTGATGATATACTTAAAACATGTGAATAATTACAGAAAATTAAAACATGCTTGATTGGAGGAGAAAAAAATTGATACCTTTGTCCAAGAGGTGAGGCCTCAATTGGAAATGATTGGATTGAGCTTAGGAGTGCTTGGAGAAGCTTTGGGAACAATTTGGCAGAGTTTACCCAAGGTAATCTTTGCATCTCTTTACCTTGGTCATGGCGGTGGGGTTTAAATAAGGAAGGTTATGGTGGAGCTTGGGTGGCCATGAGGGTTGGCTTGGTTCATTCACCAAGGTTTTTTGGCTGAGAAAAACTCACATGATTGAGCTTGATCTTGGTGCAATCAATTGGGTTATGCCATGTGTAAAGTCAAGGATTTAAATGGCATGGGTGTAAGGAGAAATTTTGGTCCAATTTGGGTCAATTCATGGTTTTGGCTTGGTTCACTCACCAAGGCTTGATTTGGACTGATGTGAGATCATTTGGGTCAGCTTCACATGTGTGGTGAAGTCCCCATTCAAGGTGAGGTGGCTAATTTTGGTTAAAGTGTATCATGAATGGGGTTAAAAAAGGTTTAGTGAAGGCTTAGGAAAAGCTCCCCTCCCCATGCCATAAGTGGCATGGTGAGGTGGAAAGGGCTCCCCATGGCTTGCATATGGCTTATGCATGGCTCCATGACTTCATTTGGCTTGCTCATGGCTTGGGGAAAATGTTGGCTCACTTGCATGGAAAAGAGTTATTTGGAATTTTGAAAACTTTGGATTCCATTGATGGGATTTATCAAGATGCTACAAATGGGTTGATTTCATGATGGTTTAAGACTTTGGTCAAATAGGATTATCAAAGGAATGATGAAGAAAAGGTTTCATGTGGGCTTGGAAATGGACTTTGGGCTTTTAAAATTTGATAAAGGTAGACTTTAAAATGGTTTAAGGGAATGGGCTTTTATGTTTCAAAATGGGCTTTTAGATCAAAAAAATTTGTAAAGGGCCATGCCAAATAAATGATGGGTTTAGTTTAAGGATATGTCATGAGTGATTTAAAACAAATTTGGAGTGATTTGGGATTGAATTGGGTTGGATTTTGGTTTATTTGGTAAAGGGGCTAAGGTTGGTCAAATTGGGCTAATTTAGGCCAATGTTGGGCTAGGGTTGAAATTGATGTAAAACTAATCTTGGGAAATATTTATGGGAGTGTTTCATAGAGGTTTTGACTTTGGTTGGGTTTTGATTTTGGGGTTTGGGCTTATTTGGGTTAGGTTTGGGCTTAGGTCAAAATTGGGCTTTTTGGTTTTGGGTTGAATTTGAGTGGGGTTTGGGTCCAAATTTTGGGAAAATCATGTTAGTTTTTTGTTTGTGGGGATGTTATGAAGGTTTGGGAAAGATTTGGGATCAATTGGAGTTGAATTGGGTCAAATTGGGTCAAGTTTAGGTCATGGGTCAAAATTAGGCCATGGGTCAAAATTAGGCTTTAGGCTCCAAATTGGAATTGAATCCAAATGTCAATCAAATTGGACTTGTATTTAGTCTAAATTAATATTGGGGATATTGAATTGATGTTTAGAATTGAATTGGACAAAAATTGGGGTCAATTGGGGAGGTTTGGTTTGACATTGGGTTCATTTGGGGTTATGAATGGGTCAAATTGGGGGTTTTGACAAA
The DNA here is from genome assembly GCA_022702705.1 of Papilionanthe hookeriana x Papilionanthe teres. Taxonomy (NCBI): domain Eukaryota; kingdom Viridiplantae; phylum Streptophyta; class Magnoliopsida; order Asparagales; family Orchidaceae; genus Papilionanthe; species Papilionanthe hookeriana x Papilionanthe teres. Next base: position 39,170,457 of record CM040422.1, read on the forward strand.
AGTGGGGTAAATTGACAAAATCATCCCATGGTGTATTTGAACAAAATGAAATTGGGAATATTTGGGATTTTTTGGAATTTTCTGGGAATTTTCTGAATTTTTGGGTTTTTTGGCTAAGAGGGGCATTCTGGGTATTTGGAGGGTGTTGGGGGTATTTTTTGGAATCTTTGGTATTTTTGGCTATGGATGATCAATTTAATTGGTTGGGAAATGTTAAAGGTTAATTTTGGGGAATTTTGGGTGATTTGGAAATTTTGAAGAATTTGGGTAGTTTCAAGGGCTTTTGGGTAGGTTAGGCGGGTGTAGGGTCCCCGGAGTCAAAAATTGAAATTTTGGAAGAATGAAGATTGATCAAATATGAGTGAAATGGAAGCACTTTGGTTGAGCCATGAAGTCATATTAATCCTATATGAGCCATGAGAGGACTCATTTGAGGCATTCACTATGTTGTTGCTAACCCTCTTAGCAGGGGCTTAGGGGTTAAGGTCCATCCATATGAATTACCTAAATGAGTCAAGGAGTCAAGTTGGGTATGGGTGTGGTTTTAGGATTTGGATTGTGTGTGTGGGAGTGTAGAGTATGAGTGTAGTGAAAGTGTAAGTCAACCCTCACCAGACCAAGCTACACAGGGTGGTCCTAAAGCCAAAAAGGTCTTATAGGGAACTCATCCTTTAAACCTCCACATTTGATTTCAACCCTCTAGGTGATTAGGGGTCTACAATCAAGCTTGTGGGGTTTGCAGGGAGACAAGAAGTGGTATAAATTTCTAAAGGATGGGTCCCAATTCTAGTCCTCTAATATAGTCAAAGGAAAAGCCTAAGGCTAGGTCCTAAGCACTAAAGAGGGAAGAGAAGACCTCATCAAAAATGAGGTCAACAACCTCCTGACCCTTGTAGGTAATTCATATGGATGGACCTTAACCCCTAGGCCCTTGATTAAGAGGGTTATGAACAACATAGTGAATGTCTCAAATGAGTCCTCTCATGGCTCTTATGGGCTTGATATGGCTTCATGGCTCAACTAAAGTGATTCCATTCTACTCAAACTTGATCAATCTTCATTTTTCCAAAATTTCAAATTTTGACCCCCGAGGCCCTACACCCACTAAACCTACCAAAAGTCCTTGAAACTACCCAAAATTTGCAAAATTGACTAAATTACCCAAAATTTCTCAAAATCAGTCCTAAACATTTCTCACCATTCAAATTGATCATCCTTAGCCAAATATACCAAAATTTTCAAAAATACCCCCCAATACCCTCCAAATACCCAAAATGCCCTTTTTAACCAAAAAATCCATAAATTCCAAAAATTCCCATAAAATTCTAGAAAACTAAAATCCATAAAATTCCAAAAACCAATTTATTTATATAAGCTGTACTTTACTCTTCTTGCATGTTAAACAAGATTGTTGCATGAAAACTTAAACCTTCAGGATAGCCACAAAACTGAAACCAAAACTAAATTAAAAGTTACAACAAGATAAAATTCACCTCCACAACATTTCAAGAAAAATAAAACAACTCAAAATTTAATCACAAACAGAACAACAAAACTACAATTGCAATTAAATTAAAACATCTCATTGGATGATCGGGAATACCTCGGATGATGTAACCTACGTGTTGCTAACGGGATTTCCCACGGTCTAAACGAAAGTGTGGAAATCATTTAGTTGAGTTTAGTAAATTCATTTGGACTAAGTCAATCTGATAAAATAACGATGCTGGAATGATAGAACCGTGGGATCTTAATCGGTGTTGTTATAATTAACTTTAAGATTCCCCTAATAAAACATTAAAGACATTTGAATTTTAAGGTTTCTAAAACAAAACACTTTTCTCATCTCTTGATTGTCACTTTCTAAAAATAAACCTCTGCAGCAACAAGGAGCTCGGAGCATAGTGGGCAGCACGACCATCTACTTTAGCAAAACTCCGATCTACACCAGCTAAACCTTTCTTAGAATTAAACAACCAAGCCATAGGACTTCGAGGTAGATTTCCTAGTGCAACATAAATCCTCAACTCTTCGTTAGGCATTTGCATGACCATGTCATGTAAATTAAGCCCTAACCGGTCTTAGGACTCCGAGGTAGTCGTTTGGTACGACATAAACCCTCACATCTTCGAGGCTATTTGTGTGATTATATCATATAAATATAAGTCCTAATTAACTAAGCTTGGCAGGATTACAATATTAAATAAGTTCTTAAATTGAAACCAAACAATAGGATAGTTTGGGGAAGTTACTAAAATTCTTCTTGGATCCTCAGCTTCTCCTACTTCTCTTCATTTGGACTCTCAAAATAAACTGTTCCAAAATTTGAGCTATTCCCTATTGAAAATTACAAAAACCAATTCATTTGAAACCTTAAACTTTGAAATACCTGAGAGGAAAATCACTGATCATTATCGAGAGTTTTCTTAAATGATTCCCATCATTTAAGATGTAATTAACTATAGGGGCTTGCCCTTAGAGGGAACTTTAAGAACTCAGGTAATACAAACCCCACTTAATTCATTCATATTAAGCAGGGGAACTTGTCAGCTTATACAATTGGTTCACAGACTAAAGGGATGTCACAAATCTTCTAATTTATTTAACCAAGAAGTGTGCCTATTCTTTGGGATAGATACACGATTTGTGATGCGGTGCTCGTTTAAATAAACTATTCGAGATGTGAGATCGGTTCAATTTCATATCTTAAATCTTTTTAAAAAAAAAACTCATTTTCAAAATCAAACGCTACTTTCTAAATTATGCATTTTTAAATTAAATTTAAAATTTAAAATTCGCTGACAACTTCTGTAGGCGACCCCCTTTTCAAAATACAACACAACCTAAAAATACGCCAACAACTTCTAGCGACTCCGTTGGGGACTAGTTCCTCTCTCCATCGTGATCAGATGGTTTTGTTTCATTAATTGGTAGTATATCCATCTCCCTAGTGGAGCAAACTACCATTCTTTCCGTTGCCTGTTGACCTCATTTTTGATGAGGTCTTTTGCTTCTCTCTTTAGTACTTAACATTAGCCATAGGATTTTCCTTTGACTAATCTTAGAGGACTAGAAGTGGAACCCATCCTTTGGAATTTCAAACACCTCTTGACTCCCTGCAAACCCCACAAGCTTGATTGTAGACCCCTAATCACCTGAGGGTTGAAATAAAATGTGGAGGTTTAAAGGATGAGTTCCCTATAGGACCTTTTGGCCTTGGGAATACCCTGGGTGGCCTGGTCTGGTAAGGGTTGACTTGCACATACACTACACTCTCACACACACATTCCAAGTCCTAAAACCACACTCTCACCCAACTTTACTTCCTGACTCATGTAGGTAATTCATGTGGATGGTCCCTAACCCCTATGCCCCTGGCTAAGAGGGTTAGGAACAATATAGTGAATGCCTCAAATGAGTCCTCTCGTCGCTCATATGGGCTTAATATGGCTTCATGGCTCAACCAAAGTGATTCCATTTTACTCAAATTTGATCAATCTTCATTTTTCCAAAAATTTCAACTTTTGACCCCCGGGGCCCTACACTTACTAAACCTACCAAATGCTCTTGGAACTACCCAAAATTTACAAAATCACCTAAATTACCAAAAATTTCTCAAAATCAATCCTAAACATTTCCCACCATTCAAATTGACCATCTTTGGCCAAAAATACCAAAATTTCCAAAAGTACCCCCCAATACCCAAAATGCCTTTCTTAGCCCAAAAATCCAAAAATTCAGAAAATTCCTAAAAAAATCCAGAACATCTCAAATATTTCCAATTTCATTTTGTTTAACTACATCATAGGCCAATTTTGCCAATTTACCCCACTTTTACCAAAACCCTCAATTTGACTCATTTTTTAACCCAAGTGAACCCAATGTCAAACCAAACCACCTCAATTGACCTCAATTTTGGTCCAATTCAATTCTAAACATCAATTAAATATCCCCAACATCAATTTAGACCAAATAAAACTCCAATTTGATTGACATTTGGGCCCAATTCCAATTTTAAGCCTAAAGGCCCAATTTTGGCCCATGACCTAAACCTAACCCAAACCAACCCAGCTCAACCCCAATTGGCCCCAAATCTTTTCAAAATCCTTTCTAACATCCCCATAAACAAAACGCTAACTTGATTTGCCTAAAATTTGAACCTAAACTCTACCCAAACCTCACCCAAAACCAAAATTCCTTAAATTGACCTAAGCCCAAACCTAACCCAAATGGGCCCAAATCCCATAATTAGAGCTCAACCAAAGTTAGAATCTCTTTGTAACACTCCCATAAACGTTTTTCAACATTAATTTAACACCAAATTCAACCTTAGCCCAACCTTAGCCCAAGTTAGCCCAATTTGGCCCACCTTGGCCCCTTTACCAAAAAAGCCCAAATTTAACCTAATTATACTCCAAATCACACCAAATTGATTGCAAACCATTCATGAAACATACCTAAACTAAACCCAACATTTATTTGCCATGGTCTTTCACAAAATTCTTCATCCAAAAGTCCATCTTGAAATATAAAGGCCCACCCATTTAAGCCTTTTAAAAAGCCCATCCAAAATGATTTCAAAAAAGCCCAAAATCCATTCCAAAGCCCACATGAGATTTCCTCTCATCATCCCTTTGATTTAAATCATTCCCTAAGTTTCAAACTCATCATCAAATTATCCTAAATTAAGCCTCATGCCAATCTCCCCTAAAGTCATCAAAAATGCCAACATCCTTTCACATGAAAATGAGCTAACTTTTCCCTAAGCCAAATGGAGCCATGAAGCCATGCATAAGCAAGATACAAGCCATAGAAGCCACTTTCCACCTCACCAAGCCATTAATGGCAAGATAACGGGGTTCTTTCTTAACCCTTTATTAAACCATTTTAACCTCATTTATGCTACACTCTAAACCATGCTTAGCCACCTCACCATGGATGGAGACTTCACCACTCCAATTCAACTGACCCAAATGATACCCTAAGCCCAAAACCAAGTCATGGGAGGGTGCACCAAACCCATTTGCATGAGTTGACCAGACCAAGCCTAAAATAGCCCTTCCCTATACCATTTAAATCAAACCACTTTACGCATGTCCAAAGCCAATTGAGTTCACCAAATCCCAGCCTTGACGCCACTGGTCAAGATGGTGACCTGACCCTGGCCGGCCAGCCACCATAGCCGCCGGAAAACCCCATGGCCGAGAGTTCCATGTGAACAAAAAAACTTAAAAACTCACTTGCTGAGCTGTCCCAACCCCAATGGCCACTGGAGCTCTTCTTCTCCACTACTGAGCAGCTGATCCCAGCCTTCAAACCCCCCTGGGAAGCCCTCTAGCCATTCCTATTTAAACACCACCACCTCTCGGCCAAATGAGGAGTTGAGCCAAACCTTACCAAAACTCTGCCAAAATGATTCCAGACCCCTCTCCAGACATAGAGAACTTGATCCCCACTGAAATCCAGCCCCAAAACCCTCTCTGTGAGCTCAATTTCTGAGTTGAAAATCCACCCCAAAAAATAGGACACTTCACCACAGTGAGCCAATCTCTAAATTGATTGATCCTACACCTTCACCAGACCAAGAGGAGAAGTTCCCCAGCAAAAGCCCCCTCACCAGGCCAGACATTGCTTCCAGCCTCCAAGCTTTGTGATCGGCCTTGGTCACTTTCATACTTAGACAATTCCCGAGAGCCAGAGACTTCATTTGGAGCTTTCCTGGACTCAATCGAAGGTGACACAACTCTCAGATCGAAGCTTCACTTCTTTGAACAAAGGAATGAACTCATTCTTCCCCCCGAGCTTCCAGCAAATCTCTATTTTATTTGGGTTAATTTCATAGCCTATAAAACGTATGAATGTGTTCGTCTCTTCAAGACAAATTCATAGAGTATAAGAACATGAAAATCCATTGAGAATTGAGTGGGATCTTAGGGTTTTAGTGTGGACGATCACGGGTGCACACCAGTCGTAGACGATGACCAGGAGCCGTTGGATCGCGCGTGTATCGAGCGGATGGTAGAGATCAAGTCGGAGGGCGCAACGGTACGTGAACCGCGGGCCCCGTAGAGCTGAGTCAGATGACGGTGCCGAATCACAACGCGACGCGTGGGCTTTCGGAGTTGCCGAGGTTGACGCGGCGTTGCGTGGATAAGTAGGAAATCAGGGTATTTTTGAATTATTTAAATGCCCTAAACTTCAAAAATTCATATATTTACAGAGAAAAATCACAAAAATAAAATAAAAATACCCACTTGCTCAGTGAACAGAGGAGAATAATGTGGAAAAGAAATCAAGTTAATTGGGTGAGTATTTTATTTTTAATAATTTATTTACTGTTTTCAATATTTTGATTCTCCATTTGAATAGACAATTCACCATGGCATGAGACCATAGGGCTTTTGAAACCTCTGATCTTGGGAACATTCCTTGAATTTTTCAAGGTCAGAGGCCATCTCTGTGAAAAGTTATTGAATTTTTATGTTCATGTCACAGTTTTAGGTATTTTAATTCCAATAATTAGCATGTTGTAAAATAAATTCTAGGAAAATTTGGTTATGTTCCTTAGGACCAGAGGACCCTATGAAAAATATATTTTGAGTTAATTCATTCATAATAACCTTAATTGGCCTAAACCCCTAAAATTGAATTTGATTTAATTAGGGTTAACCACACATCAAACTGACTTGAAAAGAATTCTCCATTGTTCTTTTGGGTCAGAGGAACCTTATAGAAAATTTTAAAATCAATTGGACTTGCTTAGCCCCACTAAATGAATTAATTAAGTCACATAACCAAAATTAAACTTTAAAAATTTATAACTCCAAAAAAGCAATTTAAAAATTCACCAAATTGGTTTTGTGGACTCTCTGACATTAGAGAAGTCTATAAAAATTAAAATCAGAATATTCTAAAAAAATTAATTTTTCACAATATTTTAATAATTTAATAATTAAAAATATCAAAAATCACAAAAATATTAAAAATCATAAAAATGTCACATTTTGACTCCTAATCATTTAGGAAAAAACCAAATATTTTTCCTAAGTCCCTAGGATAAGATATTGAATTTTAAAGACTTAATGTAATTTTTAATATTAAAAAAAATAAGTTTTTTAACCTTTTTCACTAAAATAATTCTAATAAATCAAAGAAAAATCAGAAAATTATAAAAATTATTTCTCTGAACTCTTTGAGGTCAGAGAGATTTAAGAAAAATATAAAATCTATTTTTCAACTTTTATTTTATTTTAAAATTAATTAATACTCTAAAATTCAAAATAATTATAATAAATAAAATATAATTTAAAAAATCACAAAAATTGGTCCAAGTGGTCCTCTAGTTATTAGGAACATCCCATAATTTTCTTAAGGATAGAAACCTTTACTTGGTCATGTTGTTGAATTTTCTTTGAAAACCCCTATTTTCTACTAAAAATAATTATATAAATAAATTAAATTCAGAAAAATCACATTTTATCCTCTAATGTCTTAATTGACATGTGAGTGAGGTGACATAAAAATTTGAAATTTATTTGAACTCAATTTAGTGAGTTATGAAATAAATAAGCCTAAAAGGGCATAAAGGTAATTAAAAATTTTAACCCTTAATTAAAACTTTAGGTTTAATCAAAATGGAGGGTAAAATATTTGATTTTAACTTTCTCTTGGAAGATTGAAACTTAGGGAAACCAAGGGGTAGAAACACATTAAACACTTTGAAAATATCAAAATAAAACTTTAATTAATTAAATGATTTAAATTTTGGAAAGAATATATTTAAATTTAAATTATTAAAATAGGGATAATATTAAGAGGATATTTATTCTTTAATTTAAAAAATCCCTAAATAAATCACTTTAACAATATTTAGTTCTTAATTAAAAATTAAGATAATAATCCAAATTAACAATTAAACTAAAATAAAAATTAAATTAAACTAAATTAAAATTAAATTAAAATTAAATTGAATTAAATTAAAATTAAATTAAAACTAAAATAAAAATTAAAATTAAATTAAAATTAAATTAAAATTAAGTTAAATCAAAATTAAATTAAATTAAAATTAAAATTAAATTAAAATTAAATTAAATTAAATTAAATTGAATTAAAATTAAATTAAATTAAATTAAAATTAAATAAAATTAAATAAAATTAAATTTAAAATTAAATTACAATTAAATTAAAATTAAATTAAATTAAATTAAATTAAAATCAAATTGAATTAAATTAAATTAATATCATTTAACAACAATGCTAAATGAAATCATTAAGAATTAAATCATAATATATCAATATTTTTAACACCTCTTTCTATCTAAGTAAATTTGAAACATGAATATCAATTTGAAATACCAAGATAATTGAAAATGTATAGATTTAAATCAAATCTAAAATAATATGAACACTATTCCAAACTTAAAATTATTAATTAAAACCTCATAATTAAATTAAAACGTTTTGAATCATTAATTCTAACTTTTAATTAAGAATGATTAAAATTCTCGATAAACCAACTTGCCCTTAAAGGTTTTAATTATTATAACTCTTAAATAGAGTATTAAGTGAGATGTCACTTCATTCATCAGGTAATCAAATACCTAAGTTCACTGAGCAAGAAATAAAGTTTAACTAAACTCCTGGATGATTAATTCACCTGTACAACTAAATTTACTTGGTCTCAAAACAATCCAGAAATATTGAAAAGATGTTTAGGACTCGTCCTAAGCACTTCTTCAATATGACGGGATGTTTTAGAAGAACAACCGAATTTAATTGTTCTTTGATGAAGAAAATCATCCTTAAATTAAACCAAGAACCTAGACGTCATAGGAAATGACTAGTTATAGGATTAATAATATGGTAGACAACCAAAACCCTTCCCTTAGCTTTACCTAGGTATCTATTGAAATATTTAAATGCCTTAACATGTGTTTTAAGTGCAGCTTGGGATGACGGGAAGACCCTCCAGGTATGCTTTTATTTTATTGCAATTTACTTTATTGCAATTTACTTACATGCACTGAACTTTACTTTTCTTGCATGATAAATAAGACTATTGCATGAAAACCAAAACCTTTAGGATAGTCTCTGAACTGAAACCAAAACTAAATTAAAAGTCATTGTAAGATAAAATCCACCTCCACAACATTCCAAAATATAAAACAACTCAAAATTTAATCACAAACATATTAACAAAACTACAATTACAACTAAATTAAAACGTCTCGTTGAATGATCGGGAATACCTCGGATGATGTAACCCACGTGTTGCTAACGGGATTTCCCACGGTCTAAATGAAAGTGTGGAACTCATTCAGTTGAGTTTAGCAAATTCATCTGGACTAAGTTAATTAAATGAAAATACTGGTGTAGGGATGACGGAACCGTGGGATCTTAATCGGTTCTGTTTAAATAATTTTAAGATTTATTTTAATTAAAATATTAAAAACACTTGGATTCTAAGATTTTCTCTAAACCAAAACACTTCCCTCATCTCCTGATTTATGCCTTCTAAAACTAAAGCTCTGCAACAACAAGGAGTTTAGAGCATGGTGGGCAGCTCGGCCATCGTCATCAGCAAAACTCGGATCCACTTCAGCAAAACTTTCCTTAGAATTAAATAACCAAGCCATAGGACTTCGAGGTAGTTTACCTAGTGCAACATAAATCCTCAACTCTTCGATAGGCATTTGCATGATCATGTCATGTAAATTAAGCCCTAACCGGTCTTAGGACTCCGAGGTAGTCGTTCGGTACGATATAAACCCTCACATCTTTGAGGTTGTTTGTATGATTGTGTCATACGAATATAAGTCCTAATTAAATAAAATTTGCAGGATTGAAACACTAAATAAATTCCCAAATCTAAACCAAACAATAGGATAGTTTGGGAAGTTGCCAAGATTCTTCTTGGATCCTCAACTTCTCCTAATTCTCTTCCTTTGGACTCATGAAAATAACTGTTCTAAATTTGATCCATTCCCAATTGAAATTTCCAAAATCCAATCCTTTGAAAATCTTAAACTTTGAAATTCTTAAGAGCAAAACAACTGATCATGATCGAGAGTTTTCTTAAATGATTCCCGTCATTTAAGATGTAATTAACTATAGGGGCTTGCCCTTATAGGGAACTTTAAGAACCTGGGTAATATAAACCACCGCTTAATTCCTTTATATTAAGCAGGGGAACTTGTCGGCTTATAAAGTTGGTTCGCAGACCAAACGGATGTCACAAATCTTCTAGTTTATTTAATTGAGCCCCATCATGAAGTAGTGTGTCTATTCTTAGGGATAGATACACGGTTTGTGATGTGGTGCTCATTTATATAAACTATTTGGGATGTGAGATCGGTTTGATTTCATATCTTAAAATTTTCAAACTTAAAATTATTTTTAAAATCAAATGCTACTTTCCAAATTATGTATATATTTATATTAAATTTAAAATCTAAAATTCACCGACATTGGCATACAACGTTCATTTCTATCTTGAACGGATATAGCCAAATTTTTTCGGATTTAGGAGCCACTGTTTAGACAACCCTAAACAAAGAGGTTTTGAAATCCTTTTACCTCTTTTCTGAGGTGGGGTAGACCCCCAATAGGTGTTAGCTTAGGAGCGGTCCTTCGGGTTGAGAAGTCTTATGAGACTTTCTCTTCTTTTCCAATCCTTAATCAAGTCCTTTACCTTTTCTATACCTTTAATCATTTCGTTCTTAACAAAAAAATCTTCTAATAAACAACCCTTTAAACAAATTCTTTTAAATCATAAATACATTAAGATAAACGAAAATGTGTTCGGACTCTTTCTTTTTTGTCCTATGTTTTTTGACAAAAGGAAGCATAATTCGGGACTGACGTTCGAAATCTACCCTGTAGAAAATGACTGCACCAAAGTTAATTTTCTCCTTCACCAATGGAATGGACTTCACCGTCTACAAGGTTGAACTTCCCGAAAATGGAATCATTCATTTTGGACAAGGATTCAACAACATAGATATCAAGTTCGCTGACGTCACTCTCTTCGCACTAATGGACAAAGTTCCAGAAACTGAAGAGCCTGTAATTGAGTTCAACTTGAAGTCGGCTCAAGAATTCCCTCCCTTGCAAAGGGTTCCAGCTGAAAGAAGTACTTCTATTCGTAGGAGGACTGTTGTCTCTACCCCCCACCGGTCTAGTCATCTCTGCACCTACCCCGGCTTCCGCCAAACTAAAGAAATCTAAGTCTTTGATGAGCATGTAACCGTGGAGGGTACAGATTTTGCTACAATACCATCTGTTTTCGAGATTGGGTCCAATTCAAGAGTTACACCCCTAACTCGAACTTAAAGAAGAAATAGAAGCAGAAAGATCGCCAGGATTGAGAAAGCCAAAGCTGCTGAAGTTTCTTTTCTAGAAGAAATTTCTGAGGAAAGAGAAGGACTGCCTGAGTATATACCTCTGTTGGAAGGGAGTAGGTTACACCCCCTCTCTGCTGCATCGGATGAAGAGGATGTCCGAAGGATCACCGCTACACTACCCCGACCTGCATACTATAGTAACTACAAAAGAAATAGGGTTTAGACTACACCAGTTGCTCGGCTACAAGCCATGATAGAAAAATTGGCAAAGAAAGAAAGATGCCCTGTGTCAGAAATCCTAAGAAGAATGGGACAAGTGCCAGCTAGATCCCGCCTCAAACCACAAGTAGAGCCTGTCACTGCCGTAGAGGAACCAAGGAAGAAAATAAGAGCTAGTTCACCTATTGTTGTATCGGGCCATCATATTAGGGAGGACACCACCTACCAGCATATAGCCGACAGACCGTCCGGTCCTAGGCTTTCGTTACAAGAAGGATGGTGTGGCGACCTATTATTACCAAGCCGAGACCAACACAACGTCCTGAGAAGAAAAGCCTCGTCAAAGAGCCTGAATCGGAAGAAAGTGCTAATGCAACAAAAGTAACTCCCAGAAAAGAAGTTCAACAACCATCACACAACAATCGCGATACCGTCTGGAAGAGACCCCTCGAGGATGCTATAGGAAAGCTAAGGACGGATATTCGACATTTGCAAAAGAAAGAGAAGAAAAGTTGGAAAATGAAGTTGATTCATCAGAGTTCATGGATGAAGAGTATGTTGAAGTCAACATGGTTGAAACACGAGCGTCGTCAGCCTCGCAGGGTACTCCGGCAGCTGCGGAAAGAGATGAACCTGAAGTGATGAGAGCACAGCTTCTGGAAAGGAGGATGGAGGAGATGGCTGCTGCTTTAGCCACTCTCCAAAGTCAGGTGCAACCTCAGAAAGAAACACCCCCACAAATCATCCATATTGCAGATGGAGGAAAAGTGATCACATCCGTCAACGGAGACAAGCCACAAAAAAAGGTTTTTGCACAGAGCATGATTCCCGAAAAGGACATTAAAAATATGGTAGAATAGCAGATGCAAGAAGCTTTAGCATAATCCAAGAGTTGAGCATCTATTTAGACGGGTAGACATTAACCGGAAGAATTTGATGTCGTCCAATAGCCAAAAGGCTTCGTACCACCTCTGTTTAAGACTTTTGATGGCACAGGAAACCCCCGACAACATGTCGCACATTTTCGTGCTAGTTGATGTAATGCCGGTGGAAGTGACACCTTACTCTTTTGACAGTTTGTCAGCAGCCTGTCAGGGATTGCCTTCCACTGGTACGCAGAATTACCAAATGGTTCAGTTAAGACCTTCGCATAGTTAGAAAACCTCTTCGTTAAGCGGTTTGCTGGGGCTCTGCACCACATCACCATCGGTGATCTAGTGGTGGAGCACCAGAAACTGAACGAGACTTTAGTAGATTACATACTTCGATGGAGAAATTTAAGCATGAAGTGTGAACTCCAACTTCAGGAACAATATGCAGTCAGTTTCCTGCTTAAGAGTGTCCATGGCCCGATAGTACTTCTCCTTAAAGGATTTACAATCAAGACTTTCGAGAAGCTGCTTAGCAAGGCCGGGAGCTTACAAGAGGAAGCAAAGAAGCTAAGTTTTGTGGACAAGAGCGATAAGCAGAAGCCCGTAAAAACATTTGAAAAGAAGTCTGGAATCATCGCAGTAGTAGATAAGGGCAAACATCCAGTACAGATACAGCCAGAGCGGCCACAGCCTAGCTATCAACCACCGCAACGTACCTACCAACAACCTCAGCAGGGTTATCAACAGCCTCGACCGAGCTATCAATTGCCTCAGCATTATGAACAACCGCCTCGTCCACAGCATACCCTGAAAAATTTTCTGAACAAGGAATACCCATTCAAAACTGAAGTAGTGGCGAAGATGTTTCACAGTCTAATGAAGACACCAGATTTTCAGCTACTAGAGCCCAAGAGGCCGGAAGAAGTCAATAAGAAAGATCATCCAAACTATTGTCCTTAACACTAAATGCTCGGACACAAGATAGAGGATTGCATCACTTTCAAGATTTGGCTTTACGACAGTCTTCGAAAAGGGAACATAACGATCCCGAAAGAATACATGATGGAACCCCAAAAGGGAGGTTCTGTCAAATGTTATTTCAACGGATCCCATTATTCCGATAAACCCGTACACAACCCATGATGGATGGAATACCGTCTGTATAAAGTCTTTAAAGAAAATTTTAAATCACATCCAGACCGCTTCGGTGCACGCTTCAACTCAGAGTTTGAAACTTGTCGAGCCGACACTATATCTTGCGATCGAAGAACAGCCCAAGAATGAAGAGAAGATCGTAGAAGAGAAGAAAATCGAGGCTCCAAAGGGTAGATTAGGGGCTGCTTATCCTAGGATGGTTGTTTCCGATTAGGGGGAGAAATCCCTCGAACCTCTGACTTTGTATGATTATTTGCTCGCCCCGGCGGGATCTGATAATGATAAGAGTTTTGGTGTTGGCTACGTTTTGACTGTTTCTAACGATTACGTAACTAACAAAACCAAGCTAATCCGGATCTCGATTCCGATATAAATAACGATTCTCAAATCATACTAAACCTCAATGACCATGGTAAAGGAGAAGACATTCATAAGGATGGCTATGAAAGCTCAACAAGCAACGAGTCTATTTATGAATTTCGAGGAGCTCCGATTTCAATAGAATTAGAGTCATCAAATTTCGAAGCAACGCCAGAACAGCCAGTCATTCCAATTCAAGAGGATACACCGGCAGATTCAATATCAGATTCAGAAGAAATAACTGAAGTCAATTTAAGAAGCGGAAAAGTTCTACCCCCAAGAATGGGTCCAAAAGATAAAGGAAAGCAGGTGGTTGCTCAGGAAGAGCCAACCCCAGCAGAGGAACTGCCCATTCGGGAAGTAGCCGAGGAACATGGTAATAAGGTAGATTATAACGTGCTAGCCCATCTTAGGAAACTAACAGCCAAACTAAGCATATACGACGCTCTGATCCTGTCAAAGAAGATGAGAGAAACTCTGATCAAGGCCCTACTTGATCCAGAGAATTTTTTAGCTTAAATGGTCGGTAACTCCTTATATGAGGTTTGCTCGTTAAAAGAAAAGCGAGCTGTTACCTTCACGAACAATGATCTACTACTCGAAAAGGCTGATCGCAACCGACCATTGTACATTTCAGTCACTATTGGAAAGTTTACGCTCTCCGGAGTGTTGGTTGATCCGGGAGCATCAATCAACATAATGAGCCTTCGAACGTTAGCATAATTGGAAATTGGTGCTCGCGAACTTGAAGCAGACAAGATGTTATTAAGGGGGTTCAATCAGAAAGGAGAAAGAGCACTCGGATTAATAACATTGTTAATGAAGGCCGGTGATTTGGCAAAGACAACCGCAAAATTCCACATAATTGATTCTGAAATATCATTCAACGCTCTACTGGGTCGGCCATGGATCCATGAGAACCGGATGGTACCGTCGTCTCTGCACCAGTGCATAAAGTATTATGAAGGAGGAGAACAGTGTATCAAAGGTGACTTGTAGCCGTTCTCCGTACAGGAGATTGGAATTCATGAAGATGCAGCCTACTACACGCCTCTAAAGAAAACAATCTTTTCCAGAAATGTCATACCAAATGAAGCAAAAGTAGTGCAAGATGATAAAAAGCCTAAAATTCTAGTCCAACAGTTACTCACCACTCCCTTACGGCAAGATGGTGAAGGTTTCTGCAGAACTCGCACTCGAGGTCGAGGCAGGGGACGAGGTCGTAGAAGAGACCTTAGAATTGTTAGACAAAAGAAACCAGTCATCGATGTGGATTGGGAGACCAGTTCCGAAGAAGATGAAATCAAGAAAGAAGAAGCAACAGTAAATCAAAAGCAACCCCAGTTCAAGATCTCGCTCGAAGATGAAAAGAATGAAGAATACAAATCAATGTACGAGAAGATTAACCATTATGTACACACTATGAACCTGACCTTAATCCATTCTAATAAGGTCGAGGGTATGGTGGTCAAGGAAGTACGTGGTGGTACTAAACCGATCAAATTTTACTGTGGTGCTTCTTCTTCCAATACTGAAAAAGATGTACAATTTGAAGATGTTACTTCCTCTGAATTAATGGAACTGCCTTTTGAGTGGTACTCTCCAAGTGTTCAAAATTTAATTCAATGTGGTGTCTTACCTAAACAATGGACAAAAAGACAATCACAACATTTTGAAAAATTATGGAATAATGCCAGCCGACCTCCCAATTCAAAACATGGTCTCGAATTCAGTACGGTAGGATCAGTTGACGATACGGGATTCTGCTTGGTTGTCACTTGCAAGCCTAACGAAGAATGCTTGGAAGCTTAAGAAGATCATGATGATCTGCAAATCGGAGATGCTCAGCCAGAATTCAAAGAAGCAATTAAATCTAAATAGAAGAGTTAATGGAAGTTAACTCAGGTTTTAGTGAAGAGCCTATGCCGACCTTTGTTAGCTCCTTACTCAATAAAGAAGACTCCGAAAATATAATCAAGCTATTGATGGAGTTCAAGGACTATTTTGCTTGGAGTTATGATGAAATGCCAGGATTAGCTCCAAAAGTCACAGTTCATAAGCTAAGAGTGGATCCCACTGCCGTTCCAGTTAGACAAGCTTCGAGAAGAATGCATTTGGAGATTGAACAACAAGTTATAGTTGAAGTTAAGAAGCTAATAGATGCTAAATTTGTCCTTGAGGAACAATATCCAACTTGGTTAGCCAATGTGGTACCAGTTAGAAAGAAGAATGGTCAGATCAGAATCTGCATGGTTTTCAGAGATTTGAACAAAGCATGTGCAAAGGATGAATTCCGCTACCCATTCCAGAACTGATGATCGACATTGCTTCAACACATGAAGTCTTCTCATTCATGGATGGATCTTCAGGATACAACCAGATAAAGATAGCACCGGAAGATGAAAAGCTTACAGCCTTCAGAACGCCGATCGGGGTATACTGCTACACAGTGATGTCGTTTGAATTAAAGAACGCAGGAGCACCATATCAAAGAGCAATGACAAGGATTGGAGCAACCTATCAAAGAACAATGACAAGGATTTTTGATGATCTCACTCACAATCAAGTCGAGTGCTACATGGATGATGTGGTCATCAAGAGTAAACAAAAAGAAGATCATTTGTATGATTTGAGAATTGTTTTCGAGCGATTAAGACAATATAACCTTATGATGAATCCCTTAAATGTGCCTTCGGCGTCACCTCTAGGAAATTCTTAGGATTTGTTGTTCGACATCGTGGAATTGAAATCGATCCGGAAAAGATTAAAGCTATCTTGGAAATGCCGCCTCCCAAAACGTTGAAACAACTACGATCCTTTCAAGGGAAATTGGCATATCTTTGATGCTTTATCTCGAATTTGTCAGGAAGGTGTCAGCCTTTTTCTGCTTTAGTTAAGAAGGATGCCAAGTTTACTTGGGACTCCAAATGTCAACATGCCTTCGATGACATTAAATAATACCTAATGACACCTCCTGTTTTAGCAGCCCCAATCTCGGGTAGACCGTTGATACTTTATAACGCTGCTTTAGACGACTCTCTCGGAGCCCTGCTAGCTCAGGTTAATGAAGAGGGAAAAGAAAAGGCTCTCTACTACTTAAGCCGTTGCCTAATTCCGACGGAAGTAAAGTATCCTCCTATTGAGAAGCACTGTTTGGCCCTGATCTTCGCCGATCAAAAGCTCAGGCATTACATGCTTTCTCATAAGGTCAACCTTATTTCGACGTTTAATCCGTTGCAACATTTGATGACCTGACCGACACTTTTCAGCAGACTTGCTAGGTGGTCAATGATACTATTCCAATTCGATACAACTTTCGTGCCTCTTCGTGCCGTAAAGGGACAAGTCCTAGCAGACTTCCTCGCAGCACACCCTTTACCGGCAGAATCGCCTCTCAATGATGACTTTCCAGACGAGAAGATAATGAGCCTAGAAGACCCCGATGATCAGCATTGGGAATTGTACTTTGACGGAGCATCCTCAGCACAAAAAGAAAAAAATCGCAAATGATGGTGCTCGGTAAGTCAGGAATTAGACTAATCTTTATAACACCGAAGCTGGGGATGTTAAGGTATTCCTACCACTTAACAGAACC
This sequence comes from Papilionanthe hookeriana x Papilionanthe teres, assembly GCA_022702705.1. NCBI lineage: Eukaryota > Viridiplantae > Streptophyta > Magnoliopsida > Asparagales > Orchidaceae > Papilionanthe > Papilionanthe hookeriana x Papilionanthe teres. The sequence continues at coordinate 39,188,000 of CM040422.1, forward strand.
ATGTACAAACAACGAGGCAGAATATGAAGCCCTTATAACCGGACTGGAATTAACCATTCAGATGGGGATAACAGACATCTACATCTATGGAGATTCTCAGCTGATAATTCAACAGGTCGTCGGACAATACAGAATTCTAAAGCCAAGACTCGAACAATACTTTCTGTATGCCATTAAACTGTTGGAGCAACTTCCAAATGTAATAATCTACAAGATTCCTAGAAGAGAAAATGATCTCGCAGATGCGTTAGCTCGACTTGCAAAAGAATTTGCTTGCTTACAGGACGAGTCAGTGGAAGTGTCAGTTCAGGGATGAAAGATTCTTTCACAGCTCGACATGGATACAATACACAAATCAGAAAAAAGTAGAAGAAACAATTGCAGCAGTGACAGAAAATACAGAAGACTGGCGTCAGCCACTAATAGACTACTTGCAAATGAGAAACCTACCAGATGATAAGTCGATAGTCCATCAAATCATGAAAAGAACTCTGTCTTACGCATTAATAAACAACATGTTATACAGAAGGTCTTTTGATCAGATGTGGCTGAGGTGCCTGAGCATGTCCGAAGCTCGTGAAATTGTTAAAGAAGTACACTCAGGACTTTGTAGCGTTCATCAATCGGGTCCGAAAATGAAGATGAAGATTAAAAGAGTAGGGTACTGCTGGTCCTCAATGATGACCGATTGCATGAAGATTGCCAAAAGTTGTCACTAGTGCCAAGTGCATGGAGTGGTTCTACATCAACCTCCAAATGTTCTACATCCGACAATCGCGTCGTGGCCGTTTGAATGTTGGGGCACAGATATTGTGGGTCCGATAGAACCGCTTTCTTCAAGAGGACATCGCTTCATTCTTGCAGCTACAAATAACTTTTATAAGTGGGCAGAAGCTATACTGCTCAGAGAAGTGAAAGCACACCATGTGCTACAGTTCTTCAGGAATCAAGTAGTCTACCATTTTGGGGTACCGCAGAGAATTATCTCAGGTAACGGGTCCGCGTTCAAGAGTACAAAGATCAACAATTTTTTCTGAAGACACGGGATCGACTGGCGCTATTTAACAATATACTATCCAAGAGCGAACGGCTTGGCCGAGGCTTTTAATAAAACTCTCATCCAAATCCTAAAGAAAACTTTGGACGACAACAAGAGAAATTGGCATGAGAAGTTGTTAGAAGCCTTATGGGCCTACAGGTTGACTTTCAGAACTCCCACCCAGTCTACGCCTTACGCCTTAGTGTAAGGGTCTGAGGCCGTTCTAACCTTAGAGGTCCAGCTTTCGTCTCTCAGAATTGCAGTTGCAAACAAAATCACTACAGAAGAAAATGCCACATTCTGACTAGAAGAATTGGAAAACGTGGAAGGAAAATGACTTGCAGCACAACAGAATTTGGAATTGTATCAAGCCAAGATGATCCAGGCCCATGATAAATTAGTTCGTCCAAGGACATTTAAAGTCAGTGACTTGTTTCTAGTACTCAGAAGACCTATTCTTGCACATCACAAGATAGGTGGTAAATTTGAACCGACTTGGGAAGGGCCATTCGTTGTCGAGACAGTTTACTCAGGAGGTTCCTACCAGCTTGTAAATTGTCGTGGAGAGCGAGCTATGCTTCCAATTAATGGACAATATCTAAAGAAGTATTACGTAACCTGATGTTTCAAAGGATGAATCCTCATTCCTAGAAGCACGGGTATAGTAATTACTTATGACTGTGTCCGAACCCAAAAAATATAAAAAAAGTGGATGATAAAGAAAATCGTTAAAAAAATGTTAAAAAGAAAACATGTGAAAGCATGATAATAAAGTCTTTATCCTTTCTTTAAAATCGAGTCTCACTCTTGATCTTTCTTCATCTTTTCCTACTCCTATTTAAATTTAAGAAAAACAAATAAAAGCTCTTCATTAATAAATAATTTTTTCTATTGTTCTTGTTCTTAGTACAACCCCTGATCCTTTCCTTTTTTTTCCACAGGGAAATGTCGAACGGGCGGTTGGTTCTGAATTTTAAGAATGGTGTGAGTCTAGCACTTGATGAAAAGAGGGTGAGGGATGGAGCCGTGATCGAGATTGACTCTGACTTCACACCAGCCGGGCAACAATATGAAGAAAATGATTCGACCCCGATTGAGTGGGAGAGCTCCACATCCATACAGTGATGAAATTGGGTGGCTCAAGTTAACCATCCGCCAGCAAGAAGAGAAAAGTAAACACCGCTCATGCGACGGACGAAGACAAGAAATTTAAGTCCGTTGAAACTACAGCAGAGGGCAGGCTTGTCAGTGCCATGCCCAAAAAAATCCAAAGGGTAAGGAGAGCTACTCTCACTGCCACTTAACGAAGGAACAAGAATTGCCGCATTCACAAGATGCTAACCAAGTTAGCAGCAGATCAACCTGAAGAGACAATTGCTACCGACAATACAAATACTCCGAAGAGGTTGGTTCGTTAGGAACCAGAAAGGAGGAGATCAACTCCAAGGAAAGCAGAAAGATAAAGGAAATTTCAAGAAGAGTAGAGATAAAATCAGAGCCTCGACGCCAAGCAGATGCACCAGTTCTGAAGAGTCTTGTTGTGAAAGCAACCTCGGAGGATGTCCCGACAGAGACTACCCCCGAGGAACTAAGACACGCATGAGAGCGTACCTGGGTTGAACCATACATTCCCCAGTACGATACTAGACCTCGCCAGTTGCAGATAATTCCAGAATATGAGTTGGAAAGAATGCAGAATGTCGAAAAGAAAACTTTTGAATACTTTGAGAGAATTGGAGGTAAGACGACAATAAATTGTAGATTACGAACAACAATAAATTGTAGACTACATACTTAAACTCCAAAAAATGGGCCAAGCTGGTCTACTGAGGGAAAAGACTTATTCAGAACCCCGAAGATGGATGCCAGGGAAAGGAAGAGTTACAATCCAGTGCGGATGTTGCTACAACTTCGCGGTAGACAGAAAAGGAAATCCACCAGGGATACTTCGTCACAGTGAGGTGGATCCGATGTCGAATGTTATTAAAAGAATGGTAAAGAGGATGAGAACATGGAGGGTATTTCCTGCAGATTGCATACCCAACAGTTGCATCATTAACATCTACAAGGATGGTGACTGGATACCTCCACACATAGACCATCATGATTTTGTTAGACCTTTCTACACAGTGCCTTTTGTCAACCAGTGCAATATCATGTTCGAATCTGACCTCCGGATAGCAGGCCCCGGAGAACTCTGAGGGCCAGTGGAGATACCACTATCGGTAGGTTCAGTCATGATGTTAAAAGGGAATGGAGCGGACGTCACAAAGCACTGCATTCCAGGAGTGCCTGTTGAGCAGATCTCTATTACTTTCAGGAGGATGGATGACAGAAAAATGCCTTTCCACTTCCAGCCAGATCCAGAGTTTGAGAGTCTCCGGCCTTACGAATTGTGAGTTACATGGGAGATAGCACACCTCCAATGCACATCCATACGACATTCCTGCCAAGGATGACTTGGAAGGTGATGTTATTGTCCATGTATCTGACTATTCAGACATGGATTTTGACAGGTGCTTTTAGAAGAAACTTGAAGGATCTTACACAATCCGTTTTGGATTTATATGGATTGTATGAGATATTAAATTCTAAAAGAAAATATCATCATGTTTTGGATCAAGATGTATGATGCATTTTCAACAAGATTCGAATGAATGTGACCATGTCATGCTTTGCCTTCACCTCTTTTGGTGCAAATTGACTGGGAAAAAACATTAAATTAAAAGAACTTCGAGAAAAGAACAAAGGGAAAATAAAAATAAATAAGAACTCTTTCAAGAATCTAAATGTCAAAATGAATTCTAAACTGACACGAACTCTAAATATTTTTTGAAATCGAATCACCAAAACAAACGAGATGAATTTAAATTTCAATCTGAATCCTTCGATCTAAATCCTTTAATTATTCTTCAAAACAAAATATGTTTGAAACTCTTCTGAAATTCAAATGTTTTCCTCGACTTGTCACCAGGTCGAGTCTTTTCAACTTGGTACACCTACCAGTTTTTTTCAAATCTTTTCTCTGCATGTTAGAGGATCGACGAGTTCTATTGACACGGAGCCACGAACTTTGTTCGATTTGGTTATGATGGCATGGAATTGGGTCCCTCTTCATACAGATAAATCTTCGAGAATGGAACCAGTTTCCATTTCTCATTAAATCTTCGAGATTGGAACAAGTTTCCATTTCTCATTAAATCTTCGAGATTGGAACCTTTTTCCATTTCTTTTTAAATCTTTGAGATTGGAACAAGTTTCCATTTCTCATTAAATGTTTGAGATTGGAACCAGTTTCCATTTATCATTAAACCTTCGAGATTGGAGCCAGTTTCTAATTCTCATTAAACCTTCGAGACTGGTACCAAATTCCAGTTCTCTCCTTTCGAGGTCGGTACCAAATTCCGACTCTCTTTCGAGGTTGATACCAAAATTCAACCTTTTAAACCTTCGAGACTGGTACCAAATTTCAGTTCTCATTTCGAGATCAGTACTTAAATTCTGATTCTCACCCTATTCAATGGATATTTAAACTTTGATTCTCACTCCGAGACTGGTACTTAAATTCCAGTTCTCTTTGCAATCCCGAGGTTGGAACCTAGGTTCCAATTCTCATTTCAAATCCAGATTTCCTTAAATTTATTTTAAATTAAACCTCAATTGAAATTGAAACTTAGAACAAATCAAAATCTAAACTCACTCATAAAGAACTTGGAATTGAAAATGAAATAAAATCTAAATTAAATTTCCCCATATCTTATTATCTGGAATTCACCTCCTTTTCTTTTCCCTAGCGAGAGTTCAGAGATCTCCAGTATTGGAGATATACTCGATACTCCCCAGTGGAAATTTGTTTCTACTGTGTTCTAAGTGTGTCACTTAGACATCTGTGTTGGTTTTGTTGATCTCTTCGGTCAATGCCAATACGCACGGTGTGCTTGGTTAGCACACCACACCTATTGGGGGTCCATTTGTTGACTTGATTTTTGATGAGGTCTTTTCTCTTCTCTCTCCTTAGTACTTAGGATCTAGCCTTAGGCTTTCCCTTTGACTATCTTAGAGGACTAGAAATGGGACCCACCACTTAGAAACTTAAACACCTCTTAAACTCCCTGCAAACCCCATAAGTTTGAATGTAAACCCCTAAGTCACTTGGAGGGTTAAGATCAAATGTGGAGGTTTAAGGGATGAGTTCCCTTTAGGACTCTCTGGCCTTAGGACTACCCTGGGTGGCCTGGTCTGGTGAGGGTTGACCTGCACACATTACACTTTCACACACATTCCAAATCCTAAAACCATTCATACCTAGCTTGACTTCCTGACTCATGAAGGTAATTCATATGGATGGACCTTAACCCCTAGGCCCTTGGCTAAGAGGGTTAGGAACAACCTAGTGAATGCCTCAAATGAGTTCTCTCATGGCTTCATGGCTCAACCAAAATGAGTCCATTCTACTCAAACTTGATCAATCCTCATTTTTCCAAAATTTCAATTTTTGACCTCCAGGGCCCTACACCCACAAAACCTACCAAAAGTCCTTGAAACTACCCAAAATTTGCAAAATTGACTAAATTACCCAAAATTCCACAAAATCAGTCCTAAACATTTCCCACCATTCAAATTGATCATCCTTAGCCAAATATACCAAAATTTCCAAAAATACCCCCCCCAATACCCTCCAAATACGCAAAATGCTTTTTTTAACCAAAAAATCCATAAATTCCAAAAATTCCCAGAAAATTCCAAAAAATCTCAAATAATACCAATTTCATTTTGTTCAAACACACTATAGGACAATTTTGTCAATTTAATCTACTTTTACTAAAACCCCCAATTTAACTCATTTTTAACCGAAGTAAGCCCAATATCAAACCAAATAAACCCAATTGACCTCAACTTTGACCCAATTCAATTCTAAACTTCAATTCAATATCCCCAATGTTAATCTAGACCAAATCCAAGCCCAATTTGATTAACATTTGGATCCAATTCAATTTTGAAGCCTAAGGCCCAATTTTGGCCAATGACCTAAACTTAGCCCAAACCAACCCAATTCAACTCCAATTAATCCCAAATCTTTTCCTATACCTTCCTAATATCACTACAAACAAAACACTAACAAGATTTGCCCCAAATTTGAAACTAAACTCCACCCAAACCTAACCCAAAACCAAAATCCCCATTTTTGGCCTAAACCCAAACCTAACCCAAATGGGCCCAAATCCCAAAATCAAAGCCCAACAAAAGTTGAAAACTCTTTATAGCACCCCCATTAACATTTCTCAACATTAATTTTATATCAAATCCAATATTAGCCCAACCTTAAACCAAGTTAGCCCAATTTGACTCACTTTGGCCCCTTTACCAAAAAAGCCCAAATTAAATCCATTCCACTCTAAATGACACCAAATATTTTCTAAAATGTTCATGACACATCCCTAAACTAAACCCAACATTTGTTTGGCCCAATCCTTCACAAAATTTCCATCCACCAATTTGTTTTCAAACCTAAAGGCCCACTTTCTTAAACCATTCTAAAAGCCCATTTTCACCAAATCCAAAAGCCCAAAATTGGCTCTAAAGCCCACTTGGCAGTTTCTTTTCATCATACCTTTAATTGATATCACCCCTAAGTTTCAAAATCATCATTAAACCATTCCAAATCAAGCTTCATCCAAATTTCCACAAAAATGCCAAAATTTATAAAATCCTCTTTCATGAAATTGACCAAATCTTTTCCCAAGCCAAATGAAGCCATGGAGCCTTGCATAAGCCATATGCAAGCCATGGGAGTCACTTTACACCTCACCATGTCTTTTATGGCAAATGGAGGGGATTCATTCCTAATTCTTCATTAATCCCTTTTAACCATATTCATGTTCCACTCTAAACCAAGCTTAGCCACCTCACCATGGAAAGAGACCTCACCACACTCTCTTGGCTGACCCAAATGATTCCTCCCAGCCCAAATTCAAGCGTTGGGGAGGTGCACCTAGCCTAATACATGAGTTGAACCAAACCAAGCCAAAATGAGCCTTCTCTCATTCCATATAAATCAAGCCTTAGACACATGTCCAACCTCCATTGTTTGCACTAAATTCAAGCCCTGACCTCCCTGACCCTGAGGGTGACCCATGCCTGGCCGGCCAGCCACCACAGTCGCCGGAAAACACCAGGCCGAGAGCACCCATTTGATTCAAAAAATTCAAACTCACTAGCTGAGCTGTCCCAACTCAATTGGACTTCATGACTATTCTTCCCTTGAACAAGGAAGCTGATCCCAAGCCCTAACTCCCCATTGGAGGCCCTCCAGCCATGTCTATTTAAACCCACCACCCTCTTGGACAAATAAGGTGTTGAACAAAATCTTACTGAAACTCTGTCAAAATTGTTCTAGACCACTCTCCACACATAGAGCACTTGATCCCCATTGGATTCCAGCCCCAATTTCCCTCAGCTAAGCTCAATTTTTGAGATCAAATTCAAGCCCAAAAACAGGACATCTCCCAAACCTCCACCAAATCCAAATTAAACTCACCCACACTTGCACAGGACCAAGAGAAGGAGTTCCTGTCGGCATATTTTTTTAGGTTGTGTGTTTTATTTTGAAAAGGGGGGTCGCCTACAGAAACTGTCGGCGAATTTAAATTTTAAATTTAATTTAAATATATATATAATTTAGAAAGTTGTATTTGATTTTGAATATAATTTTAAATTTGAAAATTTTAAGATATGAAATCATACCGATCTCACATCCCAAATAGTTTAATAAACGAGCACCGCACCACAAACCGTGTATCTATCCCTAAGGATAGACACACTGCTTGATAGTGCGGCTCGATTAAATAAACTAGAAGATTTGTGACATCCGTTTGGTCTGCGAACCAATTTTATAAGCCGACAAATTCCCTCGCTTAATATGAAAACATTAAACAGGGTTTATATTACTCGGGTTCTTTAAAATTCCCTATAAGGGCAAGCCCTTATAGTTAATTACATCTTAAGTGACGGGAATCACCTAAGAAAACTCTCGATAATAATCAATAATTCTGCTCTCAAGAATTTCAAAGTTTAAGTTTTCAAGGGATTGAATTTTGAAATTTCAATAGGGAATGGATCAAATTTGGAACATTTTGTTTTGGGAATCCAAAGGAAGAAAGGTAGGAGAAATCACAGATTCGAAGCGAACTTCGGTAATTTCTCGACTATCCTATTGTTTAGCTTGAGTTTAGGAAAGTCCTAATATTATCTGATATTTCAATCTTGCCAATTTTATTTAATCAGGACTTATATTCGTATGATATGATCATACAAATAGCCTCGAAGATGTGAGGGTTTATGTCGTATCGGACGACTACCTCGGAATCCTAAAACCGGTTAGGGCTTAATTTGCAGTGCAAATGCCTAACAAAGAGTTGAGGATTTATGTTGCACTAGGCAAACTACCTCGAGGTCCTATGGCTTTGTTATTTAATTCTAGGATAGTTTTACTGAAGTAGACTCAGGTTTTGCTGATGACGATGGCCGTGCTGCCCACCATGCTCCGAGCTCCTTGTTGTTGCAGAGGTTTAGTTTTAGAAATCATAAATCAGGGGATGAGAAAAGTGTTTTGGTTTAGAGAAAATCTTAATTTCCAAGTATTTTTTGTGTCTTAATTAAAACAAATCTTAAAGTTGATTATAACGACACCGGTTAAGATCCCACGGTTCCATCCTTCCGGCATCATTATTTTTATCGGATTCACTTAGTCCAGATGAATTTGCTAAACTCAATTGAATGAGTTCCACACTTTCATTTAGACCGTGGGAAATCCCGTTAGCAACACGTAGGTTACATCATCCGAGGTATTCCCGATCATCCAACAGGACGTTTTAATTTAGTTGTAATTGTAGTTTTGTGTTACTGTTTGTGATTAAATTTTGAGTTGTTTTATATTTTGAAATGTTATGGCGGTGAATTTTATCTTGCAATGACTTTTAACTTAGTTTTGGTTTCAGTTTTAGGATCCATCCTAAAGGTGTGGGTTTTCATGCAACTGTTGTTTATCATGCAAGAAAAGTAAGTGCGATGCGATTAATGAAATTGCGATAATGTAAATTGCAAGAAAGTAAATTGCAATAAAATAAAAGCGTACCTGGAGGGTCTTCCCGTCATCCCAAGATGCACTTAAAACACAATTAGAATATTTAAGCAAGTTCCTAGATAAAGCTAAGGGAAGGGTTATGGTTTTCTACCAAATTCCTAATCCTATAGCTAGTCATTTCCTATGACGTCTAGGTTCTTGTGTTTTGGTTTAAGGACGATTTTCTTCATCAAAGAACAATTAGGTCAAATTGTTCTTATAAATGTCCTATCATATTGAGGAAGTGCTTAAGAATAATCTTAAACATCTTTTCAATATTTCTAGGATTATTTTAAGTCCAAATGGGTTTAATTATACAAATGAATTAATCGTCCGAGAATTCAAGTTTTGTTGTTATCTTACTCAGTGAACTAGGACATTTGAATATCCTATAAGTGAAGTAACATTTCATTTAATATTCTGTTTAGGAGTTATAATAACTAAAGCTTTCAAGGGTAAATTGGTATTCAAATGGTTTAATTTAAGTTAATGAGTTTAAATTTGGAATAGTGATCAAGTTGCTTTATATTTAATTTCTTTCTGTTTTAGGTGATGTTATATTTAATTTAATTTAATTTAATTTAATTTAATTTAATTGAGTTTTAATTTAATTTTAATTCAATTTAATTCAATTTAGTTTGATTTGATGTTACATTAATTAATTTGATTTGATTTAAATTTAATTTGATTTAATTTAATTTTAATTTAATTTAATTTAATTTAATTTAATTTAATTTAATTTAATTTAATTTAATTTGATTTTATTTATTTAATTTAATTTAATTTAATTTAAGTTATTTAATTTAATTTAATTTATTTATTTTAATTTAATTTAATTTAATTTAATTCAACTTTTAATTTTAATTTAATTTAATTTAATTTAATCCAATTTAATTTACTTAATTTAATTTAATTTTTAATTTAATTTTATTTTTTTTAATTTAATTGAAATTTTTAAAAGAGTTTAATAATTTAATTTTAGTTTAATGATTAAGTCTTTTAATGTTTTGAATTTGAGTTATCATTTTAATTAAGAATTGAATATTAATGAGATAACTAATTTAGGGATTTTCAAATTAAAGAATAAATCTCCTCCTAATAATATCCCTATTTTAATAATTCCAATTTTATTATTCTTCCAAATTTAATCAATTATTTAATTAAAGTTTAATCATTTTAAATTGTTTAATGGGTTTCTACCCTTTAATTATTTAAATTTCAATCATCCAAATCAGATTAGGATCAAATATTTTACTTGTTAATTTTTTATTAAACCTAAAGTTTTAATTAAGGGTTAAAATTTTAATTACCACTTTACCCTTTAAGCTTAATAATTTCATAACTCACTAAATTGAACTCAAATGAACTTGAAATTTTTTATATGACTTTACTCATATGTCAATAAAGACATGAGAGGAGAAAATGTGATTTTTCTGTATTTAATTTATTTATATAATTATTTTTGGTGAAAAATAGAGATTTCCAAGGAAAATTTAATAACATGACCAAGGGAAAGTTTCTGTCCTTAAGAAAATTAGGGGACATTCCTAATGACCAGAGAACCACTTGGACTAATTTTGGTAATTTTTTGAATTATATTATTTTTATTATAATTATTTTAAGTTTTGGAGTGTTAATTAATTTAAAAATAAAATAAATGTTGAAAAATGAATTTTATATTTTTCAAAAATCTCTCTGATATCAAGAAAATCCGAGAATCAAATTTTGTAATTTTCTGATTTTTTTATGATTTATTGTAATTATTTTAGTGAAAATGCTAGAAAACATATTTTTTTTTAATTTTAAAATTATCCTAGAGCTTTAAAATTTAATATCTCACTAAATACACCTAAGAAAAATGTGGGGTTTGTTCCTAAGTGATTAAAATTCAAAATGGGACATTTTGGTGAATTTTATTATTTTTGTGATTTTTATTATTTTTTAATTATTAAAATATTAAAATAATATTAAAAATCAACTTTTTTAGAAAATTGAAATTTTAATTTTCTTAGATTCCCCAAATATCAGAGAGGCTCCAAAACTAATTTGGTGAATTTTTAAAAAGTATTTTAAAAGTTATGAATTTTTAAAGTTTAAAATGACTAAGTGGCTTAATCAACCCAATTAGTAGGGCTAACCAAGTCCAATTGACCTCAAATTTTTATGGTGGGTTCCTCTGATCCTAAAGGTCAGTGGAGAATTGATTTCAGGTCAATTTGATGTATGGTTAACTCTAACTAATTAGAGACCTATTTTGGGTGTTTAAGCTAATTAGGGTTGTTTTAAATGAACTAACTCAAAACCTATTTTTCCTAGGGTTCTCTGGTCATAAGGAACATCATCAAATTTTCCTAGAATTTATTTCACAACATGCTATTTATTGGAATTAAAATACTCAAAAAAAGTAACATGAACTTGAAAAATCAATAACTCTTCATAGGGATGGCCTCTGACTTTGGAAAATTCAGGGAATGTTCCCAAATTCAGAGGCTTCAAAAGCCCTATGGTCTCATGCCATGGTGAATTGTATACATGCATGGAGAATTAAAAGTATGCAGAGAGTAAATAAATTATTAAAAATAAAATACTTGATGAAATTAAATGATTTCTTGTCCACATTATTCTCCTCTGTTCACTGAGCAAGAGAGTATTTTTATTTTATTTTTCTGATTTTTCTACACAAAGTTATGAATTTTTGAAGTTTAGGGAATTAAATAAATAGAAAATACCCCTAATTTTCTATTTATCCACGCGGCGCCAACTCATCTTCGGCATCTCCGAAACGCCGCGTGTCGCGCTCCCATTCGACGCCGCCATCTGTCTCAGAGCTCCGGGCCCCGCGGTTCTTGTACCATCTCCTGGTCCGACGCCATCTGAGTCGTCCGTCCGCGCGTGTATTGAATGGACGGCATCCGTTCATCGTCCCCGAGCGTCCTCACCCGAGAGCCGTCCACACTAAATCCCTAAGATCTCACTCGATACTCAATGGATTTTCATGTTCTTATGCTCTATGGATTCGTCTTGAAGAGACGAACACATCTATACGGTTATCATGCATTGAAATTAAAGCATTCGAAATGGAGAATCTCTAGAAGCTCGGGATGAAGAATTAGCTCATACCTTTGCTCAGAGAAGTGTGGCTTCAATCTGAGAGTTGTTGCACCTTCGATTGGATCCCGCGAAGCTCCGGATGAAGTCTCCCGGTCCGGTGAATTGTCTAGATGTGATTTCGACTAAGCCCGATCACAAAGCTTGGAGGTCGGAGCAACCGGGTGGCCCGGAGATGGGGCTTTCTGCGTGGACACTTTCCCTTGGTTCGGTGAAGGTGTAGAACCAATCAATTTGGGGATTGGCTCACCGTGGAGAAGTGTCCTGGTTTTGGGTAGAATTTCAACTCCGAAATTGAGCTCGCAGAGAAGAAATGGCGGGGGATCTCACTGGGGATCAAGTGCTCTGTGTATGGGGAGGAGTCTGGAACAATTTAGGCAGAGTTTCCTTAAGGTTTGTTTTCAGCACCTCCCATGGCCGAGAGGGGTGGTGTTTAAATAGGAGAGGGTGGAAAGCCTCCCAGGGAGAGTTAGGGCTTGGGATCAGCTGCTCTTGGCAAGAGAAGAACAACTCCAATGGCCACTGGGGATGGGGCAGCTCAGCAGGTGAGAATTTCAAGTTGGGCTCACATGTGAGCTCTCGGCCATGGTGTTTTCCGGCGGCCTGGTGGCTGGCCGGCCAGGCATGGGTCACCATCCTGTTCAGGTGGGTCAGGGCTGGGGTTTGGTGCATTCAATTGATGTTTGACATGTGTAAAGTGGTTGAATCAAAGTAGAAAGGGGAAGGGGTCATTTTGGCTCATTTTGGTCAACCCATGTAAATGGGTTGGGTGCACCTTCCCATGGCTAGCTTGGAGTCGAAGATAAAGTGGTTTAGGTCGGCTTAATTAGTGGGGAAGGGTCACCATCCAAGTACAATTAAGCTTAAGCATGGTTTAGTGGAGTCATGGAAGTGGCTAAATCACCCTTAAGGGAATCATTAAAGGACTCCCTCCTTTTGCCAAAAATGACATGGTGATGTGTAAAGTGGCTGCCATGGCTTGCATATGGCTTGTGCATGGCTTCATGGCTCCATTTGGCTTGGGAAAAGGTTGGGTCAATTTCATAAAAATGGGTTTTAAGAATTTTGGATATTTTGGTGAAAATTTGCATGAAGCTTGATTTGGAATGGTTTAATTGATGATTTTGAAACTTAGGGGTGATTTTGATTAAATGGATGATGAGGGAAAGTGCCATGTGGGCTTTGGATGGATTTGGGCTTTTGAATGTGGTGAAGTGGGCTTTTAGGAAAGTTTAAGAGGAATGGGCTTTTTGATTTTAGGATGGGCATTTGGGTGAAGATTTTGTGAAGGAATTTGTCAAATAAATGTCATAATTGGTTTAGGGATGTTCTATGAAGGGCTTGGAGTCAATTTGATGTGATTTGGGGTTGAATTGGTTTGAATTTGGATTTATTTGGTAAGTGGGCCAATATAGGTCCAAGTGGGCCAAGTTGGTCCAATGTTGGACTAGGGTTGAAATTGATGTAAAATCAATGTTAAGAAATGTTTATGGGAGTGTTTCAAAGAGGTTTTGGCTTTGGTTAGGCTTTGATTTTGGGGTTTGGGCTCATTTGGGTTAGGTTTGGGTTTAGGTCAAAAATGGGCCTTTTAGCTTTGGGTTGAATTTGAGTGGGGTTTGGGTCTAAATTTTGGGCAAATCATGTTAGTTTTTTGTTTGTGGGAATGTTAAAGAAGATTTAGAAAAGGTTTGGGGTTAATTGGAGTTGAATTGGGTGAGTTTGGGTTAGGTTTGGGTCATGGGTCCAAATTGGGCTTTAAGGCCAAAAGTTAGATTGGATCCAAATGTCAATCAAATTGGACTTGGATTTGGTCTAGATTGGTGTTGGGAATGTTGAATTGAAGTTTAGAACTGAATTGGACCAGAATTTGGGTCAATTGGATAAGTTTGGTTTGACATTGGGTTCACTTAGGGTTAAAATGGGTCAAATTGGGGTTTTTTATAAAAGTAGGGTAAATTGACAAAATCAGCCCATGGTGTAGTTGGACAAAATGAAATTGGGAATATTTGGGATTTTCTGGAATTTTCTGGGAATTTTCTGAATTTTTGGATTTTGGGTTAAGATGGGTATTTTGGGTATTTGGAGGGTATTGGGAGGTTTTCTTGGAATTTTTGGTATTTTTGGGTATGGATGATCAATTTAAGTGATGTGGAAATGTTTGGGATTGATTTTGGAGAATTTTGGGTAATTTGGAAATTTTTGAGAAATTTGGGTAATTTCGAGGGTTTTGGGTAAAGTAGGCGTGTGTAGGGTCCCGGGGGTCAAAAATTAAAAATTTGGGAAATTGAAGATTGGGTGGATGTAAGTGGAATGAAATCATTTTGGTTGATCCATGAAGCCATATCAAGCCCATATGAGCCATGAAGCCATATCAAGCCCATATGAGCCATGAAGGGACCCATTTGAGGCATTCACTATGTTGTTCCTAACCCTCTTAGCCAAGGGCTTAGGGGTTAAGGACCATCCATGTGAATCACCTACATGAGTCAGGAGTTCAAGTTAGGTATGGGTGTGGTTTTAGGAGGTGTGTGGAAGTGTAGTGTGTAGGTGTAGTGTATAAGTGTAGTATGTGTAAGTCATCCCCTTCACCAAACCAGGCCACCTAGGACAGTCCTAAGGCCAAAGAGTCCTATAGGAACTCATCCTTTAAACTTCCACATTTGATTTCAACCCTCTAGGTGATTAGGGGTCCACAGTCAAGTTTGTGGAGTTTGCAGGGAGTTAAGAAGTAGTTTGAATTTCTAAATGGTGGGTCCCAATTCTAGTCCTCTAAGATAGTCAAAGGAAAAGCCTAAGGCTAGATCCTGAGCACTAAAAAGAAGAAGAGAAGACCTCATCAAAAATGAGGTCAACAAATGGACCCCCAATAGGTGTGGTGAGCTGACGGAGCACACCGCGCGTATTAGCGTTGACCGAAGCGATCAACAAAACCAACACAGATGTCCAAGTGACGAACTTAGGACGAAGTAGAAGAGTTTCCGCTGGGGAGTAGCAAGTATATCTCTGAAACCGGAGATTCCTGAACTCTCGCTGGGAAAGGAAAAGTAGGTGAATCCCAAATCACAAGATCTAGGGGAATTTCGATTTAGATTTTATTTTGTTTCAATTTAAGTTTTGATGTGTGAGCTTAGATTTTAGTTTGGAGTTTTAATTTAGATTGAAGTTTTGTCAAAATTAATTTGAAGGACTTGATTTGAAATGAAAATTGGAATTCTGAGGTTTTAGATGTAACATCTTCAACCTCGAAAGAAAATTGAATTGATCAAATTGAATCATTGCAATGAGGAGAGATCTCAGAGCAATGCGGTATTGGATGTAAAATCCTTAACCTCAAGAGTTTGATTTTGATGTATTTCATCGCAATAGGGAAAGAATCCTAAAGCAATGCAGTCTCGGATGTAAAATCCTCAACCCAAAAGTTTGATTTTGATGTATTTCAGTGCAATAGGGAAAGACTCCTAAAGCAGTGCAATCTTGGATGTAAAATCCTCGACCCAAAAATTTGATTTTGATGTATTTCAGTGCGATAGGGAAAGAATCCTAAAGCGAGTGCAGTCTTGGATGTAAAATCCTCGACCCAAAAGTTTGAATTTGATGTATTTCAGGTGCAATAGGGAAAGAATCCTAAAGCGAGTGCGGTCTTGGATGTAAAATCCTCGACCCAAAAATTTGAATTTGATGTATTTCGAAGTGCAATAGGAAAGAATCCTAAAGCGAGTGCAGTCTTGGATGTAAAATCCTCGACCCAAAAGTTTGAATTTGATGTATTTCAGTGCAATAGGAAAAGAATCCTAAAGCGATGCGGTCTTGGATGTAAAATCCTCGACCCAAAAGTTTGAATTTGATGTATTTCGAGTGCAATAGGGAAAGAATCCTAAAGCAATGCAGTCTTGGATGTAAAATCCTCGACCCAAAAGTTTGAATTTGATGTATTTCAAAGTGCAATAGGGAAAGAATCCTAAAGCAAGTGCAGTCTTGGATGTAAAATCCTCGACCCAAAAGTTTGAATTTGATGTATTTCAGAGTGCAATAGGGAAAGATTCCTAAAGCGATGCAGTCTTGGATGTAAAATCCTCGACCCAAAAGTTTGAATTTGATGTATTTCAAGTGCAATAGGGAAAGAATCCTAAAGCAAGTGCAGATCTTGGATGGAAAATCCTCGACCCAAAAGTTTGAATTTGATGTATTTCGGTGCGATAGGGAAAGAATCCTAAAGCAAGTGCGATCTTGGATGTAAAATCCTCGACCCAAAAGTTTGAATTTGATGTATTTCGAGTGCAATAGGAAAGAATCCTAAAGCGATGCGGTCTTGGATGTAAAATCCTCGACCCAAAAGTTTGAATTTGATGTATTTCGAGTGCAATAGGGAAAGAATCCTAAAGCGAGTGCGATCTTGGATGTAAAATCCTCGACCCAAAAGTTTGAATTTGATGTATTTCAAGTGCAATAGGGAAAGATTCCTAAAGCGAATGCAGATCTTGGATGTAAAATCCTCGACCCAAAAGTTTGAATTTGATGTATTTCAAGTGCAATAGGGAAAGAATCCTAAAGCAATGCGATCTTGGATGTAAAATCCTCAACCCAAAAGTTTGAATTTGATGTATTTCGAGTGCAATAGGGAAAGAATCCTAAAGCAAGTGCGGTCTTGGATGTAAAATCCTCGACCCAAAAGTTTGAATTTGATGTATTTCAGGTGCAATAGGGAAAGAATCCTAAAGCGATGCGGTCTTGGATGTAAAATCCTCGACCCAAAAGTTTGAATTTGATGTATTTCGGTGCAATAGGAAAAGAATCCTAAAGCGAGTGCGATCTTGGATGTAAAATCCTCGACCCAAAAGTTTGAATTTGATGTATTTCGATGCAATAGGGAAAGAATCCTAAAGCGATGCGGTCTTGGATGTAAAATCCTCGACCCAAAAGTTTGAATTTGATTGAGATTTGATTTGAGATCTGGAAGATCGAATTCGAAATTTGGAAGGATGAGTTTGAACTCGATTGAAATTTGATTTAAGATTTGATTTGAAATTTGGAAGATCAAATTTGAAATTTGATCGAGATTGGATTTGAAATTTGATTGAGAATTTGATTTGTGATTTGATTTAACATTTATGTTGATTTTGTTTATCTTCTAATGATTCAAAATTTTTTTTATCGTTTATTTAATGTTCATGTGAATTTGGTGTTCGTCATTTTTTAAGATTTTTAAGGAAAGTTTTCTCTTATTCTTCTTTTTATTTCTTTTATGTTCTTTGTTCGAAGTTCATTTAACTTTAATGGCGTTTCCCAATCAATTTGCACAAAAGAGGTGAAGGCCAAAAAAACGTGACATGGTCACTTTCATTCCAATCATGTAGAAGATACATCATACATTTTGATCTGGAATATATTTCATACAATCCATGTAAACTCAAAACGGACTGTGTATGATCTTTGTCGATCCATCAAAGAAGCATCTGTCAAAAATCCATGTCTGAATAGTGGGGTACATGGTTAATAACATCACCTTCCAAGCCATCCTTGGCAAGGATGTCGTCTGGATGTACGTTGGAGGTGTGATATCTCCCATGTAACTCACAGCTCGTAAGGCCGGAGGTTCTCTAGCTCCGGGTCCGGTCGGAAATGGTAAGGTGTCTTCCTCGTCATCCATTCTCCGGAAAGTAAGCGAGATCCGCTTCACTCGGTACTCCCGGTATGCAATGTTTAGCGATATCCGCTCCGTTGCCCTTCGGTATCATGACGGAACCTACCGGTAAAGGTATCTTCACCGGCCCTCGGAACTCACCCGTGCTCGCTATCCGGAGGTCGGATCCGAACATGATGTTACACTCATTCGGGAAAGAGATCGTGCGAAAGGTCCGACAAAGTCGTGGTGATCTATATGTGGGGGTATGCGGTCACTCTGTTTGTTGATGTTGATAATGCAACTATTGGGTATGCAATCCGCTGGCGTACCCTCCATGTTATCAATCTCTTCACCATTCTCTTGATGACTAATGGCATCGGATCTACTTGCCCATGACGAGTATTCCCGGTGGGTTTCCCTTCCTGTCTTCGACAAAGTTGTAGCAGCATCCGCATTGTATTGTGATTCTTCCCTTCCCTGGCATCCATCTCCGGGGTTCTGAGTAGGTATTTTCCCTTAGGCGGCCTGCTCGGCCCATTCTTTTCAAATCTCGGATACAATCCACGATTTGCTGTTGTTCATACTCTGAGAATACGTCTGTATGTAGCTCGAGGCCCTCTAGTATATTGATTCTTCTACCTTTAATTCTCTCGAAGTATTCAAAGGTTTTCTTTCAACATTCTGCATTCTCTCCAGCTCGTATTCCGGAATGATCTGCGGATGGCGAGGCCTTGTGACATATTGTGGGATATATGGTTCAATCCCTTCACGTTCTCCCGTATACCTCGGCTCCTCGGGGATGATGCTCGTCGGGACATCCCCGGGGTTGCTTCGCAACAAGGTCATGCATTACTGGTGGTTCTATCCGGTGGCGTGGTAGCCTTCTTTCTTCTGGTCTTTGTGAGATTTCCCTGGTTCTTTCTGTTATCCTAGGAGCTGGCCTCCTTTCTTCAGGTTCCTGGTGAACCGGTGTCCTTGAAGTGTACGTACTGGCGGTAGTAACTGTCTCGTTGCGCTGGTCCGCAGCTAGTTTTGTTAACATCTTACGGATACGACGATTCTTATTTCTTCGTTGCGTTGCTGTGAGAGTAGCTCTCCGCACTTCTTGAATCTCTGTGGGCGCGGCGCTGACAAGCCTGCCCTCTGCTGTAGCGACTACAGACTTCATTTTCTTGTCTTCTTCAGTATTTGCCTTTCTTTTCTTGTTCTTTGGATTGGTGGATTGGGCCACCCACTTTCATCACCTGTCCGCCGGGCGGTTCTTCTCGATCAACCGGGACCCGGTCACTTTCCTCGTATCGTAGAGCCTGCCGGTGCGAAATCCGAGTCAATCTCGATTATCGCTCCATCTTTCACCCTCTTTTCATCGAGTGCAAGGCTTACGCCATTCTTAAAGTTCAGGACCAACCGCCCGTTCGACATTTCCCTGCGAAAAGACAAGGAAAAGGATCAGGGGCTGTACTAAGAACAAGAACATTAAGAAAATGTTTATTAAAGACATTTTTTTATTATATTATTTTTTTGTATTTTTCAAATTTAACAGGAATGAAGTAGGATAAGATCAGGAAAGAGATTTTGATTTGGAAAAGAAAACAAGGAAAACTTAATTATCATGATTTTATTTATTTTAACACATTTTATTATTTTTTGGGTTCGGACCCAATCATAAGTAATTACTTTGCCCGTGTTTCTTAGGGATGAAGAATTCATTCCTTCAAAACATCAGGTAGCGTAATACTTTTTTAAGTATCGTCCGTTGATCGGAAGCATATGTCGTTCTCCCTGGCAATTCACTAACTGGTAGGAATCTCCTGATTATACTGCTTCAACCACAAACGGTCCTTCCCAAGTGGGTTCAAATTTTCCTCCTATCTTGCGGTGTGCAAGGATAAGTCTCTTGAGAACGAGAACTAAGTCACCAACTTTGAAGGTTCTTGGGCGGACCCGGTTGTCATGGGCTTGAACCATCTTAGCTTGGTATAGTTCTAAATCTCGCTGTGCGCTGCAAGTCTTTTCCCTTCCAAGCTTTCTAATTCTTCGAGTCGTAATTTGGCGTTTTCTTCGTCGTGATCTTGTTTGCAACTCGCAATTCGAGTGAAGGAAGCCGAACCTCTAAAGGTAACACCGCCTCGGACCCATACACCAGAGCGTAAGGTGTAGCTTGAGTAGGAGTTCTAAAGATTGTCCGGTAGGCCCATAAGGCTTCTAACAACTTCTCGTGCCAATTTCTCTTATTATCGTCCAAAGTTTTCTTCAAGATTTGAACGAGAGTTTTATTAAAAGCCTCAGCGAGGCCGTTTGCTCTTGGGTAGTAAATTGTTGAGTATCGCCGGTCGATTCCGTGTCTCCCGACAAAATTGTTGATTTGTGTGCTTCGAATGCTCGATCCATTATCCGAGATGATCCTGCGCGGCACCCCGAAACGGTAGACAACTTGGTTCTTGAAAACCGTAGCACGTGGTGTGCTTTCACTTCTCTAAGTGGAACTGCCTCTGCCCACTTGGAAAAGTAATCTGTAGCCGCAAGAATGAAGCGATGTCCTTTTGAAGATGGTGGTTCTATCGGACCCACTATATCCGTGCCCCAACATTCAAATGGCCACGACGCAATTGTCGGGTGCAGCACATTTGGAGGTTGGTGTAGAACCACTCCGTGCACTTGGCATTAATGACAGCTCTTGGCGATTTTCATGCGATCGGTCATCATCGAGGGCCGGTAGTACCCTAGTCTTTTAATTTTCATTTTCATCTTCGGACCCGACTAGTGAGCACCACAGAGTCCTGAATGCACCTCCTTAACAATTTCACGGGCCTCGGACCCGCTTAGGCACCTTAGCCACATTTGATCAAAAGACCTTATGTACAGTGTGTTGTTTATTAATGCGTAGGACAGAGTTCTTTTCTTGATCTGATGGGCTCGCGACCTATCGTCTGGTAGCTTTCTTGTTTGCAGGTAGTCTATTAATGGCCGTCGCCAATCTTCCGTGTTTTCCGTCACTGCTGCAAGTCGATTCTTTTTCCTTTTCGATTTGTGTATTGTGTCTATGTCAAGCTGTGATAGGACCTGACGTCCGTGAACTGACACTTCCACTGATTCATCTTGCAAACAGGCAAATTCTTTTGCGAGACGGGCTAAAGCATCTGCTAAAGCATTTTCTTTTCTGGGAATTTTGTAGATCGTTACATTTGGAATCTGTTCCAACAGCTGTATGGCATACTGGAAGTATTGTTCGAGTCTTGGCTTTAAAATTCTGTACTGTCCGGCGATCTGTTGAATGATTAACTGTGAATCCCCGTAGATGTTGATGTTTGTTATCCCCATTTGAATAGTTAATTCCGGTCCCGTTATGAGAGCTTCGTATTACGCTCGTTTTTTGTACACGGTTCTGTCAAGTGGTAGGAGTATCTTAACATCCCCCGCTCCGGTGTTATAAAGATTAGCCCGATTCCTGCCTTACTCGGGCACTATCACTTGCGATTCTTTGTCTTTGTGTGCTCGAAGATGCTCCGTCGAAATACAATTCCCAACGTCGATCATCAGGGTCTTCTAGATTCATTATTTGTTCATCTGGCAAATCGTCATTGAGAGGAGATTCTGCCGGTAAAGGGTGTGCTGCGAGAAAGTTTGCTAAGGCTTGTCCCTTTACGGCTTGAAGAGGCACGAAAGTTATATCGAATTGCAATAATATCATTGACCATCTGGCGAGTCTGTCGGAAAGTGTTGGACGAGTCATCAAGTATTGCAATGGATTAAACTTCGAGATTAGGTTGACCTTATGAGAAAGCATGTAGTGCCTGAGCTTTTGAGCGGCGAAGATCAAGGCCAAACAATGCTTTTCAATTGCGGGATACCTTACTTCCGTCAGAAGTAAACGACGGCTTAAGTAGTAAAGAGCATTTTCTTTACCCTCATCATTGACACAGGCTAACGGGGCTAGGAGAGAGTCGTCTAGAGCCACGGTGTAAAGTATCGGCGGTCTACCCGAGGCCGGGGCTGCTAAGACAGGAGGTGTCATTAAATATTGTTTAATGTCCTCGAAGGCCTTCTGGCATTTCTCTTCCCAAATAAATTTGGTGTCCTTTTTAACTAGTGCCGAGAAAGGCTGACACCTACCTGACAGGTTTGAGATAAAGCGTCGAATATATGCCAGTTTCCCTTGAAAAGATCGTAGTTGTTTTATGGTTTTGGGAGGCGGCATTTCTAAGATAGCTTTAATCTTTTCCGGGTCGATTTCAATTCCACGATGTCGGACAACGAATCCTAAGAATTTCCCGGAGGTGACACCGAAGGCGCATTTTAAGGGATTCATCTTAAGGTTAAATTGTCTTAATTGTTCGAAAACAATTCTCAAATCATACAGGTGGTTTTCCTTTACTTTGCTTTTGATGACCACATCGTCCATGTAGCATTCGACTTGATTGTGGATGAGATCATCAAAAATTCTTGTCATTGCTCTTTGGTAGGTTGCTCCTGCGTTCTTCAGTCCGAATGTGATTACTGTGTAGCAAAATACTCCGATCGGCGTCCTGAATGCTGTAAGCTTTTCATCTTCTGGAGCCATTTTTATCTGGTTGTATCCTGAAGATCCATCCATGAACGAGAATATTTCATGTGTTGAAGCAATGTCGATCATTAATTCTGGATCGGTAGAGGGAATTCATCCTTTGGACATGCCTTGTTTAAATCTGCGAAGTCCACACGGATTCCGATCCGACCATTCTTCTTTCGACCGGCACCACATTGGCTAACCAAGTCGGGTATTGTTCTTCACGGACAAATTTAGCGTACTATTAGTTTTTTAACTTCGGCTATGACTTGTTGTTCGATTTCCAGACGCATTCTTCTGGGACCTTGTCTGACCGGGACAGAAGTAGGATCCACTCCTAGCTTATGGACTGCAACCTCTGGAGCTAATCCTGGCATCTCGTCATAATTCCAAGCAAAACAGTCTTTAAATTCCATTAATAACTTGATTATTTCTTCGGAGTCTTCTTTGTTGAGTAAGAGTTAACAAAGGTAGGTCTAGGCTCTTCGCTAGTACCTAAGTTAACTTCTGTTAACTCATCAATTGTAGATTTAATTTCTTCTTCGAATTCTGGTGGAGCGTCTCCAATTTGTAAATCTTCGAATTCTTCACGTAGTTTCCATGCGGTTTTATTGGACTCGCAAGTGACAACCAAACAAAATTCAGTATCGTCAACTGACCCTACTGTGCCGAATCCGAGTCCATACTTTGAATTGGGAGGACGACCGGAGTTATTCCATAATTTTTCAAAATGTTGAGATTGACCTTTTGTCCATTGTCGAGGTAAGAAACCACATTGAATTAAATTTTGAACACAGGGAGAGTACCACTCAAAAGGTAATTCCATTAATTCTGATGAAGTGACATCTTCGAATTGTACATGATTTTCAGTTTTGGAGGAAGAAGCACCACGGTAGAATTTGATTGGCCTTGCACCGTCGTTACGTACTTCTTTGACCACCATACCCTCGATCTTATTAGAATGGATCGGGGTTAGGGTCATAGTATGTACGTAGTGGTTAATCTTCTCGTACATTGATTTGTATTCTTCGTTCTTCTCATCTTCGAGAGAGATCTTGAATTGCGGCTTCTTCTGACTTATTGTCGCTGCTTCTTGCTTGACTTCTTTTTCTTCTTCAGAACTATCTTCCCAATCAACATTGATGGCTGGTTTCCTCCGTCCAACTGTCCTAACGTCTCTACCACGACCTCGTCCCCGGCCTCGACCTCGGATGCGAGTTGTGGAGAAACCTTCACCATCTCGCCGGAAGGGCGTGGTGAGTGACTGTTGGACTAGAACTTCAGGTTCTTCGTCGTTCTGAACTTTCTTTGCTTCATTTGCTACGGTATCTCTTGAGAAGATCGTTTTCTTTGGCGGTGCATAATAAGCTGCATCTTCATGGATTCCAATTTCATGTACGGAGAATGGTTGCAAGTCACCTTTGATGCACTGTTCCCCTCCATCGTAGTATTTGATACACTTGTGTAGAGATGATGGTACCATCCTGTTTTCATGTATCCATGGTCGGCCCAGTAGAGCGTTGAACGATGTTTCTGAATCGATTATATGAAATTTTGTTGTTGTCTTTGCTAAGTCACCGGTCTTCATTAATAACGTTATTGACCCGAGGGCTCTTTCTCCTTTCTGGTTGAATCCTCTTAATAACATTTTGTCGGCTCCGAGCTCGCGAGCATCAATTTCCAAATATGCTAGTGTTCGAAGACTCATTATATTGATTGATGCTCCTGGATCCACCAATACTTTGGAGAGCGTAAACTTCCCGATTCTAACTGAAATGTACAACGGTCGGTTGTGGTCTGCTATCCCAAGTAGAAGGTCATTATCCGTAAAGGTAACACCTCGCTGTTCCTTTAACGAGCAAACCTCATCTAAGGAATCTCCGGCCATTTAAGCTAAGCAAATTTCCGGATCAAGTAAGGCCTTGATCAGAGCTTCTCTCATCTCCTTTGATAAGATGAGAGCATCGTAAATGCTCAGTTTGGCCGGTAGTTTCCTAAGATGGGCTAACACGTTGTAGTCCACTTTGTTTCCATGCGTCTCGGCTTCTTCTCGAATGGGTATTTCTTCTGCTGGGGTTGGTTCTTCTTGAACAACCACCTGCTTTCCTTTGTCTTTTGGACCCATTCTTGGAGGTAGAACTTTTCCACTTCTCAAGTTGACTTCTGTAATTTCCTCCGAATCTAGTATTGAGCTTGCCGGTGTGTCTTCTTGAATCGGAGTGACAGGCTCTTCCGGATTATCTTCAGAGTCTGAAGGTTCTAACTCTATCGTGACTGGAGCTCCTCGAAACTCACAGATAGATCCGTTGCTTGTTGAACTCTCGTAGCCTGCTTGATGGATGTCTTCTTCGTTATTTTGATTGTCGAGATCGTGTATGATTTGAGAATTGTCGTTGGTATCGAAATCGATATCCGGATTGTCGCTAGTTACGTAATCGTTAGAAACAGTCAAACGTAGCCAACGCCATCACCCTTATCATTATATGATCCCACCGAAGTGAGCGAGATAATCATACAAAATCGGAGGTTCGAGGGATTTCTCCCCCGAATCGGAAACAACTATCCTAGGATAAGCGGCCCCTAGTCCAGCCTTAGGAGTCTCGGTCCCCTCTTCTTCGTCGATTTTCTTCTTTTCTTCAATCGCCTCCTGTTGAGGTGGTTCTTCTATCGCAAGTGATAGTACCGGCTTAACGAGGTCTCGAACTACGAATTGAAGCTCGCATCGAAGCGGTTCGGATGCTTCGTCTAAAATCTTCTTCGAAGACCTTGTCCGAGCGGTAGTCCATCCATCGTCGGTTGCATAGGGATCCATCGGAATGACGGGATCGGTTGAGATAACATTGACGGAACCTCCTTTCGGGGTTCCTTCATGTACTCCTTCGGGATTGTTATATTTCCTTCCGAAGGTTGTCGTTGAGCCAACTTTTAAAGGTAATGCAATCTTCTATCTTGTGCCCAAGCATCCGGTGGTAGGGGAAAAAGTTGGGATCACCTTTCTTGTTGACTTCCTCTGGTCTTTTAGGCTCTGGCAGCTGGAAATCTGGAGTCTTCATCAGATCGCGGAACATTTTCGATGCTTGCTTCATTCTTGAACGGATATTCTCTCGCTCGAAGTTCCCTTAATGTACGTTGCGGACGAGACGGTTGTTCATACTGCGGAGACGACCGATAGTTGGACCGGGATTGCTTGGTAATTCTGTTGTGGTTCTTGCGGCCGTTACGGTGGTATTTGCATCGGTTGCTTGCCTTTGTCAATTCGCTGCAATGATCCCGGATTTCTTTTCGAAGGTCTTCACCGGCTTCGCTTGTCCGTCTTGTCGGCGAAACTTAATTGCTTCGCCTCTTCTTGCAAGCTTCCGGCCTTGCTTAACAACTTCTCGAAAGTCTTAATAGTGAATCCTTTGAGGAGAAGTGCTTATCGAGCCGTGAATGCTTTTAAGTAAAATGCCGACTGCATGTTGTTCTTGCAGTTGTGGTTCACACTTCATGCTTAAGTTTCTCCATCGAAGTATGTAATCCACCAAAGTTTCATTCGGCCTTTGTTTCTCTACCACTAAATCACCTATAGTGATG
Organism: Papilionanthe hookeriana x Papilionanthe teres; assembly: GCA_022702705.1. Taxonomy (NCBI): domain Eukaryota; kingdom Viridiplantae; phylum Streptophyta; class Magnoliopsida; order Asparagales; family Orchidaceae; genus Papilionanthe; species Papilionanthe hookeriana x Papilionanthe teres. The sequence continues at coordinate 39,214,011 of CM040422.1, forward strand.
TGGTGCCGAGCTCCGGCGAATCGCTTGATGAAGAGGTTCTCTAGCTCCGAGAACGTCTTCACCGAACCATTTGGTAATTCGCATACCGGTCGAAGGCGATTCTTGACGGACTGGCGACAAGCTGTCGGAAGAGTAATGCATCGCTCCCGCCGGCATTACAACAAGCGGCACGAAAGTGTGCAACATGCTTGTCGGGGGTTCCCGGTTCCGTCGAAGGTCTTGAACGGAGGTGGTACGAAGCCTTTCGGGTATTGGACGGCGTCGAATTCTTCTGGGTAAGGTCTACCCGTCCGAATGGATGTCCCGCTCTTCGATTGTGCTAAGGCTTCTCGCACCTGCTGTTCCACCATGTTCTTGATATCCTTTTCAGGGATCATACTTTGTGTGGTATCCTTTTTCAGCTGGTCATCCCCATTGACGGATGTAATCTCCTTTCCTCCGTCTACGATGTGAATGACCTCTGGGGGTGTCTCTACTATGTGGTTATACTTGACTGCGGAGAGTGGCCGGAGCTACGGCCATCTCTTCCATCCTTTTCGCCATTTGAGCGATCGTGTCGTCTTTCTCCCGAAGCTGCCTTCTCATCGGTTCCGGCTCCTCTCTTTCTGCGGCTGCGGGAGCACCTTGCGAAGGCGATGAAGCTCGTGTCTCGACCATATTGATTTCGCATATTCGTCGTCCATGAATTCCGATGAATCGATCTCATCTCCGAACTTTTCTTCTCTTTCTTTTGCCAACCGTCGGATATCGGTTCTTAACTTTTCCATGGCATCTTCTAGCGGGGCTTTCTGTGTGTCCTCGCGGTTGTCATGCGATAGCTGCCGGGTCCCCTTTTCACGAGTCCCCTTTATCGCGAGTAACACTTTCTTCGCATTCCGGCCTCTCGGCGAGACTTTCTTTCTCGGGGCTGCTCGTTTCGATCTTAAGCGCCCAGTAGTGGGACGCCATACCATCCTTCTAGCGGCGGAAGGTCTAGGACCGGATGGTGCGTCGGTCAAATGCTTGGAAGGTGGTATCCTCCCTGATCTGTAATCCCGAGACTACGACGGGCGGACTAGCCTTCATTCTTTTACTTGGCTTTTCTGTCATGACGGCGGGCTCTACTCGTGGCCCAAGACGGGATTTGACTGGCACCCGCCCTATCCTTCGTAGAATCTCCGATACGGGGCAGTTTTCCTTCTTTGCTAACTTTTCTACCAAAGTTTGCAGTCGAGCAAACGACGTAGTTCTAGTTCTTTTCTTGCGGCTATCGTTGTAATATGCGGGCAGAGGTAATGTGGCGACAATCTTGCGAACATTCTCCTCATCCTCTGCGACGGAGAGGGGATGGAACTTGCTTCCTCCCAAGAGTGGTATGTAGTCGAGCGGCGGTGTATATTCACGGTAGTCGTGTATATTCGGCGGCGGTGTATATTCGGGCGGTTACGGGATTTCCTCCGGAAAGCGATTTCGGCGGCTACGGCTTCTGCGGCGATCTTTCTACTTCGTTTCTTCTTTGGGTCCTTGTTAGTGACGGAATCTTTGAAGCTGGACCCGATTTCGAAAACGGAATGTCTTACGGAAGATTCGTACCCTCCACGGTAACGGGTTTACCATAGTTACGGATTTCTTTCCCCTTTGATTTGGCGAAGTCGGGGTAGGTGCGAAACAACTAGACCGGTGGGGGTAGTAAGAACGGTCCTCCTGCGGACGGCGAGTACTCCTCCTAGTCGGGATCCTTTACGGGGAGGAAACTCTTGGGTCGACCTAAGGTTGAACTCGAGCGGCGGTTCCTCGGCTTCGGATACCTTGTTCGTCGGTGCGAAGAGGGAGACGTCGGTGACCTTGACATTCGTGTTTTCAAATCCTCGTCCGAATCGGATGATCCCATTGTCGGGCGGCTCATCCTTATAGACGGCGAAGTCCAGTCCATTGGTGAAGGAGAAAATCGGCTTCGGGGCTTCCATTTCGCGGGGTAGATTCTGGTTGTCAGTCCCAAGTTATGCTTCTTTTCTTTAGGACGAAAAGAAAGGAATTGAAAAGAGTCCGAACTCATTCTTGTTCATGTATTTATAAGAAGGAATCATTTGTTAAAAAAATCATTTATTAGAGGGTTCGTTTATTTAGAACGGAATGTTCAAAGGTGTAGAGAAGGTAAGGAATCCGATTCAGAGTTGGAAAGGAAAAGAGAGTCTTAAGCAAGACTTCTCGACTCGAAGGCTCATTCCTAAACTAACACCTATTGGGGGTCCACCCCACCTCAAAAATGAGGTAAAAGGATCTCGGAACCTCTCTGTTTAGCGGTATCTAAACAGTGGTTCCTAAATCCGAGAGAATGTTGGCTATACTTGTCCAAGGTAGAAATGAACATAGTATTCCAACGGAAAGAAGGGTAGTTTGACCCATTGGGGTCATGGATACACTACCGATTTTTGAAAGAAGAATTAATTGATTATAATGGAGAGAGGAATTTTCCCCAGCGGAGTCGCCGGAAATATGTCGGCATATTTTTTTAGGTTGTGTGTTTTATTTTGAAAAGGGGGGCCGCCTACAGAAACGTCGGCGAATTTAAATTTTAAATTTAATTTAAATATATATATAATTTAGAAAGTAGTATTTGATTTTGAAAATAATTTTAAATTTGAAAATTTTAAGATATGAAATCAAACCGATCTCACATCCCAGAATAGTTTATATAAACGAGCACCACACCATAAGCCGTGTATCTATCCCTAAGGATAGACACATCGCTTGATGGTGCGGCTCGATTAAATAAACTAGAAGATTTGTGACATCCGTTTGGTCCGCGAACCAATTTTATAAGCTGACAAATTCCTCGCTTAATATGAAAACATTAAACGGGGTTTATATTACACAGGTTCTTTAAAATTCCCTATAAGGGCAAGCCCCTATAGTTAATTACATCTTAAGTGACGGGAATCACCTAAGAAAACTCTCGATAATAATCAATAATTCTGCTCTCAAGAATTTCAAAGTTTAAGTTTTTAAGGGATTGAATTTTGGAATTTCAATAGGGAATGGATCAAATTTGGAACATTTTGTTTTGGAAATCCAAAGGAAGAAAGGTAGGAGAAATCACAGATTCGAAGCGAACTTCGGTAATTTCCTGACTATCCTATTGTTTAGCTTGAGTTTAGGAAAGTCCTAATATTATCTGATATTTCAATCTTGCCAATTTTATTTAATTAGGACTTATTTTCGTATGATATGATCATACAAATAGCCTCGAAGATGTGAGGGTTTATGTCGTATCGGACGACTACCTCGGAATCCTAAAACCGGTTAGGGCTTAATTTGCGGTGCGAAATGCACTAACAAAGAGTTGAGGATTTATGTTGCACTAGGCGAAACTACCTCGAAGTCCTATGGCTTTGTTATTTAATTCTAGGACGGTTTTACTGAAGTAGACTCGGGTTTTGCTGATGACGATGGCCGTGTTGCCCACCATGCTCCGAGCTCCTTGTTGTTGCAGAGGTTTAGTTTTAGAAATCATAAATCAGGGGATGAGAAAAGTGTTTTGGTTTAGAGAAAATCTTAATTTCCAAGTGTTTTTTGTGTCTTAATTAAAACAAATCTTAAAGTTGATTATAACGACACCGGTTAAGATCCCACGGTTCCATCCTTCCGGCATCATTATTTTTATCGGATTCACTTAGTTCAGATGAATTTGCTAAACTCAACTGAATGAGTTCCACACTTTCATTTAGGCCGTGGGAAATCCCGTTAGCAACACGTAGGTTACATCATCCAGAGGTATTCCCGATCATCCAACGGGACGTTTTAATTTAGTTGTAATTGTAGTTTTGTGTTCCGTTTGTGATTAAATTTTGAGTTGTTTTATCTTTTGAAATGTTGTGGCGGTGAATTTTATCTTGCAATGACTTTTAACTTAGTTTTAGTTTCAGTTTTAGGGTCTATCCTAAAGGTGTGGGTTTTCATGCAACTGTTGTTTATCATGCAAGAAAAGTAAGTGCGATGCGATTAATGAAATTGCAATAATGTAAATTGCAAGAAAGTAAATTGCAATAAAATAAAAGCGTACCTGGAGGGTCTTCCCGTCATCCCAAGCTGCACTTAAAACACAATTAGAATATTTAAGCAAGTTCCTAGATAAAGCTAAGGGAAGGGTTATGGTTTTCTACCAAATTCCTAATCCTATAGCTAGTCATTTCCTATGACGTCTAGGTTCTTGTGTTTTGGTTTAAGGACGATTTTCTTCATCAAAGAACAATTAAGTCCAATTGTTCTTATAAATGTCCTATCATATTGAGGAAGTGCTCAAGAATAATCTTAAACATCTTTTCAATATTTCTAGGATTGTTTTAAGTCCAAATGGGTTTAATTATACGAATGAATTAATCGTCCGAGAATTCAAGTTTTGTTGTTATCTTACTCAGTGAACTAGGACATTTGAATATCCTATAAGTGAAGTAACATTTCATTTAATGTTTTGTTTAGGAGTTATAATAACTAAAGCTTTCGAGGGTAAATTGGTATTCAAATGGTTTAATTTAAGTTAATGGGTTTAAATTTGGAATAGTGTTCAAGTTGCTTTATATTTAATTTCTTTCTGTTTTAGGTGATGTTATATTTAATTCAATTTAATTTAATTTAATTTAATTTAATTGAGTTTTAATTTAATTTTAATTCAATTTAATTCAATTTAGTTTGATTTGATGTTACATTAATTAATTTGATTTGATTTAAATTTAATTTGATTTAATTTAATTTTAATTTAATTTAATTTAATTTAATTTAATTTAATTTAATTTGATTTTATTTATTTAATTTAATTTAATTTAATTTAAGTTATTTAATTTAATTTAATTTGTTTATTTTAATTTAATTTAATTTAATTTAATTCAACTTTTAATTTTAATTTAATTTAATTTAATTTAATCCAATTTAATTTACTTAATTTAATTTAATTTTTAATTTAATTTTATTTTTTTTAATTTAATTGAAATTTTTAAAAGAGTTTAATAATTTAATTTTAGTTTAATGATTAAGTCTTTTAATGTTTTGAATTTGAGTTATCATTTTAATTAAGAATTGAATATTAATGAGATAATTAATTTAGGGATTTTTAAATTAAAGAATAAATCTCCTCCTAATAATATCCCTATTTTAATAATTCCAATTTTATTATTCTTCCAAATTTAATCAATTATTTAATTAAAGTTTAATCATTTTAAATTGTTTAATGGGTTTCTACCCTTTAATTATTTAAATTTCAATCATCCAAATCAGATTAGGATCAAATATTTTACTTGTTAATTTTTTATTAAACCTAAAGTTTTAATTAAGGGTTAAAATTTTAATTACCACTTTACCCTTTAAGCTTAATAATTTCATAACTCACTAAATTGAACTCAAATGAACTTGAAATTTTTTATATGACTTTACTCATATGTCAATAAAGACATGAGAGGAGAAAATGTGATTTTTCCGTATTTAATTTATTTATATAATTATTTTTGGTGAAAAATAGAGATTTCCAAGGAAAATTTAATAACATGACCAAGGGAAAGTTTCAGTCCTTAAGAAAATTAGGGGACATTCCTAATGACTAGAGGACCACTTGGACTAATTTTGGTGATTTTTTGAAATATATTATTTTTATTATAATTATTTTATGTTTTGGAGTGTTAATTAATTTAAAAATAAAATAAATGTTGAAAAATGAATTTTATATTTTTCAAAAATCTCTCTGATATCAAGAAAATCAGAGAATCAAATTTTGCAATTTTCTGATTTTTTTATGATTTATTGTAATTATTTTTGTGAAAATGCTAGAAAACATATATTTTTTTTAATTTTAGAGAGGCTCCAAAACCAATTTGGCGAATTTTTAAAAAGTATTTTAAAAGTTATGAATTTTTAAAGTTTAAAATGACTAAGTGGCTTAATCAACCCAATTAGTAGGAGCTAACCAAGTCCAATTGACCTCGAATTTTTATGGTGGGTTCCTCCGATCCTAAAGGTCGATGGAGAATTGATTTCGAGTCAATTTGATGTATGGTCAACTCTAACAAATTAGAGACCTATTTTGGGTGTTTAAGCCAATTAGGGTTGTTTTAAATGAACTAACTCAAAACCTATTTTTCCTGAGGTTCTCCGGTCATAAGGAACATCATCAAATTTTCCTAGAATTTATTTCACAACATGCTATTTATTGGAATTAAAATACTCAAAACGAGTAACATGAACTTGAAAAATCAATAACTCTTCATAGGGATGGCCTCCGACTTTGGAAAATTCAGGGAATGTTCCCAAATTCGGAGGCTTCAAAGCCCTATGGTCTCATGCCATGGTGAATTGTATACATGCATGGAGAATTAAAAGTATGCAGAGAGTAAATAAATTATTAAAAATAAAATACTTGATGAAATTAAATGATTTCTTGTCCAAATTATTCTCCTCTGTTCACTGAGCAAGAGGGTATTTTTATTTTATTTTTCTGATTTTTCTACACAAAGTTATGAATTTTTGAAGTTTAGGGAATTAAATAAATAGAAAATAGCCCTAATTTTCTATTTATCCACGCGGCGCCAACTCATCCTCGGCATCTCTGAAATGCCGCGTGTCGCGCTCCCATTCGACGCCGCCATCTGACTCAGCGCTCCGGGCCCCGCGGTTCTTGTACCATCTTCTGGTCCGACGCCATCTGAGCCGTCCGTTCGCGCGTGTATTGAATGGACGACATCCGTTCATCGTCCCCGAGCGTCCTCACCCGAGAGCCGTCCACACTAAATCCCTAAGATCTCACTCGATACTCAATGGATTTTCATGTTCTTATGCTCTATGGATTTGCCTTGAAGAGACGAACACATCTATACGGTTATCATGCATTGAAATTAAAGCATTCGAAATGGAGAATCTCTAGAAGCTCGGGATGAAGAATTAGCTCATACCTTTGCTCAGAGAAGTGTGGCTTCAATCTGAGAGTTGTTGCACCTTCGATTGGATCCCAGCAAGCTCCAGATGAAGTCTCCCGGTGCAGTGAATTGTCTAGATGTGATTTCGACCAAGCCCGATCACAAAGCTTGGAGGCTGGAGCAACTGGGTGGCCTGGAGATGGGGCTTTTGCTGGTGGACACCTTCCCTTGGTCTGGTGAAGGTGTAGAACCAATCAATTTGGGGATTAGCTCACTGTGGAGAAGTGTCCTGGTTTTGGGTGGAATTTCAACTCTGAAATTGAGCTCACAGAGAAGAAATGGCAGGGGGATCTCACTGGGGATCAAGTGCTCTGTGTATGGGGAGGAGTCTGGAACAATTTTGGCAGAGTTTCCTTAAGGTTTGTTTTCAGCACCTCCCATGGCCGAGAGGGGTGGTGTTTAAATAGGAGAGGGTGGAAGGCCTCCCAGGGAGAGTTAGGGCTTGGGATCAGCTGCTCTTGGCAAGAGAAGAACAACTCCAATGGCCAGCTGGGGATGGGGCGGCTCGGTAGGTGAGAATTTCAAGTTGGGCTCACATGTGAGCTCTCGGCCATGGTGTTTTCCGGCGGCTCGGTGGTCGGCCGGCCGAGCATGGGTCACCATCCTGTTCGGGTGGGTCGTGGCTAGGGTTTGGTGCATTCAATTGAGGTTTGACATGTGTAAAGTGGTTGAATCAAAGTAGAAAGGGGAAGGGGTCATTTTGGCTCATTTTGGTCAACCCATGCAAATGGGTTGGGTGCACCTTCCCATGGCTAGCTTGAGTTGAAGATAAAGTGGTTTAGGTCGGCTTAATTAGTGGGGAAGGGTCACCATCCAAGTACAATTAAGCTTAAGCATGGTTTAGTGGAGTCATGGAAGTGGCTAAATCACCCTTAAGGGAATCATTAAAGGACTCCCTCCTTTTGCCAAAAATGACATGGTGATGTGTAAAGTGGCTGCCATGGCTTGCATATGGCTTGTGCATGGCTTCATGGCTCCATTTGTCTTGGGAAAAGGTTGGGTCAATTTCATAAAAATGGGTTTTAAGAATTTTGGATATTTTGGTGAAAATTTGCATGAAGCTTGATTTGGAATGGTTTAATTGATGATTTTGAAACTTAGGGGTGATTTTGATTAAATGGATGATAAGGGAAAGTGCCATGTGGGCTTTGGATGGATTTGGGCTTTTGAATGTGGTGAAGTGGGCTTTTAGGAAAGTTTAAGGGGAATGGGCTTTTTGATTTTAGGATGGGCATTTGGGTGAAGATTTTGTGAAGGACTTTGTCAAATAAATGTCATAATTGGTTTAGGGATGTTCTATGAAGGGCTTGGAGTCAATTTGATGTGATTTGGGGTTGAATTGGTTTGAATTTGGATTTATTTGGTAAGTGGGCCAATATAGGTCCAAGTGGGCCAAGTTGGGCCAATGTTGGACTAGGGTTGAAATTGATGTAAAATCAATGTTGAGAAATGTTTATGGGAGTGTTTCAAAGATGTTTTGGCTTTGGTTGGGCTTTGATTTTGGGGTTTGGGCTCATTTGGGTTAGGTTTGGGTTTAGGTCAAAAATGGGCCTTTTAGCTTTGGGTTGAATTTGAGTGGGGTCTGGGTCTAAATTTTGGGAAAATCATGTTAGTGTTTTGTTTGTGGGAATGTTAAGGAAGATTTAGAAAAGGTTTGGGGTTAATTGGAGTTGAATTGGGTGAGTTTGGGTTAGGTTTGGGTCATGGGTCCAAATTGGGCTTTAAGGCCAAAAGTGAGATTGGATCCCAATGTCAATCAAATTGGACTTGGATTTGGTCTAGATTGGTGTTGGGAATGTTGAATTGAAGTTTAGAACTGAATTGGACCAGAATTTGGGTCAATTGGGTAGGTTTGGTTTGACATTGGGTTCACTTAGGGTTAAAATGGGTCAAATTGGGGTTTTTTATAAAAGTGGGGTAAATTGACAAAATCAGCCCATGGTGTAGTTAGACAAAATGAAATTGGGAATATTTGGGATTTTCTGGAATTTTCTGGGAATTTTCTGAATTTTTGGATTTTGGGTTAAGAGGGGTATTTTGGGTATTTGGAGGGTATTGGGAGGTTTTCTTGGAATTTTTGGTATTTTTGGGTATGGATGATCAATTTAAGTGATGTGGAAATGTTTGGGATTGATTTTGGAGAATTTTGGGTAATTTGGAAATTTTTGAGAAATTTAGGTAATTTCAAGGATTTTGGGTAGGCTAGGCGGGTGTAGGGTCCCGGGGGTCAAAAATTAAAAATTTGGGAAATTGAAGATTGGGTGGATGTAAGTCAAATGAAATCATTTTGGTTGAGCCATGAAGCCATTTCAAGCCCATATGAGCCATGAAGGGACCCATTTGAGGCATTCACTATGTTGTTCCTAACCCTCTTAGCCAAGGGCTTAGGGGTTAAGGACCATCCATGTGAATCACCTACATGAGTCAGGAGTTCAAGTTAGGTATGGGTGTGGTTTTAGGAGGTGTGTGGAAGTGTAGTGTGTAGGTGTAGTGTATAAGTGTAGTGTGTGTAAGTCATCCCCTTCACCAAACCAGGCCACCCAGGACAGTCCTAAGGCCAAAGAGTCCTATAGGAACTCATCCTTTAAACTTCCACATTTGATTTCAACCCTCTAGGTGATTAGGGGTCCACGAGTCGAGTTTGTGGAGTTTGCGGGGAGTTAAGAAGTAGTTTGAATTTCTAAAAGGTGGGTCCCAATTCTAGTCCTCTAAGATAGTCAAAGGAAAAGCCTAAGGCTAGATCCTGAGCACTAAAAAGAAGAAGAGAAGACCTCATCAAAAATGAGGTCAACAGTTCCCCAGTGAAAGCCCCCTCTCCAGACCTCCCAGTTGCTCTAGCCTCCAAGCTTTGAAATCGGTTGTGGACACTTTCATACCTAGACAATTCCCTAGTGCCAGAGACTTCTTCTGAAGCTTCCTTGGGTGCAATCGAAGGTGACACAACTCTGTGATTGAAGCTACACTTCTCAGAGCAAGGGTATGGATCATTCCTTCCTCCTGAGCTTCCAGCAATTCTCCATTTCATTTCAATTAATTTCATGGCATGTAAACCATATGGATGTGTTCGTCTACTCAAGACGAATCCATAGAGCATAAGAACACGAAAATCCGTTGAGAATTGAGAGATTTCTTAGGGTTTTAGTGTGGACGGTCACGGGTGCACAACAGTCGTAGACGATGACCAGGCGCCGTCCGATCGCGGGTGTATCGAGTGGACGGTGCAGATTGCGCCGGACCAGAGAACATTACATGAACCGTGGGCCCCTGGACCGCTGAGTCAGATGGCAGTTTGGAAAGGGAGCACGACGCGTAGGCTTTCGGAGCTGCCGAGGATGAGTCGGTGCCTCGTGGATAAGTAGAAAAATAGTATTTTTTCCATTTATTTAAATACCCAGAACATAGAGAATTCATATCTTTGTGTAGAAAAATCATAAAAATAAACTAAAAATACCCTCTTGCTCAGTGAACAGAAGAGAATAATGTGGAAAAGAAATCAAGTTATTTTTATGAGTATTTTATTTTTAATTAATTATTTACTCATTTTAGTATTTTGATTCTCCATTTACATAGACAATTCACCATGGCATGAGACCATAGGGCTTTTGAAGCCTCTCATCTTGGGAACATTCCCTAAATTTTTTAAGGTTAGAGGCCATCTCTATGGAAAGTTATGTATTTTTCAAGCTTATGCCACTATTTATGGAAGTTTCTTAGGACCAGAGGACCCTAGGATAATTATGGTTAAACTTAATTCATTAAGAATAACCCTAATTAGCCTAAATACCTAAAACTGAACTTTACTTATTAGGGTTAACCACACATTAAAATAACTTGAAATCAATTCTCCAATGATCTTTAGGATACAGAGAACCTTGCATAAAAATTTGAAGTTAATTGGAAATGTTTAACCCCACTAAATTAATTAATTAAGCTACGTTATCAAAATTAAAATTTAAAAATTCATAACTCCAAAAATACATTTAAAAAATTCAACAAATTGGTTTTGTGGACTCTACGATATCGAGAGGATTCTATAAAAATTAAAATTGGAATTTTCTAAAATTTTTCATTTTTAATGATATTTTTGATATTTAAATAATTAAAAAATAATAAAAATCAAAAAAATAATAAAAATTATAAAAATGACACATTTTGACTGTTAATTACTTAGAAACTAACCAAATATTTTTCCCAAGTCTCAAAGTAAAGATAATAAATTTTAGAGGCTCAAAACAATTTTTAATATTAAAAAATGTATTTTCCAACCTTTTCACTAAATTAATTCCAATAAATCAAAAAAAATCAAAAAATTGTACAATCTATTTCTCTGAACTCCTTGAGATAAGGGAGATTTAAGAAAAATATAAAATCCATTTTTCAACTTTAATTTTTTTTAATAATTAATTAATACTTCAAAAATCAAAATAATTATAATAAATAAAATATAATTTAAAAAATCATCAAAATTGGTTCAATTGGTCCTCTGGTCATTAGGAACATCCCATAATTTTCTTAAGGACAAAAACCTTTCCTTGTTCATGATGTTGAATTTCCATTGAAAATCCCTATTTTTCACTAAAAATAATTATATAAATAAATTAAATTTAGAAAAATTACATTTTCTCCTCTAATGTCTTAATTGATATGTGAGTGAGGTGACATAAAAATTTCAAGTTCATTTGAACTCAATTTCGTGATTTATGAAATAAATAAGCCTAAAATGGCATAAAGGTAATTAAAATAATTTAAACCCCTTCATTAAAATTTTAGGTTTAATTAAAATGGAGGGTAAAATATTTGATTCTATCTTTCATGGATGATTGAAACTTTGAGAAATTAAAGGGGTAGGAACCCATTAATCACTTTTAATAAACCAAAAATGAAACTTTAATTATTTAAACAATTTAAATTTTAAAAGATTAATGAAAATTTGAATTATTAAAAATAGGAATATAACTTGAGAGGATATTAATTCTTTAATAAAAAAAATCCCTAAATAAATAACCTCAATAATATTTAACTCTTAGTCGAGATTAAAATGATAATCTAAACTAAGTAAATCAAAAAAATTAAAAAATAAATAACGCTTAAATTAAAGAAAAGCTCAAAATATCAAGTGGTTTAACAATTAAATTAAATTAAAATTAAATTTAAATTAAATTAAATTAAATTAAATTAAATTAAGTAAAAAACTAAATTAAAATTAAAATTAAATTAAATTAAAATTTTAACAATTAAATTAAATTAAATTAAGTTAAATTCAATTAAATTAAATTTAAATTATATTAAATTAATATCACTCAATAATAAAAGTAAAACAAATTTAAAATATTAAGATCACTTAAAGTATAAAGATTTAAACCAAAAATAGTTTGAACACTACTCCAAACTTAAAAAATTATTAATTAAAACCTCATAATTAAACTAAATAACTCTAAATCATTAACTCAAACTTCAAATTAAGAATGATTAAAATTCCCAACAAACCAACTTGCCCCTAAAGACTTTAATGATTGTAAATCTTAAATAGAGTATTAAGTAAGATATCACTTCATTCATTAGGTAATCAAATGCCCAAGTTCACCGAGCAAGAGAAAAGAGCTTAACTAAACTCCTGAATGATTAATTCACCTGTGCAACTAAATTTACTTAGACTCAAAATAATCTCGGAAGTATCGAAAAGATGTTTAGGACTCATCATAAGCACTTTCTCAATATGATGGGATGTTTTAGAAGAACAATTGATGTTAATTGTTCTTTGATTAAGAAAATCATCTTTAAACAAAACACAAGAACCTAGAAGTCATAGGAAATGACTAGCAATAGGATTTAGCTTTACCTAGGTACTTGTTGAAAAATTTAAATGCCTTAACATGTGTTTTAAGTGCAGCTCCGAATGATGATAAGACCCTCCAGGTACGCTTTTATTTTATTGCAATTTACTTGATTGTAATTTATTTACATAAGCTGTACTTTACTCTTCTTGCATGTTAAACAAGATTGTTACGTGAAAACTAAAAAATTTAGGATAGCTACAAAAATGAAACCAAAACTAAATTAATAGTTACAACAAGATAAAATCCACCGCCACAATATTTCAAAAAATATAAAACAACTCAAAATTTAATCACAAACAGAACAACAAAACTACAATTGCAATTAAATTAAAACATCTTATTGAATGATCGGGAATACCTTAGATGATGTAACCTACGTATTGCTTACGAGATTTCTCACGGTCTAAATGAAAGTGTGAAACTCATTCAGTTGAGTTTAGCAAATTCATCTGGACTAAGTGAATCTGATAAAATAACAGTGCCAGAATGATGGAACCGTGGGATCTTAACCGGTGTTGTTATAATCAACATTAAAATTCCCCTAATAAAACATTAAAGACATTTGAATTTTAAGGTTTCTAAACCAAAACACTTTTCTCATCTCTTGTTTGTCACTTTCTAAAACTAAACCTCTGCAACAACAAGGAGCTCGGAGCTTAGTGGGGAGCACGACCATCTACTTCAGCAAAACTCGGATCTACGCCAGCTAATCCTTTCTAAGAATTAAACAACCAAGCCGTAGGACTTCGAGGTAGTTTTCCTAGTGCAACATAAATCCTCAACTCTTCGTTAGGCATTTGCATGATCATGTCATGTAAATTAAGCCCTAACCGGTCTTAAGACTCTGAGGTAGTCGTTAGGTACGACATAAAACCTCACATCTTCGAGGCTATTTGTGTGATTATATCATATATATATAAGTCGTAATTAACTAAAATTGGTAGGATTACAATATTAAATAAACTCTTAAATTGAAACCAAACAATAGGATAGTTTGGGGAACTTGCCAAGATTCTTCTTGGATCCTCAGCTTCTCCTACTTTTCTTCCTTTGGACTCTCAATATAAACTATTCCAAAATTTGAGCTATTCCCTATTGAAAATTCAAAAATCCAATTCATTTGAAACCTTAAACATTGAAATTCCTGAGAGCAAAACCACTAATTATTATCGAGAGTTTTCTTAAATGATTTCCGTCATTTAAGATGCAATTAACTATAGGGACTTGCCCTTATAGAGAACTTTAAGAACTTATGTAATATAAACCCTGCTTAATTCATTCATATTAAGCAGGGGAACTTGTCGGCTTATAAAATTGGTTCAAAGACCAAACGGATGTCAAAAATCTTCTAGTTTATTTAATCGAGCCCCATCATCAAGCAGTGTGTCTATTCTTCAGGATAGATACACGGTTTGTGATGCGGTGCTCGTTTATATAAACTATTCGAGATGTGAGATCGGTTCAATTTAATTTCTTAAATCTTTTTTTAAAAAAAAAACTCATTTTCAAAATCAAATGCTACTTTCTAAATTATACATATTTAAATTAAATTTAAAATCTAAAATTCGCCAACAACTTCTGTAGGCGATCCCCTTTTCAAAATACAACACAACCTAAAAATATGTCGATAGATCCTCAACCTTATTTCAATGGATTTATTGCTGTAAGTTTAAAGAAATTATTTAGTCATTTAGATAAGATTGAGGCGGAATTGCTAAGTGTTGGAAATCATCTGCATGAGATGTATCACCAAATCGAGCACTAGGAATGGCAGACGAAGCATGAATTTTATCATATGGCGGCCTTTCAAGATTCTCATGTGGCGATGTATGCAAGGAACAAATGGATTGACGAGAAGACGACTTTGGAATTTCCAAGGGCGTTAATTCTCTATCCTTGCTTGCCTAGCGAACTTCATTGCGAAAGGGATGGAAATTCAAAGTTCGGAGATGAATAAATTGTTGGTTTGTTCTAGGTGTGATTGAATTATGTTTTAGTGAGTGAAATATGTAGTTTGTGTGTTTGCTGTCATTATTCAACGTGTGTTGTTTAATTGTGAATTTTCTTTGAAATAGTGTTGTTTGTGTTTTTTATAGAGTGTTGAACCTTTTTATAGTATTTTTCTGGAATTTCTTGAGTTTGGAATGGAAAAATATGAAATGGAATTGAAGGGTTTGATTATATCTTGTGTTTGAAGGTTGGATCTATTTTATCATTTTAATTGTTTGTGGAAATGTTTGGAAGTTAGAAATTGGAGTAATACTCTCATGTGAGTAATTAGAAGTCGAATTTGTTAAGTTTTAGTGGAAAATACATTTTTTAAATTAAATTTTTGGTAAGGCGCGTCTGGTGCCTAGGCTCCAGAACTCGCCGCCTAAGCGCAGATTCAGCATGAACCTGAAACTCAGGTTTTTAAACCCAACGACACCATTAACGACGCCTAAGCTCCCTTCTACTTTTATTTTCACAAAAATCAACCTTAGTGATCCATTTTTAGGTCGATTTTTCGACTTTTTGAGCTTGGAATCACTCGATTTCTTCATCTCGAGGTCAGATCTACCTTATAATCCATTTATTTTCTATTTTCACCATGGATTTTTCAACTTTTGAGCAAAACTGAAATTTTTTTATTTTTAGAGTTTTATCCATGGGTTTGAAGCTTTATTTAAGTTTTTAAAAGATAAAATAAGTTTATTATTTTGATTCTTTAATTTTTTTTGCATTTTCTTTCTCTTACATTTAGATGGCTCCGAAATCTAAGCGAGGGAAAGAACGAGAAAATTTTGATCGTAGCAAATTTGCCACTGCCGCAGCACATTTCTGTTACAATGATTTTGCTACGATGAGAAAATTTATCTCGGAGAGGAGTTTCTACAAACCTGGTGGAAGGATTGAAGATACGATCGTTGCACTAAACTGACAATGATTTTGCTACTTCACTGCTGTTGTTGTTATCCCTGTCGTTAGGGAATTTTATGCAAATTTCATGGATGTGGAAGATTACGAAATCTTCGTGAGAGGAGTTGGAGTAGGATTTACTCCAGAGAGAATCAACATTTTCTACGGCCTGCCACCAAGCATCGAGTGCTACTATTCTAGATTATCTCCATCTGAGGGAGATATGGTGATGATTATTGCATATTTGATAGATGGTACTGGAGCTTGGAAGATTCGGAAAGAAAAACAGGTAAAATTTTCATCTTCTAAGATAAATGGTCTTTCTAAGGCCTGACATTACTTTATTTCTACTCACCTCCTTCCATCCAACCATTTGAGTGAGGTCACAAAGGACAAAGTTATCTTCAACTACTACATATAGGAGAGGAAGCAATTGATGTTGGGAGTATTATTTATGATTCTGTAGAGGTTACTGCTCGTTCTAACACTTCTGTGAGAATCGGGATTCCCATCTTTGATTTATTCTCTGTGCGAAAGCGCTGGAGTTGTTGCTGAGCTTTCAGAGGAGAAGCTAAAGTCTACCAAGCCTATTGGAGGAGAAAGTATCAGTATTTATGATCGACTTCGAGGTAAGAGTTCTAACACACCCTCTAGTTCATTACCTACTTCAAGTAGACCATCTACTTCTTGAGTCTCTACTTCTGCTGCTAAGCCACCATCTAGTTTTTAGGAAAATATGCATGAGAAATTTATAGAGCAGCAGAATATGTTACTTTTGACCCAGTGTAGAGTCGATACTATAGATTTGAAATTTGATCATCTTTCTGAGTACACCCAGAGGAAGAGTGATTTTGATGCTGAGTATTCTGAGTCTCTTGTTAGATTCTTAAAGGGTGATCATTCAGTTCACTTCCCGACCTGCCCTAGATTTTCACCATTTGATATCTAGAACAAGAATGTAGATTTTTCTTTTGATGATGATGAGGATGAGGAGACATCTAGTGATGAGTAGATTTCTAGGATTGTATATTTGTATTATTTATTATGTTTTGTTCGTGTGTTAGTTTTGCATGTATGTGTTGATTTGTTTGTTTTTATGTTTGATGCACTGTTATGAGACACTTATTGTTGTATTGATGATTGTTGGATTGTTAGAGTTTATTTCAGTATTGAGATGTTTTATTTTTGTTTTAGTATAGTGATCAATACACCTCTTTAGTTTAGTTATTTTTTGTTTAAAAATTATAAATTTATTTTTGTAGAAACTGATCCTGCTTACTAAAATTTTTCTATATATGCTTAAAAATTACTTTATATTCATAAAAAGCATGTGTAGAAATAATATTTTCATTTCAAAATTATTTTTCATTTACTTAGAAAAATTCCTGATAGAAATATGCTATTCTTTCTCTCATACTTTAGAAATTTTCATGATTCATGTTTATACTAAAACTGAAGTTTGGGGGAATGGAAAATTCTTTGAAATTTAAATATTATTTGTCCTCAATGTACTAATATTTTCTTTAAAAATATTAACATAGCTTAAGGAATGAAAAATTTATTTAAGATTACTTTAATTTTTGAATTTATAAATAATTTAGTAAATTTAACTAAAATTTCAATAATTTTGATTTATTTTAAGAATAGAATTATTTAACTTAAAGAATAATAAGATTAAAATTTTTTCTATTTATAGTAAAGAGAATTGTATTTTTGAAATACTAAGGAATCAAGATTATTACTTGAAAAAGAAAAGATTGAAATAATTTTTGAAAAATACTTATTAAGAATGTCATATTTATAAAGTGAAAATGTATAAGTGTTTAAATATAAGTTAATGATAGTGAAGTTCAAAATCATTAATAGGCTATCCAAATATAGTAATCCTCAAAAATAAAAAAAATGGAGGATGGAAAAATATCATTAAAAAAAGAAGAGAGAAAAAGAAAAAGAAAAAAAGAAGAAGAAAAGAGCAAAAAAAAATGTGAGGAGAAGCTTGAGGAGATGCCTAATCAAAAATTGGCTTCACTTGAATTATCTTATAAGAAGAAAGCTAAATAGATTTTTAACTTAATTTTTATGTAAAAGCATCTTTACTAGAAAAGTTTTCATGAAAGTCTTTTTGTTGTAACTTATCTATGTGACCTTAATATGATAAATTAAAATTATTCTTGAAATAAATGAAAAATTTAAAGTCTTATATTTTAGTAGTTAAGTATTCTTTAAATTCTTAAAATTAACCTTAATTAGTGAAATATGGTTAAAGATTTACTAGAGCATTTATAAAACCAAAAATTATAAGGAATCTTAAATGTTTTAAACTTAATTTCAGATGTTATACATTTTATGTAATAAAAAGTGTTGCTTGAGGACAAGTAACGTTTAAGTTTGGGGGAATTTGATCCACTTAAAAAGTACCTATTTTTATGCCTTATTTTTTATTCAATTTTTAAGGATAATATGCTTTAATGAAAGGTATTTTTATGTTTTTGGATATAGGTGATGAAAAAAGAGTTCAAGAAGGAAAAAAGAATAAAAAGGAGCAAAAATAGAGCAAAAAAGCAAAGTTGCCAAAATTATAGGTCTGGCGCCTAGGCGCCAGAATCCGGTGCCTAAGCGCTAGTTTGATACTGAAGCAGTTAAGATTTTTGACAACTTTGGGCAGTTATTTTGACGGTGTTAAGTAGTTATCAGACCTTCTAGAAGACTGAAAGTTACTCCTGATACATAGGACCTATGATACAAAGCATATGGACACAGGAAAATAGTTTTAATCGTGAAGAGGTGAGATCCAAAGTTAAGAGGTGCGAAGACTTGGTCACAGAGTCTGGCGCCTAGGCACAACAGTTATTTTCTAGAAGATTCATTAAATTTGGACGAACTTTGATGAGGTGCCTTAAGCAACCCCTGGTCATTTTTGAAGCTCTGTAAATAAGAGACATATCTACAGAGAACCTGCCCGTCCTTTAGATCTCCAGCATCCGAAGATAGTTTTAGAGAGCCACCATATTTTCTTCTTAAATATTTAGTGAGTTTATTTTAGTTATTTTGAGTGTTACTACTCAATTCCTTGAGTAGTAAGTGAGAGTTTGTAAGTGTTGGTGTTGTTGAAGTCTTGTGCTTTGCATGGAGTCGGTAGGAGTCAAAGGATCACTTGAAGGAACATACCAAAAATGTATTTGTAACTTGGTTCAAAGTTTTATAAATATATTTTGTTATGTGAATTCTATGTGTTCTGAGTAGTTATTTTTCTTTCTCCTTTCAACTAGAAAGGATAATAAAATAATTTGATTTTGTTGGAGAACTTTAACTTGATTTTAAAAATTATTGCGATGATATTCATACCTGATTCTAATTTACTTTTTAAATTGGCCATTTGAATTGTTAAAACCTGTTGAAGAATTCTGAGACCTATACGGAGATTAGTTCTTAAATAGTAAATATCACATGAATCCTTAGGTAATCAAAGGCCTTGAGCGGGTTATTTAAGGTGAAGTGTAAATAAATAAGGAGATATTGTTTATTGGGTGTAGAATTAATTAGTTTTTAGAGTGACAAACTAAATTCTTTTAGTTTGGTTTATAGAAAGGGAACAAGTCACGAGTAGGGCCGACCATAGCCACCCTTGGACATCTATAAGTGTGAGTCTAAATTAACTCATTCTACTAATAATACATCCTGAACCAATCTATAGATTTTCCAATGTTCATTATACTATCGAGTGAAGGTAAGGAATAAGATTTCTTCTATTTGGCGCAATACCATAATTTCATGTTCTCCACGAATGATAGTTATTCTGAAAAATCTTGGATTAGTTGAAAAGGAGAAAGTTGTTTTATTTATACTTGCATTAACATTTATTTTATTGTTGCTTTAGTTACATCTAGTAAAAATTTCATTAAAATTAAAATCTAAATTTTGTAAAGAAATAAAAGTTATAATTACTTTTAATTTATAAATCTATTAATTTCTTCAATTAATCTTCCCTGTAGGATCGATAACCAGGACTCCACTAGAGCCCTGTATTACTTGAGTGATACGTATACTTGAATTTGAAATTGTGACTTTAAAAAATCAATATAAATATATAAATCTAAGTTCATAAATTCTTGCATATACAGAAAGTTGCAAAAAAAAAGGTTCACTGGTCAAAGTGCCTGTTGATCCAGGGTTGTCGGATGTCCGAGTTCGGTTGAAATGTCGATTTAGATTTATGTCAATTTATGTTTAATTTTTTATTTGTCTTGAATGTCGATTTAAGTTGGATTTTGGATTTTATGTCAGTTTGGATTTGATTTTGGGTTTTATGTCACTTTATGTCGATTTAAGTTAGATTTTAAGTTTTATGTCAATTTGAGTTTTATTTTCTAGTTTTATGTCAATTTATTTTTAATTTATGTCGAGTTAAGTTCGATGTGGGTCGAACTTAAGAATTATGATGTCATTTATTAAGTTAAATTTAATATAGGTCAAACTTAAGAATTATGTCCGTTTATGTCGTGTTAAGTTTGATTTAGGTCGAACTTATGTCAGCTTATGTCAAATCATGTCAATTTATGTCGAATTATATTGAGTTAAGTTCTAAATATTAATTAATGTCGAATTATGTTAAGAATGTCGATTTCCGTCAAATTATGTTGAGTTAAGTTTGAAATATCAATTTATGTTGAGTTATATTGATTTTGGTTTAAAATGTCGATTAATGTCATTTAATGTCGGTGTTAGTTGAACTTGGTTTGAATGGTTATAATGAATTCAGATTTCATGTGATTATTTTGTCTCCTCCCTATTGGCTATAGGGGAGGTTAGTGATGAGTCAAGGAAGCTAAGGCCTTCATATTTCTCCAACTCATTTAAATTTTCATGAGGGGATGACACATGCACCTTATTTTACTCAAATTTTCAAAATTTGATTTATGATGTCACCTTATGATGTGAGGATGGTGCAAATTTATACTCTCTCCATTTGGTTAAGAGGTAAGGTGATGAATGAGTCACCATAAGTTCTCTTGAGGTTGCATGAGGGAGTGACACCTCATCTCCTCTTAATGATGGAAACTTCATTTATTACATTAACCAAGGTTAAGGCAAAAATTTTCCATTCATGTAAATTATCGTCATGTGTCTTTTTATGAGTTAACTCACCCTTAATGAGTCTTATAGGTTATGTGAAACCTATATGGGGTCATCATGATTTCATAAGAGGGTTTAAAATTTTAAAAAAATCAATTTTTATGTCATAATTGATTTTAAAGGGTTAAATGTCATTTTACCCCCCCCCCCCCGCCTTTTAATTTAATTTAATTTAATTTAATTTATTGAAATAAAAAGTTTGAAATTTTATTAATTAAATTATTAATTCACAAAATTTTTAGAATTAATCATTTAATTAATTTCATGCCATTTTGATTATAAAATGAAATTTTGTCTTATTTTATGACTTTTTAATTTTATTTTTATTTTAATTAATTATGCCATTAATTAAAACCTTAAAAATTAAATTATTAGTCAATTTATTTAATCAAAATAATTTTGAAATTAATTATTTTATTAAATTTTTCATTTTTATTTCATTTTTATCATTTTTACCATTTTTATCATATTTTTATCATTTTTTGTTCAAAATTGTGTATTTTGACCAAAATTGATAAGTGTTGATCATTGTTGACCAATTTGACCTAGGTTGACCCAAGTTAACCTAAATTGGTCAATTTTAGTTTCAAGATGTCTAATGTGACTTTTTCAACCTTGTCATTGTCGATTTGATCACAATATTTGTGATTTTGTTATTTTAGGGTCTAAAAGGTCATGTTGACCCAATTTAGGGTTTAGTCTAATTTAAAGGTCAAAGTGGTGTCTTTTGAATTAAAATTTTGTAGATTTTGATCAATGTCAATTTGATCATGTCAACATTTGTCTTTAAGGTTAATTTTCTGTTTAGGAAGATTTTGTCAAGGTTTTACCCTAGGTCTTAGGGTTTTTTATTTTTCGGAGGTCAATGTAGGTAGACTTCCTTTCTCAAGGTGTTTGGTGAATGATTCTCACAAAAAGTGAGGTCAACAAGGAAGTCTACTAATATTTTCCTTCTAAATCTTACCAATGGTCACTAACCCTAATGTCTAGGGTAAAACCTAATGAAGCCTTTTTAACCTAAATCTTAATGACATCCTAAATTAATCAAGTCAGCAATGACAATCCCTGATCTGATCTGCTCTTAACTAAGCTGGTCAACCATTGAACTAAATGGTCAAACTAAGTCAAAATGGTCTATCCAAAGACAATCCCATTGACTAAACTGGTCAACCATTGATCCAAATGGTCAAATTGTGTCAAAGTTGTCAATCCTTGACCCAATGAGCACCCCTTTGACCAAATTGCTCAACCTTTATCCCAAATGGTCGAACTAAGTCAAAATGATCAATTCTTGACCCAATGACCACCCCATTGACCAAACTTGTCAACCTTTAACCCAAATGGTCAAACTAGGTCAAAAAGGTCAATCCTTTACCCAATGACCACCCCATTGACCAAAGTGGTTAACCTCTGACCCAAATAGTGAAATTAGGTCAAAATGGTCAATTATGACCAAATGACCAACATATTAACCCAATGCCAACCCATTGGCCACGAAGTCAACCTAAACACAAAATTGGTCAAATTTGACTCATTTGATCAATTTAAGACATTAAAAAGATTAAACATGAACATTTTTTAACCCAAGTCAAACCTAGGGCCCATTACCAAAATTAATGACCCTATGATTAAATAACCATGAAAATGTTAAGTAAATCACCTAGGTCAACACTGGACTTTTATTGGTTAACCATGGTCAAAACTGGTCTACTCTGGTCAAACATGGTCAATTTTAGTTAAATATGTCAAAATACTCAATTTTAAACCTAATTAATAAAATTAATCAATTGATTAACCTCCAAAATCATTTTGGTTAATTTATGGATTAATATTATAATTTTCTACATTTCTAGTTAATTGCATAATTAATTAAAAATGGAATTTTGATTAAATAACCCTTAATTGAATTTGAAATTATGACATCACCCATGACATCAAAAATCCATAATTGATTTTTAACATTAAATTTAATTTATGGAGAATCACCCATGGGTCACTAATGACCCATTAAACCCATCATGACATAAATAACCAATACCCAACCCATTAATCATAACCTATAACTAAGGTTAATATTAATCATGACACCATCATGAGAGGTAAAAGAGGTGTCACAACTTAATGAATTGCTTAAGCATGATATGGATGAGTCATCATTCACCTTACCAGCCACCTAATGATAAAAAGCATGGCTTAAATCATCCTTACGTCATGAGATGACCTCAAAAGCATTAAATTTGAAAATTAAAGTAATATAGAAGTTTATGTGTCATTATTTCACAAATCCATGGGTGACATGGTGGATGAAGGATAATTCACTCATTTTGAGTCACCATACACCTCTTCCTCACCCAATGGACATAAACCAAATCAATTACATTAAATGGAGAGCTTATCATGGCTACTCATGAAAAATTGCCTATGTGTCATTCCTTCTTTAACCCATTAAATGAACTTGTGAATGTACATGGGGAAAGCAGATTTAACTCAACTAAGAGAGGCCAAAATACCTCATAAGCCATCTAATAAAGAGAAGTCAAACCTGGAGTCAAATTTTTAATTCAATTGGAACTAACATGGGTTAATTTTTGGATGACGAATTAAGCTTATGCTTGAGCTGAACTTTTATCCTCAACCATCATAGCATTGAATAGCAACTCCACTAGGTGAACACAAGCCAGCCTAAGCTTCCCCATGGTTATAAATAGGGTTAAAACCAAGAGCTTTACCCAAGACAGAAGACTTATCTACACTACCCAATCCCTAAAACTTTTAACATCAAAATTCTTCCTAGGATCTAAGTAATTGATTCCCCATAGAATCAAGCCTTCAAATCCACTATCTCCTCTCAATTTAATCACCCTGAAACATCCCAAAACATGACTCATTTTGGGTCCAAAACAAATCTTCCCAATTCTAAAATTAATTGTTCCTACACTTTCACTGAGGTGTACAAAGAAACTCCCAGTCAAAATTGAGTCTTCCCGTAAGGTTTAACCTAGATCTTCATCAAGTCGTGAGCCCATTATGGTGAGTTCATAGCTCCACATAATTTCATTACAAATTGAGCATGCTAGGAGCTTCGCAAGGACTTGGCGATCATTCCGAACAAATTTGATTGAGGCTTCACCTCATCAAACCAAGGTATTGTCAAAATAACTCATTTTGTGATTGGGTTGAGACTTTATGAAATGGATTGATCCAAAGTATCAATAAATCTGTATGGATATGATCGTCTGACAACAATGAAGCTCATGGAACAATCCACAAGAGTTTTCATTAAGATTCAAGCGAGATCTTACACTTAATCACATTAGGTCTAACTTAACAAATCTTAATTAAGTCGAACACATTAATTTGGCTTACATAAACAAAGTTAGACCTTAATCACATTAGGTTCAACTTAACAAACCCTAATTAGGTCTAAGACATCAATTAGACCTGATTAAACTCTGTTAAACCTTAATCACATTAGGTTTAACATAATAAACCCTAATTAGGTCTAATTAGGTCTGACCCCTCATTAGAATTAATTAATTACTTTAAACCTTAATTACATTAGGTTTAAGACAAATTAAACCTTAATTAGACCTAACCTTAATTAGGTCTAATTAAATCAATTAAATCTTATTTAAATTAGGTTTAATTAATCATAAACCCTAATTAGACTTAACCTTAATTGGGTCTAATTAAATCAATTAAATCCTAACCCTAATCCAATTAGACTTAACCACTAATTAAGTCTAATTAATCAATTAAATCTTAGCTAAGTTACATTTAATTAACCTTCATCTTATTAGAATTAACCACTAATTAAGTCAAATTAATCAGTTAAACCTTACACAAATTAGGTTTAATTAACTGTAACCTAATTAGACTTAAACACTAATTATGTCTAATTAACAAATTAAACCTTACATGAATTATGTTTAATTAACCTTAATCCAATTAGAATTATCCACTAATTAATTTAAATTAATCAATTAAATCTTACATAAATTAGGTTTAATTAACCTTAATCCAATTAAACTTAACCACTAATTAAGTGTAATTAATCAATTAAACCTTACCCAAATAAAGTTTAATTAATCTTAACCCAATTAGACTTAACCACTAATTAAGTCTAATTAATCAATTAACCTTACCCAAATAAGGTTTAATTAAACTTAATCAAATTAGACTTTAGCACAATTAAGTCTAATTAATCAAATAAACCTTACCTAAATTAGGTTTCATTAACTTTAACCCAATTAGACTTAACCAAAATTAAGTTTAATCAATCAATTAAACCTTACATAAATAAGGTTTAATTAACCTTAACCAAATTAGACATAACCACAATTAAGTCTAATCAATCAATTAAACCTTACATAAATTAAGTTTAATTAACTTTACCCTAATTATACTTAACCACAATTAAGTTTAATCAGTCAATTAAACCTTACCTAAATTAGGTTTAATTAACCTTAATCTAATTAGACTTAACCAAATTTAAGTCTAATCAATCAATTAAACCTTACATAAATTAGGTTTAATTAACTCTAACCTAATTAGACTTAACCACAATTAAGTCTAATTAATCAATTAAACCTTACCTAAATTAGGTTTAAATAAATTTGACCTAATTAGACTTAACCACAATTAAGTTTTAATCAATTAATCCTTACCCAAATAAGATTTATTAACCTTAACTTATACTTATGTTCAACCCAACTTGAACCCAAGTCAAACTCAAATCTTTTAGGTTCAACATATATTGAACCTAACCATAACCTAACTTAGGTTTAACCCAACTTTAACCTAAATCAAATTCAAAACTTTTAGGTTCAACATACATTTAACCAAACCTTAACCTATACTTAGGTTCAACCCAACCTGAACCTAAGTAAAACTTAAACACAAATTTATCCTTTTAGGTTCAATATACATTGAACCTAACCTTAACCTAACTTAGGTTCAACCCAAACCTAAGTTAAAATTGATTCTTTTAGGTTTAACATATATTGAACCTAATCTTAATCTATACATAGGTTCAACCCAACTTGAACCGAAGTCAAACTCAAACCATTAGGTTCAACTAGCATTGAACCTAATTCAAAATTAACTTAGTTTCAATCTACATGGAACCTAACTTAATCTAAACTTAGGTTCAACCTACATTGGACTTAACTTAAACTAAACCTTTATGTTTTAACCTACATTGAACCTAATCCAAAATAGTTTCAACCTATATTGAACAAACTCAAAATGAAATCAAGTTTAACATACAGTAAATTTGATTCAAACTTAAAATAGGTTCAACCAACATTAAACCTAATTCAAATCTTTCTTAGGTTCTATACACCTAAGTCAAAATCTTTAGATTCAAATGACTCTAAATCTAAGATTTAACTTAAACATCTTTAAATGATACCGAATCTAAGATATTAACCAATTTTTAGTCTAGTATGACTTAATCAAACATCTTTAGGCTCAAAAGACATCGAATCTAAAAATCATAAAATCTATCTTATTTTAGATTTTATCTTTAAGTCTAATTTATATTAGACTTAACCCAAACATCTTTAAATTCAAAAGACCTTGAATTTAAATCTAATACATATTTGATTTAATTCTAATTCAACAATATCAATAATTTAAGAAACAAAATTCACATTATTTCTTTTAAAATCATTCTGACACTGTTTTCTTGCAGGTTGATCACATGTTCCTCTTTAGATTTACTTTGCATGTTATTAGGGTGTGCTAACTTTATTTTGCAAGGCAATATTCTGAAGATGGGACAAACAAAAAAAAAAAATAAAGATGACATAAATAACATTAAAAAAAACTAAAATGAAATAATGAAGACCAAAAACTAAACAATACCTAAACTTTTAAGATAGTCACAAAACCTAAAACTTTTAGGTTAGCCACCAAACAAATAACAAACTACAAGACAAAACGATAGAAAAATGACAAACAACAAAACCAAAATTAAAAATCGACATAAACAAATGACATTGACAAAATCAAACTTTTAGGATATCATGTGACATTTCAAAACATGTTAACCCTAAGATTGATCATTGACGTTTCTTTCCTTGTTCTTGAAATTCCTTAGAAAACAAGTGTTAACATTAATCAAAAGTTTTCTCAAACAATCCTAATTATATAAGATGTAATTAACTATAGGGGCTTGCTCCTATATGAGATTTAATGACTCAAGATAGATATCATACCTAAAAAATCTCTGGTTATCAAAATTTTTCAGGTGTACCTCCTTATATAATAATTTATAGAATGAGACAGTCTAGAATTTCCTTTTGTTAGGATTATTACTGACATTCCTTATTCTATTGTTTTCTATCTTATCAACCCTTATTTTCTTCAAATTTCTTAACATCTAAGGATCTTTTACATGATCTGAAGAAATAATATTTCTTGAAGATTTGGGTGATATGATAGATAAAAAGAGTGACGACTCTCTCAAATAACAAAATTGACATTTCACACTTCACATCGATACGAGAAAATCTCAGTGGTGATGAGCCGACACCACTCAATTCTGGATGCCACCAATCTCTAGAAAGGGTAAAGATTATAATTACTTTTATTTATCGCAATCTCTCTCGTTACTTCTTTTACTTTACACATGTCACTAATTTCATAGTATGAGGTAGGGTACTTTTAATATATCAAATCTCACTTTCTGATTTTCATAAAGTATTTTAGTTTATAAGTAGAATTAGTATTGTAGTGATAATCGTAGGATAGAATTAAAAACAACTTTAATCAACCTTCCAAGCTAGAGCGTGTTATTATAGATTAGAAATTCTCTTGAAAGTCATCATGATTAACCTTGATCTTTGTGGGATCAATATTCGAGGCTTAATCAGAAACTCCTCTATTACTTGATATTGATACATATAATTGAATAAAATCTCATTTTATAATAATATCAATTAAACTCTCATTTACATCAATATCAAATTTTTGGTGTCCTTGTAAAGAAAGAGATAGAATTAAAAAGAAATATCAACTAGAAACTCATATATGAAACGTAAATATCTGGGATCAAGTTTTTTCGCCGTTGCCGGAGATCGCAATGAGTATCTTGAACTTAAAGAGAATTTTAGTTGAAGCAATTAGGCTTAGACTTAAAATTTCTAGTGTCGTAAAAACTATTTTTGTATAAAAAGTGTTTTTTGTATGAAAAAGTATTGTGAAGAAATTATTTGTGTGAAAAACAAAATGTTTGTGAAAATGTTTTTTGTAATGGATATATATTTTTGTTTTATTTGTTTAATTGTTAATGTATTATTTGTTTTGTTGTGTATGTAAAATAAAGGATCAGTAGGACTTGTGCCTTATGATCTCGAGTTAGAAAAAAAATAAAAAAAAGAATGGAGTTGAAAAACTAGAAATGGAAATGGAAAACATTCAAAAATAATAACTTGGAAAATCATCATAAATCATTGAGGGATTATGTAAATCCTACGATACATGAAATTCACTTAAGTATAGAAAATCCTGACATAGATGTTGGCTTGTTTAACTAAATCTAGAAATTATCTAATAGGTGCAGAATAACCAGTTTGGGGGAACTCCTTTAGAGGATAGCTATTTACACTTATCAAGTTTTCTAGAACTTTTTGCTATATTTGGTTATAATGACATGTCAAATGATGTTGTTAGGCTAAGCTTTTTCCTTTTTGTCACTAAGAGTTAAGGCTAAAATGAGGTTATACTCATTAGTACCTGACTCTATTAAAAATTGAGAGGAGTTAACTCAAAATTTCCTAGTTAAGTATTTTCCACCTTGAAGGACTACTAAACTTATAAACAATATTATCTCAATTAGTCAGTATAAGGGGAATCAATATACGAGGCCTGAGAAAGATTTTAGTAACTCCCATGAAAGTGTCCACACCATGCTCTGCCTAATTGGTTAATCATTCAAGTTTTTTACAATGGGTTAGTAGGATCCCTTAGGTCTATTATTGGTACTGCTGGTGGTGGTTCATTAATGTCAAAATCATTTGATGAAACATATGCGATAATTGAAGTAATGGCTGCAAATAAATTTTATTTGACCTCTGCAAGGGTAAATCCTACAAATGTAGTTAGTGTTAATGATACAGATGCAATTAAAATTCTTGCATCTCATGTTATTACAATATCAAGGAAGTTGGACCAATTAGAATAAACCAACCTCAATTTACTTCAGTAAGTGAGGAAAGTTCATTAGGGTATATGATTGATTTTAACTCATCATATGAGACTTTAAATACCATAAAAAACCCATATTCTAACTTTTATAATCCAGGTTGGAAGAACCATCCTAATTTTAACTAGAATCATACCACTAGTGGTGGAAACCAACAATGGAAAAATAATCATGCAAATCCTAATGGAAGTTGGAATAATCAAGGGAACACAAACTATAGACCTTCATATCAACTGAACTCTAACAATGATCAATAATTTGAGCATAAGAAGATGTCTATAGAAGAAGTGGTATTGCAAATGGGAAAATTGTTACAAAGTCAAAATGCTGTAATTAAAAACATACAGAATCAACTGGGGCAAATTGCTCATCCACTTAGCAATAGACCCCAAGGAACACTTCCTAGCAACACTGATATCAAACCCAAAGAGAACAATAATAAACAAGTATAAGCTGTCCAATTAAGAAGTGGAAGAGAGATAGAGGATGTAGTTATAATAGTGAAAGAAGTTGTGAGAAAAAAAAAAGAAATGAAAAGAATTGAAGAACATGTTTCTAAAAATCTCAAAAAATTAATATCTCTAACTAAAATCCCACCACCTCTATTTCCTCAAAAAAATAGACAACAAAAGTTGGATAAAAGATTTTTAAAGTTCATAGAAGTACTTAAGAAGGTAAAGATAAATAATCTTTTCGCTGAAGCTTTGGAACAGATGACAAGTTATGTAAAGTTCTTGAAGGAGATATTAAACAGCAAAAGGAAATTTATAGATTACCAGACAACTACACTAAATGAGAAGTGCAGAGCTATACTTCAGAAAAATTTTCCTCTTAAACTTAATGATCCTTGTATCTTTACAATTCCTTGTGCAATTGGAGAAAGATTATGTGGAAAAGCTTTATGTGATTTAGGAGCGAACATTAATGTAATGTCTCTATCTATATTTAGAAGGTTAGGTTTAACTGACATTACTACCATTACTGTAACCCTTCAGCTAGCTGATCTATCTATCATTTATCAGAAAGGGGTTATAGAAGACATGCTTGTTAAAGTGGATAAATTTATCTTTCCTATGGACTCTATCGTATTAGATATGGAGGAAGATAAAAAATACCAATTATTATGAGGAGACCTTTCCTTGTTACTGGACAAGCTATGATAGATGTGCAAAAAAGAGAGTTGATAATGAATATTAATGAACTTGAACTCACTTTTGATTTATTAAGACTATGAAATGTCCAGTAGAGAGAAAATATGAGGATTATTGTTGGATGGATAAAATTCATTATCTAAGTAAAAACCATTTCAAAGAAAGTTTTAAGAGTAATTTAACAGATAAGATTAAAATGGACTTTCGTGATTAGTTGAAAACATTTTTAAAAAAAGACTGTATGTATGTTCAGAAGAGGTGTTAAATGATGGACGTTACCAAAAATAGTAAACTTTTAATTCTATCTGTTGAAAAATATCATAAGTTCAAGATGAATATACCCCATAAAATTTTAAAGACTACATATTTAGGGAATTAATCTATGCCACCAGTCTTTATATCTTCAGATTTGACTAGATCACATGAAGAAACCTGAATTGAATTATGAACAAGATAAAGTTATCAGAATAAGACTTGAAAGAGAATTTGAGGATGTATTTAAAAAGAATTTTGAGTTGAGAAAAGAGGATAAGGATATTGAAAGACTAATAGAGAAAATTTATAAGGAATTAGAAAACCTATTTCCTCAACTGAGTTAAATATTGAAAGACTATCCTTACCATTTACTCAGTACCAAGGGGAAGAATTAGAAGACAACATGAGACAGAAGAATATCCTAGTTGAATTTGATATAGAATCTGAATTATCTAGAAAGAATCTGATCCAAAAATTGGGAGATCTTAAAGTATCTTATAGAGATCCATTTCTTATAAACTTCAAGGAAGATATTAATATGCAAATTATGAAAATCATTAGAAGAATATTGGATGGAGAAAGAAATATGTGGAACAATGATTTGAATCAATCTAAAAAGGAAGAACTGAATGAAAAATTATAATTTGAGGATGTTGTAGGAATCCCTAGATTTGAAAAAGATTAGGCGATTGATCAAGGATTACTTAAATGGAATTTTGATCTTGGAGTAATCATTTATCGGGCTGACGACGTTAAATCTAACGCTTTATGGGAGGTAATCAATAGTTATCAATTTATTTTGATTTAGTGTGCTTAAGAGTTATGATTGTTAGTGTTGTATTAAGTTTGCTTTAATGTGGATTGATCAGATTGATAGATGATTGGTGGATGTTTGGATTGTTAGTGTTGTGATTTGATCTTTGTCAACATCATGAGGGAGGTGATTCCTAACTTCTAATTATAGCTAAACTTGTATATTCTCTTGTAGTAGTTGGATTGTGGAGTCCACTATGACTCGGGTCTCACCCGGACTTTAGTTTTATTGGAGACAGCTTACTTCCTTTTTCTGACTTTATTTTCATTTAGTAGGAGGCATGAACCTATTTGATGAATAACATGTGGATAATCATATAAAATTCATTCCGTTAGAATTTAAAGGTAAGTTAGTTAAAGGATGAATTAACCTCAGTTGTCATGTGTTTATGAATTTGTGAGTCTATGTAATGGAGTTCATGTGTCTATGTTTGTGATTCAAGTTAAATGAGTCATTGGAGATGACAAAACTTATCTTTATATTTTAAACTTGTTGGCATCCAATAATTCCATTATAAAGTTTAAAATGTATTATTGTTTAGCCTTCAATTTGTACCTGTTCAACTATTTAAAATTTATTTATAGTGTTATGTCAAGCATGCTTAGGCTAGAATTACTTTCTACTGCAATAATGTACCATGTGCTATTTGTTGATATTTTTTTAGGATGTGTAGTAAATTGTAAAAGCGATCTTTCCCTTCTGCATATTCTTGTACTTCATTATTACACATGTTTAAGCTTAAGTAGGAAAACTTAGTTGATATTTTTAGTGAAAAGGGTGAACATAGAGTTAATGATATTTAATAGAGAACGTGGGAAAATGAATAACTATCTTTAGTAGGAAGAATTGTATTTTTGAAAAACTAAGGATTCTTTGAATTTTTATTTTCAATCATTTAAAGTTCTTTTAGAAAGTATTTAAAAAATATATATACATCTTTTTAAGTGAAGGAAAGTAATAAGTTTTAACTTTAGTGTAGGATAGTGGAATTCAAAATTATTCAAGGAATTCTCCAGTTATAGTAATCCTCACATAAAAAGAAGAGTAGAAAAATAAAAGAATGAGTCAAAAATATCCTGAATCTAAAAAAAAAAAACCAAAAAGAAGTTTGAGGAGAAGCTTGAGGAGAGGTCCTAATCAAAAATTGGTTTCACTTGAGTCTTTCTAGAGTAAAGAAGTTAGAACAATCTTAAGCTTAATTTTTACACTTATATTAGTAAAAGTTATTTTCAAGAGAGTTTTTAAGTCTAGAAAGTGAAGTTCATAGAATCCGAAGTTTGAAAATTTTGCATATGTTTCTGAGTAAGATAAGAAAACAAATTCTCAAGTTTGATGATAAATATTTTAGACCTTAGGCTAGTCTGATTCGCTAGAAGTTCTTCTAGGTTGAACTATCAAGTTATTAGAACAAATTTTTAGCAAATTTAAAGGATGACCCATTAACTCTAATCTACATAAATTATTTTAAAATTATAGTATTACGTGAGGATAAGTAATGTTTCAGTTTGGAAGATTTTGATATGCCAAAAAATATGCTATTTTTCATGCTATATTTTATTATGATATTGGCCTTTAAAGGTATATTTTCTTCTGTTCTTGGTTGTAGGCACAACAAATTGAAGAATTTAGAGTTATTGGAGAAAAAAGAATGAAAATGGACTAAGATGGAGCATACCAGAGCAAAAAACGGGTTGAACCAGGGTACTCCGAAGCCACAGGGCCAAACCAGACACTTATGTATTTGTTTCAGGTGATTAAGCATCCAAACATGGCACTTAGGCTCCACTATAGGGCGCCTAAGCAGCAAAAATAGGTGCTTAGCCACTAATGATGATTTTTGATAGATATTTTATAATATATTTCAAATTTTGATGATTTTGAAGCTGTGCTTCCTGAATCTCTTAGGAAATTTATTATAAAAGATAAAATGAACTTTCTTGAATGATTTGGGTTAGTTAGAATTAGTTATTAACGAAGAGACACTTGTGAAACCCTTTGGAAGATTCATTGAATATGGACACTTTTGAAGAGCACTTAAGCACCTCTTGGGAATTTATAAATAAATCTTTAAACTTATGAACTCTAGAAAGTAATATGAAGAGAAGAAGAAAACTTGGAGAAGAAGAAGAAGGCTTGGGCGAAAATTCCAAGTGGGGCCATAAGGTGAAAGAGAGAGAGAGAGAGAGTGAGAGATTTCATCTTTTATTTTCACTTTGTTCTTGGAGAGGATTGTAAGGAAATTGCTTATGTTGTACACGAAAAGTCTGATTTCCATCAAAGATAAGTACTTTCATTGTATTTTGATTTGAATCTAGTACTTTATTTTAGTCTTGTTCAATGGAAAGTTCTTGTTGTCTCTATATGTGTAGCGAGTAGTTTTCTTTACTCTTCCCGCTTACAATGAATTAGTATGCATGTCTAGTTTATATAATTGAGTAGAGTGAGAATATATTGTGATGAATTTACTATGTTATTTATTTACAAGTAAAATTGATCAGCTCTCATGTTATAATCTGTTGTGAGAACATGTAAGATCGTGATGGTGTTGTCTCAATCAACTGTGGTAGAATCGGATGAGATTGTATGGATGAGAATGTAATACATATAATTGAGTCCAAATAAATAGGGAGATAAACTCTGAAGGGTGTAGAATTAGAAGAATTTAGAGTGACAAGTTAAAGCTCTCTAATTTGGTTTATTGTTTTAGGTTTTTATGCAAGTTGTTAGTCTCTAGGTGGAGAGATAAGAGGGAACTCTTGTGTGAGAGCTAGTATCTTCCTTGCCTAGCCCGTCTTCAGAACTTTTCAAACTTTAGATTAACAAATTTTCTTTATAGCATCTCTAGTACGGGTAAAGAATATAATTGCTCCTATTTGTCACAATATCTCTCGCTACTTATTTTACTTTATAAATGTCACTAATTTCATTGTATGAGGAAGGGTACTTTTAATATATTAGAACCCACTTTCTGATTTTCACTAATTATTTTAGTTTATAAGTAGAAGTGGTATTGTAGTAATAATTGTAGGATAAATATAAAACCAAAACTTTATCGACCTTTCAAGCTAGGGTGTGTTATTGTACATTAGAATTTTTCTTCAAAGTTGTTGTGATTAACCTCAAACTCCGTGGGATGATATTCAAGAATTAATCAGAAAGTCCTATATTACTTGATAAAAATACACATTGTTACGTAAAATCCCATTTTATAATAATATCAAATAAACTCTCTTTTACATCAGCATCAAGTTTTTGTCATCATTGTAAAGAAAGGGATATAATTAAAAGGAAAAATAAAGTAGAAACTTATATATAAAATGTAAGAATAAATATCTCGAATCAAAAGAAAAGCACGGGTTTCAGGGAAGGAGGAAGAATAGGGAAATGTGAGGTCTTTGTGAAGGAGGAAGAAGAATCAGGTGTAGGAGCGAACAAGTGAGAAATGAGAAGGAGATGAGAGATTTCTTCAAGTAGTGAAACATTACATTAAAAACTGACAATGTATGAAAAACTTAGTAGCCATTAGTTAATAATATTGCAATTTATTGCAAAAGCCATTGCTTAAAAAGAATGAATGTTGGTTTCATCCCAAAGAACTATTCCCGCATTAATAAATGAATAAACATGTCTGTCAGTTAACATTTAGCCTCGAACCAATGGTATAAACTATTGATAAATCCAAAAACACATTAGAATTTTGTTTCTTTAGAAAACCAAGGGATCAAGTTATAATAATGTTGTCGCAAACTGACTATGTGTGTGTGTGTGTACTTACATATACATATATATATATATATATATATATATATTTAAAAAAAAGGAGCAACACAGAGGGCTCCCTACAAGTTACTAATAAAAGGAGAGTACAAAATCATTGATGGAAATGCTCCCAACTAACAAAAAAACCTAATGGAGACCATTCCCTAAAGACCACAAAACAAGAAAACTAAAAGATTGGGTGAGTGAATATATATGTATACATATGTAAATATGTATAAATATAAAGTAAGTTTAAAAAGTGGTTTGGTGCAAAAACCCCATGACACCCAAGAAATTTCATCGGAACACGGGGGGTGTCTCCAATCCGATATGTGGGAGCTGAAGCTTATCTCCATTAATTAAAATTTTGAGATCAAAAGGGGGGGTTGAGGCAACTAAAACCTGCTGTGATTTGGCCCCCCTAACTGCTAACCAATGAGCCACTTTGTTACCCTCCCTAAGAATTGAAGAAGAGGTAAAATGAGTGGGTTTAGCCTGATTAATTTGTTTTCTCCAATAGTCTTGCATCCAGGTTGTAGACCGGTTTTGCTGAAGAGTGTTAAGTAGAACGAGTGGAATCAACTTCTAGCCAAATATTCGACCAATTAGCAATTTTGGCAATATGCATAGCATACTCCACGACAATAAATTCGGTCTCCGAGTGCATCTCTAGCTTTCACGGGTGCATAAAAGAAAAGTAGGCGAGTTACCATAATTGTTTCGAAAATTCCTCCCACTCCTGCATTATCCTTAGAGAAGCCGCCATCGGTATTAATTTTGATGGTTGGGTTAGTAGGGGAAGCCATCTAACCGGATTAACTTTTACCAACGAGTAGGTGGGAGCTCGATGTGCAACGTGATTGGTGAAACCCTTGTGTTTAATGATTTTGTGTAGATATGTTTTACGGTTATTGGCTACTTTATACACGGTAGCGGCTATCCCATCAAATTTGGCACTTGTTTCGGCCATCCACGGAAACTACATCACAATGCGAGTGTAGAGTATTAACCTTCGATTTTCCTTATTCATCCAAAGTGTATGAAGATCTTCCCGACAATAAGTTTGGTTCTTCCGGCCATTGGTTAGTTGCAGCCATACAGTTCTAGAAAAGGAGCAGTTAAAATAAAGATGAGAGATGGATTCTTCATGTTGATGGCAGAGAACACATTTAGAGGGCCCCCTAAGACCTTTCAGTTTAAGAATATCATCAGTTGGGATGATGCCATGGAAGGTTCTCCAACACAGAAAGGACATGGAAGGGGACAAAAATTTATTCCAAATGGAGTTTCCCCAGGGAACAGAAGGCCAGTTGAAAAGACTCCTGTAAATAGTTTTGGTTATATTTTGATTGTGGTGATTACTCCAACAAACTTTATCTGGACTATTTTGATCAAAATTGGTGGTTAAAATCTGCCTTGCTGAATGATCCTGTAAAATGGCTTTGAGCTGTGGAAGAGACCAATTGCTCCCATCCCAAAACTCACAAACCTTTGTAGTTGAATCAGTAAGATTATCTTTAGCAACTAACCAATCCTTGGGACACCGGTTATCCGACCAAAATTCACTTCACCCCTCCCCAGCTCCCAGATAAAAAGATTTTCAGCAGAACTTCTCACCTTAAGTGGATTGACCCAGATTCTAGAGTCACCTAATTTCCTGACCACTTGAGTGGGGTGGGAGTACCTGCAGTATTTACCCATCATAAATTTTGCCCACAATGAGTTTTGGGCTCTGAAATTAATCCATAATTTGCACATGTTAACCTGCTGAATTTGAGGAAAGCTTTTGAATCCAAGGCCACCAGCAGCCACTGGTTTTGTGACTTTTTGCCAAGAAGTCCAATGCTTTTGGGTTCTCTGACCAGCCCATAAAAATCTATTAAAAGCCCTTTCCAAGCTGTAATTGGGTGCTTTTCTTCATAGCAATCATTTGAAGTAGATAGGAGGGGAAGGTTGTGAGGATACTTTTAAGGAGTGTAATTCTACCACCATTTGATAAGAAAGAATTAGTCCAGCAGCTCAATTGAGAGCTGACTTTGGTGAGAATCTCCTCAAATTGAATTTGTTTGGTTACGCCCAAAGTGAGAAAGACACCCGGATATTTAAAAGGAGGAGTACCGCATTTAAATTCGAGTGTACTCCAGAATCCATTGCTTGATCCGAATAGGTGTCGACTTGGAGAATACCAATTGACACTTCTCGGGATTGAAAAGCATTCCGGATTGTTGTTGGAAGGAGTCTAAACAGTGTTTTAACTTTTTCACAGCAGTTTTATGTGCACTGGAGAAAACCATGATGTCATCTGCATAAAGGAGGTGATAAATAACAATGTTTGATTTATGATGGTACCTGACATAGCTTTTATTCAGAATGGTCTGATTAAACATCCTTGAGAAGTAATCAGCAGCTAATATGAAGATGAGAGGAGAAAGTGGATCTCCCTACTTTAATCCTCTGGTGGCATGGAATTTGCCTGCTGCGGTCCCATTCGATAAGACGAGTGTTCATTTGAATGGAGCCACACGGAGATGAGATTGCGAAGCTGTTGCTGGAAACCTCTAGCAATCAAAACATCTTCAATAAACTCCCGGCTAATGGTATCATAGGCTTTTTGTATATCCAACTTGTATATGAGATTACCTCCCTATGAACTTTATCCAAATCGAGCAAAAGTTCTGAGCAAGTAGCACATTATCGGAGATTGACTCGCCCTTCACAAAAGCTGATTGGTTCATGCATATTAACCTATCAAGATGAGGTTGAAGTCTCCCCACTATTATTTTGCTGATAACCTTACTGATTACAGATGCCAAAGAGATGGGTCTAAAATGATCCCAGTTATGCATAAGATTATTTTTGGGAATCAACACAATGTTTGAAGCACAAAAATAGTCGGGAAGATCATTTCCAAGGAAGAAACTTTGGATAGCTGCCACCACATCACCACCAACCAAGTTCCACTCCTTCGATAGAAATCTGCGTGTAACCATCCGGTCCTGCAGTTTTAGAACTATCAATTGATTTTATAACATTCCGATTTCTTGCTCGGTTGGGATGGTAGTTAACTCGAAGTACATTGGTGTAATGCAAGTTGTCTCGGAAAAGAGATCTATCGATAGGCAATGCAGTTGCAGGAGGAGGATTAAGTAGCTCGTCAAAATGTGTAACGGCATCCAAACCAATCTCGGTGTCCTCCATGAGTTTCTGCCATCAGTTGTGTGGATAGAGTGAATAGTATTACATTTCCTTCTATATTTTATACGGGCATGGTAAAGCCGAGTGTTCCTATCCCCATGAATAAAAGGGTTGAAAGCGGCTTTTTGTTTTAGATATTGATCCGGCTTATCGGTAGCCAACGAGTAAATTATTTTGTGCGGTGAAGTAATGTTCATACGTAGCGATGCCGGCTTGAATTTTAGACTCGATTTGATTGAGCTCTTTCTCGACCACTTGGACGACTTCATGGAGGTTTCCTATAAAGTTCCAATTCCATTTCCTAAGAGCTTTGCTGAGAGTTATCTGTAGTCTGCTTAATCTGATGAGAGGGTCTGGGTGATCAATACAGTGCCAGTTTTCCTGAACAATCTTGTGGAACTCAACATAGGAGGACCAAACATTCGGATATACGAAAGGAGGGGGAGTATTAGAGCGGTGGAGGAGGTAATAGATATAAGGAGAGGTCCATGATTAGAACCAACAAGACTCGGGTGAGTAACATAAGTAAGAAGCCAATTAGAGAGCCAAAGGTTGTTAACCAACATCCTATCAAGCCTCTCCCGGATAATCCCTCTCTTCCATGTAAAAGCGAGTCCTCTAAATCCAAGGTCATAAAGATTGGCTGCATGAATATTATCATTGAAAATGGTCATATCGGAGAGCTTGGGAGGTCTACCCCCAATTTTTTCATTTGAAGACCCCACATCGTTAAAATCACCCCCAACAATCCGGGGTGAGTGTACTTGGACACCGATGTCCCGTAGCCGATTCCACGAGGATAACTTTATCTTCCTTTTTACATCCAGCATATACAAAGGTTATTAAACTATCCCTGCCATTAATCTGAAAGGAAGAATGTATAAATTGCTTGTTGTCAATAAGGATAGACCAGTTCACCTCTTTTCTACAAAAAATCCAAATTTTATTATTGTAGTTAGCATAGTGGTTGTAGCCTTGTAGCTTGGCGATGATTGTACGAGGATATTTATTAACCAAAGGTTCCGGGATGGTAATGCACCATAATTTATATTTTTTGTTTAAATGTAGCGATCTTTTAAAAGATAGGGGATTAGCAATACCCCTAATATTCCAACAGAGGAAATTTATCATTAAATGGGATGGGGATTAAAGAGGATTGAGATCTAGATCTAGATCTCCCCCAGTAACGAAATTCCAACTAACTCCCCCACGGAAAGAGGAGTTCCAAGTTTTTGTACTTCATCTGAGATTATTCTTCTTCTTTCTCCTGGAGGTTTGGGTGTGCCATTTGCCTTCCATCTCTTCCTGCATAACACTGATTCCAGCATTGGAGGGAAACTGGGTATCCACTTGTTGTTCAATAGATTGAGTTGGTGTGACTATTCTGACTTCCTGTTCCTCCCTTCTGTAACTATGTGGGGATCTTCCCCCAAAAGCAGACTCAGAAACATCATCAGAGACATTTCTGATAACTCCAGAGTGAACTAGAGGGGTGCAATTATCCACATTGATCGTGGGTTCAACGGTCATCTCTCCAACGAAGGGGGGTTTGATAAGCCGGTGTTCTCCCCACCTCGAGTGGAGGGGTAAAGCAAGTTTGAGAGGCCGAATTCACAAAGTCTCTCCTTTCTCCCGAGCCCTGTTGCACTAAAACGAGTATCAGCAGTTGCTTGTGTTGAGTTTCCTTTGTTATGGATCTTCTAGATGGGGGATGAATTCCGTAGCATTTTTCAATTGTATGTCCAAACATTTTGCAATGAGAGCAATAATAAGGTTTTTGCTGCATTATAACTTCTTGCCATTGTCCTTCCTTAGCTGATCCAATCCAAATTTTTTTTACCTCGAGCGATGAAATATCCCTCTCAATCCGGATCCTAGCCATTTCGGGTTTAGCTTTATTAATTGTAGCGAGCATCCGGTCTTAAAGGAGTTCCGATAGACCTCCCAATTTGGAAAAGAGCATCTCGATTAAAAAATGCGTAGGGAAGATTGGGTAGTTTAAACCAGATTGGCACAATTGGAGGGTCCTTGCTAGGATCAAAATCTGCTGTCCATTTGATTATTTTCATCTCCACTCCAGACAATAGTCACCAAGTGTTTAGCAAATAACATAGCATAATCCTCTTCGACGAGTGAAGTTGATAAGAAGGTGTCTTCCATCCAGCGATCCTAGCTTCCAATTCCCTTGAAAATTCGGTGATTCAAAGTATTTCCTCACTAGCTCCATCTTGGGATGTCCCAAACTAAATTTCCCGATCAAAGTGAGTTTCACTTCATCATCGAGCACGACGATTCTGTTCGGTGAAAATCACAGCAGGATGGCCATCCTTTTCTTCCAGAGGTCTGATAAATGGGCAAGAAATTCTTCCAGCTGCTGCATCATGCAATCTCTGTGGGAAAAATAATCTGGAAGGATCTGTGATGGAAGGGGCAGATCCTACAACACCGGCATAGGTGGCTTTTGCCCACTCGATGTTGGTGGTAAGATCGATGGGGTGAGCCATCGGACCACCCAACACCACCAACAGGGCCTCCGATGGAACGGTGTACCCAAACGGATGGAAAAAGGAAGAAATGCACACGGACCAAGAGCAAGGAGCCGAGTAAAACCAAAAGTGAGCACAACCACGAGTGGGTACACCCACGGACCAAAGAGCAAGAAAAACCACCCCAAAAAGAGCACAATGGAACGAGTAAAAATTTGAAAAACAAAGAACCGGGAACAACAAAAGGCTGCCGGAAGAGCAACCAAGGAGCCCGAGAACACTTCACCTCCGAGACCAGGCACACACCGAGCTTACCGCACCACCACCCTCCAAGCCGCCGCCGCAGGGTCATGCTTAGAAACCACTAGCAGAGCACACTTTGCCGCCAACATTCCGTTTTATATTATATATATATATATATATATATATATATATATATATATATATATATATATATTAAAGGAAAGGGCAGAAGAAGCCCCTACATGTTAAGAAATAAAATTTTACAAAAAGGTGGTAGAAAGGCCCCCAAACTAATAAAAACCTAGTGGCAGCCCCTACCTAATATATATATTAGGAAAGCCCTAGGGCCAATTTTATTGAATAAAAAGCGGTTAAAGAAGCTTGAGGTGAGGGTCCAATAAATGGAGCCCTACCCCTACGATACAAAGCTAACAAAGAGATCCAAAAGTTCATAACATAAAAAGTGAACAAACAAAGCCTAAGAACGAGAATGTGATACTCTCGCTCTGTGCCTTGGCGATCCATAAAGTAAGCTCTTTAAAGCTACTCCATTTCCCTGAGTAACCAAGGTATCATCAATTAGAAATCTATTTCAAGGCTTCTTCTTCCATCGAGAATGATAAACCTACCAATGTTCTTCATCGACAACTTCTTTTGCTTCTTCTTCCTCTGCTTTTTCCTCTTCCGTTGACTGATCCTGGAGATTCATACCGGTGGGTTTAGCATTGGGTTGGGGATTTCTTCTTTTCCTGTTGAAAGTTTGGATGTACCTGTTAGAGCGGATGGCTAAAGTAGCCCTCTGGGCGTCTTGCGCCACAAGAGGAAGGGCCACATCTCCAGCATGTTCAGTCACCGGAGTGACAATTTGTACAACCGGTTGAGGAGTCTCCTCTACAACCTTGTTAGCTGAGTTTAAACTGTTATCGACATCAGATGATACCCTAATCTCCTAAGCCAGGGTAGTATCGACTCTTCATTAGGAAATTCCAACAGTAGCAGAAGGCCGAGAAGCCCTTTTCCTAGAGGGAGGATGCAGCCTATAGCAAGTGTCCCTGATGTGCCTGAACATTTTACAATGCTGGCAAAAGAGAGGCATGTTCTCCACCACAACCTCCTACCAAAACCCATCCTGACCATCTGTAATCCAAAATGATCCACATCTGGAAGAGTGAAATCCCTCTCCACAAAAACCCTGGCACCACCTGGCGAGAGCCTATCAAAGGTAGGTGAATCAACTCTAAGAGGTGTACCGAGAGCTTGGCTAATGTTGTACAAAGCGCCTGGATTGCACAAATGAAATGAGAGTCCTAGAAGTTTGAACCACATAGGAATGATAGGAGGTTCCTTAGATGGGTCAAAATCAGGAGTCCATTTAATAAGCTTCATGTGGGTGCTAGCAACAAAAATAGATTGTTGAGCAAATATTCTGGCATAATCTTCTTCCTTCTGAATTCTAATAAGCAAGTGTCTGTCATCCAAAGCTCCCAACTTCCAACCTCCAATGAGCTTCAGATTCTCAAAAAATTTTCTGAGTAAATCCATTTTGGGGTGATCGAATTGAAATTTCCCAACTAAAGTGAACTTAACATCATCAGATAGAATTATCATTCCTAGGTTGTGAAGATAACATCATGTTTCCCATCTTTAACTCCAATAGGCCTGATAAAAGCATCTTGTCTTTTTCCAGCAGCAGTGTCATGAAATTCTTGTGGAAAGAAGAGATGATCTAAGTTCTTGTGGGAATTGCTGACCACAGCTCCAGCATAAGATGACTCAGCTGCCATGAACACAGACACAGGTCGTAGATCGAGTAGCCCCCGCGATAGAATTTCAAGAGCGACACGAGTAGCCCCTGCACGATAAATAGCGAGGGAGCGACGATGCTCGCCGTAGCCCTTTTCTCGCACGGATATATATATATATATATATATATATATATATATATATATATTTGGATATATATATATATAAGAAGATGTTGGCGGCAAAAAGTTCTGGGGCTCTGTTAGGTGGTGACTACTCTGACGGCGGTGACGACTCAAGGGTGGTAGAGGGAAGAAGTTTCTTCCACCAAGGTGGTTGGTTCTGACTTGGGAAAGGTGTTTAGACCTTCCCGAGTATTTGACTTTCTGAATTTTTGGGGTGAGTTTACTGTTACATTGGTGACATTGCTAGTGACTTAACAAAAGCTGATCCTAACTTTGTGGGAAAAGGCACCTTTGCTGAAGTTACTGTTCGAAAGGAGGTTGGAACTACATTGGGAGATAAACTTATTTTCCATCAGCAATACCATGATGCTTTTGAAGGTAAAGTTGAATGTGACTTTATCAAGCGATGTACTAAGAAGGCAGATAAGTTAGCCTTAATTTTGACTGAGGAGGAGTGATGCACTGAATAAATATATGGTTTTTGCTATCTAATTTTAGCCATTTTTAGTGATATTGCACTTTAAAGAAAGGTATTTTTCATGATTTGTTGCAGGTATGATGATTTTAGGTGATCGGAGTGAAAAGAAGCAAACAGGAACGAATCCGGAGCAAAAAAGAGCAAAAAAGAAGCAAAATGGTGAAAAAGTGTTCTGGCGACGCCGACACCCAAATCCAGAGAGCACAACAATTAAATGGCACGATAGAGCCCCACTGGCGCCCTATCGGGCGCCGCCAGAGGCGGAAGTTGGTGGAGTTCAAATTTGAAGAGTTTTGGAGACTTTTTGAAGGGATGCCTATGGAAACTCTTGGGATTTCATCCCTATCTTTTAGGTAACTACTTTTGGATGAAAAGTGGTGTGGAAAAAGTGTCTAGAGAGTGT
Source organism: Papilionanthe hookeriana x Papilionanthe teres (assembly GCA_022702705.1). Lineage (NCBI taxonomy): Eukaryota > Viridiplantae > Streptophyta > Magnoliopsida > Asparagales > Orchidaceae > Papilionanthe > Papilionanthe hookeriana x Papilionanthe teres. The sequence goes on from CM040422.1 coordinate 39,257,738, forward strand.
CTTGTGTCTTCTAGAGTGTTAGGGTTTAGGAGTAGAGAGTGTAAAGTGAAGATTTGAGAGGGATTCTTCTCTAAGGAGGGGAGGAGAAGAGGTAAAGTGAGATATTGCTTATTCCTTTTCATTCTAAGGAGACAATCAAATGTTGTAAAGAACAAAGAAGAGGATTCAAATGACTTTAAGGGAATTGCATTGGGGAAGAGAAAGAGATAAGTTGTATTTTCTTTTGTCATTTGAATGAATTTTCTTTTATATATAAAATCCAAATTTTATTATATCTTCTCCAAGAATTTTGAGCAGTCTCCCTTCTCTTTCTTTTTGTACAGAGATGTGATGATGGATTGATGTGAATTTGATGTGCTTTTAATGTAATGAAGAAGTTTTGTCAGTTTTTCATTTAAAACTTAATTTACTTTCGATTTGGCCAATTGAAATGTTAAAATATGTTGTTGAACATTAAGTTTGAAAGGATTTAATGTCCTACAACAATAATGAATGATCCATTCAATTTCTGTGGATGAATTGCGTAGTTCATGGGAGTTGAGTGCAATGAATAGCGAAATGTGCTTTGATGGACTTCAATGTAGAGATTTCAGGGTGATAGGGTGAAATCCCTAAATTGGTTTTAAGATTAGTAATTAATATCAAAGCATGGCCTTCGGGTGAAGGGTGAGTGGGAGCTCCGAAGTGAGAGCCGGTTTCCTCCCAGCCTAGCCTTAGAGTTATTAACTAAACTTATAATATGTTAATGTTCTTTTCTTACTTAGAAGAGGGGGTACTCTTTTAAGGGTAAAGAATCATCTATGCTCCTATTTAGCAGAATAAAATAGATAATTATTCCATATCAATCCACACATCATATTCACATTGCAAAAGGAAAGATACTTTTCTCATATATCAAAATCCTTTAAAATACTTAATTTAGTGTGTCTGTTAGTTAATCCTATTCTTAAAGTTGTTAGAAGTAGTCATAGTTAGTTAATTGTAATTGGTTCATTGTTCTTAGTGTTTCCTGCATAGTAGTAGTAAGTAGTAAACTTTAACTTCAGTGCTTATTACACATTGTATAACACTTTCTTAAAACATCGTATTTCTCTGTGGGATAGATAACAAGAACTCAATTAGAGCCCTGTATTACTTGATACGATACGTATACTAGCGTTGAATGCTTGGACTTAACAAAATTATTATTAATATATAAATATGAGTTTATAAATTCTTGCAAATTATAAAGTCGAGCATCAAGTTTTTGGCGTCAATACCGGGGAAGGTAACAGAGTTAAGAAAGAATGTTAGGAAAGTAACGGAGTTAAGAAAGAAAAGTTAAGTAACGAAGTAAGTTTATTTTGTAGTGTGTAATTGTGTTTGTTTATTTTTATTAAAGTATTTGTGTTTGTATTTACGTAGTAGCAGATCTATAGGTTTAGTTCCTTACGATTCGTAGTTTGAGCATACTGTTAGAAAAATTAGAAAACAACAAAAACAAATTGAAAATCCTTGCAAAAAGGTTAATATTCAAGGTAATCAAAGAAATGAAGTTGGAACTTTGCCAAGACCTTTAAGAGATTATGCTAACACAATAATAGATGAAATTCATATAACTATTCAAAATCCTGATGTTGCTGCTAATTCATTTAAACTTAAACCTGCTATTATCCAAATAGTACAAAACAATCAATTTGCTGGAACACCTAATGAGGATCCAAATTTACATATCGCTAGTTTCTTAGAACTGTGTGCTACTTTTAAATATGATGAGTGTCTAGTGACGCTGTCAGACTTAGACTTTTTCCTTTTTCATTAAGGGATAAGGCTAAGGCATGGTTAAACTCGTTAGCACCTGGATCTATTAGAACTTGGGGAGAATTATCTCAAAAGTTTCTATCAAAATATTCCCTCCATCAAAGACCGCTAAACTAAGAAATGATATTACATCTTTTTGTCAGTTTGAAGGAAAGTCAAAATATGAAGCTTGAGAGAGATTTAAAGATCTTCTTAGGAAGTGCCCACATCATGCTTTATCAGAATGGTTAATAATTCAAACATTTTATAATGGAATTGTGGGATCATTGAGATCTATTATAGAAGCTGCTGCTGGTGGATCATTAATGTCAAAACCTTTTGAAGAAGCATACACATTAATTGAAGAAATGGCTACTAACGATTTTCAATGCTCCTCTAAACTGGTAAATCCTAAGAGGGTAGCTAGTGTTCATGATTCAGATATGATAAATATGGTAGTTTCTCAAATTGCAGCCCTATCAAAGAAAATAGATCAATAAGGAATGAATTATTTTTAACCACCTCCAGTGTTAGAGGAAAATTCATTTAGACAGATAACAAAATCTCAAACACCTTACGAGACCTTAAATGCTATTAATAAACCGATTAATCCTTATTCGAATTATTATAATCCTAGTTGGAAGAATCACCCAAACCTCAATTGGAATAATAATAATGCTAATGTTAACCCGCATTAGGCTAACAATTTCATGAATCCAATTGGAAATTCAAACAATCAAGGAAATTCTAATTTTAGACCATCTTATCCCCCTGGATTTCATAGTAACCCACAATTTAAGGATAAGAAGTTGTCTACTGAAGAAATGATTCTGGATATGGGGAATCAATCACAAGCTCTTAGTGTTGCTATGAAGAATATTGAAAATCAATTAGGACATATTTTCACTGCACTTAATAATAGACCTTCGGGAATACTTCCAAGTAATGTGGAGATCAGCCCAAAAGATTAAAACAAGGAACAACTTAAGGCTATTCAATTAAGGAGTGGAAAAGTATTGGAAACAAGAGTGCAAAAAGAAGTTGAAATAGAAAAGGAGAAGGAGGAAATTGAAAATGGTTCACACAAGATTTATCCAGACTTGGATTATCCTCTTGAACCAATGAAGATAACAGTTGAAAATCCACCACCTCCATTTCCTCAAAGATTAAAGAAATAAACAGGGATAAGAGATTTGGAAAATTTTTGGAGATCCTCAAGAAATTAATGATTAATATTCCTTTTGTTGAAGCATTAGAACAGATGCTTGACTATGCTAAGTTTAAGAAGGATATTCTGAGAAAGAAAAGAAAGTTTACAGACCATGAAACTGTTGCACTTAGCGGAGAGTGTAGCTCAATTATTCAGAAGAAGCTTCCGAAAAAACATAAAGATCCTTATAGTTTCACTATTCCGTGTGCTATAGGTGAAAATTTTTCGGAAAAGCTTTATGTGATATGGGAGCGAGTATTAATCTAATTCCTTTATCAACTTTCAAAAGGTTGAGAATAGGAGAAATTTCTCCTACATCTGTGACTCTTCAGTTGACCGATAGTTCCATTACTTATCCTAAAGGAGTGGTGGAAGATGTGTAGTGAAAGTGGATAAATTTATATTTCCTGTGGATTTTATTGTACTTGATATGGAAGAAGATAAAGAAATTCGAATCATTTTAGGAAGACCATTCCTTGCTACTGGAAGAGAGGTAATTGATGTTCAAAAAGGGAAATTAACTATGAGAGTTAATGATCAAGAGGTGACCTTTAATATTTTAAAATCTATGAAGTATCCCTCAATGGAAAAAGATAATGAATGTTTTAAAATGGAGGTCTGTGATTACTTGACAACCGATCATTTTGAAAAAAATATTTGAAAAAGAAGAAGAATATAAAAATATGTTTGAAGAAGAAAGTTAAGATGAAGAAAATTCAGATAATGAGAAGAATGAAGATTTGGAGTATGTTCAGGAGAGATTCGAAATATTAGACAATATGGAAGATAGAGATAAAGGCTTAATTCCATCTATCATAAAACCTCTTGAACTTGAAATGAAAATTCTCCCTAATCATTTAAAGTATATGTTTTTAGGAGAATCATCTACTTTGCCTGTTATTGTATCTTCGAAGCTAAATGAATACCAAGAATAGAAGTTGTTGGAAACTTTAAAATGATACAAGTAACCTTTTAGATGGACTTTGGCAGATATTAAAGGAGTTAGTCTTTCGATTTCTACGCACAAAATTTTATTAAATGAAGAATATAAACCTAGAGTTGATCCATAAAGGAGACTGAATCCTATAATGAAAGAAGTAGTTAAGAAAGAGATTTTAAAATGGATGTATGCTGGAATTATTTATCCTATTTCTGATAGTGCTTGGGTAAGTCCAATACATTGTGTACCGAAAAAGGGAGGAGTGACTGTTAAAGTGAATGAATGTAATGAAATTATACCCACGAGACAAATTAATGGATGACGAATTCATATTGACTATAGGAAATTAAATGCCGCCATTAGAAAGATCACTTTCCTCTTCCTTTTCTCGATCAAATGCTAGATAGACTTGCTGTTCACAAGTACTATAGCTTTCTGGATGGATATACTGGTTACCATCAAATACCTATTGCTCCCGAGGATCAAGAAAAGACAACATTTAGTAGCCCTTATGGAACCTTTGCTTTTTGAAGAATGTCTTTTGGACTGTGTAATGCACCTACAACATTTCAGAGATGTATCATGTCTATCTTCAGTAGTATGATAGATAAAGTAATAGAAGTTTTTATGGATGATTTCTCTGTATTCGTAACTTCATTTGAAATTTTTTTGGCAAACTTAGCAAAAGGTTTGGAGCTTTGTGAGAAAGAAAATCTAGTTCTGAATTGGGAGAAATGTCAATTTATGGATACAGGAGGAATTGTGCTTGAGCATAAAATTTCTTAACAAGGTATGGAGGTCGAACCTGCTAAAATTAGAGTGATTGAGAGATTACCGCCACCTACTACTGTGAGAGAGGTGAGGAGCTTCTTAGGACACACTGGATTTTACAGGAGATACAATAAAGTTTTTCTAAAATTACCAAACCTTTGTGCCGACTTTTAGAAAATGATAGAAAGTTTGATTTTAATGATGAAAGCTTAAGAGCTTTTGAATTATTAAAAGAAAAATTAATCACTGCACCTATAATTGTTTCACCCAGTTGAAAGAAAACATTTGAACTTATGTGTGATGTTAGTGATTATGAAATTGGAGTAGCAATGGGCCAAACACATGATAAAGTATTCAAAGTTATTTACTATGTTAGTAAAACTCTTAATAAGGCTCAAATTAATTATACCACAACTGAAAGAGAATTATTAGCTATAGTGTTTGCATTTGAAAAATTTAGACCTTATAAAATTGGAACTAAAAGTATCGTGCGTACAGACCATTCAACTTTTAAATATCTAATGCAAAAGAAAGATGCGAAACCTAGACTCATTAGTTGGATACTTCTTCTGTAAGAATTTGATTTTATAATAGTTGATAGGAAGGGAGCTGATAATCAAATAGCTGATCATCTACCCAGAATAGACTATGATAAATTATCTGAATTTGAAAAAGAAATTACTGAAATTTTTTCTGATGAGGAACTCTATACTATTATGGGAAATAATTTGCCTTGGTATGCTCATATTGTGAATTATATTGTAAGTGATATTATACCACCTGATTTAACAAGTCAACAAACAAGAAAAGTTTAAATATGATGCAGAATCTATTTTTGGGATGAGCCCTATCTATATTAACAGTGTAAGGATCTGAATATTAGGAAATGTGTGCCACAAGAAGAAACAAATTTGATTATTCAATGATGTCACGATTCTGAATTTGGAGGTCATTTTGGTGTTGATAAAACTGCTTTTAAGATTTTACAATTTGGATTTTATTAGCCCACTCGTTTTAGAGATGTTTATAAATATATTATATCATGTGATCGATGTCAGAGAGTAGGTAATATCTCTAGAAGAAATAAAATTCCTCTAAATTATAATTTGGAATATGAAATTTTTGATGTATGGGGATTAGATTTTATGGGACCAATTACTCCTTCATTTACAAATCTATATATTTTGGTTTCTGTTGATTATGTCTCGAAATGGATTGAAGCTGTTTCTTTACCCAGATGTGATGCTCAGAGTGTTTCAGAATTTTTAAAGAAAAACATATTTATAAGATATGGAATGTTGAGTGTAATCATAACTGATGGTGGATCCAATTTCAGGAATAATCGAACAAAGAGATTAATTGAGAAATATAATATCATTAATAGAATCTCTACTAATTATGATCCCCAGACTAGTGGTTTAGCAGAAGTGTCTAATCGTGAAATTAAAAGAATTTTGGAGAAAACTGTAGATAATCATAAGTTGGATTGGTCTACTCGATTAAATACTGCTTTATAGGCTTATAGAACTGCTTTCAAAACCCCTATTGGAATGTCTCCTTATATACTAGTGTTTGGTAAGACTTGTCATTTACCAATCGAATTGGAGAAAAAAGCATATTGGGCGATAAAAGAGTTAAATTTTAATTTGAAAAATGCTGGCGAGAAAAGATTTATGCAATTTAATGAATTGAAACAGATTAGAAATACATCTTATCACAATGATAGGACTATAAAGAGAAAAGGAAATTATGGCATGATCAGAAAATAATGAAGAAGAACTTGGAAAATGGACAAAAAGTTTTATTATACACCACAAGATTGAAGTTATTTCCTGGAAAGCTCAAGTCTAGATGGTAGGACCTTTTACAGTTGTAAAAGTTCATTCTTTTGGAGCTATTGATATTAAAGATCTTGATACTGGAAACATTTTCAAAGTTAATGGGCATCAGTTAAAGCCTTACTTTAACGGGTTTTAACCTGACTTTAAAGAGATTTTAATGTTGAGTAATCGCGATTAACTGAATGGTTTGTCGGGCTGACGACGTTAAACCAAGCGCTTTATGTGAGGTAACCCATATGTATCTTTATGGTGTGTTTGCTTGTTTGTTGTAGTTGTGTATTTTAGATAGTTGTTTTTGAATCCTAATTACTCCTAAATACTTTGAAAACTGATAAATGATGGATCAAATCAAGATATGGGAATATTTTGGATCAAACAAAGTATGGTGAGAATTTTTTACCACTGGCTCCGCCGGTGACATAATGGGCTCCGCCAGCACCCTATCATTTTCCTACGACTAAACTTGACTGTTTAAGCACCTCCAGCGCCCTATTGAGCGCCGCAGGTGTCCTATTGAGCACCGCAGAAGCCCAAAATCTGCTTGACAGTTTTTAAGTTTTAAATTACGAGTTTTGGTGGTTTTTCGCGGGATCTTCGTCCTTATAACTCCCTAAAATCCATTTTTGACTTCTTAACTCCATAAAAACGAAAACCACATATCCCAATTTGTATCCTATGGATTCCTTTCCCATTGAAACACCTCAATTTCGTGTTTTCAATCGAAGAAAATTCATAAGTTTTGAAGCACAGCATTTGTTCAACAAAGTGACGATGAAAAAATGGATTATCATGGAAAGAGGCCTCATAAACTGAGTTATGGATAATTCTACTACTAGAATTGAAGAAATTATTAAAGAGAGATGTTGGGAAGTGCTTTGCTACACTACCGCTGCTGTTGTTGTTCCTAATTAATGAAAGAATTTTATGGAAATCTTCACGGGATCAACCAAGGGTTCGTATTTGTGTGGTAGATTTTTTCAATTCACTCCTGCATGAATCAACAATCTCCTCATGATTAAAAACTACCTATTTTCCATTATTCTAATTTCAATGCCACAAGGGATAATATGAATGATGTATATCGATATCTGACGGATGAGAATGAAGAACGAGAAGTTAGAGAGAATGGATACATGAATTTCCCATCTGTATCTCTCAATCCAATATCGAATCAGTGGCATTACTTTAATTTGGCAATGTTATTTCCAACATTGAAGATTAGCAAGGTAACCAAAGAAAGTGCCATTTTGAATTTTTGCATTCAAACTGGAAGGCCGGTTGATATTGGTAATATTATTGTGAAATCAGTACTTTGATTAATTGTGCATGGCTCTAAATTTGAGCTTGGACACCCGTCCACCATATTTCTGTTATGTAGTCAGTCACAGGTTCCTTATGAAAGTTGGGAAAAGGTTCTTCTTCCATGGAGGCATATTGATCCAACTAATCCCTACGACTACCAGATAGTTGGAGATGAAGATGACATGAATTTTCTTGCAGATCAACCAACACAGACTTCACAGCTAATTAAACCCAATTTTTCTGAAGGTTCCAGAATGATATTAAAGAGGATCAAACAATTGGAGAAAGAGGTACGGAGTGTTATGAATGCGATCAATAACATTTTTTATTTATTCGATCATATAGATTGGAGAATGAAAGAGCAATTTAATAACATTAGTCAAATTGAGATGGGCTTGATCAATCTTATGAATAAGGACGCGGTGATTGCAGAAGAATCATCTCACAAATTTCCATTTTGTCCATTCTATAATTTGTTTGTGCATCAACAATCAATTGGAAACATTAGAGGAGAGGATAGTTTTGAAACAGACGCAGAATAATTGATGGATTCTACTTATGTTTATTGCATGTTTAGTTTGATTTGCTTAGACATGTATGGTTTGTGTAGTATTTGCTTTGAGATTTGAACTTGGATTTTGATGTGTTTACTTTCATTGTGTGCTGAGATCTTAGTGCTTGCCTATCGTAGAGTACTTGCCGCACTAAACATCTAAGAAATGCCAATCGAAGTGTAAATGCCTATTGAAGTGTTAAACATCATTATTCACGTAGAAAAGATCGAAAATATTTTGGACTGGTGCCGTCAGAGTCCAAATCTAGAGAGTTGGCTATTATTTTTAAATAGAGTACTGTCGGCTCCCTATCGATTCCCACCGGCGCCCGAACCCAAGAAAAGCCTAAAACTCTCGATTTCACAATTTTTGCCCTTGGACCTGCAAAATTTTTCCATTTCCTTCGTCTTCCTCCTCCATTTTCATAGTTTTGAAGATCAATAGCTTGCTAGATGTCAAATCTAAGGAGATTTAAAGGATTTTAAAACACTGGATTTGCACCTTCTATTGGTAAGAGCTTCACTTAAAGTTAAAATTTTTGGATTTTCACCATGGAAATCTCTCACATTGCCTCTAGTAGAAATTTTTGGAGTTTTAAAGAAATTTTGAGAGTTTCATGATGAAATTTGCTCTTAATTATTTAGAATAGTGTTTGGAGTTTGCTACTTTTTGAATTTGGTATTTATTGAAATTTTCTTGCAAATTTTAGAAATTCACAGGGCTCCAAGAGGGAAGAGGAAATTGGATTATGATGAGGAGAGGTTTGTTAACGTCGATGCCCGATTTCGCTATAACACTATCCTTCATAACAAGAAGTGTATCTAGGATCGATCTTTTGATAGTCCTGATGGATCTGTAGAACAATTAATTGCAGAGCGAAACTAAGAGCAATTCTGCTACTTAACTGCGAATGCTATTATGGGAGTTGTTAGAGAATTCTATTCTAACATACCCTGGACTGAGACTGAGTATGTTCTTATTAGAGGGAAGATGGTTGAGTTTACTCCTCAGCGTATCAATGCTTTCTATCAGACTCGGGAACCATTTGTGTGTGAATACGAGAACTTTCACACTGGGAGGGAGAATATGAGAGAAGTTATTGCTTTTCTGACTGACGGGTGAGGAGAATGGAAATTAAGTCAAAAACAGTTGATAAATTTCCCCGTCACCACTTTGAATGTTGCTTCAAAAGTTTGGCAATATTTTATTTCTGCAAGATTGTTACCATCTTATCTCCTCAGCGAAGTTACTAGAGATAGAGCGATTCTGAACTAATGTATTCAGAAGATGAAAAAGATTGATATTGGAGCTATTATTTACAAGAATATTCAGACGATTGCTTGAGGCAAAACCACCGGAGGATTAGGACATCCTGCTTTTGTTCATGCCCTTTGTGTTTAGTCTGGAGTGGAGTTCAGTAGTTCTGAGGAAGTGGCTATTCCATTGAGACCTATTACAAAGAAAATTATCCATACTTATTAGTCTCATGTATGAGCCATAGCTGAGCTCAGGAGTACTGATATTCCTACTACTAGTTATGATGTTCCATCTACTTCTGAGCCACCTACCTTATCTGATATTATGGAGGAGTTAACACTACAGAGTTCTTTAATGGATAGACTCCATGGTTGGATGGATGTATTGAAGTTGAGGAGTGATGTGAATGAAGATTATCTGCAGAGGAGAGTTGAGTTTGATATTGCTTACCATATATACTTGACCCTGCTGATGACCCTGCTGAAGACCCTGCAGATCCTGGTGATGGAGAATGGTAGATTGTTTGTTTTATTTCTATTCTTATTCTGTTGTATTTTACTGATATGATGTAGTGGATATTTACTTTTCATGTGATATGTAACCCTGTGTTGAACTGCTGTGATGAAGTGTTATTTAGTTTTTATGTTGTACTATTGTGTTGTACTGAGATATTAAAACTATCAGCTGGACTGTGTAGTACTGTGATAGTTTGTTTCATGCTATAGTGTTTTGTTGGATGTTTAGATGTTTAATGTTTATTTCTCTTTACCCATGCAAATATTTAAAATTGTTATATCACTGCTACTAATTGTTTCATGCCTTCTAGTTGTAAATTTTGACTAATACCAGATAGTTGTTGAAGATTTCAAGATTCTAGCACAGAGAAGTTAGTTTTATTCTACTCTGAAACAGTTCAATTATTAAAGGTCATAACTTCTGGAAGTTTGGGGGAGGGCTGAGAAATACTAACTTTTATTGGTTCTCAATTATTATATTTTCAAAAATTACTAGCATAACTTCTAGCAGTCAAACCTCATTATAAGATAACTAAAACTTTTTATTTTAATTGAATATTAAGAAAGGATAAGATGAAAAATTTTTAGTGATAAAGGTTGATTTTATAGAATTAAGATATTTGGTATGAAAGGATTTGATTATAGTTAAGTATTTACAGTAAAGAAAACTTTATTTTTGAAATGTTAAGGGACTTAAAGAATTGTGTGTTAAGAAGAGATTGTAACTTTGTGATGAATAATAAAGCCTATACTTAACTATAAAGTAAGGAGATAATTCAGGTTTGAGCTTTAGAAAGAGAAGAGTGAAGTTCAAAATCATTAAAGCGCTATCCAGATATAGTGATCCTCAATAAAAAAAAAAAAGAAAAGAAAAGAAAAGAAGGATTGAAAAACAATCCTTAAAAAAAAGAAAGAAAGAAAGAAAAGAAAGGAAAAAAGAATGAAAAATGTTTATGAGGAGAAGCTTGAGGAGATGTCTAATCAAAAATTGGCTTCACTTGAAACACCCTAAAGGGAGAATTTGATTTTATTTCTGAATTTATGTCTTAAGTACTGGTCTACATTCTAATGAAGTTTACATGAACTCCTTTCTCACATAATCTTTTAAGGCACTTTTAATGTGACAAATTATAGTTCATCTTGAAATAAATAGAAGACTAGAACTCTTTGACTTGATTACTGAATATCCTTATACATGTAGTGTTGACCTGAGTTACAAAATTTCTTTATGAAAATCTATCCATAATATTCTTTTGAATGACAAATTTTAGTGTCTTACAATTAAAAAGTACATTGCCTAGAGTTATATTTTATGTAGTAAAAAGATTACTTGAGAACAAGTAATCTTTAAAGATTGTGGGGATTCTGATGCACTGAAAATATATACAGTTTTTGCTATCTAATTTTACCCATTTTTGTGATATTATACTTTAAAGAAAGGTATTTTTCATGATTTACTACATGTATGATGCTTTTAGGTGGTTGGAGTGAAAAGAAGCAAAAAGGAATGAATCTAGAGCCAAAAGGAGCAAAAAGAAGCAAAATTGTGAAAAAGTATTCTGGCTCCGCCAGTTCCCAAATCCAGAGAGCACAGCAATTAAATGGCACGATAGAGCCCCGCTGGTGCCCTATCGGGCGCCACCGGCACCCGAAGTCGGTGGAGTTCAAATTTGAAGAGTTTTGGCGACTTTTTGAAGGGATGCGTATGAAAACTCTTGGGATTTCATCCTTATCTTATAAGTAACTACTTTTGGATGAAAAGTGGTGTGGAAAAATTGTCTAGAGAGTGTCTTGTGTCTTCTAATGTGTTAGGGTTTAGGAGTAGAGAGTGTAAAGTGAAGATTTAAGAGGGATTCTTCTCTAAGGAGGGGAGGAGAAGAGGTAAAGTGAGAGATTGTTTATTCCTTTCCATTCTAAGGAGAGAATCAAGTGTTGTAAAGAAGAGAGAAGAGGATGCAAAGGAACTTCAAGGGAATTGAATTAGGGAAGAGAAAGATATAAGTTGTATTTTCTTTTATATATAAAATCCTTGTTTTATTGTATCTTCTCCATGAATTCTGAGTAGCGTCCCTTGTCTTTCTTCTTGCACAGAGATGTGATGATAGATTGATGTAGATTTGATGTGCTTTTAATGTAATGAAGAAGTTGTGACATTTTTTCATTTTGAACTTAATTTACTTTCGATTGGCAAATTGAAATGTTAAAATATGTTGTTGATCATTAAGTTTGAAAGGATTTAATTTCCTACAACAATAATGAAAGATCCATTCAATTTCTATGGATGAATTGCGTAGTTCATGAGAATTGAGTATAAATGAATAGGGAAATGTGTTTTGATGGACTTCAATGTGGATATTTCAGTGTGACAGGCTGAAATCCCTAAATTGGTTCTAAGATTAGTAATTAATAACAAATGTTAGCCTTCGGGTGAAGGGTGAGTGGGAGCTCCGAAGTGAGAGCCGGTATCCTTCCAGCCTAGCCTTAGAGTTATTAACTAAACTTATAATAAGTCAAGGTTCATTTCTTACTTAGAAGAGGGGGTACTCTTTTAAGGGTAAATAATCATCTATGCTCCTATTTGGCACAATAAAATAGATAATTATTCCATATCAATCCACACATCATATTTTCATTGCAAGAGGAAAGATACTTTTCTCATATATCAAAAACCTTTCAAATACTTAATTTAGTGTGTCTGTTAGCTAATTTTGTTCTTAAAGTTGTTAGAAGTAATCAAAGTTAGTTAATTGTAATTGCTTCGTTGTTCTTACTGTTTCATGCATAGTTCTAGTAAGTAGTAAACTTTAACTCCAGTCCTTATTACACATTATGTAACACTTTCTTAAAACTTCGTATTTACCTATGGGATCGATAACCAAGACTCCATTAGAGCCCTGTATTACTTGATACGATACATATACCTGCGTTGAATGCTTGGACTTAACAAAATTATTATAAATCTATAAATACGAGTTCATAAATTCTTGCAAATTATCAAGTTGAGCATCAAGGAGCTAGCTAAGTTATCAGAACCTTACAGATTCATATTGGTGGGGAAATTTCAGTTTGAACATCCCAAACTTGACATATTAAGAAAAGCTGTTGATGACTTTATGTTAATGGGAAGCTGGAAAATTGGTGTTTTTTTATAGCAGACATATAATGCTGCAGTTATCCAGGTAGGAAGATTATGCCTAAATTTTCTCAAAAAAGGTCATTAAGATAGATGGGAAACCAATGAAGTTACTGAAATGGACTATGGAATTTAATCCATCCAAAGAACCACTTATTGTCCCTGTGTGGTTCAGTCTACCGAACCTGAAGCTTCTTTATATCAATCATAAGATAATATATGATATTGCTTATTCTATGGGCAGGCCACTAAAGCTGGATATGTTATCTCCTAATGTTACCAGAATCTCTAAGGCCAGATGTTTAGTGGAGAGGGATATTACTCTCCCGTATCTTGATGGAGTTTGGATAGGGACTACTAATAGTGGGTATTGGAAGCCTATAGTGATGGAGTATCAACCTTTATATTGTAAGCATTGTCACATTTTTTGCCACACTATGGAACAATGCTTCAAAATGAATCCAGAACATAGGTCTTATAATGTAGCTAATAAGAGTACCAAGCATTCTGATCAAACTAATCAACATAACCTTTCTGCTCCTCCACAAGCTCCAATCAGTGCTCATGTTGCTCCAAGCAATGTTTCACACCAAATAGACTCTCATGATGAACCCAGTCAGGAAGCTATAAATTTACCTCAGATACCTCAGATAAACAATGTACACAGATCAGTAAACGCCAAAGCTGCTGCTAGGAATTTTGCTGACAAAGTGATTGAAATTAGAGACCCCCCAGGTGAGGAAGATCAGATACAACAACTACAATTAGATGTCATAGACTCACCATAGAGGGAAGGCTTACCTTATAGTTCAGAAACTGGTGATACCTTTATTACTCCAGAAGTCCCCCTTTGAAAGAGTTTTAGATCACCTAGTATTGGCAGAGTTAAGACATAAAAAGGAGGATTGGTCTCAACAAAAAAGTATAAGAAGGAGAAATGATGCTCTAGAACTCAAAAATTTATCTCAGTCTAACATAATTGGTATTGAAAGCTCTTCAACCCCTCCCCCAAGATTAACTAGGGTTGGTAAGTCTATTAACCAATATTAGGGGTGTGGCTAGTCCTGACACCTTTAACAGACTCCTACACTTAAATATGACTCATAAATTATGGTTATTTTCTTTGTTGGAACCATTGGTTTACCATAATATCTCTAAAATCACTAGGAAATTCCCTGGATTTTAATTTCAGTCTAACGGCAACAACAATATTTGGGTTTTCAGCTGGAAGGAACTAAGCTGCAATATTGTAAATGATAATTATCAGTTTCTACATCTCCATTTTGGCATTAAGCACTTTACTTGTTTTGCTACTTTTATTTATGCTAATTGTACTAAACCTGATAAAACAACATTTTGGGCTGAACTGCACAACATCAGTGTTAACATCCAAACCAATTGGATAGTAGGAGGAGATTTTAATTGTATTACAGATCCTAGTAAGAAGTTGAGAGGTAGAACTCCAGATCTGCAATCAATGCTACACTTCTCATAGAATATCACAAAGGCAGGCTTATTTGAAATGGGTTATATTGGTACACCTTTCTCTTGGCAAAGAGGCAAACTGCTGAAGAGAATTGATAGAATTCTTGTTAATGATTCTTGGTTAAATACTTTCTCAATTACTCAAATTTATTATCTGCATAGAACTACATTTGATCACTCCCCTCTTTTAATTCAAATCTCTTTTTTCCACAGTGTAGGCTCCTCTCCTTTTAGATTCTTGAATGTTTGGACTGAGCATCCTAACTTTTTGGATGTCGTAAAAAAAGGTTGTACTGCTTCAACCTTTACTGATATGAATCCAATTGTTAAATTGTGGAGATTACAAAAAAATGTGGCTTTTCATCTCAGTCAATGGAAAAAAAATAGTTTTGGTAATGTTTTTCAACAGGTAAAAGATGTTGACCACAAAGTTCAAACTCTAGAAGCTGCTCAGGATCTGGGAGGGGCAAACACTCAGGATTTGGTTAATGCAAAAAGCCAACTTTTACATGTTTTGGAAAGGTAAGAACTTCTTTTGCAACAAAAGTCTTCTGTCAACAAACATTTGTTTTGTGATAGGAATAATAAGTTTTTCCATGCAGTTATCAAATATAAAAGATAGATTAAAGCTATTCTCATAATTAAAGAACCTAATGGAAGTTGGATTTCTGAACCCCATCTAATTTCTCAAGGTGCAGTGCATCACTTTCAATCCCTTCTAGCAGCTCACTCTAGCTCCCCTTCCTTATTTCTTCCTGAAGTATTTAATGCTAAGTATGAATATGTCCAAAATCTCAATTTAACTCTTCTGCCAGATGAAACTGAAATTCTACAAGCATTGAAGTGTATTGATGGGAAGAAAACTGTAGGACCTGATGGATTCACTTCAACTTTTTACACTAAAGCATGGGACATTGTTGGCACTGATCTCATTACTGTTATTCAATCTTTTTTTCTCTGGAATTGATCTACCAAAGTATTTTACTACCCCCAGTATTTCTCTTATCCCAAAAGAAAATAAAAAATCCTGCTGGACTGATTTCAGGCCATTTAGTCTTACCAACAGTCTAACTAAAATAATCAGCAAGATAATTGTTGGGAGACTACAACCTCATTTACATAAACTCGTTAGTCCTAACCAATCTGCTTCTATGCATGGTAGAAACATTACTGTTAATTATTTATTAGCTCAGGAGCTGCTACTGGATCTTGATAAAACTTGTGGAGGGAAGAACATCATCTTCAAGTTGGACTTAAAGAAAGCTTATGATTCCATTAGTTGACAATTTACAGAGCTAGTTTTAAAAGCAAGAGGTTTCAACCCTTTCTTTTGCCATTTAATTTAGAGATGGCTATCCAGTACCTTTTATAATGTTTTAGTGAATGGTGAAAGCAATGGTTTTTTCACAGCTGGAAGGGGGATCAAACAAGGAGACCCCTTATATCTTACAATTTTCATTATGGCATTTGATTACCTCTCCAGACTTCTCAATTTAGCCCATAGTAATTTTTTGTTATCTATCTTTATAAGAACTGTTCTTCAAAGATTATCAGTCATCTGGCTTATGCAGATGATATCATTCTATTTACTAATGGCAGCAAACAAGCTATAAAGAAAACCATGCAAATCTTGGAACATCTCTCTCAAGTGACAGAACTTGATCTCAATAAGAAGAAATGTCAATTCTTGGCTGGGAAGCACTTCAAGCATCACACTTGGCTGAAAGAAACCACAGGCTTTACAACAGCTGATATGCCATTAAAGTATTTGGTAGTTCAGTTGATTAAAGGAAGGAAAAAACAAACTCAATATGATGAATTGGTAAAGCAGATATCCACCTCCATAAACTGTTGGACTAATAGTTTTTTATCAAATGGTGGAAGATTTACTTTATCGAAAAGCATCTTATCTACTTTTCCTATGTACACAATGCAAATGGTGAGAATGAAAAGGAGCACTCATAAGATGTTAGAAACTATCTTTAACAAATTCCTTTGGGATGGCCAGTACAAACAATCCCATTGGACTGTTTGGAATAAACTTTGCAAAATTGTTATAGCTGGGGGCTTAGGATTCAAAAGCTTCCGACAAATGAGCCATCTTTTTTATTGTAAACAGTGGATGAAATTCAAGCAACAACACACTATGTGGGCCAAGCTTTTAAAAGAAAAATATTGCAAAGAAATACATCCTGATGCAGTACAACCTAAATCGGGTGACTCTAGAAAATAGAAAAGTTTGCTGAAGATTAGAGAGTAAGCCAATCAACTTTTCTGTTGGGAGGTGGGAACTGGAAACATTCATTTCTGGTTGGATAATTGGATACCTGATGGTCCCCTCTCCCCTTCACTTTTGCAAGATTACAACCCTCAACTCATTGTATCTAGATTCTAGATTCAGAATCAATGGGTTGTGGACTCTCTTAGAGTTGCGTTGGATGAGGATACAGTGCAACAAATTATATCTATCCCTATTAAGGCTACCATAGCTGATAAAGTTCTGATAAAGCATTCTATTAATCAATCTATGAATAGTTTTTTTCATAAATCCTTCACTCAATGGTTTGCTACTAATTGGGGTGAACATATCTAGATTAGCAAAATGGCTCCTTCAATGTCTTTCTTTAACTGGAGATTATTTCATAAATTTCTTCCTTTGTATGATATACTGAAACTAAAAGGTTTAAGAACTCCTTCAAGATGTTGGCTATGCCACTCCAGTGAGGAAATCTACTCCCATCTTTTCCTTCATTGCCCTATCACTAAACAGGTGTGGACTGGTGTTCTACAGCAGCTGCAACTCTCTCAACATAGACACAACTGGCTTACCTTTGATGCTTGTTGGGATGATTGGAAAGAGCAGAAATGGTCTTGTATTCCTTTGATAATCAGTTGGTTTATATGGATGCCCAGAATTGAGGCGAAATATGAAAGCAAACCTTGCTTGGCTAGGACAGTTGTTGTAAACTGTTGTAGCTATATTAATAAAACTTCTGACTTGCCTTCTCCCATTAGAAGGAAAGTTTTATTATTGCATTGGTTTCTACCCACTCAGCCCTGGGTTAAAATCAACATTGATGGTAGTTTCACTCCCTCTTCTGCTGTCATTGGAGCTGTCTACAAGAATCATCTTGGACAGTTATTGTGGTACTTCCAGGCACCTATCATTTCTTCCTCTGCTCTGGAATCTGAACTTATTGCTGTATAATGGGCCTTAAAAACTGCTGGACCATTTAATCTTCAACATGTTTGGATTGAATCTGATTCCCAGTAGGTAATCAAGATTTTGCAGGGCATCTCTCCTCCACCTTAGAATTTGGTTTCCTTATATAGAAAAATTTTATCTTAACTTTGCATCTTCAACTACAGTGGTCTCATATTCTCAGAGAAGGTAACCAACCTGCCAATTGGTTGGCCAAAGCTTTTGCTTGCAATAGTAATGTAATTTTCTCTTTTTCACCTTTTGAGCCTTTAAGGCATTTACTTTTGGGGGACTCTTCAAACCTCCCCTTCCTCAGATGAAATTAACTTTTGGGGCATTAATGTTATTTTCTTTTTACGTATATATATATATATATATATATATATATATATATATATTTATATAAAAGAAGCAACTCGAGCTTCTCGCATGTTGAAATAAAGAAGCTGGTTACAGGGAAGCCATTGGGTAAGGGGTCCCCCAAAAGGCCAAAAGAAAAACATCACTTGGAGGTTTATAGGATGCCATTACAAAGTATAAGCATAGAGGCAAGTGACGGGAAACAAAAACGGTGAAACTACTCATAAGACGAGTGGCAACGACCACAACGGATGTGCCGATATCTAATGAGGAGTTGTACTCGATTCCGAAGTGAGGGGAGCGAGAGGTTATCCCCATTGATAAGAAAATTGAGGTCCCGGGAGGGGGTGTTGGAAACCGAACTTTGGGTGAGACGACACCTTTTCTAGCCGGCCAGTGGGCTGGTTTGTTGGCCTCCCTGTAGTTGAAGGAGATTTTGATCCGTGGTTGCAACATTGTTTGGATGAGTTGGATCCGAGTAGTTATGGTGCCGGATGGTATGAGAGCCATCGGTAAGGCTTGAGATTAGATCATTTGAATCCACCTCAATCCAAAGATCAGTCCAGCCAGCAAACCTGGCCAACTGTAAACCCCACAGCACAGCAATGAGTTCTGCCTCAAAAGCATCATGTACTGCCACAGAGCCATGGAAGAATAGCAAACATTAACCTTTAGTGTTCCTAAATATGCCCCCCACACCAGCACAATCCTTGAAGAAGCTACCATCTGTGTTGATTTTAATGATATTACCGGGAGGGGGAGCCATTTGACAATTCGATGAAAGGTTTGGGAGCCCAAGATGTTTGGTAAGTCCCGAGGATGTTAGGAAACTGCTTGTGTGTAATAATTTTGGAGATATAGTTTCTACGGTTTCTAACCACGAGTAGACACCGCTATGTTGGAATCTTGTTGAATTTAGACTTGTTTACGGCCATCCAGGTAAACCACATGACAATAAAGTAAGTGGGATTAAAATTTTGATAGTTTCTATCCTGCCAGCATGTATGAAAAAGATCCCAATGGGTACAACAACCTTTACTCAGTAGAGGACAAAGGGCTTTCCACACATCCTGGGCAAAAATACATCTGAAAAACAGGTGATCAAGGGTCTCCTCTTGTTGATGGCATAGAACACAAATGGAAGGCCCTCTCAGCCCTTTTAATTTGAGAATGTCATCAGTTGGAATAATTCTGTGCAAGGCTCTCCAAGAGAGAAAGGACATGGAGGGGGACAAAAATTTATTCCAAATAGCCTTGCTCCAGGTTACAGGAGTGCATTGGAAAGTTTTCCTGTAGATGGCCTTGGTTAAACTTTGAGACTTTAGCTTTTCCGGAATTATCGTCGTCGAGCCTCCCCTAGTAAATTTGATAGTGGAAATCTGGTTTGCGGAATGGTCTTGAAGGATAGCTTTAAGATGGGGGAGAGACCGGTTAAAGCCATCCCAAAGATCAGCCACCAATAATTTATGATCCACTTGGGGAGAAATGGGAATCAACCGAGTCCTTTGGGCACCGGTTATCCGACCAGAAGCTAATCTCCCCATTGCCCAAATTCCATAAGAAGTAATTTTCAGCTTCATTTCTAACTCTTAACATTCGACCCGATTTTGGAATCCCCAGGTCTTCTCGCAGACAAGAGAGGGGTGAGTGTGCCTGCAATATTTCCCTTTCATGAATTTAGCCCACAAGGAATTACGTGCCCCGAAATGAATCCATAGTTTGTAAAAATTAATCTGCTGAAGTTGGTCAAGCCCCTTGAACCCCAAACCACCGACTTCGGTGGGTTTAGTTGCTCTGCCGGGATGTCCAGGTGTAGTTCCTGTCTCTGTCCAGACCATAGGAAATGATTAAAAGCTCTTTCAATTTGGATCTGAGTGCTCTTTTTCAGTGGGGTAACTTGTAGTATATAGGAAGGAAAGGATGTTAGTATACTTCTTAAGAGGGTTATTCTGCCACCATTTGATAAAAAGAGTTGGTCCGACAATTCGATACGGAATGAATCTTATCCAGAATCTCATCAAAGTGCACTTGTTTTACCCTTCCCATGGTAAGAAGTACACCCAAGTATTTGATAGGGAGAGCAGTGGGAGAAAAGCGAGTAAATTCCAGAATCTAGTGTTTAGTTTGGGTAGGGATGTGTTTAGAGAAGACCACTTGGCACTTAGCAGTATTAAAAATCAGGCCAGAATGAGTTTGAAAAGAATCCAGACACTGTTTTAGCTTCTTAACAACCTTCCTGTGGGCCTTGGAATAGATCATGATGTCATCTGCAAACATAAGATGGGAAATAGCTATGTTAGATCTATGATGGTACCTGGTGTAGTTTTGATGTAGAAAGTCTCTATCCAGTAATCTAGAGAAGTAATCCAGTGAGATGATGAAAATGGTGGGAGATAGGGGGTCTCCTTGTTTGAGCCCTCTAGTAGCTTTAAAGGAGCCCCAGGCTTGGCCATTAAGAAGGATAGAGTGTACATTGGACTCAAGCCATCTTCTTATAAGGTTGCAAAATTGAGAGTTAAATCCTCTAGCAGTAAGCACCTCCATAATGAAGTCCCAGTTAATTGTGTCATAGGCCTTTTGAATATCCAATTTGTAAATGATATTGCCCCCCCTTCAATTTATCCAGATCAAGAAGGAGCTCCTGTGCTAGTAAGATGTTGTCATTTATGGATCTTCCTTTAATAAAAGCCGATCGGTTTGGGCTAATCGAAGCCATCCAGAGTGGGGTTGGAGTCTACCCACAATGATTTTGCTTGATGATTTTGCTTGATCACGAAGTGAGACTAATTAGCTTATATCGATTCCAATTACGAGGGTTATTATTCTTAGGTATCAAAACAATGTTAGAGGCATTGAAATAGTCGGGGAGGGTGTGACCACTGGAAGAAACTTTGGACGACCTTAATCACATCACCTTTAACAATATCCCGGGCTTTACGGTAGAAATCGGAGTGTATCCATCAGGACCTGCAGTTTTAGAGCTGTCCACTGAATTTAATGCTTCCCAAATTTCCTGCTCAGAGGGGATGCCTGTCAAATTTAAATTGCTAGTGTACTGGATATCATTCTGGAAGATAGAGCTATCAATTGGAATTCTGGTACTGTTGCTATGGGTAAGAAGATCCTCAAAATAATGGACGAGCATCACGGGCAATTTCGACGAAGATTACTTAACATAGTACCATCTGCGAGACTTGATACTCGTGAATGTTGTTGCATTTTCTTCTATACCCGATGTAGGCTTGGTAGTATTTGGTATTCCCGTCTCCTAGGATGAGGTGGTTAACTGCGGCTTTACGTTTCGGATAAAGCTCCCGTCTTTCGAAACTAAGAGGAGGTTGGCTTGAGCGAGAGATAAGTTGGTCTTCACTTGCGAGTTCCAGCTTCTACTTTTGTTTCTAAGAGAGCAACTTCTTCTTCGACCTTGATCACGGCTTTAAAAACATCACCAATAGTATGCCAGCTCCAATATCTAAGTGCTTTACCGAGCTTGATGCGAAGGAGTTTTAGTCTAGTGAGAGGAGAATCATGATACACACTACCCCGGTTACTTTGAACAATGCTAAGGAAATCGACTGTGAGGACCACATGTTCGAGTACCTGAAGGGGGAGTAATTAGAAGGTTTTGGGGAGGTTATAGTAATAAGAAGGGGTCCGTGATCGGAGGCCGTGAGACTTAAATGTGTCACATAGGTGAGGAGCCAATGGGAAATCCAACTCGCTGTTAACTAGAATTCGTCCAATCTTTCCCGGGTGTTACTTCTTTTCCAGTGTGGAGAGGTCCTCCGAAGCCAAGATCAAAGAGATCTCGGTCCGAATTTGTTCATTAAACTTTGACATAGAAGCAGTGTTAGGAGATCTACCTCCCAGCTTTTCAGTTGGTGAGCAGATACAGTTGAAATCTCCTCCCACAAGCCAAGGGGAAGAGAGACTGGTACCAATGCTATGTAGATGTCCCCATAAGTTAGTTCTATCATCCGGTCCGCATCCGAGCATAAACAAAAGTTGCAAACCCGCTTTGACCATTGATGTTGAAGGAGGAGTGAATGAATTCGTCGATTGTCTATGAGGAGGGTCCAAGTGATTTCCTTCCTATAAAATATCCAAATTTTATTATTGCAATTGGCAAAATGTTTGAAGCCATTGAATTTATAGATAATTTTACTGGAATGTTTGTACACCATGGGTTCAAGGATTGCAATACACCAAAGTTTGTATTTTTTAGTAAGGTGAAGAATTTTTATCAGAGATGAGGGGTTGCCAATACCCCTAATGTTCCAGCAAAGTAGATTAATCATGGATGGGGGAAGGGGGGTTGTGATTTGGATCTGGTTTTGACAGTCCCAGCCAGTTCTCCCTCAGTAAGGGTTGTGCCAAGTTTTTGGGCTTCAGATAATGCCTTTTTTTTCTTCCTTGAGATCTGTGTGTGCCATTTCCCTTCTAACTCAGCTTCCATATTAGCCATAACATTAGCAGGTAACTTTTCTACCCAAGGCACAGAATCTTGAGATGGTGTGATGATTTGAATTTCTACCTCTTCTCTTCTGCACCAGTTATCATTTTCTTTAGGAGGGGACTCAAACACGGGAGTAGACTCTCTAGTAGAAGAGTCCAACTTACGGGGAGTCGGGACCGAAACCACGACCGGGGGTAAAAGCCCTGGAAGCACTCCCTTCAAGAGCCCTGGGGTTGGAAATACCCTCATTAAGGAAACCTGTAGTGCCTGCAGATCTCACCTCTAGCACACTGGGATTCAAATGGATAGTATTGGGATCTGAAACCATGTCTCACAGCGAGAACTCCGAAGTACGGCTCAACACCGGTAGATGGAAGGTTTGCTTGAGACAAGAGAGGGATTCTTTTGTTAGGGGGATGGATTCCGTAACATCCGTCAAGGGTATGGCCAAACATCTTACGGTGTGTGCGAAATAAGGTTTTTGCTGCATTATCACCTCCTGCCACTGGCCCTCCTCTTGAGACCCAATCCATATTTTCTTGATTTCAGGCAACGAGACATCTCTTTCAACTTGGATTCTGGCCATTTCAGGCTTTGCTTTATTAATTGTAGCAGCATCACTCCTGAGGGGGGTCCCAATTGCTCTACCAATTTGGAATAAAGCAGATTGGTTAAAATATCTGTAAGGAAGATTGGGAAGTTTAAACCAGAGGGGAACAATTGGGGGGTCTTTCTTCGGGATCAAAGTCACTTGTCCACTTAATGATTTTCATATCCACTCCTGCAATGCTTACCAATTGTTTAGCAAATAGTAAAGCATAATCCTCTTCAATCGGTGAAGTTAATTAACAAATGTACGCCATCCAAGAGTCCAATTTTCCAACTCCCTTTGAAGTTGAGAGACTCAAAGAACTTCCTAACAAGCTCCATCTTGGGGTGGCCCAAACTGAATTTACCAACCAGGGTGAGTTTAACTTCTTCATCCAATACATTTAACTCTTCAGAAGTAAAAATAACGAGTGGGCGAGCCCTCCCTTTCCTCGATGGGTCGATAAAGGGGCGGGATAGCCTACCGAGCAGCGGCATCATGGAGTCTTTGGGGAAAGAGAAGCTTTGAGGGATCGAAATAGAAGGAGCATTACCCACCACACCGAAGCATAAGTAGCTTTGGCCCAAGCTATGTTAGTTTCCAAGTCGATGGGGTGAGCCATTGCGGGAAGACCAAGCTCGACCAACCCGGAAAAAATAAGTGGCCGCAAAGTCGAGGACTCAACACAACGAAGTGATCCAAGAAGGAACACTAAAAACCGAACGGAATACGAAGAAATAGAGGGGATAGCCAGCAAAGGTAGCCAAGAAAACCAATGAAACAGTAGAAAATTTAAAAGGAGGAGCCCGGGAAAGTCAGATCCACCAGCAAGGAAGCCCAAAACAGCCACCACACTCAACCAAGAGTCAAAACCAGGAAAACCACAAGTTCCACTCACCTCTCTCGCCACCGGAAGGCCGGCCGCCGAGCAGAGTCATGGTCGAAACCCTACCGGAGCACCACACCCGAGCCACCATCTTTTTTTATCGATATATATATATATATATATATATATATATATATATATATATATATATATATATATATATATATATATATATATAAGATCGAGAGGAGTGGGGGTTGGGCTCTGCTATGGTTCTGGATGGCTGGTGAATGGTGCTGCTTAGCTGAGGAGAGGGGCAAAGGTTTGTTAGAAGACTGTACAGAGCTCCTAATTGTTTTCTTGCGGTTGTTCTTGCTGATTGGGGGATTTAACCCCTTCCCAGGCTCTTTACTTTTCAAGTTATACTGTTACATTGGACTGAGTTGTGTCCTTGTGCGACTTTGTGCTTCTTGTTACTGATGACTTTACCTACTGAATTTAACACCGAAGTTGCTTGGGCCAAGGACACCTTTTTTATGGTGGTTGGAAAAGGATATGTCACTCCTAATGACCCTGAACACTTGGTTTTTCCTCAATAATTACATGATGTTGCTGTAGGTAGATGCTCATACTCCTTCATAAATCATTTAAGAGTGAAAGATGTACTACATGCAATCTTATTTTCCGAACAAGAGCTCACTGATCTTAATGAGGAGGTAAAATTTACCCTAATTGGTAAATTTGCTTTGGGACACCCAAAAATGGAATTGGTTATGAATTTCTTTGATTCCTTACATTTCATTGGTGCTTGGAAGCTTGGGCTAGTAGATGGAAGGCATTTATTAATACAACTTACTGTTCAAGAGGACTATGCTAGGCTGTTTGCTAAGTAGTCTATCTCCATTGCTGGAACAGAAATGGAAATTTTGAAATGGACTGCTAATTTTGATCTAAGTAAGGAGCCACCAGTGGTCCCTATTTGGTTTAAATTTCTTGGCCTTCCCTATAAGATTTTTAATCTGAATATGTTATTTTAAATTAGTAGAACTATTGGCACTCGCTTGATGCTGGATGCGTCCACATTTAACAAAGCTAGACCTGCTGCTACTAGAGTTCTCATTGAGAGGGATATCACTTTACCAAAAGTTAAAAGACTATGGGTGAGATCTAAACATGAGGGAGCTTGGCAAGAGGTGGTAATGGAGCGAAGGCCTTATTACAACCACCATTGTAAAATTTTTGGGCATACTAAAGAAAGATGCTATATGCTCCTTCACCCTTCTGAGAGGGTTGCAATTGCCTCCAAACGAAATGGAGAGATTGCTCCATCTCCTGCTGTTGTGGTAGCCGGAACATCCTCAGAGCCTTTGGCAGTGAGGAACTTTACTAGATAACCAACCATAATGTTACTAACCTGGAGACTGTTGTCACCTCTTCTAATCCTACTAATCCACTTGATGGGACCTTTGTGGAGAATGGTAACATTCCTACTATGCAAACTGTTTGAACTGAGATGTTTCAGTTTGAACATTCTGCTGTCAATGTTAATGGTATGGGGCTCACTGGACTTTCTTCTCAGTCCAAAGCTCCTCCTCTTGTGACTGAGGGGAGGAGGCTGGAAGGACCTTCAAAAGAGGCTGTCACTGACTTGCAGTCTACCTTGGAGGGGGGTGTCGGAGGATTTTCATATTTTAAATTTAATTTAAATATATATAATTTAGAAAGTAGCATTTGATTTTTTAAAATAATTTTAAGTTTGAAAATTTTAAGATATGAAATCAAACCGATCTCACATCCCAAATAGTTTATATAAACGAGCACCACACCATAAATCGTGTATCTATCCCGAAGAATAGACACACTGCTTGATGATGGGGCTCGATTAAATAAACTAGAAAATTTGTAACATCTTTTTGGTTTGCGAACCAATTTTATAAGCCGACAAGCTCCCCTGCTTAATATAAAGGAATTAAGCAGGGTTTATATTACCTGGGTTCTTAAAGTTCCCTATAAGGGCAAGCCCTTATAGTTAATTACATCCTAAATGTCTGAAGACACTTAAGAAAACTCTCGACAATAATTAGTGGTTTTGCTCTCAAGAATTTCAAAGTTTAAGATTTTCAAAGGATTGAATTTTGGAGATCTCAATAGGGGTTAGCTCAAGTTTGGAACAGTTTATTTTAAGGAGTTCAAAGGAAAAGAAGTAGGAGAAGCTGAGGATCTAAGAAGAAACTTGGCCACTTCCCAGACTATCCTATTGTTTGGCTTCAATTTGGGAATTTATTTAATGTTGCAATCTTGCAATAATTAATTAGGACTTATATTTATACGACATGATCATATAAATAGCCTCGAAGATGTGAGGGTTTATGTCGTACAAAACAAATACCTCGGAATCCTAAGACTGGTCAGGACTTAATTTGTATAAAATGATTATACAAGTGCCTAACAAAAAGTTTGAGGATTTATGTTGCACTAGGCAAATTACCTCAAAATCCAATAGCTTTGTTATTTATTTCTAAGAAAGGTTTTCTTTGAAGTAGCCACACATTTTGCTGATGACGATGGCCGCGCTGCCCACTATGCTCCAAGCTTCTTGTTGTTGCAGAGGTTTAGTTTTAGAAGTCATAAATCAAAGGATGAGAGAATTGTTTTAGTCTAGAGAAATCTTAGATTTCAAAAGTCTTTAATGTTTGATTAGGGAAATCATAAAGTTGATTATAACAACACAGGTTAAGATCCCACGGTTCCATCCTTCCGGCTTCGTAATTTTTATTGGATTCACTTAGTCCAGATGAATTTGCTAAACTCAACTGAATGAGTTCCAAACTTTCATTTAGACCATGGGAAATCTCGTTAGCAACACGTAGGTTACATCATCTGAGGTATTCCCGATCATCCAACAAGACGTTTTAATTTACTTAAAGTTGTACTTTTGTTGTTCTGTTTGTGATTAATTTTCAGTTATTTTATATTTTGAATGTTGTGGCGGTGAATTTTATCTTGTAGTGACTTTTAATTTAGTTTTGGTTTCAGTTTAGGGACTATCCTAAAGGTTTTAGTTTTCATGCAACAGTCTTGTTTAACATGCAAGAAAAGTAAAGCGCAGTGTAGGTAAAGAAAATGCAATAAAGTAAATTGCAATAACATAAAAGTTTACCTGGAGGTTCTTCCCGTCATTCCAAGCTACACTTTAAAGCACATATTAAAGCATTTAAATGTTTCAACAAGTACCTAAGTAAAGACTAAAGGAAGGGTTTTGGTTGTCTACCAGAATCCTAACCCTATAGCTAGTCATTTCCTTTGACGTCTAGGTTCTTCATTTTGGTTAAGGATGATTTTCTTCACCAAAGAACAATTAAGTTCATTTGTTCTTTAAAACTACCCATCGTATTGAGGAAGTGCTTTGAACAAATTCTAAACATCTTTTCAATACCTCTGGGACAGTTTTGAGTCAAAGTGAACTTAATTACACAGGTGAATTAATCATCCAGGGGTTTAGTTAAGTTTTGTTCCCTTGCTCAGTGAACTAGGATATTTGATTATCCTATGAGTGAAGTGACATTTCACTTAACGCTTCATTTAATAGTTAAAATAATTTAATGCTTTCAGGGGCAAGTTAATTTGTTAATGATTTTAATGATTCGAAGTTAAAGTTGATGATTTACTTTAATGTGATTTAATTATGAAATTTTAATAAATGATTTTAAGTTTGGAATGATGTTTAAGTTGAAATTTTTATAAATGATATCAATATTTCATGTTAATTTAAATTTTTAGATTAATTTAGGTCAAAAGAGGTGTTCAAATTATTTATTAAATTTTGATGATTTAATTTGGATTAATTATATTAATTTGATTTAATTTTTACATTATGTTTAAAGATAAGTTGTCTTAAAATTATTTTAAATTTGTAATTTTGATTTAAGTTTGTTTTAAATTGATTTTAGATTAGTTTCAAATATTTTAATTTACTTTTTACTTATTTAACATTTCAGGTTTTAATCAATTATTAAATTATTTAATGATGTAGGTTTTAATTAAGAATTATTTACTTTTAATCATTTAATTATTAATTCCACTTATCCTCTTAAGTTTAAGAGTTAAATATTATTAAGTTATTTATTTAGGGATTTTTAAATTAAGGAATTAATATCCTCTTAAGTTATATCCCCATTTCAATAATCCAATTTCAATTAATCTTCCAAAATTTAAATTATTTAATTAAGTAAAGATTCATTTTTGGTTTATTAAAGTGATTAATGGGTTCCTACCCTTTAATTTCCCAAAGTTTCAATCATTTGAGAGAAAATTAAGATAAGATATTTAACCCCCATTTTGATTAAACCTAAAGTTTTAGTTAGGGGTTAAAATCTTTTAATTACATTTATGCCCCTTTAAGCTTATTTAATTTATAACTCATTAAATTAAGCTTAAATGAACTTAAAATTTTTATGCCACTTCACTCACATGTCAATTAAGACATTAGAGAAGAAAATGTGATTTTTCTGAATTTAATTTATTTATATAATTTTTTTAATCGAAAATAGGGGTTTTCAAAGAAAATTCACCAACATGACCAAGGTAAAGTTTCTGTCCTTAAGAAAATTATGGGATTTTCCTAATGACTAGAGGACCACTTGGATCAATTTTGGTGATTTTTTACATTATATTTTATTTATTATAATTATTTTAATTTTTGGAGTGTTAATTAATAATAAAATAAAATATAAGTTCAAAAATTAATTTTATATTTTTAAAAAATACCTCTAACCTCAAGAAAGTCAGAGAAATAAATTTTACATTTTTATGATTTTTCTTTGATTTATTAGAATTAATTTAGTGGAAAGGCTAGAAAATACATTTTTTTAATTCAAAAATTGTTTTAAGGCTTTGAAAATAAATATCATAACCTAGAGACTTAGAAAAAATATTTGATTAGTTTCTAAGTAATTAAGGGACCAAACATGACATTTTTATGATTTTCCTTATTTTTGTATTTTTTATTATTTTTTAATTATTAAAAATAATAAAATATGCTTGAAAATCAAAATTTTTAGAAAATTCCAATTTTATTTTTCTTAGACTCCTCTGATATTAGAGAAGTCTCAAAATTAATTTGGTGAATTTTTTAAATGTATTTTTGGAGTTATGAATTTTTAAAGTTTAATTTTGATTATGTGGCTTAATTGATCCATTTATTAGGGTTAAATATTTCCAATTGACTTCAAATTTTGATGTGAGGTCCCTCTGATCCTAAAGATCAGTGGAGAATTATTTTCAAGTTATTTTAATGTGTGATTAATGCTAATTAATTAAAGTTCAATTTTAAGTATTTAGGCCAATTAGGGTTATCCTTAATGAATTAACTCAAACCATAATTGTCCTAGGGTCCTCTGGTCCTAAGGAACTTCACCAAATTTTCCTGGAATTTTCTAAGCAACATGTTTTTTTTTGGAATTAAAATGTCAACAACTGTGACATAAACTTGAAAAATATGTAACTTATCATAGCGTTGGCCTTTGACCTTAAAAAATTTAGGGAATGTTCCCCAAGTCAGAGGCTTTAAAAGCCCTATGGTCTCATGCCACGGTGAAATTTCTATGCAAATGGAGAATTGAAATACCAAAATAAGTAAATAATTAATTAAAAATAAAATACTCATTAAATTAACTCAATTCTTTTTTCACATTATTCTCCTCTGTTCACTGAGCAAGAGGGTATTTTTCTTTTATTTTTGTGATTTTTCTATGCAAAGATATTAATTTTTTAATTTATGGCTATTTAATTAAATCAGAAAAATCCTATTTTCCTACTTATCCACGTCGGCACCGTGTCAACCTACGCCTGATCGAACTCCACGCTTCATTTTCTGGTTCGGCGCCAGCATCAGACTCAGCTGCCACGCGGTCCGCGGCTTACGTTCCATATCCTCGTCCGACGCCATCTGAATCGTTCGTTAGATACACGCGCAATCCGACAGCGGTCGATCATCGTCTCCGACTAGTGTGGACCCATGACCATCGACCTTCTAACCCTAATATCTCCCTCGATTCTCAATGAAGTCTCGATTTCTTATGCTTTATGGATTCATCTTGAGAAGACGAACACATCCATACAGTAAACACGCCACGAAATTAAGCTAAACAAAATGGAGGATTCACAGAAGCTTGGGAGGAAGGTAGAGTTCATACCTTGGTTTTGAGAGGTGAAGCCTCAATCAGAGATTCTCGGCATGTTCGTTGGGGTCCAAGGAGGCTAGGGATGATGCCTGGAGTTGTGGTGAAATGCCTAGACTTGACTACCACCAAGCCTGATCACAAAGCATGGAGGCTGGAACAACTGGGTGACCGGAAGAAGGGACTTTCACTGAGGAACTCCTTCTCTACCTCTGGTAAAGGTGTGGGAAGAGTTAATTTGGATTTGGTGCAGTTTCAGAGAGTGTCCTGTTTTTGGCCTGAGATTGAACTCAAATTGAGTTAAACCAGTGAAGGAGGAGGAAGGAAAGTAGTAGGGCTAAGCTTCTCTTGGCTAGGAGGAGCTCTGGGAACAATTTGGAGGGCTTCTGTTGAGAAAAATTTCAACACCTCTCTCATGGCCTAGAGGTGGTGTTCAAATGGCTAGGGCCATTGGGCTGAGCTAGGGCTCAATTGAAGGATGGATTCAGTTGCTTAGGTGGTAGGCAGAGAGGCCCCAATGTTTAATTTGGCTGAGGTGGTCATTTGGTGGTGTTTGGGTGTGTATGGGTAGATGGTGGCTCTCGATTTTGACCACCTCCAGTAGCTAGGCCGACCGACAAGGACAGAAGAGCTTGCCCCTAAGGTTAGGTGAGTCATCAAGAGGTTTAATGATGATTAGCAGTTGTGGGGATGTTTTGGGGTAAGGTAAAAGAGGATTTGTCCACTTACGGGAAGAGATCCCTTAAAATGGGGAATCCTTGGTCCATAGCTCACTTAGCATGGGCTAGGTGGATCTAGGGTGGTTCCTAGGGTTCACTTGGTGGCTGTGGAAAGGTTGGTTTGGCCACACTTAGTTCAATTTGGTTTGATTAGACCATAGTTTCAAATTGGCTCACTTGGGTTTGGGTTAGGCTAACTTGGGTTTGGTTTTGATTTAGGTCCAAGTGTCTTGAGCAACATTATAGAAATGATTGCCATGAAAAACTTTCATGAAGACATGTAATGGTTTTGAGTTCAATTGGAATGTCAATTTGGTGGATTTGGTATTTTGGTTAATTTAGGCAAGGTTGAATCAACTTGGGTCCAAGTTGGGTTAAGGTGGTGTTTAGACCCAATTGAAAGTTTCAAATGGTCTAGGGGAATTTATTGAAGAATTCCCAACATCAATTGGGAAGAAATTTTAGGGTTTGGCTAATCAATTTGGTAGGTTTAGGGCATGGATTCACATTAGGCTAAAATGGGGATATTTTTGATTTTTTTTTTCTAATAGATTTAGGTTAAGCTTAGGCTCAAATTGGAGCAATTGAAAGTTGCATAGGTTTTATGGGCATGTTATGTAAAGTTTAGGATTGAAATTTGGGGCAAAAAAGGTTGGTATTAGGTTAATTGGGGGTTTTGGATTAATTGGGCAAGATTGGGGATTTTGGATTTCAAATGGAATTGGACTCAAATATGAATCAAATTGGGCTTGGATTTGGTTTAGATTGCTAGTAATGAAGTTGAATAAAAGTTTAGAATTGAAATTGGGGAAAATTGAGGTCAAATGGGTTGGTTTGGTGTGACATTGGGTCCAATTAGGTTAAAAATGGATCAATTTGGAGATTTTGATAAAAGTGGGTTATTTTGGAAGAATTGGGCTATCTCGTAGTTGAAAAAAATGAAATTAGGAATAATTGGGATTTTTTGGAATTTTCTAGAAATTTTTGGAATTTTTGGAATTTTGTGCCAAAAGGGTATTTTAGGGTATCAAGAGGTTATTTGGAGGGTATTAGGATATTTTGGTAAATTTAAAAGGTGGGGGTTATTTCAAAATGATCTTTAGGATTTTTTGGCAATTTTGGGTAATTTTTGGAAGTTTTGGAAATTTTGGGCAATTAGGTAATTTTAGGTAGGTTTGAAGGACCCAATGTCAAAACTAGGCATTTGGCAAAAGTTGAATTTTGATCATGATGAAGCTTAAAGTGAGTCATGGACAGAGAAATGTCCACCCTGAACATCTCATGTGTTGTTGCCAACCCTCTTAGCCAAAGAGCTAAGGGTTTGGACTTAGCCACATGAGTGTGTAAGGATGGTGTGTGTGAGAGTGTAGTGTGTGTATGCCAGACCTCACTAGGACCAAGCCACCCAGGGTAGTCCTAAGGCTTGAACAATCTTTTAGGAGCTCACTATTGGTTCTCCATATGGTGGTCTTAACCTTCTAAGGTGATTTAGAGGTTTTCAACCATCCAAGTGGGATGCCAAGAGGAGTCAAGAAGTAGCTGAATTGCTAAAGGGTGGGTCCCAATTCTAGTCCTCAAGGATAGTCAAGGAGAAACCTTATGGCTAGATCCAAAGAACTAAGGAGAGAAGAAAAGACCTCACCAAAAATGAGGTCAACAAATGGACCCCTAATAGGTGTGGTGTGCTGACGGAGCACACTGCGCGTATTGGCGTTGACCAAAGAGATCAACAAAACCAACACAGACGTCTAAGTGACACACTTTGAACAGAGCATAGAAACTTTCTGCTGGGGAGTGTCGGGTAAATCTCTAAAACTGAAGATTCTCGAACTCTCGCTGGGGAAGAAGGAGGTTAATTCCAAATCACAAGACTTTGAGAGATTAGATTTTGGATCTGTTTCATTTTTATTTCAAGTTTCAATTTTGAGTTTGAGTTCCAAATTGATTTGATTTTCAATTTTAGTTAAAGTTCAGTTTAAGATTGATTTCAAGGTGAACCTCATTGAGATTCAGAATTTGGAATAAGAATCGGAACCTAGGTTCTAAACTCAGAATTTGAAAGAGAACTAGAATTTAGGCTCTAGTCTCGACGAAGAGAGTTGGAATTTACGCTCCAACCTCGGAAAGAAGATCAGAATTTAGGTACTGATCGAAAGTGATGAGGACTAGAATTTACGTACCAGTCTTGGAGAGAGAATCAGAATTTAGGTACCGACCTCACAAAGGATGAGAATCAGAATTTAGGTACTGATCTTGAAAGAGCGAGAATTGAAATTTAAGTATTAATCTCAAAAAGAGAGTCATAATTTAGGTAATAACCTCACGAAGGATGAGAATCATAATTTAGGTACTGATCTCGAATAGAGAGTTAGAATTTAGGTACCAACCTCACAAAGGATGGGAATAAAAATTTAGGTACTAATCACGAAAGAGTAAGAATTAAAATTTAAGTATCAATCTCAAGAAGAGAGTCAGAATTTAGGTACCGACCTCACAAAGGATGAAAATTAGAATTTATGTACTGATCTCGAAAAGAGAGTTGAAATTTAGGTACCGACTTCACAAAGGATGAGAATTAGAATTTAGGTGCTGATCTCGAATGGGATGAGAATTGAAATTTAAGTATCAATCTCAAAAAGAGAGTCGGAATTTACGTACCGACCTCGAAAGGAGAGAACTGAAACTTAAGTACCAGTCTTGAAAAGAGAGTCGGAATTTAGGTACCGACCTTACAAAGGATGAGAATCAAAATTTTGGTACTGATCTCGAAAGGGATGAGAATTGAAATTTAAGTATCAATCTCAAAAAGAGAGTCAGAATTTAGGTACCGACCTCAAAAGGAGAGAACTAGAATTTAAGTACCAGTCTCAAAAAGAGAGTCGGAATTTAGGTACCGACCCCACAAAGGATGAGAATCACAATTTAGGTACTGAACTCGAAAGTGATGAGAATTGAAATTTAACTATCAATCTCAAAAAGAGAGTCGGAATTTAGGTACCGACCTCAAAAGGAGAGAACTGAAATTTAAGTACCAATCTCGAAAGTTAAGAACTGGAATTTAGGTACCAATCTCGGAAGGACAGAACTGGAATTTAAGTACCAGTCTTGAAAGGAGAGAACTAGAATTTAGGTACCAGTCTCGCGAGAGAATCGAAATTTAGGTATCGATCTCGAAAAGGAGAGTCATAATTTACGTACCGACCTCGAAAGGAGAGAACGGGACTTTGGTTCCAGTCTCAAAAGGTGAGAACTGGAATTTAGGTACCACTCTCGCAAGAGAATTGAAATTTAGGTATCGATCTCAAAAAAGAGAGTCGAAAGTTAGGTACAGACCTCAAAAGGAGAGAACTGGAATTTAGGTACCAGTCTCGAAAGGTTGACGATTGATTTGTTGAAGTGTTTCACGTCCCAAAGGATTTCATCAAAGGTTGAAAGTTTGGCGAAGGAAGTGAATCGATGCCATCAGAACCAAATCAAGGATCTCGCGATTCTGTGTCAGTAGACTCAGCGACCTTCTCAAAAGAGGGGAGAAATTGCAGAGAATCAAAAAGATCTCGAGAACAGCTAGAGGCTGGGGATATCGGACTCGGAGCTTTGTTTTCATTATTCATTGCTTTTTGTGATTAGATTTTTTAAGTTTCATTTTCAATTGAAATTTCACTTTGATTCGGATTTTAATTGATTTACTTGGTTCACATCTTGAAGTTTTAAGTTGATCTGTTTTGAGTTTTGGTTTGTGTTTTATTCAGACTTTGAATTAAAATTTTATTTTGTTGTTATTATTTCATTCAAGTCATTCTTCGTCCAACTTTCTTTTAAGCTGAGTTAAACTCAGATCTGGTGGTGTTTGCAGTCAATTGTACAAAACTAAAGGCAAAACACAAAGTTCATTTCCATTAAAATGTCGAAGATACATATGGCGATTCCATCAAAACATTTCTGATGACATATTTCTGAAAAACAGTCTTTTACCAAAGTTCAAATATATATCTGAACACAGACTGCATTGATATCTCCGTGCACTCTGACAAAACTATCTGCTTGATTCATCCATGTCTAAAAAGTAAACTACATAGGTAAAAAAATCACCTTCTAAGCCACTTTCGAGAGGAGAATCCAACGTAAGTGTATTTTAGAAGTGTGCTACTACTAGGTAGCCTACAGCTCGTAGGGCTGCAAATTCTCTAGTTATGGATCTGGCTGGAAGTAGACCGAAATTTTACTCTCATCCATCCTTTTGAGGGTGATGGAGACTCGCTCGTAGGGAACTCCCATATGCAGTTGTTGACCTCATTTTTTATGAGGTCTTCTCTTCTTCTTTTTAGTACTTAGGATCTAGCCTTAGGCTTTTCCTTTGACTATCTTAGAGGACTAGAATTGGGACCCACCACTTAGAAACTCAAACCACTTCTTAACTCCCCGCAAACTCTATAAACTCGATCGTAGACCCCTAATCACCTGGAGGGTCGAAAATCAAATGCGGAAGTTTAAAGGATGCGTTCCCTATAGGACTCCTCGGCCTTAGGACCGCCCCGGGTGGCCCGGTCTCGGTGAGGGGCCGACTTACACATACACTACACCTTCACACACCTATACTCAACTCGACCTCCCGACTCATGTAGTGATTCACATGGATGGTCCTTAACCCCTAAGCCCTTGGCTAAGAGGGTTAGGAACAACATAGTGGATGCCTCAAATGAGTCCCTTCATGACTCATGTGGGATTGATATGGCTTCAAGGCTCAACCAAAATGATTTTATTCCACTTATATTCACCCAATCTTCAATTTTCCAAATTTTCAATTTTTGACCCCCGAGACCCTACACCCGCTAACTCGCCCAAAATTTGCAAAATTTCCAAATCACCCAAAATTCCTCAAAACCATTCCTAAACATTTCCACATTACTCAAATTGATCATCCATACCCAAAAATACCAAAAATTCCAAAAAATACCTCCCAATACCCTCCAAATACCCAAAATACCCCTCTTGACCCAAAAAACCCAAAAATTCAGAAAATTCCCAGAAAATTTCAGAAAATCCCAAATATTCCCAATTTCATTTTATTCAACTACACCATGGTTCAATTTTGTCAATTCACCCCACTTTTGTCAAAACCCCCAATTTGACCCATTTTAAACCCAAAGTGAACCCAATGTCAAACCAAACCTACCCAATTGACCCAAATTCTGGTCCAATTCAATTCTAAACTTCAATTCAACATTCCCAACACCAATCTAGACCAAATCCAAGTCCAATTTGATTGACATTTGGATCCAATTTCACTTTCGGCCTTAAAGCCCAATTTGGACCCATGACCCAAACCTAACCCAAACTCACCCAATTCAACTCCAATTAACCCCAAATCTTTTCTAAATCTTCCTTAACATTCCCACAAACAAAACACTAACATGATTTGCCCAACATTTAGACCCAAACCCCACTCAAATTCAACCCAAAGCTAAAAGGCCCAATTTTGACCTAAACCCAAACCTAACCTAAATGAGCCCAAACCCCAAAATCAAAGCCCAACCAAAGTCAAAACCTCTTTAAAACACTCCCATAAACATTTCCCAACATTAATTTTACATCAATTTCAACCTTAGCCCAACATTGGCCCAAGTTAGCCCAACTCGACCTATATTGGCCCATTCACCAAAGGAGCCCAAATTCAACCCAATTCAAACCCAAATCACTCCCAATTTGCTCCAAGTCACTCATGACACATCTATGAGCTAAACCCAACAATTATTTGGCCCAAGCCTTTTCCAAAATTTCATCCTAAAATTCATTTTAAAATCCAAAAGCCCACTTCCCTAAACCATTTTAAAAGCCCATTTCCACCAAATACAAAAGCCCAAAATTGGCCCTAAAGCCCACATGGCAATTTCTTTTCATCATACCTTTAATTGATATCACCCCTAAGTTTCAAAATCATCATTAAACCATTCCAAATCAAGCTTCATACAAATTCCCATCAAATTACCAAAAATTTCTAAAATCCATTTTCATGAAATTGACCAAGCTTTTCCTCAAGCCAAAGACAAGCCATGCAAGCCATGGACAAGCCACATGAAGCCATGGAAGGTTTGACATGTGATCAAGCCATTAATGGCAAAAGGAGGAGCCTCTTTAAGCCCCCTTAAAAAGGTTTTAACCCTTTTTATGCTTCACCTTAATCCATGATTAATCAAAATATTCATGGATGGTGACTTCTCTACCCTTTCCTAGCCGATTCATCCGATCCTCCCTCAGCCCAAATCAGCCATGGGGAGGTGAACCAAGCCCAAAAGGTGGACTCGACCAAATCAAGCCAAAATTAGCTCCTCCCCCATTCCATTTCAATTCAACTCCTTTACACATGTCCATGGCCAATCGATCGCACTAAGCCCCACTCCCGACCTCCCCGACCTCGAGGGTGACTCCGACCCCGGCCGGCCAGCCCACCACGCCCGCCGGAAACCACCGTGCCGAGAGCTCACATGTGAGCCCAAACTTGGAATTCTCACCGCCGAGCCGCCCCATCCCCGAGCGGCCACTGCAACTGCTCTTCTCTGCCAAGCAGCACTCGATCCCAAGCCCTAACTCTCCCCGGGAGGCCCTCCACCCTCTCCTATTTAAACACCACCCCTCTCGGCCATGAGAGGTGCCGAACCGCATCTTACCGAAACCCCGCCAAAATTGTTCCGAACACTCTCCATACTTAGAGCAAGCTTGATCCCCAAAGGCCAATTT
Source organism: Papilionanthe hookeriana x Papilionanthe teres (assembly GCA_022702705.1). NCBI lineage: Eukaryota > Viridiplantae > Streptophyta > Magnoliopsida > Asparagales > Orchidaceae > Papilionanthe > Papilionanthe hookeriana x Papilionanthe teres. The sequence goes on from CM040422.1 coordinate 39,295,591, forward strand.
GCCCTAATCCCCACCAACGTAACCCAATTTCTCAGCCAAAATTCCACCCAAAACCAGGACACTTCTCCACAATGGATCAATCCTCAAATCGATTGGTCCTACACCTTCACCGCACCAAGGCAAGGAGTCCACCAACAAAAGCCCCTCTCCGAGCCACCCATCCGTTCCGTACTCCAAGCTTTGTGATCGGGCTTGGTCGAAATCATACCTAGGCGATTCATCGACCAGGAGACTTCATCCGGAGCTTGCCGGGATCCAATCGAAGGTGACACAACCCTCGATTGAAGCCACACTTCTCTGAGCAAAGGTATGAGCTAATTCTTCATCCCGAGCTTCTGGAGATTCTCCATTTCAAATGCTTTAATTTCAATGCATGATCACCGTATGGATGTATTCGTCTCTTCAAGACGAATCCATAGAGCATAAGAACACGAAAATCCATCGAGTATCGAGTGAGATATTAGTGGATTTAGTGTGGACGGCTCTCGGGCGAGGACGCTCGGGGACGATGAACGGATGCCGTTCATTTAATACACGCGCGGACGGACGGCCGAGATCGCGTCGGATCGGGAGATGGAACGACACAGCGGGGCCCCGAGCGCCGAGTCGATGGCGGCGTCGAATCGAAGAGCGCCACGCGGCGTTTCTGGAGCCGCCGAGGTTGACGCGGCGCCGCGTGGATAAATAGAAAATTAGGGTATTTTCTGATTTATTTAATTCCCTAAACTTCAAAAATCCATAACTTTGTGTAGGAAAATCAGAAAAATAAAATAAAAATATCCTCTTGCTCAGTGAACAGAGGAGAATAATGTGGAAAAGGAATTATTTAATTTCATCAAGTATTTTATTTTTAATGATTTATTTCCCTTCTGCATTGTTATAATTCTCCATGCATATAGGAAATTCACCATGGCATGAGACCATAGTGGCTTTTAAGCCTCCGAATTGGGAACATTCCCTGAATTTTCCAAAGACAGAGGCCATCCCTATGAGAAGTTATTGATTTTTCAAATTCATGTTGCTGTTTTGAGTATTTTAAATCTAATAATTAGCATGTTGCGAAATAAATTCTAGGAAAATTTGGTGATGTCCCTTATGACCAGAGGACCCTAGAAAAATAGGTTTTGAATTAATTCATTTAAAATAACCCTAATTGGCTTAAACACCCAAATTATCTCCTTAATTAATTAGAGCTAACCATACATTAAATTGACTTGAAATCAATTCTCCACTGACCTTTAGGATCAGGGGAACCCACAATAAAAATTTGAAGTCAATTGGACTTGGTTAACCCTACTAAATGGGTTGATTAAGCCATTTAGCCATTTTAAACTTTAAAAAATTCATAACTTTCAAAATACCTTTCAAAAATTCACCAAATTGGTTTTGAAGCCTCTCTGATATCAGGGGAATTTAAGGAAATTAAAATTTCAATTTTCTAAAAAATTTAATTTTTTGCATTATTTTAATATTTTAATAATTAAAAAAATAATAAAAATCATAAAAATAATAAAATTCACCAAAATGTCACATTTTGAATTTTAATCACTTAGGAACAAATCCCATATTTTTCTTAGGTTCATTTAATTAGATATTAAATTTTAAAGCCCTAGGGTAATTTTAAAATTAAAAAAATGTATTTTCTAGCATTTTCACTAAAATAATTATAATAAATCAAAGAAAAATCAGAAAATTGCAAAAATTGATTGTCTGATTTCCTTGATATCAGAGAGATTTTTGAAAAATATAAATTTCATTTTTCAACCTTTATTTTATTTTTAAATTAATTAATACTCCAAAACATAAAATAATTATAATAAAAATAATATAATTTAAAAAATCACCAAAATTGGTCCACGTGGTCCTCTAGTCATTAGGAATGTCCCATAATTTTCTTAAAGACAGAAACTTTCCCTTGGTCATATTATTAAATTTTCCTTGGAAATTCCTATTTTCCATCAAAAATAATTACATAAATAAATTAAATATAGAAAAATCACATTTTCTCCTCTCATGTCTTTATTGGCATATGAGTGAAGTCACATAAAAATTTCAAGTTCATTTAAGCTCAATTTGGTGAGTTATGAAATTATTAAGCTTGAAGGGCAAAATGGTAATTAAAATTTTAACCCTTAATTAAAACTTTAGGTTTAATAAAAATTAACAAGTAAAATATTTCATCTTAATCTGATTTGGATGATTGAAATTTAAATAATTAAAGGGTAGAAACCTACTAAACAATTTAAAATAATTGAAATAAACCTTACTTAAATAATCGATTAAATTTCGAAGAATAATAAAATTGGAATTATTAAAATAGGGACATTATTAGGAAGAAATTTGTTCTTTAATCTAAGGATCCCTAAATTAATCATCTCAATAATATTTAATTCCTAATTAAAATGATAATTCAAATTTAAGTTTTAAAATGTTAAAGGACTTAATCATTAAAATTAAATTAAAAAGTTAAATTATTAAACTCTTTTTAAATTTTCAATTAAATTAAAATTAAAAATAAAATTAAATTAAAGATTAAATTAAATTAAATAAATAAATTAAATAAATTAAATTAAATTAAATAAATAAATTAAATTAAATTAAACTAAATTAAATTAAATAAATTAAATTAAATTAAATTAAATTAAATTAAATTAAAACATATTAAATTAAATTAAATTAAATTAAATTAAAGTAAATTAAAATAAAATCAAATAAAACTAAAATTAAAATTAAAATTAAAATTAAAATTAAAAATTAAAAAAAATCAAAATTAAATTAAAATTAAAACTAAACCAAATTAAATTAAATTAAAGTTAAATTAAATTGAATTAAAAAACATCACCTAAGACATAAAGAATTTAAAGAAATTCAAAATAAAGTAGCTTGAACACTATTCCAAATTTAAACCCATTAACTTAAATCAAATCATTTGAACTCCAATTTGCTCTTGAAAGCTTTGGTTGTCATAACTCCTAAATAGAACGTTAAATGAAATGTTACTTCACCTATAGGATATTCAAATGTCCTAGTTCACTGAGCAAGATAATAGCAAAACTTAACTAAACCTCGACGATTACTTCACTCGATTAATTAAATCCATTTCGGACTTAAAACAATCCTATCAATATTGAAAAGATGTTTAAGATTCTTCTTAAGCACTTCCTCGATATGATAGGATACTTACAAGAACAATCGAACTTAATTATTCTTCGATGAAGAAAATCGTCCTCAAACCAAAACACAAGAACCTAGATGTCATAGGAAATGACTAGATATAGGATTAGGAATTTGGTAGAAAACCATAACCCTTCCCTTAGCTTTTACCTAGGAACTTGCTTAAATATTCTAATTGTGTTTTAAGTGCAGCTTGGGATGACGGGAAGACCCTCCATGTACGCTTTTATTTTATCGCAATTTACCTTATTGCAATTTATTTAATCACATCGCACTTACTTTTCTTGCATGATAAACAACCGTTGCATGAAAACCCACACCTTTAGGATAGTCCCTAAAACTGAAACCAAAACTAAATTAAAAGTCATTGCAAGATAAAATTCACCGCCACAACATTTCAAAATATAAAATAACTCAAAATTTAATCACAAACGTAACACAAAACTACAATTACAACTAAATTAAAACGTCTCGTTGGATGATCGTGAATACCTCTGATGATGTAACCTACGTGTTGCTAACGGGATTTCCCACGGTCTAAATGAAAGTGTGGAACTCATTCAAATGAGTTTAGCAAATTCATCTGGACTAAGTGAATCCGATAAAAATAACGATGCCTAAGGATGGAACCGCGGGATCTTAACCGGTGTCGTTATAATCAACTTTAAGATTTGTTTTTATTAAAACATAAAAAACACTTGGGAATTAAGAATTTCTCTAAACCAAAACACTTTTCTCATCTCCTCGATTTATGACTTCTAAAACTAAACCTCCGCAACAACAAGGAGCTCGGAGCATAGTGGGCAGCACGGCCATCGTCATCAAGAAACTTGAGTCTACTTCAGCAAAACCTTCTTAGAATTAAATAACTAAGCCATAAGATTTTGAGGTAGTTTGCCTAGTGCAACATAAATCCTCAACTCTTCGTTAGGCATTTGCATGATCATGTCATGTAAATTAAGCCCTAACCGGTTTTAGGATTCCGAGGTAGTCGTCCGATACGACATAAACCCTCATATCTTCGAGGCTATTTGTATGATCATGTCATACGAATATAAGTCCTAATTAATTAAAATTGGCAAGATCAAAACATTAAATAAATATTAGGACTTTCCTAAATTCAATCCAAACAATAGGATAGTCGGAAATTGCCGGAGTTCGCTTTGGATCCGTGATTTCTCCTACCTTTCTTCCTTTGGATTCCCAAAATAAAATGTTCCAAATTTGATCCATTCCCTATCGAAATTCCAAAATTCAATCCTCGAAAACTTTAAACTTTGAGATTCTCGAGAGCGTAACTATCGATTATTATCGAGAGTTTTCTTAGGTGATTTCCGTCACTTAAGATGTAATTAACTATAGGGGCTTGCCCTTATAGGGAATTTTAAAGAACCTGTGTAATATAAACACCTATTTAATGCTTTCATATTAGCTAGGGAATTTGTCGGCTTATAAAATTGGTTCGCTGCACCAAACGGATGTCACAAATCTTCTAGTTTATTTAACCGAGCCCCATCATCAAGCAATGTGTCTATTCTCCGGGATAGATATACAGTTTGTGGTGCGGTGCTCGTTTATATAAACTATTCGGGATGTGAGATCAGTTTGATTTCATATCTTAAAATTTTAAAATTTAAAATTATTTTCAAAATAAAATACAACTTTTCAAATTATTTATTTAAATTAAATAAAAAAAATTCACCGACAATTTCTGTTAGGCGACCCCTCTTTTCAAAATACAACACAACCTAAAAATATGCCGACAGCGAGTGCTTCGCTACATCTGTACCATTTCCTTGTAGTACGAGAACAGAGCCTACGGGTAGAGGTATCTCCATCGGCCCTTGGAATTCTCCGAGGCCAACTATCTGGAGTTCTATCCCCAACATAATGTTGCATTGGTTGATGAAGGAAATTGTACAAAAGGGCCTTACAAAATCATGATGATCTATGTAAGGTGGAATGTAGTCTCCTTCTGCATAGATGTTGATAATACAGCTGCTTGATATGCAATCAGCGGGTAAGACTCGCCAAGCCACCATTCTTTTTATCATTTTCCTAATTAAAACTGGCATTGGATCCACTTGATCGTAGCGGAGTATCCCTGGCGGATTTCCTTTCTTGTCATCAGTAAAGTTGTAACAGCATCCGAATTGGATTATAATCCTCCCTTTGCCTCGTTTCCATTTCTTTGGCTCAGAGTAGGTCCTACTATGTAGTCGTCCTGCACGACCTTATTTCTTCAGCTCATTGACTTAGTCTACAATTAACCCTGATATTAGTAAGAGAAAAAATCTTTATGTAACTCTAGTCCTTCCAGGATGTTAACATATCTACCTCTTATTCTTTGAAAGTATTCAAAATTCTGCTTCCGCACCCTCTGGATCATATCTAATTCATGCTATGAAATTATCTGCAGCTGTCAGGGTCTAGTGGTGTACTGTGGGATATATGGCTCCACACCGTCACGCTCTCCTGGGATTGTCAATATCTCAGGTGTAGGCTCTATAGTAACCTACTCTGGAACAACCTCTGCTCTGATGCTCCTGAGGACTGGCCTCCTTGGGGTAACTGCTATGGCCGTCGGGGCTTCTTCCTTATTCTTCTCTTCTATTAATTTCTTCAGCATCTTGGTGATACGATGATTCTTGTTTCTTCTCTGAGTTGGGGTAAGGGTGGCTCTCCTCTCTCCCTGAATCTTGGTAGGCTCAGCACTAACAAGCTTTCCTCCTATGGACGCTATCACTGATTTCATCTTGTTTTCTCGATCATATTGATCTTCCTCTTCTTGTTTGCAGCTTGGGGTGCCTTCTTGTTGAGCCTCATCACTGTCTTCCCACGGAACTGCTCGGGATTCATAACAGTCCAAGCAGTTTCCTCACATTCCAACTCCAGCTGTGTAATGTCCGAGCCAACCTCTATCACTGCATCAGCTTTCAACTCATCTTTGTTAAGAGCAAGACTTACACCATCCTTAAAGTTCAGGAACAGCCGCCCGTTCGACATTTCCCTGAAAAGAAAACAAGGAAAGGATCAATAGTTGTACTCAGGACTAGAACAATAAGAAAATTTACTTATTAAAAAAAACTTCTTATTTAATTATTTCGAATTTTATAAGAGAAAGAGATGATAAGAAAAGATCAGGAGTGAGCTTGTCTCGAATGGAAGAGTCAAAATTTTATTATTACTTCAGTTGCATATGTTTTCCTTTAACACATTTTTTTTATTTTTATTATTCATTTTATTTCGGGTTCGGACCCAGTTATAAGTGATCACTCTACCCGTGCTTCTAGGAATGAAATTTCATTCTTCGAAACATCAGGTTGGGAAATACTTCTTCAAATATCGTCCATTAATTGGAAGCATAAATCGTTCTCCACTGCAATTCAAAAGCTGGTAAGAACCACCTGAGTAGACGGTCTCAACCACGAATGACCCCTCCCAAGTCAGCTCAAATTTACCTCCTATCTTGCGGTGCGTAAGAATAGGTCTTCTGAGAACTAGGACCAAGTCACCGACTTTGAATATCCTTGGGCGGACCAGTTTGTCGTGGGCCTGGATCATCTTAGCTTGATACAGTTCCAAATTTTGTTGCAGTGCAAGTCATTTTCCTTCCAATTTTTCCAATTCTTCCAGCCGTAGTCTGGCATTTTCTTCTGTAGTGATCTTCTCCGCAACTGCAATTCTGAGTGATGGGAGCTGAACTTCCAAGGGTAGAACTTCCTTGGACCCGTACATTAGAGCGTAGGGCGTAGACTGAGTAGGAGTCCTGAAAGTCATTCTGTAGGCCCATAAGGCTTCTAACAACTTCTCGTGCCAATTCATTTTGTTATTATCCAAAGTATTCTTTAAGATTTGGACGAGAGTTTTATTAAAAGCCTCGGCCAAGCCATTTGCTCTTGGGTAGTAGAACGTTGAATAGCGACAATCGATCCCTTGTCTTCTGACAAAACTATTGTTCTTCGTGCTTCTGAATGCAGACCCATTATCTGAAATGATTCTGCGTGGTACCCCGAAGCGGTAGACGACCTGATTCTTGAAGAAATGTAGCACGTGATGTGCCTTCACTTCTCTGAGCGGTACTACTTCTGCCCACTTGGAAAAGTAGTCTGTAGCTGCAAGAATGAAGCGATGTCCTCTTGAAGAAGGCGGTTCTATTGGACCCACAATATCTGTGCCCCAACATTCAAATGGCCACGACGCGATTATCAGATGTAGCACATTTAAAGGTTGATGTAAAACAACTCCATGCACTTGACACTTGTGACAACTCTTGGCGACCTTCATGCAGTCGGTCATCATTGAGGGCCAGTAGTACCCTAGTCTTTTAATCTTCATTTTATCTTCGAACCTGACTAATGAGCGCCACAAAGTCCTGAGTGTACCTCTTTAACGATTTCATGAGCCTCGGGCCCACTCAGGTACCTTAGCCACATCTGGTCAAACGACCTTCTATATAACGTATTATTTATTAATGCATAAGACAGAGTTCTTTTTTGATTTGATGGACTAATGACTTATCATCCGGTAGATTTCCTGTTTGCAGGTAATTTAGTAATGGTTGACGCCAGTCTTATGCATTTTTTGTTGTTGTTGCAACTATTTCTTCTTGTTTTTTCTGATTCATGTATCGTGTCCATGCCGAGCTGTGAGAGAACCTGTCGTCCCTGAACTGACACTTCAATTGATTCATCCTGTAAGCAGGTAAACTCTTTTGTGAGGTAGGCTATTGCATCTACAAGAGCATTTTCTTTTCTGGAAATCTTGTAGATTGTTACATTCGGAATTTACTCTAATAGTTTCATGGCGTACTGAAAGTAATGCTCGAGCCTTGGTTTTAGAATTCTATACTGTTCGACATTCTGCTGAATGATCAACTGCGAATCTCCGTAGATGTTTATATCTGTTATACCCATCTAAATGGTTAAAAATCCAATCCTGTTACGAGAGCTACGTATTCTGCTTCTTTATTTGTACATGATTCTGTTAGGTGGTAGGAGTATCTTAACATCCCCCACTTCAGTGTTATAAAAATTAGTTTGATTCTTGCCTTACTGGGCACTATCGTTTGCGATTCTCTGTCTTTCTGTGCTAAAGATGCTCCATCGAAGTACAATTCCCAATGCTGATCATCGGGGTCTTCTAGGCTCATTATCTGCTCGTCTGGAGTGTCGTCATTGAGAGGCGATTCTGCCGGTAAAGGATGTGCTGCGAGGAAGTCTGCTAAGACTTGTCCCTTCACGGCATGAAGAGGAAAGAAAGTTATATCGAATTGCAATAATATCATCGACCACCTGGCAAGTTTCCCTGAAAGCATTGGGCGAGTCATCAAGTATTGCAACGGATTAACTTTCGAGATAAGGTTGACCATATGAGAAAGCATGTAATGCCTGAGCTTTTGAGCGGCGAAGATCAGGGCCAAACAATGCTTCTCAATTGGAGGGTACTTCACTTCCGTCTGAATTAGGTGACGACTCAGGTAATAGAGAGCATTTTCTTTTCCCTCGTTGTTGACCTGGGCTAACAGGGCTCCAAGAGTGTCGTCTCAAGCCGCGGTATAAAGTATCAACGGTCTACCCGAGACTGGGGCTGCTAAGAAAGGAGGTGTCATTAGATATTGCTTAATGTCCTTGAAGGCCCGCTGGCTGGCATTTCTCTTCCCAAACAAATTTGGCGTCCTTTTTAACCAATGTCGAGAAGGGATGACACCTACCTAACAAGTTCGAGATAAAGCGTCGAAGATATGTCAATTTTCCTTGAAAGGATCATAATTGCTTCAAGGTTTTAGAAGGCAACATTTCTAAGATAGCTTTAATCTTTTTCGGATCGACTTCAATTCCGCGATGTCGAACAACAAATCCTAAGAATTTCCCAGAGGTGACGCTGAAGGAACATTTTAAGAGATTCATCATAAGATTAAATTATCTGAAACAATCGAAAATAATTCTCAAATCATACAAATGATCTTCTTTTAGCTTGATTTTGATGACCACATCATCCACGTAGCACTCAACTTGGTTGTGAATGAGATCATCAAAGATCCTCTTCATTGCTCTTTGGTAAGTTGCTCCTGCGTTCTTCAATCCGAAAGGCATTACTGTGTAGCAGTATATTTCGATTAGCGTTCTGAAGGCTGAGAGCTTTTCGTCTTCTGGTGCCATCTTTATCTAGTTGTATTTTGAAGATGCATCCATGAAAGAGAATATTTAATGTGTTGACGCGATGTCGATCATTTATTCTGGAATTGGTAAGGGAAACTCGTCCTTCGTGCATGCTTTATTCAAATCACTGAAATCAACACAGATTCTGATCTGACCATTCTTCTTTCTGACTGGTACCACGTTGGCTAACCAAGTAGGGTATTGTTCTTCATGGACAAATTTAGCATCTATTAGCTTCTTAACTTCAGCTATTACTTGTTGTTCAATCTCTAGACGCATTCTTCTTGGAGCTTGACTAATTGGAACGACAGTGTGATCCACTCCTAACTTGTGAACTGCGACCTCTGGAGCTAATCCTGGCATTTTGTCATAACTCCAAGCAAAAGAGTCTTTGAATTCTATTAATAGCTTGACTATCTCTTTGGATTTTTCTCTATTGATTAAGGAGCAAACAAAGGTCGGCCTACGCTCTTCGCTAGTACCTAAGTTAACTTCCATTAACTCATCTATTGTAGATTTAATTTCTTCAAATTCTGGCGAAGCATCTCCGATTGGTAGATCTTCGAGATTTTCTGAAGCTTCCAAGAAATCTTGATTAGGCTCAGAGGTGACAACAAAGCTAAATCTCGTATCATCAACTGATCTTACTGTGCCGAATCCAAGACCATGCTTTGAGTTTGGCAGTCGACCGGTATTATTCCATAGCTTTTCAAAGCATTGTGATTGGCCTTTTGACCATTGCTTAGGTAAAATACCGAACCGAATTAAATTTTGAACACAGGGAGAATACCACTCAAACGGTAATTCTATTAATTCAGAAGAAGTAACATCTTAAAATTATACATCATTTTCAGTTTTGGAAAAAGAAGCACCACGGTAGAACTTGATTGGTTTAGTACCGCCACCATGCACTTCCTTGACCACCATACCCTCGATCTTATTAGAATGGATCGGGGTCAGGGTCATAGTATGCACATACTAGTTTAATCTTCTCGTACATTGCTTTGTATTCTTCATTCTTTTCATCTTCGAGAGAGATCTTCAACTGGGGTTTCCTTTGGTTTACTGTTGCTGCTTCTTTCTTGATTTTTTCTTCTTCTATAGAGCTATTCTCCTAATCAACATCGATGACCGGTTTCTTCTGTTCAACTGTTCCACCGTTTCTTCCTCAACCTCATCCCCGGCCTCGACCTCGGGTGCAAGTTCTGAAGAAACCTTCACCATCTCGCCGTAAGAGAGTGCTGAGTAACTGTTGAATGAGGATTTCAGGTTCATTGTCGTGTCGTGCTTCTTTTTCTTGATTTGGTATGGCATTTCTGGAGAAGATAGTTTTCTTTGGGGGTGCGTAGTAAGCTGCATCTTCGTGGATTCCGATTTCATGCACGGAGAACGGTTGAAATTCACCTTTGATAGTACTTTATACGGTGGTGTAGAGATGACGGTACCATCTGGTTCTCATGGATCCATGGCCGACCCAGTAGAGCGTTGAATGATGTCTCAGAATCAATTATGTGGAACTTCGCGGTTGTCTTGGCTAATTCACAGATCTTCATTAACAGTGTTATCAATCCAAGACCTCTTTCTCCTTTCTGGTTGAAGCCTCGTAGCATCATCTTATCTACCTTGAGATCACGGGCATCAATCTCTAAATAGGCTAGCGTTCGAAGGTACATTATATTAATTGATGCTCATGGATCAACTAGCACCCTAGAGAGTGTGAACCTTCCAATACTGACTGAAATGTACAATGGTCAGTTGTGATCTGCTTTTCTAAGTAGAAAATCATTGTCCGTGAAGGTAACACCGCGCTGTCCTTTCAATGAGCAAACCTCGTCGAAGTAATTACCAGCCATTTGAGCTAAGCAAATTTCTGGATCAAGCGAGCCTCGACCGTGAGATTCTCTCATCTCCTTTCGACGAGATCGAGTGTCATAGATGCTCGGGTCTGTCGGTAGCTTCTAAGATGGGCTAGCACATTATAGTCCACTTTGTTACCAGGCTGTTCAATTTCTTCCCGAACGGGCAATTCTTCCGCTGAGGTTGGCTCTTCCTGAGCAACCATTTTCTTTCCCTCGTCCTTTGGAGCTAATCTCGGAGGTAGTACCTTTCCGCTTCTCAGATTGACTTCAGTAGTTTCCTCTGAATCTACCGGTGTCTTCTCTTGAATCGGAACGACTGGCTCTTCTGAAGTTGCCTCGGCGTCTGATAGTTCTAAATCTATCGTGATCAGAGCTCCTCAGAATTCATAAATAGACTCGTCACTTACTGAACTTTCATTGCCATCCTTGTGAACATCTTCCTCTTCGTCGTGGTTATCTAGGTTTTGTATGATTTGAGAATCGTTATTCGTATTGAAATCGAGATTTAGATTAGGTTGGTTATCGTTAGTTAAGTAATTGTTAGAAACAGTCAAAACGTACCCAACACCAAAACTCTTATCATTATAAGATCCCGCTAGGGCGAGAAAATAATCATACAGAGTCAGAGGTTTGAGGGATTTCTCCCCCAAATCAGAAACAACCATCCTAGGATAAGCAGCCCCTAGTCTAGCCTTCGGAGCCTCGGTCTTCTTTTCTTCTATGATCTTCTCCTTCTCCTGGGGTGGTTCTTCAATCACAAGTGATAGCGCCGACTTGATAGATTTCAAACTCTGAGTTGAAGCACGCACCGAAGCGGTCTGGATGTGATCCAAAATTCTCTTTGAAGACTTTGTCCAGACGGTACTCCATCCATCATTAGTCCTGTACGGGTCGATCGAAACAATAGGATTCGTCAAGATAACATTGACGGAACCTCCTTTTTGGGGTTCCTTCATGTATTCCTTTGGGATCGTTATGTTCCCTCTCCGAAGATTATCTTCCATCCAGTTCTTGAAGGTGAAGCAGTCTTCGATCTTATATTCGATCATCCAGTGGTAGGGACAGTAGTTCGGATGATCCTTCTTATCGACTTCCTCGGGCTTCCTGGGCTCTGGCAACTGAAAGTCGGGCATCTTCATCAAAATGCAAAACATCTTAGCCACTGCCTCAGTCTTGAAGGGGTATTTTTTGTTCAAAAGTTCCTTCAAGGGACGAAGTGAATGAGGCGGCGGCTGATCGTACCGCGGGGACTAATAACTCGGTCGAGGCAAAAAACTCTGCTGAGGTTGATAATTCTGCTGAGGGTGTTGATAAGTCTGTTGCGGTGGTTGATAACTCGGCTGCGGTCACTCTGGCCGTATTTGCACCGGCTGTTTGCCCTTATCTACTGCCGCGACGATTCTGGACTTCTTCTCGAAAGCTTTCACAGGCTTCTGCTTATCGGTTTTATCGAATAAACTTAGCTGTTTCGCTTCCTCTTGCAAGCTCCAGGCCTTGTTAAGCAACTTCTTGAAAGTCTTAATGGTGAATCCCTTGAGGAGAAGTGCTATCGAGCCATGGATACTCTTAAGCAAGATACCGACCGCATGCTATTCCAGAAGCTGTGGTTCACACTTCATGCTCAGGTTCATCCATCTAAGTATGTAATCCACCAACGTTTCGCTCGGTTTCTGTCGCTCCACCACTAGATCACCGATAGTGTTGTGGTGCTGAGCTCTGGAAAACCGCTTAACGAAGATATTTTCCAATTCTGCAAAAGTCTTAACTGATCCATTCGGCAATTTTGCATACCAGTCGAAGGCGATCCCTGACAAACTGCTGACGAACTGACGGAAGTGTAAGGGGTCGCTCCCACCGGCATTGCAACAACTGGCACGAAAATGTGCGACATGTTGCTTGGGGTTTCCCGTTCCATCGAAAGTCTTAAACAGAGGTGGTACAAAGCCCTTCGGGTATTGGATTGTATCAAATTCTTCAGTGTAAGGTCTACCCGTCTGAATGGATGTTCCACTGTTTGATTGAGCTAAGGCTTCTCGCACCTGCTGTTCTACCATGCTCTTAATATCCCTTACGGGAATCATGTTTTGTGCAAAATCTTTCTTCAGATGATCATCTCTGTTAACAGATGTAATCTCTTTTCCTCCATCTGTAATATGGATTTCCTCCGAGGGTATCTCTTTCTGAGGCTGGGCCTGACTCTGGAGAGTGGCTAAGGAGGCTGCCATCTCTTCCATCCTTTTCGCCATCTGGGAAATCGTATGATCTCTTTCCCGAAGCTATGCTTTCATTAACTCTGACTCATCTCTTTCTAAAGTTGACGGAACTCCCTGCGAAGCTGACGACGCTCGTGTCTTAACCATGTTGACTGACCCACTTTTTAATATGTTTGCAAATTAAATGATTTTATGATGGAATGTATAATGTGGATTCTACGCAAGTATACGTATCGTATCAAGTAATACAGGGCTCTAGTGGAGTCCTGGTTATCGATCCCACAGGGAAGTTTTTAACAGATTTGTATCAGCTAAATTTAAAGGAATTACTTACTAATATAGTAATCGGAAATTTAAAGTAACTAAAGCAAACTAAAGTAAACTAATGCTTGAAATAAAGTTGATTTAAATAATTCAAAAAAAGTATCCTTCTCCTTGTTTTTTTAGAAAATTAAGTGAATGATGAATTTAAATAGAATCTTTGAATTGTATTGTGACAAATAGGAGCATTCCTATTCTTTACCCTTTGGTCCAGGTGGAATGAACATTGACTAATCCTATGTTTGATTATCGAAGCCGCGGCTAGGTCGGGAGGATACCGGCCGTCACTTCGTAGCTCCCACGTTCCCCTCACCTGAGGGCTAAGATCTACACTTCAACTCTCAAACAATATGACCAAATTGAATATTTTAGTCCGTCACACTAAAATGTCCAATTCTACGTCCGATAATTAATATTTCCCTATTTATTTGCACCCTCCTTCCAAGGTTTTTGACTTCCCCGAATATTGGATGTAATTTTTACTATAGTTGATAATTCAACATATTTTAACAACTCAATCGCCAGATTGAAAATAAATTAAGTTTTAAGTAAAAATTATCACAATTTATTTTAATATATTAAGTACTTCTATTTAATTTCATCAATTCACATAATTTTTATAAACAAGGAGAAAGACTAAGAAAACTACTCAAAATGCATGGGAATAAAACAAAGCATGCATTTCATTTAAAGTTAACAACAACAATAAACAAAGATACTTATCTTAATTTCCTCCCCAAGCAGACTCCTTGAAGTTCCTTTGACTTTTCCTTCTAGTACAATAAACTTCTAACAAAATAGCACTCAAATACAAATAAACTCAAGAAACTCATTAATGACAAACTACAGACACACTTACGACACCAAAAAGAGACACAAAAAAAGACTAAAATTCGTCCTCTATTTATAGAGGTAGGCAAAGGTCCAAGGGATGCTTAAACACCTCTTCAAAAAATGTCCAGGTTCAATGTATTTGCATTTTGAACTGTCTCGCCGTCGGCGGGAAACGACCTCGCCGTCAGCGGGGCTTCTAGAAGGTCTTCAAACTGCGCTATCTCGCTGTTGGCGGGCTCAGGCTCGCTGTCGGCGAGGTAGTCATAATTCCTTCATAGATTCTCCTTATGATCTCACCGTCGGCGGCCTCGATCTCGCCGTCGGCGACTTAGTTCAATTTGCATGAATTTCTTCCTTTTTGATCCAAATTTTCTCCATTTCATGCTTTTTGCTTTCATCACTTATAAATCTTCATTCCTGCAATAAAATAAAGAAAACAACTTTCTTTAAAGTGCAATTTCATCAAAAATAGATATGAATTTCTTAATGTATTTTTCTGTGATCATTGACCTCAACTGTTGACCTCATTTTTGATGTGGTCTTTTGCTTCTCTCTTTAGTACTTAGGATCTAGCCTTAGGCTTTTCCTTTGACTAATCTTAGAGGACTAGAAGTGGAACTCACCCATTAGAAATTCAAACTACTTCTTAATTCCCCGCAAACCCCACAAGCTTCGATTGTATACCCCTAATCACCTGGAGGGTCGAACTCAAATGTGGAGGTTTAAAGGACGAGTTCCCCATGTGGCTTCTCGGCCTTAGAAATACCCCGGGCGGCCTAGTCCGAGTGAGGATCGACTCGCACATACACTACACTCTCACACACATTCCAAGTCCTAAAAACACACTCTCACCCAACTTGACTTCCTGACTCATGTAGGAAATTCATATGGATGGTCCTTAACCCCTAAGCCCCTGGCTAAGAGGGTTAGGAACAACATATTGAATGCCTCAAATGAGTCCTCTCATGGCTTATATGGGCTCAATATGGCTTCATGGCTCAACCAAATTGATTTTCTTTTGCTCAAATTTGATCAATCTCCATTTTTCCAAAATTTTAATTTTTGACCCCCGGGGCCCTACACCTACTAAACCTACCAAAAGCCCTTGAAACTACCCAAAATTTACAAAACCACCTAAATTACCCAAAATTCCTCAAAATCAATCCTAAACATTTCCCCCACTAAAATTGATCATCCATAGCCAAAAATACCAAAAATTCCAGAAGTACCACCCAATACCCTCCAAATACCCAAAATGCCCTTCTTAGCCCAAAAATCCAAAAAATCAAAAAACTACCAAAAAAATTCTAGAAAATCCTAAATATTCCCAATTTCATTTTGTTCAACTACACCATGGGCTAATTTTTTCAATTTACCCCACTTTTACCAAAATCCCCAATTTGGCCCATTTTAAACCCAAGTGAACCCAATGTCAAACCAAACCACCCCAATAGACCTCAATTTTGGTCCAATTCAATTCTAAACTTGAAATCAACATGCCTAATATCAATTTAGACAAAATCCAAGTCTAATTTGATTGACACTTGGGCCCAATTTCAATTTGAAGCCTAAGGCCCAATTTTGGCCCATGACCTAAACCTAGCCCAACTCAACCCCAATTGGCCCCAAATCTTTTCTAAAGCCTTTCTAACACCTCCATAAACAAAACAAGAACTTGATTTGCCCAAAATTTGAACCTAAACTCCACCCAAACCTAACCCAAAACCAAAATCCCTTAAATTGAACTAAGCCCAAGCCTAACCCTAATGGGCCCAAATACCAAAATTAGAGCCCAACCAAAGTTGAAAACTCTTTGTGACACTCTCATGAATATTTCTCAACATTAATTTTACATCAAATCCAACTTTATCCCAACCTTAACCCAAGTTAGCCAAATTTGGCCCACTTTAGCCCCTTTAAATAAAAAGCCCAAATTAAACCCAATTCAATTCAAAATCACTTCACACTTGTTCCAAACCACTCATGAAACATACCTAAATCAATTGCAACATTTATTTGGCATGATCCTTCCCAAAATTTCCATTCACCAATTTATTTTCAAACCTAAAGGCCCACTTTCTTAAACCATTCTAAAAGCCCACTTCCACCAAATCCAAAAGCCCAAAAAATTCATCCATGCCCACATGACATTTCTCTACATCATCAATTCAATTAAAGTCATCCCTAAGTCCTAAACCAATGATCAAATCATTCCAAATAAATCTTCATCCAAATTTCCACCAAAAATGCCAAAATTCATAAAATCCCCTTTTATGAAATTGACCAAACTTTTTCCAAGCCAAATGTGAGCCATCGAGCCATGTACAAGCCACATGGAAGCCATGGAAGCCACTTTCCACCTCACCAAGCCATTAATGGCAAGAAGAGGGGACCCTTTCCTAATCTTTCATTGAGCATTTTTAACCATACTCATGTCACACTCTAAACCATGCTTAGCCACCTCACCATGGATGGAGACCACACCATTTTCTCTTCACTGACCCAACTGATCCTTTTCAGCCCAAAACCAGGCCTTGGGTGGTGAACCTAGCCCAAAACCATGGGTTGACTCATTTGAAATGAAAATGAGCCTCTCCCCATTCCATTTCAATTCAGCCCCTTCACACATGTCAAACTCCAATTGACTTCACCAAATTCAACCCCTGACCCCACTGAGTCAGATGGTGACCCATGCCTGGCCGGCCAACCACCACAGTCATCGAAAAACACCACGGCCGAGAGCTCCATGTGAGCCAAAAAATTCAATTCTCCCTTGTTGAGATGTCCTAACCCTAATGGACACCAGAGTTCTTCTTCTCCTCCTCTGAGCAGCTGATCCCAGCCTCCAATTGCCCCTAGGAAGCCCTCCAGCCATGCCAATTTAAACACCACCACCTCTCGGCCAAAAGAGGAGTTGAAACAGACCGTAAGGAAACTCTGCCAAAATTTCTCCAGGACCTTCTCCTAACCTAGAGCAGTTGATCCCCAGTGTTCCTTTTCCCTAATCTCCATTAACAGAGCTCAATTTCTGAGTTGAAAATCCACCCAAAAAATGGGACACTTCACCACAGTCGAGCCAATCTCTAAATTGATTTGTCCTACACCTTCACCGCACCAAGAGGAGAAGTTCCCGCAAAAGCACACTCACCGAAGCCAGCCATCGCCTCCAGCCTCCAAGCCTCGTGATCTAGCCTGGTCACTTTCATACATAGACAATTCCCTAGAGCTAGAGACTTCATCTGGAGCTTACTTGGACTCAATCGAAGGTGACACAACTCTCAAATCGAAGCTTCACTTCTCTGAGCAAAGGTATGAACTCACTCTTCTTCCCGAGCTTCCAGTCATTCTCCATTTTGTTTAAGTTAATTTCATAGCCTATAAATAATATGGCTGTGTTCGTCTCTTCAAGATGAATCCATAGAGCATAAGAACACAAAAATCCTTTGAGAATCGAGTGAGATCTTAGGGTTTTAGTGTGGACGGTCATAGGTGCACACCAGTCGTAGATGATGACTGGGAGCCATTGGATCGCATGTGTATCGAGCGGACGGTTCAGATTGCGCCAGACCAGGGAATGTTACATGAACCGCGGGCCCCTAGAGCTCTGAGTCGGATGGCAACGTCGAATGGAAATGCGCCGCGTGGGCTTTCGGAGCTGCCGATGTTGCGCTGGCGCCAAGTCGGATAAGTAGATAAATAGGGTATTTTTGAATTATCTAAATGCCTAGAACTTCAAAAATTCATATCTTTGCATAGAAAAATCATAAAAATAAAATAAAAATACTCTCTTGCTCAGTGAACAGAGGAGAATAATGTGGAATATAAATCAAGTTAATTGGATGAGTATTTTATTTTTAATAATTTATTTACTATTTTCAGTATTTTGATTCTTCATTTGCATACACATCACTACGGCATGAGACCATAGTGGCTTTTAAGCCTCTCGATCTCGGGAATATTCCTTAAATTTTTCAAGGTCGTAGGCCATCTCTGTGAAAAGTTATTGAATTTTTAATTTCATGTCACCGTTTTAGGTATTTTAATTCCAATAATTAGCATGTTGTGGAAATAAACTCTAGGAAAATTTGGTGATGTTCCTTAGACCGTGAGGACCCTATGAAAAGTATATGTTGAGTTAATTCATTCATAATAACCTTAATTGGCCTAAACTCCTAAAATTGAATTTGAATTAATTAGGGTTAACAACACATGAAATTGACTTGAAAACAATTCTCCACTAATCTTTAGGATAAGAGAGACCTCACATAAAAATTTGAAATCAATTGGACTTGATGAACCCTACAAAATGGGTTGATTAAGCCTCATAAGCAAAATTGAACTTTAAAAATTCATAACTCCAAAAATACTTTTCAAAAATTCACAAAAATCTTTTTGGGGCTTCTCTGATATCAGGAGAATTCAGAAAAATTAAAATTGGAATTTTCTAAAAAAGTTCATTTTTCATAATATTTTAATATTTTAATAATTAAAAAATAATAAAAATCATAAAAAGATTAAAAATCATAAAAATGTCACATTTCGATTCCTAATCACTTAGGAATAAACCAAATATTTTTCCTAAGTCCCTAGGGTAAGATATTGAACTTCAAAGGCTTAATGTAATTTTTAATATTAAAAAAATGAATTTTCAACCCTTTTCACTAAAATAATTCTAATAAATCAAAGAAAAATCAAAAAATTATAAAATTTGTTTCTATAGACTCCTTGAGATCAGAGAAATTTAAAAAAAATATAAAATCTATTTTTCAACTTTTATTTTATTTTATAATTAGTTAATACTCTAAAACTTAAAATAATTATAATAAATAAAATATAATTCAAAAAATCACCAAAATTGGTCCAAGTGGTCCTCTAGTCATTAGGAACATCCCATAATTTTCTTATGGACAACAACCTTTCCTTGGTCATGTTGTTAAATTTTCTTTGAGAACCCTTATTTTCTACTAAAAATAATTATATAAATAAATTAAATTGAGAAAAATAACATTTTCTCCTCTAATGTTTTAATTGACATGTGAGGGAAGTGACATAAAAATTTCAAATTCATTTGAGCTCAATTTAGTGAGTTATGAAATAAATAAGCTTAAAAGGGCATAAAGGTAATTAAAAATTTTAACCCTTAATTAAAACTTTAGGTTTAATCAAAATGGGGGGGTTAAAATATTTTATTTTAATTTTCTCTTGGATGATTGAAACTTAGGGAAATTAAGGGGTAGAAACCCATTGAACATTTTGAAAATATCAAAAATGAAACTTTAATTAATTAAATGATTTAGATTTTGGAAAGAATATATTTCAATTTGAATTATTAGAATAGGGATATTATTAAGAAGACATTTATTCTTTAATTTAAAAATCCCTAAATAAGTCACTTTAACAATACTTAATTCTTAAATTAAAAATTAAAATAATAATCCAAATTAATAATTAACACTAAAATTAAAACTAAAATTAAATCAAATTAAATTAAAAATAAAATTACAATTAAAGTTAAACTAAAACTAACAATTAAAATTAAAATTAAAATCAAAATTCAAATTAAATTAAAATTAAAATTATAATTAAATTAAAATTAAATTAAATTAAAATTAAATTAAATTAAAAAAATTAAATAGATTTAAATTAAATTAAAATTATAATTAAACTAAAATTAAATTAAAATAAAATCAAATTAAATTTAAATTAAAATGAAATTGAATTAAATTAAATTAAAAATTATCTAACAACAAACCTAAATGAAATCATTAAGAATTAAACCAAAAATAATTTGAACACTATTTCAAACTTACAATTATTAATTAAAACCTCATAATTAAATTAAAACACTTTACACCAGTAACTCAAACGTTTAATCATGATTAATATTCTCGATAAACAAACTTGACCTTAAAGGCTTTAATTATTATAACACTTAAACGGAGTATTAAGTGAGATGTCGCTTCATTCATCAGGTAATCAAATACCTAAGTTCACTGAGCAAGAAGAAAAGTTTAACTAAACTCCTAGATGATTAATTCACCTGTGCAACTAAATTTACTTGGACTCAAAAAAATCCCAAAAATATTGAAAAGATATTTAGGACTCGTCCTAAGCACTTCCTCAATATGAAGGGATGTTTTAGAAGAATAATTGAATCTAATTGTTCTTTGATGAAGAAAATCATCCTTAAAATCAAACCAAGAACCTAGACGTCATAGGAGATGACTAGTTATAGGATTAGGAATTTGGTAGACAACTAAAACCCTTCCCTTAGCTTTACCTAGGTATCTGTTGAAATATTTAAATGTCTTAACATGTGTTTTAAGTGCAGCTTGGGATGACGGGAAGACCCTCCAGGTACGCTTTTATTTTATTGCAATCTACTTTATTGAAATTTACTTGCATGCACTGTACTTTACTTTTCTTGCATGATAAATAAAATTGCTGCATGAAAACAAAAACCTTTAGGGTAGTCCCTGAACTAAAACTGAAACTAAAAGTCATTGCAAGATAAAATTCACCGCCACAACATTCCAAAATATAAAACAACTCAAAGTTTAATTACAAACAGAACAACTAAACTACAACTAAACTAAAACGTATCGTTGTATGATCGGGAATACCTCGGATGATTTAACCCACGTGTTGCTAACGAGATTTCCCAAGGTCTAAATGAAAGTGTGGAACTCATTCAGTTGAGTTTAGCAAATTCATCTGGACTAAGTGAATTCGATGAAAATAACGGTGCCGGGATGACGGAACTGTGGGATCTTAATCGGTTCTGTTTAATTAACTTTAAGATTTGCTTTAATTAAAACACTAAAAAAAACTTGGATTTTAAGATTTTATCTAAACCAAAACACTTCTCTCATCTCCCGATCTATGACTTCTAAAACTAAACCTCTACAACAACAAGGAGCTCGGAGCTTGGTGGGCAGCTCGACCATCGTCATCAGCAAAACTCGGATCTACTTCAGTAAAACTTTCCTAGTTTTAAACAACAAAGCCATAGGATTTCAAGGTAGTTTGCCTAGTGCAACATAAATCCTCTACTTTTCATTAGGCATTTGTATAATCATGTTATGCAAATTAAGCCCTAACTGGTCTTAGGATTCCGAGGTAGTCGTTTGATACGGCATAAACCCTCACATCTTCGAGGCTTTTTGTGCGATTATATCATACAAATATAAGTCCTAATTAAATAAAATTGGCAGGATTGAAACATTAAATAAACTCCCAAATTGAAGCCAAACAATAGGATAGTTCGAGAAGTTTCCAAGATTCTTCTTGGATCCTCAGCTTCTCCTACTTCTCTTCCTTCGGACTCCTGAAAATAACTGTTCCAAATTAGATCCATTCCCAATTGAAATTTCCAAAATCCAATCCTTTTAAAATCTTAAGCTTTGAAATTCTTGAGAGAAAAACCACTGATCATTATCGAGAGTTTTCTTAAATGACTCCCGTCATTTAAGATGTGATTAACTATAGGGGCTTGCCCTTATAGGGAACTTTAAGAACCCAGGTATTATAAAACCTTCTTAATTCATTTATATTAAACAGGGGAACTTGTCGGCGTATAAAATTGGTTCGCAGACCAAATAGATGTCACAAATCTTCTAGTTTATTTAATCGAGCCCCATCATCAAGCAGTGTGTCTATTCTTCGGGTTAGATACATGGTTCGTGATACGGTGCTCGTTTATAAAAACTATTTGGGATGTGAGATCGGTTTGATTTCATATCCTAAAATTTTCAAATTTAAAATTATTTTTAAAATCAAATACTACTTTCTAAATTATATATATATTTAAATTAAATTTAAAATTTAAATTTCGCCGACAATTTCTGTAGGCGACCCCTTTTCAAAAATACAACACTCAACCTAAAAATAAGTCGTAAAACTTCTGGAGACTCCGCTGGAAACTAGTTCCTCTCTCCATTTTTGCTTAGATGGTCTTGCTTTCATAAATCGGTAGTGAGTCCATGTCCCTAGTGGACCAAAACTACCATTCTTCCGTTGGAATACCCTGTTCATTTCTATCTTGAACGAGTATAACCAACTCCTCTTGGATTTAGGAGCCACTGTTTAGACACCCCTAAACGGAGAGGTTCCGAGATACTTTTACCTCTTTTCTGAGGTGGGGTGGACCCCCAATAGGTGTTAGTTTAGGAGCGGTTCTTCGAGTCGAGAAGTCTTGCATAAGACTTTCTCTTCCTTTCCAATTCTAAGTCGGGCTCTTTACCTTTTCTATAACCCTTTTTCCTTTAATCGTTTTGTTTCTAATAAACGAACCTCCTAATAAACAATCTCTTTTAAAAATCACAAATACACTAAGATAAATGAAAATGTGTTCGGATTCTTTTTTTTTCGTCCTAAACTTTATGGCGGAAAGAAGCATAATTCGGGACTGACTTTCGAATCTGCCCTACAGAAAATGACTACCCCAAAGCAAATCTTCTCCTTCACCAATGGAATGGACTTTGCCATTTATAAGGTTGAGCTGCCTGACAATGGGATCATCCATTTCGGACAAGGATTCGACAACACAGATGTCAAGTTTGTTGACGTCACTCTCTTCACACTAATGGACAAAGTGTCAGAAACTGAAAAGCCCGTGATTGAGTTCAATCTGAAATCGACTCAAGAATTCCCTCCCCTGCAAAGGATTCCAGCTGAAAGGAGTACTACTATTCGTAGGAGGATTGTTGTCTCTACCCCCACCGGTCTAGTCATCTCTGCACCTACCCCGACTTCTGCCAAACTGAAGGGGAAGGAAATCCAAATCTGTGATGAGCCTGTCACCGTGGAGGGTACAGACTTTGTTACAATACCAACTATTTTTGAGATTGGGTCCAGTTCAAGAGTTGCACCCCTAACTCGTACTCAAAGGAGAAATAGAAGTAGGAAGATCGCCAGGATTGAGAAAGCCAAAGCTGCAGAAGTTGCTTTTCTAGAAGAAATTCCTGAGGAAAGAGAAGAACTGCCTGAGTATATACCTCTGTTGGAAGGGAGCTGGTTTCATCCTCTCTCAGCCGCATTAGATTAAGATAATGTTCGTAGGATCGCCACTGCATTGCCCCAACCTGCATACTATAGTAATTACAAGAGGAAAAGGAATAAAACTACGCCATTGACTCGGCTGGAAGCTGTGATAGAAAGATTGGCAAAGAAAGAAAGATGCCCTGTGCCAGAAATCTTAAGAAGGATAGGATAGGTGCCAGCTAAATCCTGCCTCGAATGCTAATAGAGCCTGTTTCTGCCATAGAGAAACCAAAGAAGAAAATAAAAGCTAGTTCACCCTTTGTTATATCGGGTCTACAAATTAGGGAGGATACCACCTTCCAAAGATATAGCCGACGCATCATCCGGTCCTAGGCTTCCGCTGCAAGAAGGATGGTATGGCGACCTACTACTGGCGAGTTAAGACCAAAATAATGTCCCGAGAAGAAAAGTCTCGTCAGGAGACTTGAATCAGAAGAAAGTGCTACTGTAATAAGGGGACTCCCGGGAAGGAAGTTCAACAACCGTCACAAGATGACTGTGAGACCGTGCGGAAAAGGCCATTAGAGGATGCCATGGAAAAATTAAGGACCAACATCTGACGATTAGTAAAAGAAAGAGAAGAAGAACTAGGAGATGAATTTGACTCATCAGAGTTCATGGATGAGGAGTATGCCGAGATCAACATGGTTGAGACACGAGCATCGTCAGCTTCTTAAGGTGATCCGACAGCTGCGGAAAGAGATGAACCGGAAGTGATGAGGGCACAGCTTTGGGAAAGAGATGACACAATTTCCCTGATGGTAAAGAAGATGGAAGAGATGGCTGCTGCCTTAGCAACTCTCCAGAGTCATGTACAACCTCAGAAAGAGGCACCCCGTAAATTGTCCATATTGCAGATGGTGGAAAAGAGATCACATCCGTCAATGGAGACGAACAACCAAAGAAAGATCCTGCACAAAGCATGATTCCAGAAAAGGACATTAAGAGCATGGTAGAACAACAGGTGCGAGAGGCCCTAGCACAATCTAAGAGTGGAGCATATATTCAAACGGGTAGACCTTACCCCGAAGAGTTCGATGCAGTCCAATACCCAAAAGGCTTCGTACCACCTTTGTTTAAGACTTTTGATGGAACATGAAACCCCCGGCAACATATTGCACATTTTTGTGCTAGTTGCTTCAATGCCGGTGGGAGTGACGCTTTACTATTCCGACAGTTCGTCAGCAGTTTATCAAGGATTGCATTGTACTGGTACGCAGAATTGTCTAACGGTTCAGTAAAGACCTTTTCAGAACTAGAGAATCTCTTCGTTAAACGATTTGCCGGGGCTCAGCACCACATCACTATCGGTGATCTAGTGGTGGAGCAACAAAAGCCGAACGAGACTTTAGTGGATTACATACTTCGATGGAGAAACTTAAGCATGAAGTGTGAACCACAGCTTCAAGAAAAACATGTAGTCGGCATCCTACATAAAGGTATCCATGGCCCGATAGAACTTCTCCTTAAAGGATTTACAATCAAGACATTCGAGAAGTTGCTTAGCAAGGCCGGGAGCTTGCAAGAAAAGGCAAAGCAGTTAAGTTTCGTAGACAAAACTGATAAGCAGAAGCCTGTGAAAACATTCGAAAAGAAATCTGGAATCGTCGCGGCAGTAGAAAAGGGCAAGCACAGAGTTCAGATATACAATGAGCGCCACGACCTAGTTATCAACCACCACAACGGACTTATCAGCAACCTCAGCAAGGCTATCAGCAACCTCGACCGAGCTATCAGTCGCCTCAGCATTATGAACAATCGCCTCATTCATCACGTACCTTAAGAGAACTCCTAAATAAAAAATATCCATTCAAAACTGAAGCTATAGAGAAGATGTTCCACAGCTTAATGAAGACACCAGATTATCAGCTGCCAAAGCCCAAAAATAAGAAAGATCATCCGAACTATTTCCCTTACCACCAGATGCTCAGACACAAGATAGAGGATTGCATCACTTTCAAGAGTTGGCTTGATGACAATCTCCGAAAAGGGAACATAACGATCCCAAAGGAATACACGAAGGAACCCCCGAAAGGAGGTTCCGTCAATGTTATTTCAATGGATCATATTGTTCTGATAGACCCTTACGCGATTGATGATGGATGGAGTACCGTCTGGACAAAGTCCTCAAAGAAAATTTTGGATCACATTCAAACCGCTTCGATACACGCTTCAACTTAGAGTTTGAAACCTGTCGAGCTGACACTATCACTTGCGATTGAAGAACCACCCCAGAAGGAGGAGAAGATCGTGGAAGAAAAGAAGACCGAGGCTCTGAAGGGTAGACTAGGGGCTGCTTATCCTAGTATGGTTATTTCTGATTCGGGGGAGAAATCCCTCGAACTCCTGACTCTATATGTTTATCTGCTCGCCCCGGAAGGATCTTATAATGATAAGGGTTATGGCGTTGGCTACGTTTTGACTGTTTCTACGATCTCGATTCCAATACAAATAATGATTCTCAAATCATACATAACCTCGATGACTACGACGAAGAAGATGTTCACAAAGGAGGCTATGAAAGCTCGACAAGCAACGAGTCCATTTGTGAATTTCGAGGGGCTCCGATTACGATAGAATTAGAACCATCAGACACCGAAGCGACTTCAGAAGAGCCAGTTGCTCCGATTCAAAAGGAAACACCAAATTCAGAAGAAATAACTGAAGTAAATTTAAGAAGTGAAAAAGTTCTACCCCCGAGAATGGGTCCAAAGGATAAAGGAAAGCAGGTGGTTACTCAGGAAGAGCCAACCCCAGCAGAGGAACTGCCCATTGGGAAAGAAACCGAGGAACATGGTAACAAAGTAGACTACAACGTGCTAGCCCATCATAGGAAATTACCAGCCAAACTAAGTATATACGATGCTCTGATCCTGTCAAAGGAGATGAGGGAGGCTCTGATCAAGGCTTTACTTGATCTAGAGATTTGTTTAGCCCAAATGGCCGGTAATTCCTTCGATGAGGTTTGCTCGTTAAGAGAACAGTGAGGTGTTACCTTCACAGACAATGATCTATTACTAGGAACAGCAGATCACAACCGATCGTTATACATTTCAGTCACTATTGGAAAGTTTACGCTCTCTAGAGTGTTGGTTGATCCGGGAGCATCAATCAACATAATGAATCTTCGGACGCTAGCATATTTGGAAATTGATGCTCATGAGCTTGAAGCAGACAAGATGCTATTAAGATGCTTCAATCAAAAAGGAGAAAGAGATCTTGGATCGATAACACTACTAATGAAGACCGGTGATTTAGCAATGACAACCGCAAAATTTCACATAATTGATTATGAGACATTGTTCAACGCCCTATTGGGTCGGCCATGGATCCATGAAAACCGGATGGTACCGTCGTCTCTGTACCAGTGCATAAAGTATTACGAAGGAGGGGAATAGTGTATCAAAGGTGACTTGCAACCATTCTCCGTGCACGAAATTGGAATTCACAAAGATGCGGCCTACTACGCCCCCCCGAAGAAAATAATCTTTTCCAGAAATACCATACCAAACGAAGCAAAAGAAATTCGAGATAATGAAGAACCTGAAGTTCTAGTCCAACAGTTACTCACCTCTCCCTTACGGCGAGATGGTGAAGATTTCTCCAGAACTCGCACCCGAGGTCGAGGCCGGGGACGAGGACGTGGAAGAAACGTTGTAACAGTTGGACAAAAGAAACCGGTCATCAATGTTGATTGGGAGAACAGTTCTGAAGAAGAAAAAGAAATTGAGAAAGAAGCCGTGACAATAAGTCAAAAGAAACCCCAGTTCAAGATCTCTCTTGAAGATGAAAAGCATGAAGAATACAAATAAATGTACGAGAAGATTAACCATTATGTACATACTATGACCTTGACCCCGATCCATTCTAATAAGATCGAGGGTATGGTGGTCAAGGAAGTACATGGTGGTGGTACTGAGCCAATAAAGTTTTACCATGGTACTTCTTCTTCCAATAATGAAGAAGATGTACAATTTGAAGATGTTACTTCATCTGAATTAATGGAATTACCTTTTGAGTGGTACTCTCCCTGTGTTCAAAATTTAATTTAACGTGGTGTCTTACCTCGACAATGGACAAAAGGCCGATCACAACGCTTTGAAAAATTATGGAATAATTCCGTTCGGCCTCCCAATTCAAAACATGGTCTCAGATTCAGCACAGTAGGATCAGTGGACGATACGAGATTTTGCTTGTTTGTCACTTGCGAACGTAACGAAGACTGCTTGGAAGCTTCAGAAGATCTTGAGGATCTACCAATCGGCGACGCTCCACCAGAATTCAAAGAAGAAATCAAATCTACAGTAGACGAGTTAACGGAAGGTAACTTAGGTACTAGCGAAGAACCTAAGCCTACCTTTGTTAGCTCCTTACTCAATAAAGAAGACTCTGAAAACATAATCAAGCTATTAATGGAATTCAAGGACTATTTTTCTTGGAGTTACGACAAAATGCCAGGATTAGCTCCAGAAGTCGTAGTTCACAAGTTAGGAGTAGATCGTACTTCCGTTCCAGTCAGACAAGCTCCCAGAAGAATGCGTCTAGAGATTGAGCAACAAGTAATAGCCGAAGTTAAGAAGCTAATATACGCTAAATTTGTCCATGAAGAATAATACCCAACTTGGTTAGCCAATGTGGTACCAGTCAGAAAGAAGAATGGACAAATCAGAATCTGCGTGGATTTCATAGATTTAAATAAAGCATGTCCAAAGGATGAGTTTCCACTACCAATCCCGGAACTGATGATCGACATTTCTTCAACACATGAAAGCGTCCTCAGCATAGAAGAACAAAGAATTGCAAATGATAGTGCCTGGTAAGGCAGGAATCGGACTAATCTTTATAACGCCGGAGCGGGGGATGTTAAAATACTCCTATCACTTAACAGAACTGTGTACAAACAACGAGGCAGAATATGAAGCCCTCATAATAGGACTGGAATTAACCATTCAAATGGGAATAACAGACATCAACATCTACGGAGATTCTCAGTTGATTATTCAACAGGTCGCCGGACAGTACAAAATTCTAAAACCAAGACTCGAGTAGTACTTTCAGTACGCCATGAAATTGTTGGAACAAATTTCAAACGTAACAATCTACAAGATTCCTAGAAGAGAAAATGCTCTCGCTGATGCACTAGCCCGCCTTATAAAGGAATTTTCCTGCTTACAGGATGAGTCAGTTGAAGTGTCAGTTCAAGGACGACAGGTCCTATCACAGCTCGACATGGATACAATACACAAATCAGAAAGAGTAGAAGAAACAATTGCAGCAATGATAGAAAATACAGAAGATCGGCGACAACCATTAATGATACTACTCGCGTAAAGGAAACCCGCTCGACGATAAGTCGATAAGCACATCAAATCAAGAAAAGAACTCTCTCTTACGCATTAATAAACAATACGTTATACAGAAGGTCTTTTGATCAGATGTGGCTAAGATGTCTGAGCAGGTCCGATGCTCGTGAAATTGTAAAAGAAGTACATTCAGGACATTGTGGCGCTCATCAGTCGGGTCTGAAAATGAAGATGAAGATTAAAAGACTAGGGTACTACTGGCCCTCGATGATGACCGACTGCATAAAGGTCCCTAAAAGTTGTCACCAGTGCCAAGTGCATGGAGTGGTTCTACATCATCCTCCAAATGTGCTACATCCGACAATCGCATCGTGGCCATTTGAGTGTTGGGGCACAGATATAGTGGGTCCGACAGAACCACCTTCTTCAAGAGGACATCACTTTATTCTAGCAGCTACAGACTACTTTTCTAAATGGGCAGAAGCTATACCACTTAGAGAAGTAAAGGCATACCACGTGCTACAGTTTTTCAAGAACCAAGTTGTCTACCATTTTGGGTACAGCGCAGTATCATTTTAGATAATGGGTCTGCATTTAAAAGTACAAAAAACAACAATTTTGTCAGAAGACATGTGATTGATTGGCGATACTCAATGATCTACTACCCAAGAGCAAACGGCTTGGCCGAGGCTTTTAATAAAACTCTCGTTCAAATTTTAAAGAAAACTTTGGACGACAACAAGAGAAATTGGCATGAGAAGTTGTTAGAAGCCTTATGGGCCTACAGGACGACTTTTAGGACCCTACTCAGTCTACGCCTTACGCTTTAGTATACAGGTCCGAGGTTGTCTTGCCCCTGGAAGTGTTGACCTCAATTTTGATGAGGTCTTCCCTTCTTCTTTTTAGAGCTTAGGATCTAGCCTTAGGCTTTTCCTTTGACTATCTTAGAGGACTAGAATTGGGACCCACCTTGTAGAAATTCAAACCACTTCTTAACTCCCCGCAAACTCCACAAACTCGACCGTAGACCCCTAATCACCTAGAGGGTTGAAATCAAATGTGGAAGTTTAAAGGATGAGTTCCTATAGGACTCTTCGGC
Organism: Papilionanthe hookeriana x Papilionanthe teres; assembly: GCA_022702705.1. Lineage (NCBI taxonomy): Eukaryota > Viridiplantae > Streptophyta > Magnoliopsida > Asparagales > Orchidaceae > Papilionanthe > Papilionanthe hookeriana x Papilionanthe teres. Next base: position 39,325,597 of record CM040422.1, read on the forward strand.
CTTAGGATCGCCCTCGGTGGCCCGGTCCGGTGAAGGGGCCGACTTACACACACTACATTTCCACACACTTCCTAAAACCACACCCATACCTAGCTTGACCTCCCGACTCATGTAGGTGATTCACATGGATGGTCCTCGACCCCTAAGCCCTCGCTAAGAGGTTAGGAACAACATAGCTGAATGCCTCAAATGAGTCCCTTCATGGCTCATGTAGGCTTGATATGGCTTCATGTCTCAACAAAAATGATTTCATTCCACTTAAATTCACCCAATCTTCAATTTCCCAAATTTTCAATTTTCGACCCCCGGACCCTACACCCGCTTAACTCTACCCAAAACCCTCGAAATTACCCAAATTTCTCAAAAATTTCCAAATAACCCAAAATTCCCCAAAATCGATCCCAAACATCTCCACATCACTCAAATTGATCATTCATACCCAAAAATACCAAAAATTCCAAAAATACCACCCAATACCCTCCAAATACCCAAAGTACCCCTCTTGACCCAAAAATCCAAAAATTTAGAAAATTCCCAGAAAATTTCAGAAAATCCCAAATATTCCCAATTTCATTTTGTCCAACTACACCATGGGCCAATTTTGTCAATTTACCCTACTTTTGTCAAAACCCCCAATTTGACCCATTTTAACCCTAAGTGCATCCAATGTCAAACCAAACCTACCCAATCGACCCCAATTTTGGTCCAATTCAATTCTAAACTTCAATTCAACATCCCCAATACCAATCTATACCAAATCCAAGTCCAATTTGATTGACATTTGGATCCAATTCCTGCCAAACCTATTTGCAGACCATCCAATTCAACAAGCCCCAAATCTTTTCTAGATCTTCTTAAATCCCCACAACAAAACCCTAACATGATTGCCCAAATTGAACCCAAACCCCACCAAACTCAACCAGCTAAAAGGCCCCTAAACCACCTAACCCAAATGAACCAAACCCCAAAATCAAACCAATCAAAGCCAAACTTTGAAACACTCCCATAAACATTTCTCAACATTAATTTTACATCAATTTCAACCCTAGCTCAACATGGGCCCAACTTGGCCAACTTGGACCTATATTGGCCCATTCACCAAAAGAATCCAAATCCAACTCAATTCAAGCCCAAACTACCCCAAATTTGCTTCAAGTCACCCATGACACATCCATGAGCTAAACCCAATAATTATTTGGCCCAACCTCTTTACAAAATTTCATCCCAAAATCCATTTTAAAATTCAAAAGCCCACTCTCCTAATCCATCTTAAAAGCACATCTAAAACCCTTTCAAAAAGCCCAAAATCCACCCTAAAGCCCACATGACATCTCCATTTACCATTCACTTAATTAAAGCCATCACCTAAGTCCTAAATTCATCATCAAATAATTCCAAATCAAGCCTCATGCCAAATCACCCCTAAATACCAAAATTTTCCTTAAATCCATTTCCATGAAATTAACTTCACTTTTCCCAAGCCAAAGGTGAGCCATGAAGCCATGCATGAGCCACATGGAAGCCATGAGAGCCTCTTTACATGTCACCATGCCATTTTGGGCAAAAGGAGGAGGCTCTTTCCTTAATTCCTAAAGGTGATTAACCACTTCCATGACTCCACTAAACCATGCTTAAGCCTAATCGTACTTGGATCGTGACTTGACCCCACTAATCAAGCCGATCCAAATCACTTTCTCCTCAGCCTAAACCAGGCCTCGGGTGGTGCACCTAGCCCAAATGGGTTGGTTGACCCATTTAGGTCCAAATCTAGCCATGCCCCATTCCACTTTGGATCAAAGCCTTTACACATGTCCATGGCCAATTGATCGCACAAACCTCCAGCCCCCGACCCACCCGACCTCGAGGGTGACCCATGCTCGGCCGGCCGGCCACCGTGCCGCCGGAAAACACCATGGCCGAGAGCTCACATGTGAGCCAACATCGAAATTCTCACTTGCCGAGCCGCCCCATCCCCATGGCTACCATGGCCGATCTTCTCCTCACCGTAGCAATCGATCCCAAGCCCTAACTCCCCCGGAGGCCCCCGACCACGCTCTATTTAAACTCCACCCCTCTCGGCCATGAGAGGAGATAAGCACAAACCTTGCCAAAACTCGCCAAAATTGTTCCGTACCCTCCTCCACCCTTAGAGCACTTGATCCCCAAGGAAATCCCCCCGCCATTTCTCCTCCGTAAGCTCAATTTTAGAGTCGAAATTCCACCCAAAACCAGGACACTTCTCCACAAGGAGCCAATCCCCAAATCGATTGGCTCTACACCTTCACCGTACCAAGGGAAGGTGTCCACCATCAAAAGCCCCATCTCCAGAGCCACCCAGCTTGCTCCAGCTCTCCAAGCTTTGTGATCGGGCTTGGTCGAAATCATATCCGCACAATTCACTGCACCGAGAGACTTCATCCGGAGCTTGCCGGGATCCAATCGAAGGTGCAACAACTCTCGATCGAAGCCACACTTCTCCGAGCCAAGGTACGAGCTAATTCTTCATCCCGAGCTTCCGGAGATTCTCCATTTTAAATGCCTTAGTTTCAATGCATGTTAACCGTATAGATGTGTTCGTCTCTTCAAGACGAATCCATAGAGTATAAGAACGTAAAAATCCATCGAGAATCGAGTGAGATCTTAGGGATTTAGTGTGGACGGCTCTCGGCGAGAACACTTGGGGACGATGAACGGATGCCGTCCGTTCAATACACGCGCGGACGGACGGCTCGGATGGCGTCGGACCAGAGACGCGTACGAGAACCGCGGGGCCCGGGCCGCCGACTCAAGCGGAGGCGTCGAATGGGAGCGCGCCGCGCGGCTTTCGGAGTCGCCGAGGATGCGCCGGCGCCGACTCTGATAAGTAGAAAATTAGGGATTTTCCGATTTATTTAATTCCCTAAACTTCAAAAATTCATATCTCCGTGTAGAAAAATCGAAAAATAAAATAAAAATACCCTCTTGCTCAGCTGAACGTAGAGGAGAATAATGTGGAAAAGAAATCATTTAATTTTATCAAGTATTTTATTTTTTATAATTTATTTACTCTCTCGCATTATTTTAATTCTCCATGCATGCATACAATTCACCATGGCATGAGACCATGTGGCTTTGAATCCTCCGAATTCGGGAACATTCCCCGAATTTTCCAAAGTCGAGGCCATCCCTATGAAGAGTTCTTGATTTTTCAAGTTCGAGTTACTCGTTTTGAGTATTTTAATTCCAGTAAATAAGCATGTTGTGAAATAAATTCTAGGAAAATTTGGTGATGTTCCTTATGACCAGAGAACCCTAGGAAAAATAGGTTTCGACTTAGTTCATTTAAAACAACCCTAATCGCTTAAACACCCAAAATAGGTCTTTAATTAATTAGAGTTAACCAGTGCATCAAATTGACTTGAAATCAATTCTCCACTGAACTTTAGGATTAGAGGAATCCACCATAAAAATTTGAGGTCAATTGGGCTTGGTTAGCCCCACTAATTGGGTTGATTAAGCCACTTAGCCATTTTAAAATTTAAAAATTCATAACTTTTAAAATACCTTTCAAAAATTCACCAAATTGGTTTTGGAGCCTCTCTGATATCAGGGGAACCTAAGAAAATTAAAATTTCAATTTTCTAAAAAGTTGATTTTTAATAATATTTTAATATTTTTAATAATTAAAAAATAATAAAAATCACAAAAATAATAAAATTCACCAAAATGTCACATTTTGAATTTTAATCACACAGGAACAAATCCCACATTTTTCTTAGGTCTATTTAGTGAGATATTAAATTTTAAAGCTTTAAGGTAATTTTGAAATAAAAAAAATGTATTTTTTTTAGCATTTTCACTAAAATAATTATAGTAAATCATAGAAAAATCAGAAAATTGCAAAATTTGCTTCTCTTGTTTCCTTGATATTAGAGAGATTTTTGAAAAACATAAAATCCATTTTTTAACATTTATTTTATTTTTAAATTAATAAACACTCCAAAACTTAAAATAATTATAATAAAAATAATATAATTCAAAAAATCACCAAAATTGGTCCAAGTACTTCTCTGGTCATTAGGAATGTCCCCTAATTTTCTTAAGGACAGAAACTTTTCTTTGGTCATGTTATCAAATTTTCCTTGAAAATCTCTATTTTCCACCAAAAATAATTATATAAATAAATTAAATACAGAAAAATCACATTTTCTCCTCTCATGTCTTTATTGACATATGAGTGAAGTCACATAAAAATTTCAAGTTCATTTGAGTTCAATTTAGTAAGTTATGAAATTATTAAGCTTAAGGGGTAAAATGGTAATTAAACTTTTAACCCTTAATTAAAACTTTAGGTTTAATAAAAAATTAACAAGTAAAATATTTGATCCTAATCTGATTTGGATGATTGAAATTCAAATAATTAAAGGGTAGAAACCCATTAAACAATTTTAAAATGATTAAACTTTAATTAAATAATGGATTAAATTTGGAAGAATAATAAAATTGGAATTATTAAAATAAGGGATATTTATTAGGAAGAGATTTATTCTTTAATTTAAAAATCCCTAAACTAATTATCTCATTAATGCTCAATTCTTAATTAAAATGATAACTCAAATTTAAAATATTAAAAAACTTAATCATTAAACTAAAATTAAATTATTAAACTCTTTTAAAAAAAATTCAATTAAAAATTAAATTAAATTAAATTAAAAATTAAATTAAATTAAATTAAATCAAATTAAATTAAATTAAATTAAATTAAATTAAAAATTAAATTAAAAATTAAATTAAATTAAATTAAAAATTAAATTAAATTAAATTAAATTAAATTAAATTAAATAAATTAAATTAAATAATTAAATTAAATTAAATTAAATTAAATCAAATTAAATTAAAATTAAATCAAATCAAATTAATATAATATCAAATCAAATTAAATTGAACTATATTAAATTAAATTAAAACTCAATTAAATTAAGTTGAATTAAATAACAACACTTAAAACAGAAAGAAATTAAATATAAAGCAACTTGAACACTATTCCAAATTTAAACCCTTTAACTTAAACCAAATCATTTGAATACTAATTTACCCTTGAAAGCTTTGATTATTATAACTCCTAAATGGAACATTAAATAAAATGTTACTTCACTCATAGGATATTCAAATGTCCTAGTTCACCGAGCAAGATAACAACAAAATTTGAACTCCCTGGACGATTAATTCATTTGTATAATTAAACTTATTCGACTTAAAACAATCCTAGAAATATTGAAAAGATGTTTAAGATTTGTCTTAAGCACTTCCTCGATACGATAGGATGTTTATAAGAACAATTGAATTTAATTATTCTTTGATGAAGAAAATCGTCCTTAAACAAAAAAATATACAAAGACCTGGACGTCATAGGAAATGACTAGCCATAGGATTAGGAATTTGCGTAGAAAACCATAACCTTATCCATTAGCTTTACCTAGGAACTTGCTTAAATATTCTAATTGTGTTTTAAGTGCAGCTTGGGATGATGGGAAGACCCTCACAGGTACGCTTTTATTTTATTGCAATTTACTTTCTCGCAATTTACCTTCTTGCAATTTATTTAACCGCATTGCACTTACTTTTCTCGCATGATAAACAACTCGTTGCATGAAAACTCACACCTTTAGGATAGCCCCTAAAACTGAAACCAAAACTAATTTAAAAGTCATTGCAAGATAAAATTCACCGCCACAACATTTCAAAATATAAAACAACTCAAAATTTAATCACAAATAAAACACAAAACTACAATTGCAACTAAATTAAAACGTCCCGTTGGATGATCGGGAATACCTCGGATGATGTAACCTACGTGTTGCTAACGAGATTTCCCACGGTCTAAATGAAAGTGTGGAACTCATTCAATTGAGTTTAGCAAATTCATCCGGACTAAGTGAATCCGATAAAATAATGATGCCGAAGGATGGAACCGTGGATCTTAACCAGTGTCGTTATAATCAACTTTAAGATTTGTTTTAATCAAAACACAAAAAACACTTGGAAATTAAGACTTCTCTAAACCAAAACACTTTTCTCATCCCCCGACTTATAACTTTTAAAACTAAACCTCTGCAACAACAAGGAGCTCTGGGCATGGTGGGCAAAGACGGCCATCGTCGTCGCGAAAACTCGAACCTACTTCAGCAGAACCTTCTTAGAATTAAACAACAAAGCCATAGGACTTCGAGGTAGTTTGCCTAGTGCAACATAAATCCTCAACTCTTCGTTAGTGCATTTGCATTGCAAATTAAGTCCTAACCGGTTTTAGGATTCCGAGGTAATCGTCCGATACGACATAAACCCTCACATTTTCTAAGCTATTTGTTTGATTTTATCATACAAATATAAGCCCTAATTAATTAAAATTGGCAAGATTGAAATACTAAATAAACATTAGGACTTTCCTAAACTCGAGCCAAACAACAGGATAGTCGGGAATTACCGAAGTTCACTTCGAATCCGTGATTTCTCCTACTTTTCTTCCTTTCGAATTCCCAAAATAAAATGTTCCAAACTTGATCCATTCCCTATTGAAATTCCAAAATTCAATCTTTAAAAACCTTAAACTTTGAAATTCTTGAGAGCAAAATTATTGATTATTATCGAGAGTTTTCTTAGGTGATTCCCGTCACTTAAGATGTAATTAACTATGGGGCTTGCCCTTATAGGGAATTTTAAAGAACCCGTGTAATATAAACCCCGTTTAATACTTTCATATTAAGCAGTGGGAACTTGTCGGCTTATAAAATTGGTTCGCAGACCAAACGGATGTCACAAAGCTTCTAGTTTATTTGATCGAGCCCCACCATCAAGTAGTGTGTCTATCCTTAGGGATAGATACACGGTTTGTGGTGCGGTGCTCGTTTATATAAACTATTTGGGATGTGAGATCGGTTTAATCTCATATTTAGAATTATTTTCAAAATCAAATACTACTTTTTCAAATTATTTATCTAGACTAAATTTAAAATTCGCTGACAATTTCTGTTAGGTGACCCCTTTTTAAAATTTCACACAACCTAAAAATAAGCCGTACAACTTCTGGCGACTCCGCTGGGGATAATTCCTCTCTCCATTATAATCAAATAATTCTGCTTTCAAAAATCGGTAGTGTATCCATGTCCTTAATGGGTCAAACTACCCTTCTTTCCGTTGGGATGCTATGTTCATTTCTACCTTGAACAAGTATAGCCAACATTCTCTCGGATTTAGGAACCACTGTTTAGACACCCCTAAGCAGAGAGGTTCCGAGATCCTTTTACCTCATTTCTGAGGTGGGGTGGACCCCCGATAGGTGTTAGTTTAGGAGTGATCCTTCGAGTCGGGAAGTCTTGCTTAAGACTTTCTTTTCCTTTCTGAATCAGATTCCTTACCTTTTCTACACCTTTCGAACATTCCGTTCTAAATAAACAAACCCTCTAATAAGTGATTCTTTTAACAAATAATTCCTTCTTATAAATACGTGAACAAAAATGAGTTCGGACTCTTTTTAATTCCTTTCTTTTCGTCCTAAAGAAAAGAAGCATAACTTGGGACTGACACCCGGAATCTACCCTGCAAATGGGAGCCCCAAAGCTGATTTTCTCCTTCACCAACGGACTGGACTTCGCTGTCTATAAGGATGAGCTGCCCGACAATGGGGTCATCCGATTTGGACAAGGATTTGAAAACACGAACGTCAAGGTCACCAACGTCTCCCTCTTTGCACTGACGAACAAGGTGTCTGAAGCTGAGGAGCCACTGCTTGAGTTCAACCTTAGGTCGACCCAAGAGTTTCCTCCCCGCAAAGGGTCCCGACCGGGAGGAGTACCGTCATCCGCAGGAGGACTCGTTCTTACTACCCCCACCGGTCTAGTTGTTTCGCACCTACCCCGACTTCGCCAAATCAAAAGGGAAAGAAATCCAGAACTATGGTAAACCTGTTACCGTGGAGGGTACGGATCTTCCTGTAAGACCTTCTGTCTTCGAAATCGGATCCAGTTCAAAGATTCCGTCGCTGACAAAGACCCAAAGAAGAAATAGAAATAGAAGGATCGCCAGAGAAGCCAGAGCTGCTGAGATTGCTTTCCTGGAGGAAATTCCAGAGTTGCCAGAATATACACCGTTACCGTAATATACACCACCGCCCGACTACATACCACTTTTGGGAGGAAGCGAGTTCCATCCCCTCTCCGCCGCAGAGGATGAGGAGAATGTTCGCAAGATTGTCGCCACATTACCACAGCCTCGCATACTACAACGATAGCCACAAGAAAAGAACTAGAACTACGCCGTTTGCTCGACCGCAAACTTTGGTAGAAAAGCTAGCAAGGAAGGAAAACTCGCCCCGTATCGGAGATTCTACGAAGGATAGGGCGGGTGCCGGTCAAATCCCGTCTTGGGCCCCGAGTAGAACCCGCCATCATGATAGAAAAGCCAAGCAAGAGAATGAAGGCTAGCCCGCCCGTCGTAGTATCGTGATTACGGATTAGGGAGGATACCACCTTCCAAAGCATTTGGCCGACGCACCATCCGGTCCTAGATCTTCCGTCGCTAGAAGGATGGTGTGGCGTCCCACTACGGGGCGATCGAGACCGAAACGAACAGCTCGAGAGAGAAAGTCTCGCCGAGAGGCCGGAATCGAAGAAAGTGCTACCGCGATAAAGGGGACTCGTGAAAGGGGGACCCGCAACCATCGCATGACAACCGCAAAGACACACGTAAAGCTCCGCTAGAAGATGCCATGGAAAAGTCGAGAACCGACATCCGACGATTGGCAAAAGAAAGAGAAGAAAAGTTCGGAGATGAGATCGACTCATCGGAATTCATGGACAACGAATATGCAGAAATCAACATGGTTGAGACACGAGCTTCATCGCCTTCTCAAGGTGCTCCCCGCAACTGCAGAAGAGAGGAGCCGAACCGATGAAGAGACAGACTTCAGGAAAAGGACGACACGATCGCTCAAATGGCGAAGAGGATGGAAGAGATGGTCGTAGCTCCGGCCACTCTCCGCAGCCAAGTACAACCACATAGTAGAAACACCCCCGCAGGTCATTCACATCATAGACGGAGGAAAGGAGATTACATCCGTCAATGGGGATGACTCAATCGAAAAGGATACAAGACAAAGTATGATCCCCGAAAAGGATATCAAGAACTTGGTAGAGCAAGCAAAGTGCGAGAGGCCTTAGCACAATCGAAGAACGGGACATCCATTCGGACGGGCAGACCTTACCCGTAAGAATTCGACGCCGTCCAATACCCGAAAGGCTTCGTACCACCTCCGTTTAAGACCTTCGACGGAACCGGAACCCCCGACAAGATGTTGCACACTTTCGTGCCGCTTGTTGCAATGCCGGCGGGAGCGATGCGTTACTCTTCCGACAGCTCGTCGCAGTCCGTCAGAATCGCCTTCGACCGGTATGCGAACTACCCAACGGCTCGCTGAAGACATTCTCGTAGCTAGAGAGCCTCTTCATCAAGCGATTTGCCGGAGCTCAAGCACCACATCACTATAGGTGATTTAGTGGTAGAGAAACAAAGGCCGAATGAAACTTTAGTGGATTACATACTTCGATGGAGAAATTTAAGTATGAAGTGTGAACCACAACCGCAAGAACAACATGCGATCAGCATCTTGCTTAAAAGCATTCACGGCCCGATAAGCACTTCTCCTCAAGGGATTCACTATTAAGACTTTTGAGAAGTTGTTAAGCAAGGCCGGAAGCTTGCAAGAAGAGGCGAAGCAATTAAGTTTTGCCGACAAGACGGACAAGCAAAAGCCGGTGAAGACCTTCGAAAAGAAATCCGGATCGTTGCAAGCAGCTGATAAAGGCAAACAACCGATGCAAATACCACCGTAACGGCCGCAAGAACCACAACAGAATTACCAAGAACCCCGGTCCAGATATACGTCGTCTCCGCAAGTATGAACAACCGCCTCGTCCGCAACGTACATTAAGGGAGCTTCGAGCAGAGAATATCCGTTCAAAAATGAAGCAAGACCGAAGATGTTCCGTAGCCTAATGAAAACTCCAGATTTCCACCGCCGTAGCCTAAAAGACCGGAGGAAGTCAACAAGAAAGGTGATCCCAACTTTTGCCCCTACCATCGGATGCTTCGGGCACAAGATGAAGATTGCATTACCTTTAAAAGTTGGCTCAACGACAACCTTCTGAAAGGAAATATAACTATCCCGAAGGAGTACATGAAGGAACCCCGTAAAGGAGGTTCCGTCAATGTTATCTCAACCGATCCCGTCATTCCGATAGATCCCTATGCAACCGACGATGGATGGACTACCGCCCGGACGAGGTCTTCGAAGAAGATTTTAGACAACATCCGAACCGCTTCGGTGCGAGCTTCAATTCGTAGTTCGAGACCCGTTAAACCGATACTATCACTTGCGATGGAAGAACCACCTCGACAGAGACGATCGAAGAAAAGAAGAAAATCGACGAAGAAGAGGGGACCGAGACTCCTAAGGCTGGACTAGGGGTCGCTTATCCTAGGATAGTTGTTTCCGATTCGGGGAGAAATCCCTCGAACCTCTCGATTTTGTATGATTATCCGCTTCACTTCGGTGGGATCATATAATGATAAGGGTGATGGCGTTGGCTATGTTTTGACTGTTTCTAACGATTACTTAACTAGCGACAATCCGGACATCGACTTCGATGCCAACAACAATTCTCAAATCATACATGATCTCGACAATCAAAATAATGAAGAAGACATCCATCAAGGAGGCTACGAGAGCTCAACAAGCAACAAATCTATCTGCGAGTTTCGAGGAGCTCCAGTCACAATAGAGTTAGAGCCTTCAGATTCTGAAGATAATCCGGAAGAGCCTGTCATTCCGATTCAGGAGGAGACACCGACAAGTTCAACACTAGATTCAGAAGAAATTACAGAAGTCAACTTGAGAAGTGGAAAAGTTCTACCTCCAAGAGTGGGTCCAAAAGACAAAGGAAAGCAGGTGGTTGTTCAAGAAGAACCAACCCCGACAGAAGAAATACCCATTCGAGAAGAAGCCGAGACGCATGAGAACAAAGTGGACTACAACGTGCTAGCCCATCTTAGGAAACTACCGACCAAACCGAGCATTTACGATGCCCTCATCTTATCAAAGGAGATGAGAGAAGCTCCGATCAAGGCCTTACTTCGATCCGGTAAATTTGCTTAGCTCAAATGGCCGGAGATTCCTTAGATGAGGCTTCGTCTCGTTAAAGGAACAACGAGGTGTTACCTTCACGGACAATGACCTACTACTGGGGACAAGCAGATCACAACCGACCGTTGTACATTTCAGCTTACAATCGGAAAATTTACACTCTCCGCAGTATTGGTGGATCCCGGAGCATCAATCAATATAATGAGTCTTCGAACACTAAGCATATTTGGAAATTGTTGCTCGCGAGCTCGAGGCCGACAAAATGTTATTAAGAGGATTCAACCGTAAAGGAGAAAGAGCCCTCGGATCAATAACGCTACCGATGAAGACCGATGACTTAGCAAAGACAACCGCAAAATTTCACATAATCGATTCGTAAACGTCGTTCAATGCTCTACCAGGCCGACCATGGATACATGAAAACAGGATGGTACCATCATCTCTGCACCAAGTGCATCAAATACTACGATGGAGGGGAACAGTGCATCAAAGGAGACTTGCAACCATTCTCCGTACATGAGATTGGAATCCATGAAGATGCAACTTATTATGCACCGCCAAAGAAAACGATCTTCTCCAGAGATACCGTAACAAATGAAGCAAAGAAAGTTCGAGACAACGAAGAACTCGAACTTCTAGTCCAACAGCCACTCACCACTCCCTTCCGGCGAGATGGTGAAGGTTTCTCCACAACTCGCATCCGAGGTCGAGGCCGGGACGAGGCCGTGGTAGAGACGTTAGGACAACTTGGACGAGAAAACCAACCATCAATGTTGATTGGGAAGATAGTTCTGAAGAAGAAAAAGAAATCAAGCAAGATGCAGCAACAATAAGTCGAAAGAAGCCGCAATACAAGATCTCCCTCGAAGATGAAAAGAACGAAGAATACAAATCAATGTATGAGAAGATTAACCACTACGTACATACTATGACCCTAACTCCGATCCATTCTAACAAGATCGAGGGTATGGTGGTCAAAGAGATACGTAACAATGGTGCGAAGCCAATAAAATTCTACCGTGGTGCTTCTTCCTCCAAAACTGAAAATAATGTACAATTCGAAGATGTCACTTCATCAGAATTAATGGAATTACCTTTTAAGTGGTACTCTCCCTGTGTTCAAAATTTAATTCAACGTGGTTTCTTACCTCGACAATGGACAAAAGGCCAATCACAATATTTTGAAAAGTTATGGAATAACTCCGGTCGTCCTCCCAATTCGAAGTATGGACTCGGATTCGGCACAGTAGGGTCAGTTGACGATATTGAATTTTGCTTGGTTGTCACTTGCAAGTCCATTGAAAACCGCATGGAAACTACAGTACGAACTCGAAGATTTACAAATTGGAGACGCTCCACCGAATTCGAAGAAGAAATCAAATCTACAATAGATGAGTTAACTGAAGTTAACTTAGGTACTAGCGAAGAGCCTAGACCTACCTTTGTTAGCTCCTTACTCAATAAAGAAGACTCCGAAGAAATAATCAAGTTATTAATGGAATTTAAAGACCGCTTTGCTTGGAATTATGACGAGATGCCGTGATTAGCTCCGGAGGTCGCAATCCATAAGCTAGGAGTGGATCCTACTTCGCTCCGCCGATAAGGTCCTGAAGAATGCGTCTAGAAATCGAACAACAAGTCATAGCCGAAGTTAAAAAGCTAATAGACGCTAAATTTGTCCGCGAAGAACAATACCCGACTTGGTTAGCCAATGTGGTGCCAGCCGTAAAGAAGAATGGTCGATCGAATCTGTGTGGACTTCGTAGATTTAAACAAGGCATGTCCAAAAGATGAATTCCTCTACCGATCCTGCAACTAATGATCGACATTGCTTCAACACATGAAATATTCTCGTTCATGGATGGATCTTCGTGATACAACCAGATAAAAATGGCTCCGTAAGATGAAAAGCTTACAGCATTCGTAACGCCGATCGGAGTATTTTGCTACACAAAGGATGCCATTCGGATCGAAGAACACAGGAGCAACCTACCGTAGAGCAATGACAAGAATTTTTGATGATCTCATCCATAATCAAGTCGAATACTACGTGGACGATGTGGTCATCAAAAGCAAAGTAAAGGAAAACCACTCGTATGATTCGAGAATTGTTTTCGAACGATTAAGACAATTTAACCTTAAGATGAATCCCTTAAAATGAGCCTTCTAGGCGTCACCTCCAGAAATTCTTAGGATTCGTTGTCCGACATCGTGGAATTGAAATCGACCCGGAAAAGATTAAAGCTATCTTAGAAATGCCGCCTCCCAAAACCTTAAAACAACTACGATCTTTTCAAGGGAAGCCGGCATATCTTCGACGCTTTATCTCAAACCCGTCGTGTAGGTGTCAACCTTTCTCGGCACTAGTTAAAAAGGACGCCAAATTTATTTGGGAAGAGAAATGCCGTAAGGCCTTCGAAGACATTAAACAATATTTAATGACACCTCCCGTCTTAGCGAACCCTAGCCTCGTGTAGACCGCCGATACTTTACACCGCGGCTTTAGACGATTCTCTCTGAGCCCCGTTAGCCTGTGTCAATGATGAGGGTAAAGAAAATGCTCTTTACTACTTAAGCCGTCGTTTACTTCCGACGGAAGTAAGGTATCCCGCAATTGAAAAGCATTGTTTCGCCTCGATCTTCGCCGCTCAAAAGCTCGTGCACTACATGCTTTCTCACAAGGTCAACCCGATTTCGAAGTTTAATCCATTGCAATACTTGATGACTCGTCCAACACTTTCCGGCGTACTTGCCGATGGTCAATGATATTATCGCAATTCGATATAACTTTCGTGCCTCCGCGTGCCGTAAAGGGACAAGTCTTAGCAGTACTTCCTCGCAAGACACCCTTCGCCTGCAGAATCTCCTCTCAATGATGATTTGCCGATGAACAAATAATGAACCTAGAAGACCTCGATGATCGACATTGGGAATTATATTTCGACGGAGCATCTTCAAGCACACAAAGACGAAGAATCGCAAGTGATAAGTGCCCGGTAAGGCAGGAATCGGCTAATATTTATAACGCCGGAGCAGGGGATGTTAAGATACTCCTACCACTCGACGTAACCGTGTACAAACAACGAAGCAGAATACGAAGCCCTCATAACGGGATTGGAATTAACTATTCAAATGGGGATAACAGACATCAACATCTACGGGGATTCAAAGTTAATCATTCAGCAAATCGCCGGACAATACAGAATTTTAAAGCCAAGACTCGAACAATACTTCCAAGATGCCATACAAATTGTTGGAACGCATTCCCAATGTGACAATCTACAAAATTCCCGTAAAAGAAAATGCTTTAGCAGATGCTTTAGCCCGTCTCGCAAAAGAATTCGCCCGTTTGCAAGATGAATCGATGGAAGTGTCAGCTCACGGACGTCAGTCCTATCACGACTCGACATGGACACAATACACAAATCGAAAAAGAAAAAGAATCGACTAGAAGAAGTGACGTAAAACACGAAGATCGGCGACAAGCCATTAATAGACTACCTGCAAACGGGAAAGCTACCAGACGATAGGTCGTTAGCCCATCATATCAAGAAAAGAGCTCTGTCTTACGCATTAATAAACAACACATTGTACAGAAGGTCTTTCGATCAAATGTGGCTAAAATGCCTAAGCGGGTCCGAGGCCCGTGAAATTGTTAAAGAAGTGCATTCGAGACTCGTGGCGCTCACCAGCCGGGTCCGAAGATGAAAATGAAAATTAAAAGACTAGGGTACTACCGGCCCTCGATGATGACCGACCGCATGAAAATCGCCAAGAGCCGGTCACCAATGCCAAGTGCACGGAGTGGTTCTACACCAACCTCCAAATGTGCTACACCCGACAATTGCGTCGTGGCCATTCGAATGTTGGGGCACGGATATAGTGGGTCCGATAGAACCACCATCTTCAAAAGGACATCGCTTCATTCTTGCGTGGCTGCATTACTTTTCCAAGCGGGCAGAGGCGCTCCACTTAGAGAAGTGAAAGCACACCACGTGCTACAGCTTTTCAAGAACCAAGTTGTCTACCGTTTCGGAGTGCCGCGCAGGATCATCTCGTATAATGGGTCGGCATTCGAAGCACGCAAATCAACAATTTTGTCGGAGACACGGAATCGACCGGCGATACTCAACAATTTACTACCCAAGAGCAAACGGTCTCGCTGAGGCTTTTAATAAAACTCTCGTTCAAATCTTAAAGAAAACCTTGGACGATAATAAGAGAAATTGGCACGAGAAATTGTTAGAAGCCTTATGGGCCTACCGGACAACTTTCGGAACTCCTACTCAAGCTACACCTTACGCTCCGGTGTATGGGTCCGAGGCAAGTGTTACCTTTAGAGGTTCGCCTTCCTTCACTCGTAATTGCAGCTTGCAAACAAGATCACGACAGAAGAAAACGCCAGATTACGACTCGAAGAATTAGAAAACTTGGAAGGGAAAAGACTTGCAGCGCAACAGAATTTAGAACTATACCAAGCTAAAATGGTTCAAGCCCATGACAAACTGGTCCGCCCGAGAACCTTCAAAGTTGGCGACTTAGTTCTCGTTCTCAAGAGACCTATTCTTGCACACCGCAAGATAGGAGGAAAATTTGAACCCACTTGGGAAGGACCGTTTGTGGTTGAAGCAAAGATACTCGGGAGGTTCCTACCAGCCTAGTGAATTGCCGTGGAGAACGACATATGCTTCCGATCAACGGACGATATTTGAAAAAGTATTACGCTACCCGATGTTTCGAAGGAATGAATTCTTCATCCCTAAGAAACACGGCGAAGTAATTACTTATGATCGGGTCCGAACCCAAAAATAATAAAATGTGCCAAGATAAATAAAATCATAATAATTAAGTTTTCCTTGTTTTCTTTTTCAAATCAAAATCTCTTCCCTGATCTTATCCTACTTCTTTCCTGTTAGATTTTAAAAAATATATAAATAAAAAATGTATCTTTAAATAAACATTTTCTTAATGTTCTTGTTCTTAGTACTGCCCCTCGATCCTTTTCCTTGTCTTTTCGCAGGAAATGTCGAACGGCGGTTGGTCCCGAACTTTAAGAATGGCGTAAGCCTCGCACTCGATGAAAAGAGGGTGAAAGATGGAGCGATAATCGAGATCGACTCGCATTTCGCACCAGCAGCCTACAAGACGAGGAAAGTGACCGGGTCCCGCTAACCGAGAAGAACTACCCTGAGTAGGCAAATGATGAAAGTGGGTGGCCCAAGCCACCAATCCAACAACAAGAAAAGAAAAGCAAACACCGAAGAAGATAAGAAAATGAAGTCCGTAGTCGCATACGGCGAGGGCAGGCTTGTCGCCGCCGCGCCCACGGAGATTCAAGAAGTGCGGAGAGCTACTCTCACGCCCACGCAACGAAGAAATAAGAATCGCCGTATCCGTAAGATGTTAACAAAACTAGCCGCGGACCAGCCGAGACGAGACAGCTGCTAATGCCGCACATACACTTCGAGGACACCGGCTCACCGTGAACCCGAAGAAAGGAGGCCAGCTCCTAGGATAACAGAAAGAATCGTGGAAATCTCCGTAAGATCGAAGAAAGAAGGCTACCACGCCACCGGATAGAACCACCAAGAAGTGCATGACCTTGTCGTGCAAGCAACCCCGGGGATGTCCCGACAGTGCATCATCCCCGAGGAGCCGAGGTATGCGGGGAACGTGAAGGGATTGAACCATATATCCCACAATATGTCACAAGGCCTCGCCATCTCGCATCATTCCGGAATACGAGCCGGAGAAGATGCAGAATGTTGAAAAGAAAACTTTCGAATACTTCGAGAGAATTAAAGGAAGAAGGATCAACATACTAGAGGGCCTCGAGCTACACACCGACGTATTCTCGCAGTATGAACAACAACAAATCGTGGATTGTATCCGGATTTGAAAAGAATGGGCCGAGCAGGCCGCCCGAGGGAAAACACATACTCGGAACCCCGAGATGGATGCCAGTGGAAAGGAAGAATCACAATACAATGCGGATGCCGCTACAACTTTGCCGAAGACGAAAGGGAAACCCGCCAGAATACTCCGTCATGGGCAAGTAGATCCGATGCCATTAGTCATCAAGAGAATGGTAAAGAGATCGATAACATGGAGGGTACCGCCGCCAGATTGCATACCCAATAGCCGCATTATCAACATCTACAAACAAGGTGACCGCATACCCCCACATATAGATCACCACGACTTCGTCGACCTTCGCACAGCCTCTTTTCGAACGAGTGTGACATCATGTTCGGATCCGACCTCCGGATAGCGAGCCCGGGTTAGTTCCGAGGGCCGCAAAGATACCTTTACCGGTGGGTTCCGTCATGATACCGTAGGCAACGGAGCAGTATATCGCTAAGCATTGCATACCGAGAGTGCCAGTGGAGCGAATCTCGGCTATTTTCAGGAGGATGGACTGGCGAAGAAGATACCTTACCATTTCCAACCGTACCCGTAACTAGAGAACCTTCGCGCATTACGAGCCGTGAGTTACATGGTAGATATCACACCTCCAACGTACATCCAGCCGGCATCCTTGCTAAGGATGGCTTGGAAGGTGATGTTATTAACCATGTACCCCACCATTCGTACATGGATTTTCGACGCATGCTTCTTTTGATGGACCAACAAGGATCATACATAGTCCGTTTCGAGTCTACATGGATTGTATGAGATATATTCCAGATCGAGTTGTACGATGTATTTTCAACATGATTGGAATGAAAGTGACCATGTCACATTTTTGGCCTTCACCTCTTTTAGTGCAAATCGATCGGGAAACGCCATTAAAGTTAAATGAAATTCGAACAAAGAACATGTAAAAGAAATAAAACAAAAAAAAAGATAAAAGAAAACTTTCTAAAAAAAAATCTAAAAATGACAAACACCAAATAAACGATAAGATAAAATTTGAATCATTAAAAGATAAACGAAATCAATCAAACCTCAAATTCTATCCTTCCAAATTTCAAATCAAATTTCAAATTCAATCTTTCCAAATTCCAAGTCAAATTCCCAATCAAATTCCAAATCCAATTTCAATCTTTCCAAATTCCAAATCCACTCTCGAGCAAATTTTAAATTTGATCTTTTCAAATTTCAAATCAAATTCTCAATCAAAATTCAAACTTTTGGGTCGAGGATTTTACATCCAAGACTGCACTGCTTTAGGATCCTTTTCCTATTGCACTGAAATACATCAAAATCAAACCTTTTGGGTCGAGGATTTTACATTCAAGACCGCACTCGCTTTAGGATTCTTTCCTATCGTACCGAAATACATCGAATTCAACTTTTTGGGTCGAGGATTTTACATCCAAGACTGCACTGCTTTAGGATCCTTTTCCTATCGCACTGAAATACATCAAAATCAAACCTTTTGGGTCGAGGATTTTACATCCAAGACTGCACTGCTTTAGGATTCTTTCCTATTGCACTGAAATACATCGAATTCAACCTTTTTGGGTCGAGGATTTTACATCCAAGACTGCACTGCTTTAGGATCCTTTTCCTATCGCACTGAAATACATCAAAATCAAACCTTTTGGGTCGAGGATTTTACATCCAAGACTGCACTGCTTTAGGATCCTTTTCCTATCGCACTGAAATACATCAAAATCAAACCTTTTGGGTCGAGGATTTTACATCCAAGACTGCACTGCTTTAGGATCCTTTTCCTATCGCACTGAAATACATCAAAATCAAACCTTTTGGGTCGAGGATTTTACATCCAAGACTGCAGACCCCTAATCACCTAGAGGGTTGAAATCAAATGTGGAAGTTTAAAGGATGAGTTCCTATAGGACTCTTCGGCCTTAGGACCGCCCGGGTGGCCCGGTCTCGGTGAAGGAGCCGACTTACACACACTACATTTCCACACACTTCCTAAAACCACACCCATACCTAGCTTCGACCTCCCCGACTCATGTAGGTGATTCACATGGATGGTCCTCGACCCCTAAGCCTCGAGCTAAGAGGGTTAGAACAACATAGTTGAATGCCTCAAATGAGTCCCTTCATGGCTCATGTAGGCTTGATATGGCTTCATGTCTCAACAAAAATGATTTCATTCCACTTAAATTCACCCAATCTTCAATTTCCCAAATTTTCAATTTTTGACCCCCGGGACCCTACACGCGCTTAGCCTACCCAAAACCCTTGAAATTACCCAAATTTCTCAAAAATTTCCAAATAACCCAAAATTCCCCAAAATCGATCCCAAACATCTCCACATCACTCAAATTGATCATTCATACCCAAAAATACCAAAAATTCCAAAAATACCTCCCAATACCCTACAAATACCCAAAGTACCCCTCTTGACCCAAAAATCCAAAAATTCAAAAAATTCCCAGAAAATTTCAGAAAATCCCAAATATTCCCAATTTCATTTTGTCCAACTACACCATGGGCCAATTTTGTCAATTTACCCCACTTTTGTCAAAACCCCCAATTTGACCCATTTTAACCCTAAGTGCATCCAATGTCAAACCAAACCTACCCAATTAACCCCAATTTTGGTCCAATTCAATTCTAAACTTCAATTCAACATCCCCAATACCAATCTAGACCAAATCCAAGTCCAATTTGATTGACATTTGGATCCAATTTCACTTTTGGCCTTAAAGCCCAATTTGGACCTAAACCCAAACCTAACCCAAATGAACCCAAACCCCAAAATCAAAACCCAATCAAAGCCAAAACCTCTTTGAAACACTCCCATAAACATTTCTCAACATTAATTTTACATCAATTTCAACCCTAGCTCAACATGGGCCCAACTTGGCCCACTTGGACCTATATTGGCCCATTCACCAAAAGAATCCAAATCCAACCCAATTCAAGCCCAAACTACCCCAAATTTGCTTCAAGTCACCCATGACACATCCATGAGCTAAACCCAACAATTATTCGGCCCAACCTCTTTACAAAATTTCATCCCAAAATCCATTTTAAAATTCAAAAGCCCACTCTCCTAATCCATCTTAAAAGCCCATCTAAAACCCTTTCAAAAAGCCCAAAATCCACCCTAAAGCCCACATGACATCTCCATTTACCATTCACTTAATTAAAGCCATCACCTAAGTCCTAAATTCATCATCAAATAATTCCAAATCAAGCCTCATGCCAAATCACCCCTAAATACCAAAATTTTCCTTAAATCCATTTCCATGAAATTAACTTCACTTTTCCCAAGCCAAAGGTGAGCCATGAAGCCATGCATGAGCCACATGGAAGCCATGAGAGCCTCTTTACATGTCACCATGCCATTTTGGGCAAAAGGAGGAGGCTCTTTCCTTAATTCCTAAAGGTGATTAACCACTTCCATGACTCCACTAAACCATGCTTAAGCCTAATTGTACTTGGATCGCGACTTGACCCCACTAATCAAGCCGATCCAAATCACTTTCTCCTCAACCTAAACCAGCCTCGGGTGGTGCACCTAGCCCAAATGGGTGGGTTGACCCATTTAGGTCCAAATCTAGCCATGCCCCATTCCACTTTGGATCAAAGCCTTTACACATGTCCATGGCCAATCGATCAGCACAAACCTCCAGCCCCGACCCACCCGACCTCGAGGGTGACCCATGCTCGGCCGGCCGGCCACTGTGTCGCCGGAAAACACCATGGCCGAGAGCTCACATGTGAGCCAACATTGAAATTCTCACTTCGTCGAGCCGCCCCATCCCCGCTGGCTACCATGGCCGATCTTCTCCTCACTGCAGCAGTACTCGATCCCAAGCCCTAACTCCCCCGGAGGCCCCCAGCCAGCCTTTATTTAAACTCCACCCCTCTCGGCCATGAGAGGAGATAAGCACAAACCTTGCCAAAACTCGCCAAAATTGTTCCGCACCCTCCTCCACCCTTAGAGCACTTGATCCCCAAAGTGAAATCCCCCGTCATTTCTCCTCCGTAAGCTCAATTTTAGAGTCGAAATTCCACCCAAAACCAGGACACTTCTCCACAAGTGAGCCAATCCCCAAATTGATTGGCTCTACACCTTCACCGCACCAAGGGAAGGCGTCCACCATCAAAAGCCCCATCTCCGTGCCACCCGGCTTGCTCCAACCTCCAAGCTTTGTGGATCGGCTTGGTCGAAATCATATCCAGTACAATTCACCGCACCGAGAGACTTCATCCGGAGCTTGTCGGGATCCAATCGAAGGTGCAACAACTCTCGCATTGAAGCCACACTTCTCTGAGCTAAGGTATGAGCTAATTCTTCATCCCGAGCTTCTGGAGATTCTCCATTTTAAATGCCTTAGTTTCAATGCATGTTAACCGTATAGATGTGTTCGTCTCTTCAAGATGAATCCATAGAGTATAAGAACGTAAAAATCCATCGAGAATCAAGTGAGATCTTAGTGATTTAGTGTGGATGGCTCTCGGCGAGAACACTCGGGGACGATGAACGGATGCCGTCCATTCAATACACGCGCGGACGGACGGCTCGGATGGCGTCGGACTGCAGAGACGGTACGAGAACCGCGGGGCCCGGCCGCCGACTCAAGTGGCGGCGTCGAATGGGAGCGCGCCGCGTGGCCTTTCGGAGTCGCCGAGGATGCGCCGGCGCCGACTCGATAAGTAGAAAATTAAGGATTTTCTCGATTTATTTAATTCCCTAAACTTCAAAAATTCATATCTCCGTGTAGAAAAATCGAAAAATAAAATAAAAATACCCTCTTGCTCAAATGAATGATGGAGAATAATGTGGAAAAGAAATCATTTAATTTTATCAAGTATTTTATTTTTTATAATTTATTTACTCTCTCGCATTATTTTAATTCTCCATGCATGCATACAATTCACCATGGCATGAGACCATAGGGCTTTTGAAGCCTCTGAATTTGGGAACATTCCCCGAATTTTCCAAAGTCGAGGCCATCCCTATGAAGAGTTCTTGATTTTTCAAGTTCAGAGTTATCGTTTTGAGTATTTTAATTCCAAGTAAATAGCATGTTGTGAAATAAATTCTAGAAAAATTTGGTGATGTTCCTTATGACCAGAGAACCCTAGGAAAAATAGGTTTTGACTTAGTTCATTTAAAACAACCCTAATCGGCTTAAACACCCAAAATAGGTCTTTAATTAATTAAAGTTAACCATGCATCAAATTGACTTGAAATCAATTCTCCACTGACCTTTAGGATCAGCAGGAATCCACCATAAAAATTTGAGGTCAATCGGGCTTGGTTAGCCCCACTAATTGGGTTGATTAAGCCACTTAGCCATTTTAAAATTTAAAAATTCATAACTTTTAAAATACCTTTCAAAAATTCACCAAATTGGTTTTGGAGCCTCTCGATATCAGGGGAACCTAAGAAAATTAAAATTTCAATTTTCTAAAAAAGTTGATTTTTAATAATATTTTATTATTTTTAATAATTAAAAAATAATAAAAATCACAAAAATAATAAAATTCACCAAAATGTCACATTTTGAATTTTAATCACACAGGAACAAATCCCACATTTTTCTTAGGTCTATTTAGTGAGATATTAAATTTTAAAGCTTTAAGGTAATTTTGAAATAAAAAAAATGTATTTTTTTTAGCATTTTCACTAAAATAATTATAGTAAATCATAGAAAAATCAGAAAATTGCAAAATTTGCTTCTCTGGTTTCCTTGATATCAGAGAGATTTTTGAAAAACATAAAATCTATTTTTTAACATTTATTTTATTTTTAAATTAATTAACACTCCAAAACTTAAAATAATTATAATAAAAATAATATAATTCAAAAAATCACCAAAATTGGTCCAAGTACTTCTCTGTTCATTAGGAATGTCCCCTAATTTTCTTAAGGACAGAAAATTTTCTTTGGTCATGTTATTAAATTTTCCTTGAAAATCTCTATTTTCCACCAAAAATAATTATATAAATAAATTAAATACAGAAAAATCACATTTTCTCCTCTCATGTCTTTATTGACATATGAGTGAAGTCACATAAAAATTTCAAGTTCATTTGAGTTCAATTTAGTAAGTTATGAAATTATTAAGCTTAAGGGGTAAAATGGTAATTAAACTTTTAACCCTTAATTAAAACTTTAGGCTTAATAAAAATTAACAAGTAAAATATTTGATCCTAATCTGATTTGGATGATTGAAATTCAAATAATTAAAGGGTAGAAACCCATTAAACAATTTTAAAATGATTAAACTTTAATTAAATAATGGATTAAATTTGGAAGAATAATAAAATTGGAATTATTAAAATAAGGGATATTTATTAGGAAGAGATTTATTCTCTAATTTAAAAATCCCTAAACTAATTATCTCATTAATGCTCAATTCTTAATTAAAATGATAACTCAAATTTAAAATATTAAAAAACTTAATCATTAAACTAAAATTAAATTATTAAACTCTTTTAAAAAAATTCAATTAAAAATTAAATCAAATTAAATTAAAAATTAGGGGTGATTTGGCATGAGGCTTAATTTGGAATCTTTTGATGAAGGGATTGGAACTTAGGGAATGACTTTGATTAAATGGATGGCAAATGAAAATGTCATATGAGCTTTAGGATAGATTTTGGGCTCTTTGAAATGGTTTTAGATGGGCTTTTAAAGTTATTTAGGGAAGTGAGCTTTTGGATTTTAGGATGGGCTTTTGGGTAAAAATTTTTTTGAAGGACCATGTCAAATAAATGTTGAAATTAGTTTAGGGATGTTTCATGAATGGTTTGGAATCAATTTGGTATGATTTGGAGTAGAATTCGGTTGAATTTAGACTTTTTTGTTAATGGGGCCAAAGTGGGCCAAATTGGGCTAACTTAGGTTAAGGTTGGGCTAAAGTTGGATTTGATGTAAAATTAATGTTGATAAATGTTCATGGGAGTGTCACAAACAGTTTTCAACTTTGGTTGGGCTCTAATTTTTGGATTTGGGCCCATTTGGGTTAGGTTTGGGCTTAGGTCAATTTAAGAGATTTTGGTTTTAGGTTAGGTTTGGGTGGAGTTTAGGTTCAAGTTTTTGGCAAATCAAGTTAGTGTTTTGTTTATGGGGATATTAGGAAGGCTTTGGAAAAGATTTGACGGCAATTGGACTTGAGTTGAATGGGTTTGAGCTAGGTTTAGGTCAGGGGCCAAAGTCGGGCCTTAGGCTTCAAATTGAAATTGGGCTCAAATGTCAATCAAATTGGACTTTGATTTGGTCTAAATTGATATTAGGGATGTTGAATTGAAGTTTAGAATTGAATTGGACCAAAATTGAGGTCAATTGGGGTGGTTTGGTTTGACATTGGGTCCACTTGGGTTTAGAATGGGCCCAAATTGGGGGATTTGGTAAAAGTGGGGTAAATTGGAAAAATTGGCCAATGGTGTAGTAGAAAAAAATGAAACTAGGAATATTTGGGATTTTTTGGAATTTTTTGGGAATTTTCTGAATTTTTGGATTTTTAGGCTAAAGGGCATTTTGGGTATTTGGTAGGTTTGGGGGGTACTTTTGGAATTTTTGGTATTTTTTGGCTATGGATGATCAATTTGAGTGGGGGGGAATGTTTAGGATTGATTTTGTGGAATTTTTGGTAATTTAGGTGATTTTATAAATTTTGGGTAGTTTCTAGGGCTTTTGGAAGGTTTAGTAGGTGTAGGGCCCCGGGGGTCAAAAATTGAAATTTTGGAAAAATGAAGATTGATCAAATTTGAGTAAAATGGAATCACTTTGGTTGAGCCATGAAGCCATATTAAGCCCATATGAGCCATGAGAAGACTCATTTGAGGCATTCACTATGTTGTTCCTAACCCTCTTCGCTAGGGGCTTAGGAGTTAAGGATCATCTATGTGAATTACCTACATGAGTCGGGAAGTCAAGTTGGGTGAGATTGTGGTTTTAGGACTTGGAATGTGTGTGAGAGTGTAGTGTATGTGCAAGTCAACCCTCACTGCACCAGTGCCACCTGTGGTATCCCTAAGGCCAAAAAGTCTTATAGGGAACTCATCCTTTAAACCTCCACATTTGATTTTAACCCTCTAGGTGATTAGGGGTCTACAATCAAGCTTGTGGGGTTTGCAGGGAGTTAATAGGTGTTTGAACTTCTAAATGGTGGGTTCCATTTCTAGTCCTCTAAGATTAGTCAATGGAAAAGCCTAAGGCTAGATCCTAAGAACTAAAGAGAGAGAAGAGAAGAGACCTCATCAAAAATGAGGTCAACACATATCACCATATGTATCTCCTCGTCTCCTTCAAACGAATCTTTAGAGCCAATAATTATAAAATCCATTAAGAGTCCATCGAGATTTTAAGGTTTTTATATGGATGGCTATCATGTTAAGTCAAAAGAAGGAGATGCACAGATGTCGCCCATTTCGGTGTTTGGAAACGAACGGCTCTGATCTAATCATATCTGATCCCATGTTTTGAGCCTCGCAACCGATTAAGCGCGTTTCAAGGAATACGAAGACACGTGGAGCCATTTGGG
This sequence comes from Papilionanthe hookeriana x Papilionanthe teres, assembly GCA_022702705.1. Taxonomy (NCBI): domain Eukaryota; kingdom Viridiplantae; phylum Streptophyta; class Magnoliopsida; order Asparagales; family Orchidaceae; genus Papilionanthe; species Papilionanthe hookeriana x Papilionanthe teres. The sequence continues at coordinate 39,351,199 of CM040422.1, forward strand.
TAATTATGTTTAATTATAACTTAATTAATTACACAATAACCTTAAAATAATAAAAAATCCATATCTTTACATAGAAAAGTAAAAAAAATAAAACAAAATTACTCCTGAACTAAGAACTGTGAGGAGAATAATGTGGAAACAAAATTTGAAATTAAGGACTTATATTTAATTTTTAATTAATTAAGTACTTTCTGGAGTAATTAAATTATTAAAAATTATTAATAAATCATAAAAATATGAAAAAATTTAGGGATTACTCTTTAAGCCCTTAAGAACATCCTCTGATTTTTCGTTGGATAAGGAAATTCCCCAGAATGAGATTTCCTAATTTCTATTTAACTTCGTAATTATTTTCAAAAATAATTATAAAATTAAAAACTAAGTAAATTAAATTTGAAATTGGTTAAGAAAGTTAAGGAGACAGACAGAAACCCTAAAATGACAAGTCTTAGCCATTTAAAAATTTAAAATAACATTTTATTTAGGGTTAAAATTATTAATTATGAATTAATATTTAAAACCTTAGAAACTTTAAAGACCCAAATTTTCACTAAACTTAGCCCATTTCATATTGGTTCAAGTCAATTTATTGTCTAACTTCAAGTAGACTGGAACAAAAACCTAATTTGGTAAAAGACACTAATTAGACCTAATTTAACCAAGTTAGACCTGAATCACATTAGGTTTAACTTAATAAACTCTAATTTGGTCTAAGACACTAATTAGACCAAACAAAACCATGTTAGACCTTAATCACATTAGGTTTAGCTTAACAAACACTTATTAGATCTAAGACAACAATTAGACCTAATTAAACCAACTTAGACCTTAATCACATTAGGTTTACTTTAACAAAACGTTAATCAAGTCTAAGACATTAATTAGGCCTAATTAAACAAAGTTAGACCTTAATCACATTAGGTTTAACTTAATAAATCCTAATTAGGTCTAAGACATCAATTAGACCTGATTAAACTCTGTTAAGCCTTAATCACATTAGGTTTAACACAATAAATTCTAATTAGGTCTAACCCCTCATTAGACCCAATTAATTACCTTAAACCTTAATTACATTAGGTTTAAGACAAATTAAACCTTAATTAGACCTAACACTAATTAGGTCTAACTAAATCAATTAAAGCTTACTTAAGCTAGGTTTAATTGATTATAAACTCTAATTAGACTTAACCTTAATTGGGTCTAATTAAATCAATTAAACCTTAAACCTTAACCCAATTAGACTTAGCCACAAATTAAGTCTAATTAATTAATTAAACCTTACCTAAATTAGGTTTAATTAATCGTAACCTAATTAGTCTTAACAATGAATTAAGACTAATTATCAATTAAATCATACCCAAATTAGGTTTAATTAACCATAACCTAATTAGACTTATGGTCTGTTTGGGGCAGCTGCAGTTTCTTAGCTTTTCAGCTGCAGCTTAGCTGTCTCAGGAAGCTGTTGTGGGAAAACTGACTGGTTGTCTGTTGCGGCTCTGTGAAAAAAACAGTGTAACAGTTGTTTTTGAACAAATGATCATTCTCCACCTGTTTAGTAATATTGTGTATAAAATAATTTTTATAATTAACGAAAGATTTTGTGTACTCCTTGTGATTCAAGAGAGAAAATATAACAATGAAGAAGAAGAGAATCAAAGCCGAAGATGCAAAAATTTGAAGGAAGAGAAATGTTTTGTTTCATAATGCAAACCTATCTATTTATAAATTTTCAAAATAATTAAAGCTGATCTAAATTCATCCATGGGATCAAATAAAAACACTGTTAAGATACAAGTCAAGTCAATATGTTATTAAAAGTGCCATGGCCAAGTAAAGTTCAATCCAAAGTTCATACCCCACTCAAAATATCCATTATTTGTTAATATATCAAATTCATGTTATTTTTATCTCATCAACTCAAAAATTCCATCAGTAAACTATATTGTCTCGACAATCATAATAAATTAGCGTAAGTACAATGCAGCATATCTTAGATTCAATTTTTTTATATTGAATCCTTTGAAAACAAAATGACTTTTCAATTAAACACAACGTCTTAATTGGCAACCTTGGATAGCACGCACAATATTTCATAATGAAAACTACCTAAGGAACAATCACAAAATGCAAAGCATCTTCTTTTTTTACTCGCAATTCATATTTCCTTATTCTTGTGCAATTTTCTATAAATAATAAGAAAATATCTCAATCATTATTCACATGATAAAGATCGCAAAAAGCTAAATTCCTCTATTTTCTTGTGTTGTGTTGCTTCTTCATGTTCATGTATTCTTGTTAGTTGAATTAATCAATTAATTCCCTTACTTCAATCAAATTGATAGTAGAACTATAATTCCTTCTCCGCCCATCTAAGTATTGCATTTCTCATTGTTAATCATTCTGGATAATAGGTTTAAGCCTAAGTAATAAGAGAATTAAGCATAATTGGGAAAAAAGAACTTTCCTTGATGGGAGACAAAGGGTGGAGATATGAATATTGTGATGTAAAAAGACATCTTAGGCCATGGAAAATATGCTCAAATAAAAATCAACATAAAATTCCAAGTGAATTAAAGCTCGAATACGTCATCTATAAAAACATAGCAAGAAAACAAAGTAGTGGCATGTGAAAAGCAACGAGATAATAAAATACTATCCTTTGAATTGGACAGTTTCTCGTTTAACTAAAGAATTATTCATGCTTGTCCACTTCAAAAGGCAAATCATCCAACCTCAACTTGTTTACTGAATTATTCAAACACGAACAACAGTCGACTTAATTAGGCAAGACATAATAGCAACTTTACATAAATACATACATAGAAAGAAACACATAAAAATGCACACATACATGCGCACACACATGTGTGTGAGTGTGTGTGTGTGTGTGTGTGTGTGTGTGTATGTGTGTGTGTGTGTGTGTGTGTACATATATTCTTCAATACTTAAGAAGTGAAGTATTAAAATAACCATAAATACTTCAAAAATCATTTATAATATATATACAAGTACTATGGTCATTTTTTAGCTCGTTGCTGAACTTGAGATCATTTGTATTTTCTCACTGGTTATGAATCGAGCCAAACACCAACTGTGCATCCATATTGACAAGGCCAAATGATCGTACATATCTATATTAAGAATTGGTTCATAACTAGTGGATAGATCCATGGTTGGTTGGGCAATAATGCCCATTGACATAACCAGCATCAATACAAGCAGTTTAGCATCTGTGTCCTAGCAACTACATATCCAGAAGTAAATTTACTAAAATTTCTTATCCAGGTGTTTAACTATATTAACAATATACTGAAGATAACAATAAACATGCAAACTTTCCATTTCTAAGAGTATCCACCCCAAGCACAAATCTTTGGAATAATCTTTAAAGGTTATAAACTAAGGAGTACCGGGTTTATATATTGCACTAAACATGAAAGACAACATAACAAATAGAATATCTCAAGAGATTAAGCACACAAAGTTGATATCACATGCATCAAAGTTAAGTAAATATTAGAAATACAACAGAATCTACTGGGGATACAACTACATTAGCTATTTAGACAAGGAAGTTGTCCATCGGACAAGCAAACTTATCAAAGGATCTCCACTCAACAAAGATCTGCTACATAACTATATAATTAAAAGGGTTCAAATAAAGGGGCAGCGTCAGTCAGTTAGGCAGAACAAGATCAGAAAAGAAAATTACCCATTGAAGGCCCTAGTGCGAGAAGAAAATAAGATCCTTGCAGATCCAGCCCAGCGGCTACTTGTTCTTTCAAACGCAGGAGAGAGAGAACAGACAGAGATGTGGAATGGAGATGGAGATCGCCAGAGAGCGTGGGGTTCACCAGGGACGAAATGTTTCGGTAACAGAGGGCACGGCGGTAAAGAGCTGAACCATCAAGCTAGGCCGCACCTAACTGGGCGCGTTCCGCTTTCGAGGCAAATCGTGGAACGGTGCAGCGGCTCTGCAGCCCCAAACGGGCAAATATCATGGTGCGGTGTCGCACCGCAGTTCAGCCGCCACCCCAAACGCAGCCTTAACTACTAATTAAGTCTTACCCAAATTAGGTTTAATTAACAAAAACCCAATTAGACTTAACCACTAATTAAGTCAAATTATCGATTAAACCTAACCAAATTAGGTTTAATTAACCATAACCCAATTAGACTTAACCACTAATTAAGTCTAATTAATCAATTAAACCATACCAAAATTAGGTTTAATTAACCATAACCCAATTAAACTTAACCACTAATTAAGTCTAATTAACCAATTAAAACTCAACCAAATTAGGTTTAATTAACCATAACGCAAATAGACTTAACCACTAATTAAGTTTAATTAATCAATTAAACCTTACCTGAATTAGGTTTAATTAACCATAATCTAATTATACTTAACCTCTAATTAGGTCTAATTAATTAGTTAAACATTACCCAAATAGAGTTTAATTAATTATATCTAAATTAAACATAATCTTACCCAAATAACTTTAACCTATACTTTGGTTCAACCCAACTTGAAACTAAGTCAAACTTAAACGTTTTAGGTTCAACATACATTGAACCAAACCTTAATGTATACTTAGGTTCAACCCAATTAGAACCTAAGTCAACCTTAAACGTTTTAGGTTTAACATACATTGAACCTAACTTTAAACTTTACTTAGGTTCTACCAAACTCAAACCCAAGTTAACTCAAACTTAAGTTCAACACATGCTGAACTTAATTCAAAACTTCTAATTTAAGTTCAACCTAACTTGAACCCAAGTTAACCAAAACTTAAGTTCAACCAATATTGAACTTAAGTCAGAACTTCTAACTTAGGATCAACCTAACTTGAACCAAGTTAACTCAAGCTTAAGTTATACCCATTTGAACTTAAGTCCAAACTTCAAACTGTGGTTCAACCTAACTTGAACCCAAGTCTACCCAAACTTAAGTTCAGCCCAAATTGAACTTAAGTCAGAATTTCTAACTTAAGGTTCAACCTAACTTGAACCCAAGTTAACCCAAACTTAAGTTCAACCCATATTGAAATTAAGTCAAAAATTCTAACTTAGGTTCAAATTAAATTAAACCCAAGTTAACCCAAACTTCAGTTCAGCCCATATTGAACTTAAGTAAAAAATTCTAACTTAGGTTCAACCTAACTTGAACCCAAGTTAACTTAAACTTAAATTTAACCTAAATTGAACTTAAGTCAACTTCAAACTTAGGTTCAACCTAACATGAACCCAAGTTAACTAAAACTTAAGTTTAACCCATATTTAACTTAAGTTAAAAATTCTAACTTAGGTTCAACCTAACTGAACTTAAGTCAAAACTTCTAACTTTGGTTCAACCAAACTTGAACCCAAGTTAACCCAAATTAAGTTCAACCCATATTGAACTTAAGTCAAAACTTCTAACTTAGGTTCAACCTAACTTGAACCCAAGTTAACCCAAACTTAAGTTCAACCCAATTTGAACTTAAGTCAAAACTTCTAACTTAGGTTTAGCTTAACTTGAAGCCAAGTTAACTTAAACTTAAAGTTCAACCTATACTGAACCTAACCTTAACCTGTACTTAGGCTCAACCTAAATTGAACCTAAGTTAACTAAAACTTAAAGTTCAACCCATATTGAAATTAAGTCAAAACATTTAACTTAGGTTCAACCTAACTTGAACCCAAGTTTACTCAAACTTAAAGTTCAACCCATGTTGAACTTAAGTAAAAAATTCTTACTTAGGTTTAATCTAACTTGAACCCAATTTAATGCAAACTTAAGTTCAACCCATATTAAACATAAGTCAAAGCTTCTAACTTAGGTTCAAGCTAATTTGAACCCAAGTTAACCCAAACTCAAGTTCAACCCATATTGAACTTAAGTTAAAACTTCCAACTCAAGTCAACCAAACCTTTAAGTTCAATCTACATCAAACTTAACTCAATCAAACATTAAGTTCAACTTAAGTTGAATTTAACAAAATCTTCAGGATGGATTTAAAATTAGTTTGAACCTCAAACTAAAGTTTAAATCTAATTCATATTAGACTTAAAAATTTTAGATTCAAAAGACATCGAATCTAAAATTTTAGAGTCTAACATATGTTCGATTTTACTTAATTTAAGTTAAATCTATTTTAGACTTAAAACTTTAGATTAAAAGGACATTAAATCTAAATTCTTAAATCTAATTCATATTACATTTAACTCAAAAATATTTGATTCAAACGACACTGAATCTAAAATCCTAAGCCTAATTTACATTAGACTTAATTCAAAAGTTTTTAGATTAAAAAAAAACATTGAGTCTAAACTCTTAAATCTAATTCATAGTAGATTTAACTAAAAAATATTAGATTTAAATGACACTAAATCTAAAATCCTAAGTCTAATTTACATTAGACACAATTAAAAACATTATAGATTCAAAAGTCCTTGATTTTAATTTCTTAAATCTTTTTCATATTAGATTTAACTTAAAAATATTAGATTCAAACGACACTGAATCTAAATCTCCAAGTCTAATCTACACTAGACTTAAAACCCTTAGATTAAAAAGACATTAAATCTTACTTCCTAAATCTAATTCATATTAGATTTAACTCAAAACCATTAAACTCAAATGACACCAAATCTATAATTCTCAAGTCTAATTAGATTTTACAGACATTAGATCTAAATAAACTTAACTCTTTTCTTTAAGTCTAAATCACATTATACATAAATAAACAAATCAAAATTGACATATAAAGATCAACTAAAATGACACAAGGAAAATTTTAATTTGTTAATATATAATAAATAATGTAAAATTTTCCAATCTAAAATTCAAAAGGGTATTAAACCCTATATGAAGCCTTAATGAGCAAAGATCACTAAATGCAACTTTAACCCCGACGTTCTTGAACTACGAAGACTTCTTGGATGATGGAATCCTGGTTGCTAGGGGGAGTTTTCCAGTCCTGGTTTAAACACCTTTCGGACTAAATAGATCAAATCCTGGGACGACGAAGCCATGGACATCTTGACCAGGTTATTTAAAATTAAAACTTAATCAACTAAATTAAAATTTTAAGAAATAAAATTGATATTATTTCTTTTGTAAGAATTACCCTGACATTTTCTTTCGTGTCGGTTGAAGACAAATTCCACTTTAGATTTACTTTGCATGTTATTAGGGTATTTAACTCTATTTTGCAGGTTAATATTCGGAAGACGGGACAAACAACAACAAAACAAAAAAAAACCAAAACAACTTCAAAACAACAACATTGACAAAACAAAATAAGATAATATTAACAAAACAACATTGATAAAAGGAAATCGAAGTGACAAAGAACAAAACAAAACATAAAATTTTAGGATAATCACAAAAACTAAACATTTAGGATAGCTGATACACCTAAAATATATAGTTTTTTATGCACAGTTTTATACCTATTTTTGATGTTATTGCACTTTAATGGAAGTTATTTTCATGTTTTTCTTACATGTATGATTAAAATGAGTGATTGTGATGAATGGAGCAAAAAAAGGATCAAATTTGTAGCAAAAATGAAAAGTGTGCAAAATTAGCCTCTAGCGCCTAAGCGTTGATGGTGCCTAACTGTCGTTGTGTGGCGCATAGGCGCCACAGTTAAAAGTGAAAAATTAAATCAAATTTAGCGTCATTTCCAAGGTGTGTTTGGATAAACTTTTGATTTAAACTTCATTAACTTCTTTTGGGCGAAAAATTTGAATGAAGAGATGCATCCTTGATCCACTAAAAATATGATAGCTTTTTACTATTCATTTCATACCAGTTTTTTATGATATTGCACTTTAATGAAAGGTATTTTTCTTGATTCCATGCAGGTACAGTGATTTTAGGTCTTTGGAGCAAAAAGAAGTATAAAGGAGTAAGTTTGGAGTGAAAAAGGACAAAAATGCATTTTATTGAAGTAGCACCGAACGACACTGTAGCCCGCATCGGACAGCGTGGGTTTACAGTGAGTTACGACATTTTTGGCGGAATAATGCATCGAATGACACTCCTACCATCACCGAATAGCACCCTATCCCGAATTCAAACTATATTCAATGTATTTTGCCTGATTTTGAAAGGTTTCTTGAAGAAACTCTTGGGAATTTAGTTTTGATCGGATTTAAACACTTTTGGAGCCAAATTTGAGAAGAGGGGAAGAAAGGAAGAGAAGAGTTTTGAGTTTAGAGAGTGTTTCTTTCCATTTTGTGTAGGAAGTTAGGTTTTATATTTTCTCTTCTAAGGAGTGTGAGAGAAGAGGGAAAGTGAGATATTTCTTCTTCCTTACTCAATTAAAGAGAGAATTTTGTGTTGTTCTGATGAAAAAAGAGGAGTCAAAGGAATTCCTTGAGATTCTCTTGGGGAAGAGTTTGAGATAAGTTTTCTTTATTTTACTCTGTTTGTATGACATTGTTTTTATATATATAATCCATGTTTTGTCATATTTTCCTCATGAGTCTTGAGTAGATTTCTTTGTCTTTTTCCTTTTCATGTGATGAGTTGATGTTATGAAATGGAAATGATGTGCTGATTTATTTTGGAGAATTTGTGATGACCTATTCACTTAGATCTTCATTTACTTTTTGATCTGGCCAATTAAATTGTTAAAACTTGTCGAGAAACATATGTCCCGAAAGGATTATGAGTTCTACAACAAAAGTGAATGTCACATTCCATGTTCATGAATGAGAGATGTAGTTCATGGGGATTGAGTGCAAATAAATAGGAAAATATACTTTGATGGGCGTAGAATTAGAGATTTCAGAGTAACAGGTTAAAATCCTCACTTTGGTCCTAATGTATAGAAACTGAAGCGAGAGTTAGCCATCAGGTGAAGGGAAGTGGGAGCTCAGGAGTGAGAGCGAGTATCCCACCAGCCTAACTACAGATTTGTGGACTAAACTTAGGATTAGCCAATGTTCCTTATACGTTGAAATATGGGTAAAGAATAGGAATGCTCCTATTTGGCACAATACATTTGTATCATTGATCTATGTCATAATAATCATCACATTATGAATGGAAAGGAGCAAGCCTCTTTCTTGCAACCGTACTTTGTTATAAATTTAGTATTGTGTTAGATTAACTTGATAGAGTTTAGAACGTGCTTTGGTAAAAATAACAATTGTATCTTATTGTCTTTACTGTAAGAATTAAACCACTTGCAATTATGTTGTGATTCGATTAGTGATTTATGTGCTACACCATAAAATTAAAGCCTCCCTGTGGGGTTGATAACCAGGACTCCACTAGAGCCCTGTATTACTTGAGTAATACTTATACTTGCGTTAATTGTGTGACACATTATCATCTAAAATAATATATATATCTAAATCTGAGTTCATTAATATTTGCAAATTAAAAAAGTTGCACCAAGTTTTGGCGCCGTTGCCGGGGAGGCAAGGTAAAAAAAAGAAAGAAAGTAATTGTTAAAATTTAATTTTTGTAATATTTGAAATCTTATATTTGTATTGCAAGTCATAATTGTGTGTCTGTTTATTGTTAGCGTGTTTATTGTGTTTGCATGGGTAGTATCGAATCTATAGGTTTAGTACCCTGTGATTCTGAATTAGAGCGTACTATTAGAAAAATTCAAAATTAACAAAAACAATCTGCAAATCCTCACAAAACGGCAAACTACCTAAACAATCCAAATGAAAATATACTAAGACCTTTAAGAGATTATGCTAATCCAATGACAGATGAAATTCACTTAACTATTCAGAATCATGATGTTACTACTAATTCATTTGAGCTTAAACTTGTTATTATCCAAATGGTACAGAATAATCAGTTTAGAGGAACACCTAATGAAGATCCTAACTTACATCTCGCTAGTTTTCTAGAACTATGTTCTCCTATTAAGTATGACGGAGTTTCGAACGATGTTGTTAGGCTTAGAATTTTTCCTTTTTCATAAAGGGATAAGGCTAAGGCTTGGTTAAATTTGTTAGCACTTGGATCAATTAGAACTTGGGGAGAGATTTCACAAAATTTTCTGTCGAAATATTTTCCTCCTTCCAAAACCGCTAAATTGAGGAATGATATCACATCTTTTAGTTAGTTTGATGGAGAATCCATATATGAAGCTTGGGAAAGATTTAAAGTTCTTATGAGGAAGTGTCCACACCATGCTTTACTTGATTGGTTAATAATTCAAAAAATTTATAATGGATTAGTGGGTTCTTTTAGATAAATTATTGATATTGTTGCTGGTGGATCATTAATGTCAAAACCTTTTGAAAAATCATATTCGTTAATTGAAGAGATGGCTACTAATAATTTTCAATGGCCCTCTGAGTGGAAAGTTCCTAAGAGAGTAGCTAGTATTCATGATTCTGATGTGATAACTATGATAGTCTCTCAAACTGCTGCACTTTTTAAGAAAATAGATCAATATGGAATGAATTATTCTCCAACACCCCCAGTGTTAGAAGAAAATTCATCAGGACAAATGATAGAATCTCAAATGTCTTATGAAACCTTGAATGTTATACATAATAAAGTCAATAATCCGTATTTGAATTTTTATAATCCAAGTTAGAGAAATCACCTGAATTCCAACTGGAATAACACCAACGCTATTGTTAATCCGCAATGGGGAAATAATCCTACAAATCCAGTAGGAAATCCAAACAACTAAGGGAATACCAATTATAGACCTTCTTATCCTCCTGGTTTTAATAGTAATCAACAATTTAAGGAAAAGAAGATTTCTACTAAAGAAATGATTCTGAATATGGGTAATCAAAATTCAAGCTCAAAATGTTGCAATGAAGAACTATGAAAATCAACTGGGACATATCTTTTTAGCGCTTAATAATAGACCTTTTAGGAATCTTCCTAGCAATGTTGAGATCAACCCAAAAGATCAAAACAAAGAGCAAATTAAGGCTATTCAATTAAGGAGTGAAAAAGAATTAGAACCAAGGGTTCAAAAAGGAGTCGAAGTTGAAAGAGAGGAAGTGAACAATGAGAAAGGATCTAATAAGATATATCTAAACAAATATCCGCTAGAACCAATGAAAATAACTGTTGAAAAACCACCTCCTCCTTTTCCTCAAAGAATAAAGAAATAGAACATGGATAACAGATTTGCAAAATTTTTGGAAATTCGTAAGAAATTATAGATTAATTTTCCCTTTGTTGAAGGATTAGAACAGATGCCTGATTATGCAAAGTATATGAAGGATATACTTAAAAAGAAATGAAATTTTAAAGACCACGAGACTGTTGCACTTAGCAGAGAGTGTACTGCAATTATTCAGAAAAAGCTTCCTGAAGGAACTTAAAGATCCAGGTAGTTTCACTATCCCGTGCGATATAGGTGAAAATTTTTGTGGAAGAGCTTTATGTGATCTTGGAGCTAGTATTAATCTTATGCCTTCATAAATTTTCAAATGATTGGGAATAAGATAAATTTCACCTATATCTGTGACTCTTCAACTGGCTGATAGTTTTATCACTTATCCTAAAGGAGTTGTGGAAGATGTATTAGTAAAGGTGGATAAATTTATCTTTCTTGTGGACTTTATTGTATTAGACATGGAGGAACATAAAGAAATTCCAATTATTTTGGGAAGACCACTCCTTGCTACTGGGAGAGCTATGATTGATGTTCAAAAAGGAGAATTAATTATGAGAGTCAATGACCAAAAGGTAACTTTCAACATTCTGAAGTTTATGAAGTACTCTTCAACTGAAAAATATGATGAGTGCTATTGAATGGAAGTAGACAATTATTTGGGAGAGGATCATTTTAAAGAAGTATTTGAAGAAAATTTGGAATGTGAGGATGAATATAAAAGTGAAAATGAAGATGATTTGGATGATATGAAGAATGAAAAGTTAGAATTTGTTTAATAAATTTTTGAAAGATTGGATACTATGAAAAATGGAGATAAAAGTTTAATTCCATCTATCATTAAACCCCCTGAACTTGAGCTGAAAATTCTTCCAAGTACATGTTTTAGGAGAGTCATCTACTTTACCAGTCATTGTATCTTTGGATTTAAATGGTTATCAAGAACAGAAATTATTGGAAACTTTAAAAAATACAAAAAGGCTTTTGGTTGGTCTATAGCTGATATTAAAGGAATCAGTCCTTGGATCTGTATGCATAGAATTTTGTTGAATGAACAACACAAACCAAGATTTGATCCACAAAGGAGATTGAACCCAATATTGACAGAAGTAGTTAAAAAAGAGAATTTGAGGTGGTTAGATGTTGAAATTATATATCCTATTTTTTATTGTGTTTGGGTGAGCCCAATTCATTGTGTTCCTAAGAAAGGAGGAGTGACTGTTGATGTAAATGATTGAAATAAAATTATACCAACAAGACAAGTCACTAGTTGGTGAATATGTATTGATTATAGAAAATTAAATGCCGCCACAAAAAAAGATCACTTTCCTTTACCATTTTTAGACCAAATGCTAGACAGGCTTGCTGGAGATAAGTACTATTGCTTTCTAGATGGATACACCAGTTATCCCCAAATACCTATTGCCCTTGAGGATCAAGAGAAACTACATTTACTAGCCCTTATGGAACTTTTGCTTTTAGAAGAATGCCCTTTGGATTATGTAATGCACCTGCAACATTTCAAAGATGTATGATGTCCATATTTAGTAAATTAATTGATGAAGGGATAGAAGTGTTTATGGATGGTTACTTAGTATTTGGAGATTCATTTGATGCATGCCTATGTAACATAGAAAAAATTTTAGAGGTATACGAAAGAACAAACTTAGACTTAAATTGGTAAAAGTGTCAATTTATGGTTGCAGGAGGAAATGTTCTTGGACATAAAATATTTGAATATGGCATGGAAGTAGATCCTGCGAAAATTCAAGTTATAGAAAAATTATCACCTCCAACAACTATGAGAGGGGTAAGAAGTTTTTTGGGACATGTAGGATTCTACAGGCGATATATTAAAGATTTTTCAAAATTTTCTAAGCCTCTATGCCAACTTTTGGAAAAAGATAGAAAGTTTGATTTTAACGATGAAAGTTTAAAAGCTTTCAATCTATTAAATGAAAAATTAATTACTACCCCTATAATAGTTTCACCTGATTGAGAGAAACCATTTGAATTAATCTGTGATGGTAGCGATTACGCTATTGGAGTTGTTTTAGGGTAAAGACATGAAAAAAATTTAAAGTTATATACTATGCTAGTAAAACTCATACTGATGCTCAAGTTAATTACTCTACTACTAAAAGAGAGTTATTAGCGATTGTTTATGCCTTTAAAAAATTTAGATCTTACTTAGGTACCGTTTGGGGAGGGTTATAGGTGCGGGGGAGTTTTGATAATGCCACCCCTACCGTTTGAATAAAGTGTTGAGGCTGGATTATTGGTGCCGCAGCTTATTATTATCACACATTTCTTCTTAATATCAGAAGAAGCTCAGAGGCCGCGTTCCGCTTATCTGCTCTGCGTTATGTCAAAAATTCCATCAGAGCCCTCATCCTTCGCTTGTTATCCCTCGCCCTTGCCTCGCACTGCATTGCATCTCTCGTCATCCTCTGTTCAAACGCATCGCATCGCCTGCCTCGCATCGCCTCGCCTCGCCTCGCCTCGCATTATACTGAAGGGAATTCAGTGGTATGTATATAAATGCCTGCTATCTTGGACTATCTCCATCTTGCTTATTATGATGGCATCATATCTCAGATAATTTTGGCAACATATTTCTTATCTATTTAGATATCTCAAAACTGAACAATATATACAGCACATATATTTGTGGTACATATATTAAAACTAATGTATTTACATAAAGTAGTTTAAGATATATGCAGCAATTTTTTTTTTTAACCATGAAGAAATGTGCTAATTCATTTAAAGATGTCATATATCATTTCTTTTCTTTGAGTAGAAGCATATATTTCTAATTAACGTTATATTTTTTCTACTAGATGTTCTTAAACTGCAGAAACCAAACAGTTTAACAGCTTATTCATTTCAGGGGCATAATAGTCATTTCTCCACAAACTGCTGCGAATCAGCTGTTTTCCAAACTCTCAAACCAAACAAATAGACAGATTATTCGAATCAGCTGCTTATCAGTAGATTATCAAAATAAGCAGCTTATCAAAATAAGTTGAATAAGCTGCAGCTGCCCCAAATAGACCCTTAATTGGAGCTAAATGTATAGTGCATACTGATCATTTTGCTATTAAATACTTAATGCAAAAGAAAGATGCAAAACTAAGACTGATTCGATGGATGTTTATAATGCAATAATTCAATTTTGAAATCGTTATTAGAAAAGGGGTCGATAATCAAATAGCTGATCATTTATTTAGACGTGAACAACCTAATTTGGATGTTTCTGAAAAGGAAATCACTGAAACTTTTCCTGATGAGCAATTATATAATATTATTAAAGGAAACTTATCGTGGTATGCTGATATTGTGAACTACATCGTTAGCAATATTTTACCACCTGATTTAACAATGCAACAGTAAAAAAAATTTAAGCATGATGCTAAATTTTATTTCTAGGACAATCCTTATCTGTACTAACAATGTAAAGATCTTATTATTAGGAGATGTGTGCCTTATGAAGAAATTGAAAAAATTATTCGAGAATGTCATGATTCTAAATTTAGAGGACATTTTGGAATTGATAGAACTTCACATATGATTTTGTAATATGGATTTTATTGGCCTACACTATTCATAGATGTTTATAGATTTATCAAAACTTGTGATCGATGTCAGAGAATAGGCAATATATCTAGATGAAATGAAATGCCTCAATATTTTACTTTGGAAGTTAAAAATTTTTATGCATGGGGATTAGATTTTATGGGACCATTTATGACTTCATTAGGAAATATATATATATATATATATTGATTGATGTTGATTATTTAGAGCCAAGAACTCCTTATGGTCTAAGTTTTTGCATGGGAAGTATCGTTCTAATATTCATCCTACTCAAGTACAATTGAAGAATGGGGATTCAAATCATCTGGAAGCAATTACCGAAAGTTAGAGAAGCAGCTGAACAACTTTTTGTATGGGAGCTTTGGGATGGGCAAATTCATTTTTGGAGGGATAAGTGGATTTTTAATGAGTCTCTAATTGATCTTAATATTCATCATTCCATTCATCATCCCATTCAGAAAGTAGCTGATTGCTGGATCAATTCAGAATGGGATACTGCTAAGCTTAGTAGTTGTATTGATTCTACAACCCAAAAAAAGATTTTGAATATTCCTATTCAATCAGCCAAAAGAGATAAATTGGTCACAAAGATTCCACCTAATCAAAGCTTGTCTAATTTTCTATTTAGAGGTACCTGTTCTACTAATGATTGGGGGAAGAAGCTATGGAATAAATTCTTAACATCTTCCATATCTTTTTTCTGTTGGAGATTTTTCAGGAAGTTTCTTCCAACAGATGACATTCTAAAACTTAAGGGAATTCGTGGACCTTCGATTTGTCAATTTTGTCATGTTGATGAAGAATCCATTCCTCACGTATTTATAAGGTGCTTTGTTGTTCAAGAGGTATGGAAATCTGTTTTGGATAATCTTGGGCTTTCTTCCAAATTTTTTTCATGGCTTAGTATTGAATTATGTTGGCAAGATTGGAAGGATTCTACTGATTATTACATTCCTCTTATTATCTTCTGGTTTATATGGATGGGAAGGAATGATGCTATTTTCAACAACAAGGATTGCTCTACCCAGCATATTATCAGGAATTGTTTAATTTATGCTCATAAGGCTAGACAAATAATTAATTCCCAGCAAATTCCTGTTATTAACAAGGTCAAGCTTATTATTTGGAGATTACCTATGGCTCCTTGGGTTAAAATAAATTCTGGTGGGAGTTTTTCTTCAATTGGTGCTGGAATTGGGGCTATTTGCAGGGATCATACTGGTAATTGTAATTGGTTTCTCTCTACTCCTGTTATGGCAGATAACAGCCTTGAAACTGATGTTATTGTTGCTTATTGGAGTCTCAAAGCTGCCTTTCTTCATAAGCATAATTATATTCATATGGAGATGGATTCATTCCTTTTAGTAAAGATGTTGTTGAATGAAGTTGCTGTTCCATGGCACATTCTTACTTGGGTCAATATGATCCTCAAGTTATCCTCCAAGCTAGTTGTTATATGGAGTCATATTCATAGAGGGGGAATCAACCTGCAAATTGGTTGGCCAAGAGAGCTTCTTCTAGGAAGGAAATAATTTGTAACTCAAGCTCTTCTTCAGAATTTTTATCTTCTTCTTTTTCTTTTTTTAGAACTCTTTTACATGGGGACTTATTAGCCATTCCTCATGTCAGATGTTTTAAGACCTCCATTATTCAATAAAAATATATATATATTTGCCAAAAAAAAATGTATCAAAATGGATTGAGGCAATATTTTTACCTAAGTGTGATGCTAAAAGTGTTTCAAGGTTTTTAATGAAAAATAATTTTACAAGATATGAAATGCCTAGAGTAATCATCACGGATGGAGGATCCCATTTTAAGAATAATTTGATTCAAAGATTTGTGGAAAAATATATTATTGTGCATAGAATCTATACATCTTATCATCACCAAACTAATGGTTTAGCAGAGGTATCTAATAATGAATTAAACAAATTTTAGAGAAAGTCATTAATCCCAAGAATTGGTATGCTAGATTAGATACTGCTTTATGAGCATACATAACTGCTTATAAAACTCCTATAGGAATGTCCCCTTACAGATTAATCTTTGAAAATCTTGTCACTTGCTTGTTGAATTAGAGTATAAAGCATATTGGGTGATAAAGAAATTGATTTTTAATTTGAAAGATGCTGGCGAGAAAAGACTGTTGCAATTGAATGAATTGGAAGAAATCAGAAATGAATCATATGATAATGATAGAATATATAAGGAAAGAAGAAAAATATGGCATGATTAGAAGATCATCAAAATAGAATTTGAATCAGGATAAAAAGTTTTATTATACAATACAAGATTGAAATTATTTACTGGGAACTGATATCTAGATGGACAGGATCTTTCATTGTCATCAAAGTATATCAGTTTGGAGCTGTGATTATCGAAGACCCTAAACCTGGAAAAATATTTAATTTAATGGCTAAAGATTAAAACCATATTTTGAAGGCAATAAACCTAATTTTAAAGATGTTTTAATGTTGGATCAACCTAAATAACAGAAAATTATGTCAGACTGACGACGTTAAACCAACTGCTTTGTGAGAGCCAACCCACAATTATTGAGTGTTTGCTTTGTTTTATATGTTATTTGTGTTTGTTTGTTACTTAATAAATTATTATTCTTCCTTAAATATCATTAATAACATTTAAGAAATGAATCAAATCAAAATTTGGAAAAAATTTGAACGAGGTGAAGTTTGGCGAAGTTTGAATTAGCGCCGAACGGCACTGTTATCAGTTCTAGACTGCGTCGCTGTTCAGAAAATTGTTTCTCCTCTTTAAATCCAAGTTTAGGTGGTTCTAGGAGATAAATCCTCCATTATAACTCCCCTAGACGTAGAAACTGCCAAAACAACGAAGAGGAAGACCCAAATTCTTGTCCAAATGGATTCTGACTCGATGGAAACTCAAAGATTTATACAGTTCAACCATAGAAAGTTCGTAAGTTGGAGGCACAGTGTCTATTCAACAAAAATATCTTAAAAATGAGGTTAATTAATGAGTGAGGCTTTGTAAATCGAGTTACTAATTTTCCTATGATTAAAATTGATGTAATTATTGTTCAGAGACAATAGGAAGTATTGTGTTATACTACTACTGTCGTAGTTGTTCCAGTTGTGAAGGAGTTTTATGCAAATCTTCATGGAATCAACCAAGGATCAGTCTATGTGTGAGGGAGGTTTGTCACATTTTCTCCTGCAAAAATTATTTATTTATACATGATTGAGAATGTGATAATCTGCCACCATCCAAATTTTGCCTCGATGAAGGACAATATGAAGGATATATGCAGATATCTGATAGATGAAAGTGATGAATGGGAGATAAGAGATAACAGGTATGTAAGTTTCTCGACCACACTGTTAAATTTTATGTAAAAACACTTACATTATTTCATATGTGCAAAATTGCTCCCAACAATGAAAATCAGTAAGGTAACTAAGGAGTGTGTTATTCTAAATTATTGTATTCAAATGGGAATGCCTATTGATGTTGGTTCGATAATTGTTAAGTCTATTTTGGGATTGATCGTTCATGGATCAAAGTATGGGCTTGGAAATCCTTCCACCATATTTCTCCTATGCAGTCAATCACAAGTGACATATGAGAACTGAGAAAGAGTTCTCCTACCTTGTAAGCCTATAGACCCAGAAGATGCATATAATAACCAGGCAGTTGGTGATATGAATGACATGATCATCATTGAAGATCAACCATCCCAAAGGACAACACCTATTCCTCTTTATTTTCCTGAAAGTTCACGGATCATCTTAAAGAAAATCAAGAAATTGGAGAAGGAAGTACAACATCTGATGAATGCAATCAACAATTTTTTTTATTTCTTTGATCATCTGGATTGGAGAATGAAGGAGTACTTTGATCAGTATGGATATCTTGAAAGAAGTTTGACATGATTGATGAGAAAAGAAGTTTGGATTGAAGAGGATTCTATTGAGGAATTTTTGTTTCGTCCATTCTACAATTTATTTGTTCATGCTCAATCACTTGGAGATCTTCGAGTTGATGATAGTTTTGAGGAAGAATGAAAACTTTATTATTGTATTTCTATGTTTGTGTATCAATATTCTTTGCTTTGCTTTGCTTTATTTGGCTTGAATTTTTTATTTGGACATTTTTGTTTGTTTAGTTTTCAGCGTTATTGTGCTGTGGTTGTGTGAGACGCTAAATTTAAGATTATATGGCTTGATGATGTATGATGTTTCGTATTATATGCATATGTATGACTCATGGATTTTATATATGAAAGTAATGTTATGTGTTGTTTGTGTTAAAAAAACTATCAATTGCTAAGGCTTTAGAGTGTTATTCAATGTTTAATTAGACTAATTAGACATCGGAGCGGGCTTGAAAAAATAAAAATTGTAAAAGAAAGTAGGAAGCCCAGTTTTATAACTAGCACCAAACGGCACTGCCACTAGCGCTGAACAATGCAAAAGTTAGAGAGTTTGGCCATTTCTGCAGAATAATGTGCCAAACGACACTACTGCTAGTGGGAGATTTTAGACAAATGGCTCCAAAAATGGCTAAGGGGAAGAGGAAATTTGAATATGATGAAAGTAAATTTGTGAGTTTCAAAGCCTATTCATGTTTTAGTACGTTTCTTAGCAATAAGAAATGTATTCATGAGAGAGTCTTTGAAAATCCAGGAGGAATGCTTGAAGAACTGATTGCTAATAGTTAATGGGAGATTTTTTGTTATTTCACTGCTGATACAATGCTAGGTATTTTATGCTAATTTGTATTATTCTGAGAGTGAATACATTCTGGTTAGAGGCTGGATTGTTGAATTCAACCCTTCCAGCATAAATGTATTTTATCAGTTAAGAGCACCTTTTTCTTGTGAATATGAAAATTTTCCTATTACAAATGAAGCATTGGATGTGATTATGAACTTTTTGACTGACATAAAAGGGGAATAGAATATTAAGAAAAGACTAAAATTTAACTTCCCCTTTCTACTTTGAATCCTGTGTCGAAAGCCTGACATTATTTTCATTTATGCAAGATTTTTTCCTACCAACCATCACAGTGATGTTACTTTTGATAGAGTTGTTCTGAATTATTGTATTCAAAACATGAAGAATATAAGTATTAGGGTTATTATTCATAAAAGTATTTTGACAAGCTAAAAAGAAGATAGTACAAGAGAACTACGACACCCCAGTCTGATTCATGCCATGTGCATCCAGTCAGGAGTACTAGTTGAAGATAATGATGAGGTAGTCCATCTACTGAAGCCCATTAATAAACTAAATTTGAAAACTTGTGAAGCTCATGTAGCATGGAAATGGAAAAAGAAAGCTAATGAGCATTCTTCTGGTCAACATAGACCATCCACATCTAGGGAACCTACTCTACATGATGTGATGGATCAGTTGGAAAGGTTAAACACCAATAGAGGGAATAGAAGTAAGGAACAAGGTAAATTATGATTATCAAGTGCGGTGCAGAGAATATGAGATAGCTTATCTTGACGCACATATGAGAATTTTCAGGGGAGACACTAGTGCTGTATTTCTTTCTTGCCCTGAGTATACTCCATATAAGCCTGAAGAACCTGATGATGGTGGAGCTCCTGCAGAAGATGAAGATTGGTAGTTTTTTTGTATTTCTTTTATTTTTCATTGAACTTAGTGATGTATTTGTGTTTGGTATTTGTTATGCACCTGAGACTCCTTATGATTTGTATCTGTGATGTTATATGTGTATTTTAATGTACTTGCCAAAGATTTTATTGTTGATTTGTGATGTATGTGATGTGATAGTAGAGTTTTTATGTGTTTGGATTACTAGTTTAAGTTGTGATAGTAACAGTTGGATGTTAATATTATATGCACTATTAAATTTGTTTAAACTGCTTCTTTATAAACATTCAACCCATATTTTTGTATAGAAATTCTTCTAATATTTCAGGCCTACTGTTCTGCTTTATGAAGAAAAACCTACTTAAACTCAAAAGGTATGAAAAGACTAGCATATTGAGTTATGAGTCATATATTTAGATCATTTCTTTCTTCCATGTTATTTATATTTAAAATTCTATGTTTAGGGGAAAGGAAAGAATTAACTATTAATTGTTCTCATTTAAAATTATTTTCAAAATTAAAAACATGATTTCCTGTAATACAACTCAATTTCAGATAATTGTATTTTGATTTTATTTAATTATTTTATAAAGTTGAATGAATGTATTTGGTAAAGAAAAGTAATTTTGTAATGTAAGATATTTGGTATAAGAGAATAGGACTATAGTCAACTATTCAAAGTAAGTAAAACTGTATGTTTGAAATATTAAGAATCTTACAATTTTATCTGATAGGAATGAATTGAGACTCTATGATGAATCATTAATAAACTTAAGAAATTCCTTTAAGTTAATGAAATGTGGTAAGTTTTAAATTTAGGTTGAGAAGGGTGAAGTTCAAAATCATTAAAGGCTATCCAGATACAGTAATCCTCATTAAAAAGAAAAAAAAAGAAAAGGAAAGAAAAGAAAGAAAAAGAAAAGAAAAGCAAAAATCAAAAGAAAACAAAAGAAAAAAGATAAGTGAGGAGAAGCTTGAGGAGATGCCTAATAAAAAATTGGCTTCAATTGGACCTACCTAAAGGGAAAAACTTAATTACTTTCCTAAACTTATATGTATGGATTAGAATCTTTACAAGTAGTGTTCTCATAAACTTCTTTTCATGTAATCCTTTTTAGTTCCTTAATAGGACAATCTACATTCATTTTTGAAATGAATAGAAGACCAGAACTCTTAGACTTGATGACTAGATATTCTTACACCTGCAAAATTAACTTGAATTATTCAAAAATCTTTCTCAAAATTTTACTAATATACTTATCTAAATCAAAATTATGGCATTCTAGAAAGAAAGTTCATTGCAGTAGATCATTATTTTATGTATTAACTAAAATTCCTTGAGGACTAGTAATAGTTAAGTTTGGGGGATCTTGATCCACTGAAAATTTGATAGCTTTTTACTATTTCTTTTATACCTATTTCTGATGATATTTCACTTTAAAAAAAGGTATTTTTCATAATTTCATGCAGATACAATGATGATAGGCCTTTGGAGCAAAATGAACTGAAAAGGAGCAAATTTGTAGTGAGAAAGGACAAAAGTGCATTTTATTAAACTAGCACTGAACGACACTGTTACTAGCGCTGGATAGCACAACTTTACAGAGAGTTACGATGTTTTGGCGGAATAATACGCCGAATGACGCTCCTACCAGTGTCGGACAGCGTCCTATCCCAAATTAAAGCTAGATTCAATGTATTTTCCAGATTTTAAAAAGTTGCTTGAGAAAACTCTTGGGAATTCAGTTTTTGCCGAATTTAAACTCTTTTGGAGCAAAATTTGAGAAGAGGGGGGAAGAAAGGAAGATAAGAGTTTAGAGTTTAGAGAGAGTTTCTTTCCACTTTGTGTACGAAGTTAGGTTCTGTATTTTTTCTTCTAAGGAGTGTGAGAGAAGAGAGAAAGTGAGAGATTTCTTCTTCCTTACTCATCTAAAGAGAGAATTGGGTGTTGTTGTGAAGAAAGAAGAAGAGTCAAAGGAATTCCTTGATATTTGCTTGGCGAAGAGTTTGAGATAATTTGTCTTTACTTTACTCTGTTTTTATTTCGTTGTTTATATATATAAAATCCATGTTTTGTCATATTTTCCTCATGAGTCTTGAGTAGATTTCTTTGTCTAATTCCTTTTCATGTGATGTGTTGATGTTGTGAAATGGAATGATGTGCCGATTTATTATGGAGAATTTTTAACAACCTTTTCAATTAGATCTTCATTTAATTTTTGATCTGGCTAATTGAATTGTTAAAACTTGTTGGGAAAAATATGTTCCAAAAGGATTATGAGTTTCACAACAAAAGTGCAGGTCACATTCAATGTCCATGAATGAGAGATGTAGTTCATGGGGATTGAGTGCAAATACATAGGGAAATATACTTTGATGGGCGTAGAATTAGAGATTTCAAAGTGACATGCTAAAATCCTTAATTTTGTCCTAGTGTTTAGAAACTGAAGCGAGAGTTAGCCTTAAGGTAAAGGGAAGTGGGAGCTCTTGACTGAGTAACAGTATCCTCCCAGCTTAACCACAGAGTTGGGGACTAAACTTTGGATTAGCCAATGTTCTTTATGCGCTAAAATATGGGTAAAGAATAGGAATGCTCCTATTTGGCATAATACATTTGTATCATTGATCTATGTCAGAATAATCATCACATTATGATTGGAAAGGAGGAAAATTATTTCTTGCAACTGTACTTTGTTATAAATTTAGTCATGTGTTAGATTAACTTGATAGAGTTTAGAATGTGCTTTAGTAGAAATAGTAATTGAATTTGATTGTCTTCACTTTAAGAATTAAACAACTTGCAATTGTGTTGTGATTCAATTAGTGATTTTTGTGCTACGCCATAAAATTAAAACCTCCACGTGGGATTGTTAACCAGGACTCCACTATAGCCCTGTATTACTTGAGCGATACGTATACTTGCTTTAATTGTGTGTCTCATTATCATCTAAATCAATTTATATATATATATATATATATATATATATAAATCTAAGTTCATTAATATTTGCAAATTTAAAAAGTCGCATCAATCCTTTGGTAGATACTTTGAATCTGGACATGATTTGAAGAGACACCAAAGCACCTTTTGAAGAATTATTAAAATGAAGACTTAATGATCAGAAAAAGAGAAGAGTTTTGAAATGAATATTTGGCGGGAGAAGTTGGAGAAAAGCTTGAAGTTGTTTAAGGAAAATAGGAATAAAGAGAGTCTTATTCTTACCATACATTATTTACTTTTCCACTTTACTTTATCATAGTTTGTATTAGAATATAGGAGAGTGAATCCTTAGAGTTGGGTGGCACCCCTAATGAGTTATTTAGTGGAAAGGAAAAGTTTCAGAGGAACTTCAAGAGTCTTCTGGAGAAGATTTTCAGATAAGTTTTTATCTTTGTTTTTATATTTGGTTTTAAACTAAGACTTGTTGTGTTTTCACTATGATTTATACATTCAAATCAAATTGTGTTTGCGTTTTCTCCATGAGTTCTGAGTAGTTTTTATTATATTTTTTCTTTCAGATGATGAAGTAACTAAATTATGGAAGGAAGTTTTGTGAAGTATAAATGTTCAATGTTGAAAAAGTTGTGATGATTCCACTACCTTGCACTTCATTTATCTTTTGACTTGGCCAATTAAGAAGTTAAAATTTGTTGTGAGAACATGTAAGAACCAATGCAGTATTGTATTGATCAACAATTGGAGTGAATCACCTGAAATTGTATGAGTGAGAATTTTAGTCAATATAGTTGAGTGCAAATAAATAGGGTGATATGATTTTGATTGGGTGTAGAATTAGAGGACATCAGAGTGACAGGCTAAATCCCCCAATTTAGTTTGATGTTTTAAGTTTTTTTATGAGATATTAGCACCCAGGTGGAGGGGAAAGAGGGAATTCTAGAGTGAGAGCTAGTATCTTCCCTACCTAACCAATCTACAAGATTTCAAAACCTCAAATTAACTTATGTTCTTTATAGAACCAAGTAAGATTAAAGAATATAACTGCTCCTATTTCGCACAACACATTTAGATACTTCCACAATGAAATTCCATAATTATTACTAATTTATTGAAAGAGGAAAAAGATATTTTATTCTCATTTGCTTTCATATCATTTAATAGTCTTGTTAATTTTAGTTGCTTACTTTACTTTTTCTAAAAAAACATTTAGAAAAAAGAATTTAAACTTTTTAATTATAAAATACAACTTGCCAAATCATTTTAAAAAGTAAAAGTTGTTTTTCTGCTTTCTTTCAATTTTTAGAAATTTCCCTGAGGGTTCGATATCTCAGGCCTTAATCAGAAAGTCATATATTACTTGATATACGATACGTATACTTGTGTAGAATCGCATATTAAAAATAATTAAAGGTAATCTCTAATTTGCTTTGGAATCAAGTTTTTGGTGTCATTGTAAAGAAAGAGATATTATCCTTGAGAAGTAATATAAAGTGTAAAACGTAAGCTTAAATATTCGGGGATCATGTTTTTTAACAGCTATTGCCGAGGAAATTAATTACAATATTTTTTAAAGAAAATTTAAGAAAAACCAAATTATTACTTTTTCCTTACTTTTGTTAGTGTCTTTTATTTTTTTTGCTTTATAATTGTGTATGCGTAGTTACGGTTGTGAAGGACTTGTGCCTTACGATTCTGAATTTGAAAGAACTATAAGAGAAATCAGAAAAATAAAAAATACAGAAAAAGATAAAAATATTCAAGAAATGGAGAATCAAAATGTTGAAATCCATCAATAATTCGGACATATAAGAGATTATTCTAACCCCATAGTAGATGAACTTAATTGTAATATTCAAATTCATTTTAACTTAAACCTTTTATTATCTAGTTCGTATCTAATAATCAGTATAGGGGAGCACCAACTGAAGATCCTAATTTACATCTTGCTAATTTTCAAGAATTGCCTGCTACCTTTAAATATGATGGTGTTTCGGACGATTCTATTAGCTTAAATTTTTTCCTTTCTCACTGAGGCATAAGACTATGATATGATTAAATTTGATAGAACCTAGATCTATCAGAACTTAGGGTGATTTAGCGCAAAAATTCCTTGTTAAATAATATTACTTTTTTTGTCAGTTTGAAGGGGAATCTATTTATGAAGAATGGGAACGTTCTAAAAAATCTCCTAAGAAAGTGTCCACATAATTCAATACGAGATTGGTTAATAATTCAAACCTTTTACAATGGATTAGCTAGATCTCTTTGATCTATTATCGTTGCCGCTACTAGTGGTTCATTGATGTCTTAACAATTTTTTGACGCTTATGCTTTAAGTGAAGAAATGACTACTAATAATTTTCAATGGCCTTCTAAAAGGTTAAATCCTAAAAAGGTGGCCAATATTCTTAAAAATGATGCTTTTGCAATGCTAGCAAATTAAGTTGCTGCAATTTAAAGAAAGATTGACAAGCTTGGAATGAATTTTTCTCTGTCAATTTCCATGATTGAAGAAAATTCATTAGGCCAAATGGTTGATTCTCAAACATCATTAGAAACTTAAAAAGCCATAAATAGGCCTAATAACTAATATTCGAATTATTATAACCTAGGTTTGAAGAACCATCCAAACTTCATCTGGAACAACAATAATCAATGTGGAAGTAATCAACAATGAGGGAACAATCAAGTAAACCCATTGAGGAACTGTAATAACCAAGGGAATAATAATTATAGACCAACCTATCCTCCAGATTTTAATAATGCTTCACAATCTAAGGAGAAGAAGTTGTCTATAGATGAAGTGGTGTTACAAATGGGAAATCAATTGCAAAGTCAAGAAGCTATAATCAGAAATATTGAGATTCAATTGGGACAGATTGCCAATTCATTAAGTAATAGATCCCAAGGAACACTTCCTAGTAATACAAAATTGAATCCAAAAGACAAGAATAAAGAGCAAGTAAAAGCTATTCAGTTGAGAAGTGGAAGAGAGTTGGAAGGTAGAGTTCAAAAAGTGATTGAAGTAGATAAAGAAGAGATTGAAGAACCAAAAGAGGACGCTCCGAAAGGAAAGACCTATTTCATCACATAAGATTGATTTAGAAAAGCCACCACCTCCATTTCCTCGGAGACTTCGACAACAAAAGTTGGATAAGCAACTTTCAAAGTTTTGGAAATATTTAAGAAGCTTACAATGAACATTCCATTTGCTAAAGCCTTTGAATAAATGCCAAGCTATGTGAAATTTATGAAGGATATTCTCAACAGAAAAAGGAAATTTGAACATAATGAAATTGTTGCACTTTGTGAGGAGTGCAATGCAATAATTCATAAAAAGCTTCCTGAAAAGCTTAAAGATCCCAGTAGTTTCACAATTTCATGTGCGATCAGAGACATATTTCATGGGAAAGCATTATGTGATTTAGGTTCAAGCATTAACTTTATGTCATTATCTATATTCAAAAGACTGGGATTAGTAGAAATAACCCCGACAACTGTAACTTTGCAATTAGTGGATCCTTCAATCACATATCCTAAAAGAATTATATAAGATGTTTTAGTCAAGGTTGATCAGTTTATCTTTCCTGTTGATTTCATTATGTTAGATATGGAGTAAGATAAAGAGATACCCATAATCTTAGGGAAACCATTCCTAGCCACAGGCAGAGCAATGACATATGTGCAAAAAGGAGAATTAACTATGCGTTTCAATTATCAAATTGTTACATTCAAATCTCAAAATCAATTAAATATCTTGTAAGAGGTAAAGATGATGAATGATATAGGATGGATGTTATCAGATATTCAAGTGAATGTCATTTCAAATTAACTTACAAAGATAAATCTGAGAGTGAAAAATTGGAACATGAGCAAGAAGAGGAATTACAATATTCTAAAGATTTTCATAAGGAAAATTTAAATTACGTTCATGAAAATTTTGAATTATTTGATATGACTGAAAAAGATGAATCTTTTAGTGAATCAATTGAAAACCCTCCTAAACTTGAAATAAAGATAATTCCTACTCATTTAAAGTATGTCTTTTTAGGTGATTCCTCAACTTTGCCAATTATAATTTCTTCTCAATTGAGTGAAAAAGAAGAAGAGAGTATGCTTGAGGTTTTATAGAAGTATAAGAAAGCCTTTGAATGGATAATAGCTGATTTTAATGGAGTCAGACCTTCAATTTGTATGCATAGAATCCTTTAGAAAGAGAATTGTAAACCTTGGGCTGATCCTCAAAGAAGATTAAATCCTATCATGAAAGATGTTGTTACGAAAGAATTTTTAAACTAGTTGGATGTTGGAATTATCTACCCTATTTCAGATAGTGCATGGGTTAGTCATATTTACAGTGTTCATAAGAAAGGAGGAGTTACTGTAACTGCTAATAAAAAGAATGAATTAATACAAACAAAACAAGTTACAGGGTGACGAAAATGCATTGATTATAGAAAATTAAACCTTGCCACAAGGAAAGATCATTTTGCACTACCCTTTCAAGATTAGATGTTGGATAGACTGGTTGGGCATAAATACTTTTGTTTTCTGGATGGATATACTGGTTACCACCAAATACAAATTGCTCCTTGATCAACCTAAAAATGTACTACTTTTTATGCTATATATTATAATGATATTTCACTTTAAAGGTACATTTTCTTGTGTTTTTGGTTGTAGGTACATCAAATTGAACAATTTGGAGTGATTGGAGAAAAAGAAGTAAAAATGGAGCATACTAGAGCAAAACAGGTCAAACAGGAGCATATCAAAGCAAAACGGGTCAAACCGGACACTTATGTACTTGTGTCTGGCGCCTAGGCACCACCAAATGGCACTTAGATGCTAGACAGTGGTGCTTATGTGCTAAACCATCGCTGCATAGCAACCAGTTATGATTATTGGTATAACTTCTTTAATATACATCAGATTTGGATGATTTTTGAATCATTGTGAAGTCTGACTCGTGGGGAATTCATTGGTGATGATAAAATAAACTTTATAGAAGAGTTCTGGTTAGCAAGAAGGAGTTATTATGGAAGAGCTATGTCTCTTAGAGTGAAAATACACTTAAGGCACCCATTGGAAGATTCATTGACTGTGGACTTTTATTAAAGAGACATTTAAGAATCTCTTGGGAAATTATAATTAGGGCTTGGAATCACTTGAAGAAGCAGATTTAGAGAAGGAGGAGAAGATTAGAAGAGGATAAGAAAGCTTAGAGAAGTTGAACATCACTTGGGCGTCAGCCCCAAGTGGGGCGACAAGGTGAGAGAGAAAGAGAGAGTGTGAGAATTTCTTCTTTTCTTTTCACTTTATTATTGGAGAGGATTACAATGAGATTGCTTTTGCTATACAAGGAGAGTTTTATTTCCATCAAAGATAACTATTTTAATTCTATTTTAATTTTAAGTTAGTAGTTCGTCTGTATGGTTTTAAAGTCTTATTCAATGAAAACTTGTTGTTTCTCCATGTGTAGTGAGATGTTTTCTTTACACTTCCCTCTTACAATTAATTAGTATGCATGTGTAGGATATAAAATTAATTAGAGTTAGAATATATTGTGATGATTTTACTTTAATCTTGATTTACATGTAAACTTGATCAACTTGCATGTTAAAATTTTTTGTGAGAACATCTAAGAACCAATTCGGTATTGTCTTAGTCAACTATTGGTAAAAATCACATGAGATTATATAGGTGAGAATGTAGTTCATATGGTTCTATACAAATAAATAGGGAGATATGCATGTTTAAGAGGTGTGGAATTAGAGGAATTTAGGGTGACAAATTAAAGTCCCTTATTTTGTTTGATGTGAAAAGTTTTGCTATGTGATGTTAACCCCCAAGTGGACGGAGAATAGGGAACTCTAGAGTGAGAGCTAGTATCTTCCCTGCCTAACCCATCTACAAGATTTCAATTCATCAAATTAACCTATGATCTTTATAGAACTAATTAAGGTTAAAGAACATAATTGCTCCTATTTCTCACAATGTCTCTTGCTACTTATTTTTCTTCAACACATGTTACTAATTTCTTTACATGAGGAAGAGTATTTTTAATATATCTAACCCCATTTCTAATTTTCTTTAAGTATTTTAGTTTAGGATTATAAGCAATATTGTAGTGATAATTGAAGGATATAATCAAAACCAAACTTTTATTGACCTTCCAAGCTAAGGAGTGTTATTGGAGACTAGAACTTCTCTTGAAAGTCGTTGTGATATACTGTGATCTCCATGGGATCAATATTTGGGGCTTAATCAGAAAGCTCTGCATTACTTGATAACGATACGCATACTTACATAAAATCCCTACTATTTAAAGACAAAATTGAAATCTTACTTTGTTTTGGAATCAAATTTTTGGCACCGTTGTATAGGAGGAAATTTAAATAAGAAAATTAATGGATTAAACTCTTGTATAATGTAATCGAGGGTCAAGTTTTTGGCACCGTTGTCGAGGATCGCAACAGTTGATCTTGACTTTTTGGAGGAAATTAGTTGAAGTATTTTGTCTTAGACATGGAAAATTGTAGTGTCGTAAAAACTGTATTGTGTGAAAAGTATTTTTTGTATAAAAAAGTGTTGTGAAGAAACTGTTTGTGTGAAAAACAGAAAGTTTGTGAAAATGTTTTCTTGTGTTGAAAATATTTTTTGTTTAATTGTTAATGTATTGTATGTTGTGTTATGTATGTGAACTAAAGGATCTTTAGGACATTTGCCTTGTGATCCCGAGTTAGAAAAAATGAAAAAAATCAAAAAACAAAATAGACTTGAAAAATTAGAAATAGAAATGGAAAAGATTCAAGATAATAACTTGGAAAATCATCATATATCATTAAGAGATTATGTAAATCCTATGATAGGTGAAATTCACTCAAGTATACAAATCACTGTCGTAGAAGCTGACTCATTTGAACTAAATCCAGAGACGATCCAATTGGTGCAGAACAACCATTTTGGGGGAAATCCTTCCAAGGATCCCTATTTACACTTATTGTGTTTTCTAGAACTTTGTGCTACATTTTGTTTTAACGGCATGTCAGATGATGTGTTAGACTAAGTCTTTTTCCTTTCTTACTAAGGGATTAGGCTAAAATGTGGTTATACACATTAGCACCTGGCTCTATTAAAAATTAGGAGTTAACTCAAAAATTCTTAGCTAAGTATTTTCCACCTTCAAGGATTACTAAACTTAGAAATGATATTATCTCATTTTGTCAGTATGAAAGGGAATCAATATACGAAGCCTAGGAAAGATTTAAGGAACTTCTAAGAAAGTGTCCACACTATGCTCTGCTTAATTTGTTGATCATTCAAAGGGTTAGTAGGATCCCTTAGGTCTATAATTGACGCTACCACTGGTGGTTTATGAATGTCAAAACCATTTGATGAAGCGTATGCTTTAATTGAAAGAATGAGAACAAATGAATTTGAATGGCCCTCTACAAAGGTAAATCTTAAAAAGATAGCCAGTGTTCATGAAAAAGATGCTATTGCAATTCTTCCATCTCAGGTTGTTATAATAATAAGAAAGTTGGACCAATTTGGAATGAACCACCCTCAATTTAATCCAGTAAGTGAGGAAAGTTGATTAGGGCATCTGATCAATTCTAACTTATCATATGAGACTTTAAATACCATAAATAACCCGTATTCTAACTTTTACAGCCCAGGTTAGAAGAACCATCCTAATTTTAATTGGAATCATACTACTGGGGGTGGAAACCAATAATGGGAAAATAATCATGCAAATTTTAATGGAAGTTTGAATAATCAGAGTAACACAAACTATAGACCTTCGTATCCACTGGACACTAACAATGATCAACAAATTGAGGATAAGTAGATGTCAATAGAAGAGGTGGTATTGTAAATCGAAAACTAGTTGCAAAGTCAAAATGCTATGACTATAAACATAGAGAATCAACTAGGACAATTTGCTAACTCACCTATCAATAGACCCCAAGGAACACTTCCTAGCAACACTAAGATCAAACCTAAAGAGAATACTAATGAACAAGTATAAGCTGTCTGATTAAGAAGTGGAAGAGAGATAGAGGATGTGGTTAGAAAAGATAGAGAAGCTGTGAGAGAAATAAAGGAAACTAAAAGACCTAAAGAACATGTTTCTAAGGATATGGAAAAAATTATATCTCCAATTAAAATTAATTTAGAAAGAACACCACCTCCATTTCCTCAAAGACTTAGATAGCATGAGTTAGATTAACAATTTTCTAAATTCCTGAAAGTACTGAAGAAGTTAACGATAAATATTCCTTTTGCTGAAGCTTTGGAACAGATGCCCAGTTATGTAAAGTTTATGAAAGAGATAATAAATAAGAAAAGGAAACTTGGGGATTATGAGACAGTTGTATTAAGTGAGGAGTGCAGTGCTATAGTTCAAAAAAAGCTTCCTAAAAGACTTAAAGATCCTTGTAGCTTTACAATTCCTTGTGTAATTAGAGAAAATTTATGTGGAAAAGCTTTTTGTGATTTAGGAGTGAGCATTAATGTGATGCTTCTATCTATATTTAAAAGGTTGGGTTTAGCTGATATTTTCCCCACTACTATAACCCTTCGGTTAGCTGATCAATCTATCATTTATCCAAAAGGGGTTGTAGAAGATGCTCTTGTTAAAGTGGATGAATTTATCTTTCCTTTGGACTTTATTGTACTAGATTTGGAAGGTGATAAAGATAATCCAATTATTTTGGGGAGACCTTTCCTTGCCACTGGACAAGCTATGATAGATGTGCAAAAAGGAGAGTTTTCTATGAATATTATAGAACAGGAAGTAAGTTTTGATGTGTTAAAGATTATGAAATATCTAACTGAGAGAAAAAAAGATGATTGTTATTTTATGGATGAAATTAATTATCTAAGTAAAGACCGTTTCCAACAAAGTTTTGTGAGTAAGTTAACAGATGAGATCGAAATGGACATTTATGATGAGTTGAAAAAGTTATTTAAAGAAGACTGTATGTATATTCAGGAGAGGTGTAAAATGATGGATTTTACTGAAAATAGTAAACTTTTAATTTCATCTGTTGAAAAATCTCAAGAACTGAAGATGAATGTACCCCATACAATTTTAAAGCATACTTATTTAGGGAATTCATCTACATCACTAGTCTTTATATATTTGGATTCAACTCAAGCACAAGAAGAACCTCAATTGAATGATGAAATCAGTAAAAAATCTCCTAAGAAGAGTTATTCAAAATCACTGAAGGACATATTTCATGGAATTTAGACATAAAGAATGAGATTCTGATGCTGGGGTGATCCAACAATTTTAAATATACTTATAAATGTTAGAATTCGACACCACCACTAAAAGATACAAATCCTAAGCAACAGTGCCAAAAACTTGAACAGGAGCATAATTTTAATTTTAGTAATTATTAAATATTATAAACTTTTTATCGCAGAGTTACCTTTAAATGCAAGTATAAGTATCGCTCAAGTAATACAGGGCTCTAGTGGAGTCCTCGTTATCGATCACACAGGGAAAAAATATTAAAGCCTACGGACTAGGATTATATAAACCAAGATAAAATTATAACTAATCAAATTTGCTTAACTGTCACTAATATGTAATCAATAATAAAGTCCTAATATTTAAACTAGTTTTACTAACAAATTACTAATACTACTAAAGTTAAGTTCAAATATATATATATAAGTAAGAATCTTTCTCCTTTGTTAAGATATTTAAGTGAAATGATAATAAGAATTAGTTTTATATGTGTTGTGCCAAATAGGAGCATACCTATTCTTTACCCCTTGGTCCAGGTATAAAGAACATTGATTAATCCTATTGCTTGGTTACTGAAATTACGGCTAGACTGGGAGGATACTGGCTCTCACTTTAGAACTCCTACATTCCCCTCGCCTGAGGGCTAACAATCTACACTTCAGCACCAAACGATAGGACCAAATTGAGGATTTTAGCCTGTCACTCTAAAATCTCCAATTCTACGCCCGATTAATATTATTTCCCTATTTATTTGCACTTTTCCCTTCAAGGATTTACCCGTCTACCTTTCAATGAGAATTTTGATACATACTAGTTAATAAATCTTAGCCCACCGTTAAGTCTTAAAAATTCTTCACAGATTTTAACAATACAAATGACCAATACGTATAATAAAGTAAGTTTAGGTATAGTATCATCACAACTTCTTTATATTTTTTTTTAATAGACTAATTCATTTAATCAATTCATTAAAACATCAAAACTAGGAGAAAGACAAAAAACTATTCAGAATTTATGGAAAGGATGCAATAAAACTTGGATTTCATATAATAAAGTAAAGTTCTACAAACTATAATAAATAAACACTACTTATCTCAAATTCCTCCCCAAGCAAACTCTTTGAAGTTCCTCTGGATTTCTTCCTTTCTTATAGCACACAGAATTCTCCTTCGAAATGGTAATGCAGAAGAGATATCTCACTTCCCTTTCAATCTTACAAACCCTCGAAGAATTCCTCACAAAATCTCTATTTGAACTCACTACTCACTAATAACTACACTAATGACTCACTAATAAACTCTTTAGAACACCTTGGACTCATTAGTAATCACATAGGATACGTGTAGGAGACACTTTTTTCGGCCTAATTTCGTTTATTTTAAAGTTGTAGAAGAGTCTCAAAAGGATTTGCAGGCACCCTTTCGAAAAACATCCACATTTGACGTATTTCTGGAAAAATTCGTCGATTTTGCCATCGGTAGCCTCAAGCGCTCCGTCAGTGGCCTTCTAGAAACAGAATTTTTTAAACAGGCCCCGCCGTCGGTGGCTTCAATCTCCGTCGTTGGTGGCCTTCCTTGTAATTAATTCTGAATGCTTAGGAAAACCACGCCGTCAGCACCATCGACCTCGCCGTCGGCGCCCTAGGTCAATTTTGCATAATTTGGTCCTTTTTGCTCCAAAATCGCTCTTTTTGCATATTTTTGCTCCTTTGTCCTTAAATCTTCATACTGTAGAAAAACACAAAAAATACTCTTCTTTAAAGTGCAATATCATCAAAATCAGTATAAAATAGGCATGAAAATCTTAACCTTTTTTCCTTGGCTCAAAATCCCCCAAACTTAACTATTACTTGTCCTCAAGTAATCATTAATACTACATAAAAGTTATGATTCGTTGTGGTAAAGTTTTAATTCAAAATTACTATATTTTCGATTTAAATAAATAATGTAGTAAGAATTCCTAGAAAAATTTTCAAATAGTTTGATTAATTCTGTAGGTATAAGGCTATCTAGTCATCAAGTTTCAGAGTTCTAGTCTTTTATTCATTTCAAGAATGACTATATATTGCAATATCAGTTCACTTAGAGTATTCAGAAGATAGGAAATTCATGAAGAAACTTTAATTAAGAAAACTAATCATACATATAAATTTAGAAAAGCTTTTAGTTTTCCCTTTAGGTTAATCCAAGTGAAGCCAAATTTTGATAAGGCATATCTTCAAGCTTCTCCTCACTTATTTTCTTTTCTTTTTCTTTTCCTTTTTTTTTTCAGGGATTGTTTTTCAATCCTTTTTCTTTTTCTTTTTCTTTTCAAGTAAGGATTACTATATCTGGATAGCCTGTTAATAATTTTGAACTTTACTCTTCTTTTCCTAAATTTGAAACATTCAAACATTCTTTACCTTATATGTACTTCTTAGTTTTTACATTATTTGAATCTCAATCCTTTCTTTCTCAACTAAATTCCTAAGATCTCAATATATCAAAATATAGTTTTCTTTACTTTAATTAGTTTAGTATAGTCTTATCCCCTTATACTAAATATCGTAATTTACAAAATTAATTTTCATTATAAAAATATTTCCTTAAATCTTTTACAATATTTAGATAAAATCTAAACATAGTTATCTAAATTAAATTTTATCACAAAAATCATGTAATAATTTTTGAAAATATATTATTTGAGAACATATAGTAGTTAAGATTTTCTTTCCTCCCCCAAACTTAAAACTTTTTATAAATAGAAATAGTAAATGGGTGAAAGAAAAATTCTAAATATAAAATTCATACCTTTGCACTTTAGGCATTTTTGTCTTTTTGAAATTTGTAGGTTCTTCTCAAAATTTCTAACTTCAAGTGACCTGTAATATTTAAAAACCTTTCTACACACATAATTTTATAAAAATTTGTTGGGGTAATGAAATTTTAAAACAAGTATATAAAACTGAACATCAAACAAAAAATAACTAACTATACTACACAAGACATGCATTTGACAACACAAAAGAAACAGTTCACTATTTTAAGCTAAACAGTTCATAATTACAATTACAATCACAAATATCACAAGCATCCAGAATGCATACTACAAAACTATCACAAATCACATAAAATAAAGCATACTCCACAAAATACAATATAAAAGTACTACAAAAAAAAACAAAAACAAACACATGCACATACAACACATCACTATCAAATCATCAAGCATCCAAATCCCATGGAATATCTTCATCACCTTAGTCAGCAAGAGGATTGGGTTGATATTGAGTATACCTGTGGCACTCTAGAAAAGTTACATCTGGCTCTCCTTGGTAGTATCAAGCCTAAGCATCATAATAAGTCTCAAAATTTGAATGCCTCTGAAGATACTCACTATCATGATCATGTCTTCTCTCTAGCCCTGCAATCTTATGATCAATTCTATCCAGCTTTTCATCCAATAGTTCAAAACTTTTCCTCTGCAGTGTCATGTCATTCATGAGATCATACAAAGTAGGGGGACTATAGGCAAAAGGGTCATAACTAGTAGAAGGGATGTCTCTACTAGTAGAAGGTTCTTTGCTCCTACTCCCTGATCTCCATTCTTCATGGGATGTATAAGTCTTAATATTTCCTTTACTAATGGGTATCATAGGATAAACCCATTCCTCAACATTCCTTGCTTCAACTCCAGATAGTTGACAAAGTACATAAATGAGGCTAAGATGCCCTAAATATCCACTTGTCTCAATCCTCGTAGTAGCCATAATATTCTTATAGATTATTCTCCCCACATTAATGCTTCGGTTGTTCTGAATACAAAAATTTAGAACAACTCTCACTCTAGAGACTTCAGTATGATGGTAAGTCGGTAGTAGATTTGAACAGATGAAATAATGCCATGCCTTAGCATTGGCACTCATCATGGACAATGGAAAGTTAATTCGTTCACAATTTTTAATTTTACAAACACCTTTCCCATCAGTGAGAAAGTCAATAACATCGTTCAACTGACCTTCCATTGTTCTAAATGTTTCAAACTCGCTAGAAAAAAAATCGCGAAGCTCGTAAAAAGTGTTAATGCGATTAACATTAAATTCAACAGAAAATCCTCTTACTTAGACTGATACGTCCTCAAGTTCAGTAAGATTGGAGTAGAACTCTCTAACAACGTCAATAACAGCCTTGTTAGTTGCATAGCAAAAGTTCTCCCATCCTCTTTCTCTGATTACTCTTTTTACCTCTCCTCCAGGATTCATGAAAACTCTATCTTGTATACACTTTTTACTTTTGTAGACTGAATCATACCTCGCTTGTGCTTTGCATTCATGAATCCAGTTTCATCAAATTCAAGTCTTCTCTTTTGCCTTGGAGCCATAGTTCGATTTATCAAATCACAAAAATTCCAAACTAATCTCCAAAATAACAATACAATGACTTCTAAAGGGGGTTTAAAATAACCAAAATCAATTTCCATAAATTCCTTCCAAGTCTTTTCTCCACATTTTAATTTTTCCAAAATTTCTTAATGTGGAAGAAATTCATGGTGAAAATAAAAAATTATTACATATGAGTGAAGTTCTTACCAAGGGAAGATGAAATCTGGTGTTAGATTTTGTTGAAATCGCTGCAAATCTAAGATCTCTTAAGCCCTAGGTCAACTTTTTGGCTAAAAAGGGAAAGAAGATGATGAATAGTGGCATTTGATCGGTCAAATTCACGGTAAATAGGTATTTTTTACGATCGCACTGTCGGCGAGCTCGTTTGCGATATCGGTAGGCTCTATGGAATTAAATCCTATTCTTTTCAGGAAAATCGCGCCCTCAGTGGCCTTGAGCGCGCCGTCGGTGAGATTCTCAAAAATTGATCATTTTTCAATTTTTTGCTATTTCGATCAATTTTAAGCCTCGTAGTCATCTGTTCGATCCTTTTTATCATCTATTTTAAGTGATTAAGTGATGTATTAACACAAATAAATGTTCACACAAGAAAAATTCACGTTTATATGTTAAATCCAAGCGTTTGCAACACACAATACATAACACACATAAGTAGGTATTCTTTCAACCTAAATCCATCTAATCAGCGTCGCAATCCAAACCACAACACTTTAAACACTGAAAACAAACATTTCACATTTAATCTCATCTGTACTGAGATTAAAAAGCAAACTAAAGAAATCAAACATACACAAATACAAACATTTTTGAAATCTAACACAACATAATCAAGTCTACTACTCTTCAGAACTAGTGCTAGTCTCTCTTCTGATATCATCCATTGCTTGAACGTGGAGGAACAGGTTGTAAAAAGGTCAGTATGGGAATTCTTCAGTTGAATCTTCATCAATAGCACCAAACTCGCATCGAATTTCCCTGTATGATCAGAATTTTCTTTCATTCTCCAATTGATATGATCGAAGAAATATGAAATGTTGCTAACTATTCTTGTTAGATTTTGTACCTGATTCTCCAGATTCTTGATTTTATGCAAGAGCATTGGTGTCTTGTCTACTACTAATGGTTGAACTGGAATAGAATTCTGCAATGCTTGATCTATAATCAAGCCTACATCACTCTCTCCATCATTGGCTCGGAACATCGACTTGGGTCTAATGGTTTATAGGGTAGTAGTATCTTCTCCCAAACTTTGTACGAAACTTGAAACAAACTGCAAATCGAGAAAATTGTTAAAGGATGTCCAAGCCCTTGGGATGATCCTTGAACGATCAGGCCATAAACAGATTTCATAATAATTGATCCAATATCAATGGGCCATCCCATTTGAATGCAGTAGTTCAGAATTGCACTTTCTTTTGTGACTTTGCCAATTTTCATCATTGGCAATAACTTCGTAGAGATGAAAAAGTGCCAATGTTTCGAAACATGATTTAATAGAGTTGCAGAGAAACTATCATACCCGTTCTTTCTAACTTCCCAGTCATCGGTTTCGTCCATCAAATATTGGTATATTTCATTCATCTTTTCTATCATCGGCACAAAATTCAAATAATAACAGACTTGAACATTCTCAAGCATATACAACTCATTAATTCTTCCAGAATTGAATGTAATCCACCTACCTTGCACATAAATGCTTCCTTGGTTGATTCCATGTAAATTGGTGTAGAATTCTTTAACCACTGGAACGACTACTGCGGCAGTACTGTAGTAAAACACTTCCCATTTTCTCCACACAATCATTTCTTCAATTGGTGTCGAAGGATTACTTTGTCCTCTACTAACAAATCCTCGTTCTTTAATCAATCTTTTCTTCGAGATTACCTTGTTGAAAAGGCACTGCGCCTCCGCACTGACGAAATTTCTCCGGTTGTACACTTAAAATATTGGGTTATCAATAGAATTGGAAGCCATTTGAGGAGGATTTGAGAGAGTATCAATTCGTTTTTGGGAGTTTGGAGTGTTTAGGAACCATCCATAGTACATTATAGAGGTTGAATTCGCTAAAACAGCCAAAAACCGTCAATTTGAACACGAAAAATTGCCCAATCGCCGATCCCGGTGTCGGCGGCCTCGAAGGCACCGTCGGACAGCCTTATGCAATTAAATACTAGATTTCTCGGGAAAACCCTGCCATCAGTGGCTTCGAATGCGTCGTCGGCGCCCTAGGCAAAAATTTGCATAAAAACGCCATGATCCAATATGTTCCAAATTTTCTCTATGGATTCAAATTCTATGATAATCAAAGGGTAAATATGAGTAGTATGACTTGGTATTACTACAAATTAATAATAATTTCAAACAAACACACAACTATTTAAACATAACTATGGGTTGCCTCCAATAAAGTGCTTGGTTTAATGTCGTCAACACTACCTATTTAGGTGTTATTCAAGTTGACTGAGCATTAAAACCTCTTTGAAATTTGGTCTTTTACCTTCAAAATATGATTTTAATCTATGTCCATTTATTTTAAATCTATTCCTAGTCTTAGGATCTTCAATTTCAATTCCTCCATAAGTATAAACTTGAGTCACAATAAAGGGTCCTAACCAACGAGACTTCAATTTCCCAAGAAATAATTTCAACCTTGTATTGTAAAGCACAATATCTTGCCCTGGTTCAATGTTCTTTCGATTAATCTTCTGATCATGTCTTAATTTCAGTAGTTGTTATAAATTCTATTGTTATTGTAAGATTCATTACTTAATTCTTTTAATTCATTCAATTGCAACCTTCTCTTCTCACCAGCATTTTTCAAATTATAATTGAAATTTTTAATCTCCCAATATGCTTTATGCTCCAATTCTACTGGTAAGTGACAAGTTTTTCGATATATAAGCTTGTAAGGAGTCGTACCAATTGGAGTTTTATAAGCAGTCCTGTATGCCCATAATGAAGTATCTAGTCTAACATACCAATCCACTCTATTAGGATTTACACTCTTTTCTAAAATTTGTTTGATCTCACGATTAGAAACTTCAGCTAAACCACTAGTTTGAGGATGATATGCAGTAGAGAATTTATGAACAATACTAAACTTTTCTGCCAATCTATGAATAAATTTATTCCTAAAATGGGATCCTCCATTAGTGATAATCACTCTCGGCATACCGTATCTTGTGAATATGTTTTTCATTAAGAATTTTGAAACACTTTTAGCATCACAACGAGGTAAATCTTGTGCTTCAATCCATTTTTATACATAATCAACCACAATCAAAATATATAGGTTCCCGAAAGAAGGAATAAATAGTCTCATGAAATCTAATCCCCAAACATCAAAAATCTAAACTTTTAATATTAAATTCATAGACATTTCATTTCTTCTAGATATATTACCTACTCGTTGGCATCTATCACATGTTTTGATATATCTGTAAACATCTCTAAAAAGTGTGGCCAATAAAATCTAGCTTGTAAAATTTTATATGTAGTTTTATCAATCCCAAAATGTCCTCCAAAATCAGAATCATGACATTTTTGAATAATCTGTTCAATTTTGTCAGAAAGCACACATCTCCTAATAATAAGCTCATTACATTATTTATATAAATATGGTTCATCCCAAAAATATGATTTTGAATCATGAACAAATTTTTTCTATTGTTGCAATGTTAGCATGGGTGGCAAAATATCAATTACTATATAATTTACTATGTCAGCATACCAAGGTATTTTCCAGTCCTTAATATTATAAATTTTTTCATCAGGGAAACTTTCTATTATTTCATTGTTGGCATCAGATATTTCATGATATTCAAGTCTCAACAAATGATCATTAATTTGATTTTCAATTCCTTTTCTATCAGTCACCCCAAAATCAAATTCTTACATTAAAAGTACCCATCTAATTAATCTTAGTTTAGTGTCCTTTTGCATCAGATATTTAATAGTTGAATGATCAGTATGCACAATACATTTAGTTCCAATTAAATATGATCAAAATTTATCAAAAACATACACAGTAGACAGTAACTCTTTTTCAGTAATTGTATAGTTAATTTGAGCATCATTAAGAGTTCTACTAACATAGTATATAACCTTAAAAATCGTATCATATCTTTGACTAAGAACAGCTCCAATAGCATAATCACTAGCATCACACATTAGTTTGAATGGTTTCTCCCAATCAGGTGCAACTATTGTAGGTGCCATGATTAATCTTTCCTTTAATAATTCAAAGGCATTCAAGCATTCTTCTGTAAATTCAAATTTCTTTCTTTTTCTAAAAGTTGGCATAGATGTTTTCTAATTTTTGAAAAAAATTTAATATAGTGCATGTACTTCTTACCCCTCTCGCTGTAGTAGGAGGTGGTAATTTAGCTATTACATGAATTTTCGCAAGGTCTACTTCAATGTCATTTTCTGAAATATTATGTTTTAATATAATTCCCTCTGCAACCATAAATTGATATTTCTCCCAATTTAAAACTAAGTTAGTTTTTTCGTATAGCTCCAAAACTTTTTCTAGATGATTAAAGTATGCGTCAAATGATGTTCCAAACACAGATAAATCATCCATAAATACTTTTATTCCATTATCTATTAAATTAATAAAAATAGACATCATACATCTTTGGAATGTTGCAGGTGCATTACATAGTCCAAAAGGCATTCTTATAAAAGCAAAAGATCCATAAGGACTAGTAAAAGTGGTTTTCTCTTGATCCTCAGGAGCAATAGGTATCTGATGGTAACCAGTATATCCATCTAAAAAACAATAATACTTGTGTCCAGCAAGTCTATCCAGCATTTGGTCTAAGAAAGGAAGAGAAAAGTGATCTTTCCGAGTGGCGGCATTTAATTCTCGATAATCAATACAAATACGCCATCCAGAAACTTTTCTGATAGGTATTAATTCATCATTTTCATTTTCTTCAAAAGTTATTCCTCCTTTCTTGGGAACACAATGAATTGAACTTACCCAAGTACTATCCAAAATAGGATATATAATTTCAGCATCTAACCATTTTAAAATCTCTTTTTTAACTACCTCTTTCATTATAGGGTTTACTCTCCTTTGAGGGTCAATTCTTTGTTTATGTTCTTCATTTAATAATATTCCGTGCATACAAATCGAAAGACTAATTGCTTTTATATCAGCTAGATTCCATCCAAAAGCCCTTTTATAATTTTTTAATGTATCCATTAATTTTTGTTCTTGAATTTCATTTAAGTCTGAGGATACAATTGCTGGTAATGTTGAAAACTCTCCTAAAATACATAATTCAAATGAATTGGAAGATTCTTTAATTCAATATCAGGGAGTTTTACGATAGATGGAGTTAATATTTCATTTTTTGATGCAGTTGAATTGAGTGTTTCATATCCTTCCTGAATATAATCAGCTTCTTCACTTTTAATTTCTTCAAAATTATCTTTTTCTTCCTCTTCTTTTTCTTCATAATTTTTCTTGAAATATTCTTTGCATAGATAATCACATATATCCATTCTAAAACATTCATCATCTTTTTCAATTGATGGATATTTCATTGACTTTGAGATGTTAAAGGTTACTTCTTGATCATTTACTCTCATTATCAATTGCCCTTTTTGAACATCTATCATAGCACTTCCTATAGCTAGGAATGGTATTCCTAAAATGATTGGAATTTCTATATCTTTTTCCATATCTAGAATGATAACATCTACAGGAAAACTAAACTTATCAACCATGACCAAAACATCTTCTACAACTCCCTTAGGATGTGTAATAGATCGATCAGCTAACTGTAGAGTTACAGAAGTTGGTGAAATCTCTCTAATTCCTAACCTTTTAAAAGTTGATAGAGGCATCAAATTTATGCTAGCTCCCAAATCACATAATGCTCACCCATAAAATTTTTCACAAATATCACATAGGATAGTGAAACTACCAGAATCTTTATGTTTTTCAGGATGTTTTCTCTGAATTATAGCACTACACTCTTCACTGAGTTTAACAGTCTCATGATCTAGTAACATCCTCTTTTTGTTGAGTATATCCTTC
This sequence comes from Papilionanthe hookeriana x Papilionanthe teres, assembly GCA_022702705.1. Classification (NCBI taxonomy): domain Eukaryota; kingdom Viridiplantae; phylum Streptophyta; class Magnoliopsida; order Asparagales; family Orchidaceae; genus Papilionanthe; species Papilionanthe hookeriana x Papilionanthe teres. The sequence goes on from CM040422.1 coordinate 39,394,170, forward strand.
ATATATTTAACATAATTAGGCATTTGTTCTAAAGCTTCAATAAAAGGAATATTTATTGACACTTTTTTCAAAATGTCTAAGAATTTGGCAAATCTTTTTCCTTTATCTTGTTGCTTTAATCTTTGAGGAATGGTGGAGATGGTTTTTCAACAATAATTTTCATAGATTTCAGAGGAAAATCAGGATATAACTTTCGTTTTCTCCTTCAGTTTCTTCATTTTCCTTTTTTAATTACAGTTTCTTTTTTAATTCTAATTTCCAACTCTTTTCCACTTCTCAATTGAATAGCTTTGATTTGTTCTTTTTCCTTGATCTTTAGGATTTACTTCAACATTACTAGGTAAAGTTCCAACAGTTCTATTGCTTAATGCAGAAGCAATTTGCGCTAATTGGTTTTCTATGTTTTTAATAGCATTTCCATGATTTTGTAATTGATTACCCATATTCAAAACTAATTCTTCCATAGACAACTTCTTCTCCTTAAATTGGGAATTATTAAAAAAACCTAGTGGATTAGAAGGTCTATAATTGGATTTACTTTGATTGTTTATATTTCCTAATGGGTTTACTAGATTATTCCCCCACTGAGGATTAACAGGGTTATTTTGATTATTCCAATTAAAGTTTGGATTATTTTTCCAACCTGGATTATAATAGTTTGAATACTGATTATTTTGTCTATTATTTATCGCATTTATAGTTTCATATGAAGATTGAGCATCTATGATTTGTCCTAATGAATTTTCTTCTAACACTGGAGGTGTTTGAGAACGATTCATTCCGTATTGATCTATTTTCTTTGAAAGAACAGCAGGTTGAGAAACTATCATAGTTAAAGCATCAGAATCATGAATACTGGCTACTCTCTTAGGATTTACCCTTTCACCAGGCCATTGAAAATTGTTGGTAGCCATTTCTTCTATTAACACAAAAGCTTCTTCAAAAGGTTTAGACATTAGTGATCCACCAGCAGCAACATCTATTATAGATCTAAGAGATCCTACTAATCCATTAAAAAATGTTTAAATAATTAACCAATCTGGTAAAGCATGATGTGGAAATTTTCTAATAAGTCCTTTAAATCTTTTCCAAGATTCATATATCGATTTTCCCTCATACTGACTAAAAAATTTGATATCGTTTCTAAGCTTAGTAGTCTTAGATGGTGGAAAATATTTCAAAAAAAATTTTTGTGAATGTTCTCCCCAAGTTCTAATAGATCCAGGTGCTGATCAATTTAACCAAGCCTTAGCCTTATCCCTTAGAAAAAAAGGAAAGAGTCTAAGTCTGACAGCATCATCCAACACTCTAAGAAACTTGCAAGATGTAAATTAAAATCTTCATTTGAAGTTCCACCAAATTGATTGTTTCATACCATTTGGATAATTACAGGTTTAAGCTCAAATGAATTAGCGGTTACATCAGGATTTTGGATAGTTAAGTGAAATTCATCTAATGTAGGGTTAGCATAATCTCTTAATTGTCTAGATTGATGTTCATTTTCTATTCTTTGGTTATTTATGTTATTTTCCATTGTTTAAAAATTTATAGATTCTTTTCTTAGTTTTCTAATTCTCCTAACAGTGCATTCTAATTCTGAATCGTAGGGTATAAGACTTTTAGAACCAAATTTGTGCATACAATTGGAATTAGTTCACAATAAAATAATTAACTAAATAAGTTGCAATTCTATAAAGGTATTCTAACAGTCCAAAATTGTATGTTACTTTAATTATGTTATTTCCTCGGCAACGGTGCCAAAAACTTGATCCCGCGATTTAAAATATGTTTATAAATATAAAAATTTGACACCACTGCTAAAAGATAAAAATCCTAAGCAACAGTGCCAAAAACTTGATCAGGAGTGTAATTTTAATTTTAGTAACAATTAAATATTATAAACTTTTTATCACAGAGTTACCTTTAAATGCAAGTAACGTATCACTCAAGTAATACAGGGCTCTACTGGAGTCCTAGTTATCGATCCCACATGGAAAAAGAATTAAAGCCTATAGGATTATATAAACCAAGATAAAATTACAACTAATCAAATTTGCTTAACTGTCGCTAAGATGCAATCAATAAAAAAGTTCTTATTTTTAAACTAGTTTTACTAAGAGATTGCTAATACTACTAAAGTTAAGTTCAAATATATATATAAGAAAGAATCTTTCTCCTTTGTTAAGATATTTATGTGAAATGATAATTAAAATTAGTTTTATATGTGTTGTGCCAAATAAGTGCATACCTATTCTTTACCCTTTGGTCCAGGTATAAAGAAAATTGACTAATTCTATTTCTTGGTTACTGAATTTGCGGCTAGGCTGGGAGGATACTGGCTCTCTCTTCAGAGCTCCCACATTCGCCTCGCCTGAGGGCTAACAATCTACACTTCAGCACCCAAATGATAGGACTGAATTGAGGATTTTACCCTATCACTCTAAAATCTCCAATTCTACCCCCGATTAATATTATTTCTTTATTTATTTTCACTTCTTCCTCCAAGGATTTCCCGTCTACCTTTCAAAGAGAACTGTGATACATACTAGTTAAGAATTTTTAGTCTACGGTCATGTCTTAAAAATTCTTCACAGATTTTAACAATACAAATGGCCAATTCGTATAGTAAAGTCAGTTTAGGTATAATATCATCAAAACTTCTTTATATTTTGTTTAATAGACAAATTCTTTTAATCAATTCACTAAAACATCAAAACAAGGAGAAAGCCAGAACAACTACTCAGAATTCATGGAAAGGATGCAATAAAACTTGGATTTCATATAATAAAGTGAAGTTCTACAAACTATAATAAATAAACACTACTTATCTTGAATTCCTCCCCAAGAAAACTCTTTGAAGTTCCTCTGGATTTTTTCCTTTCTTACAGCACACGGAATTTTCCTTCGAAATGGCAAATGTAGAAGAGATATCTCACTTCCCTTTCACTCTTACAATCCCTTGAAGAATTCCTCACAAAATCTCTATTTGAACTCACTACTCACTAATAACTACAATAATGACTCAATAATAAACTCTTTAGAACACTTTGGACTCACTAGTAATCATGTAGGAGACGTGTAGGAGACACTTTTTACAGCCTAATTTCGTTCTTTTTAAAGTTGTAAAAGAGTCTCTAAGGGTTTCGTAGGCACCCTTTCAAAAATCGTCCACATTCGATGTATTTCTGGAAAAATCCATCTATCCCGCCGTCGCAGGCCTCGAGCGCACTATCGGTAGCCTTCTAGAAATAGTACTTTTTAAACAGGCCCCGCCGTCGATGGCCTCGATCTCTGTCATCGGTGGCCTTCCTTGGAATTAATTCTAAACTCTTGGAAAAATCACGTCGTCGGCGCCTTCGACCTCGCTGTCGGCGTCCTAGGTCAATTTTGCATAATTTGGTCCTTTTTGCTCCAAATTCGCTCCTTTATGCATTTTTGCACTCCTTTGTCCTTAAATCTTCATACCTACAGAAAAACACCAAAAACACCCTTCTTTAAAGTGCAATATCATCAAAATCAGTATAAAATAGGCATGAAAATCTTAACGTTTTTTTCCATAGCTTGTATATGCTTTCTGGTAGTAGCAGGCTGACGAGTCTGTTACGACTTAGTTCTTAACTGGAGCTAACCATTACCTTAAATCATGTAAAGTTTGGACATTGACCACTCCATGTCAACTCTATTACTTCCTTTATCTAACTTTGTCTTTACTGAGTAAGGTCATAAACTTACTTAGTGAACAACATCTGGATGAACTGCACTACTTTTATTTACCAGATTGTGTATACCTTAAACTCAGAGTAAACCTGAAATTGGAAATACAAGAGTTTTTATAATAGGGGAATTTTCGTCCAAGGGTGGTAACCATATAAAAAAAAATTATAATACACCCATGTTATTAGTGTAGTTTCTTCCGTTAGAAATTGAAAGGAGGGGAAATGTGAGTAGAAGGGAAATCAAATTAACCTTAGTTGTTGTTTGTTTATGGAATCTATAAGTCTTGTAATGGAGTTTGTATGTCTATGTTTGTGAGTCAATTAAAATGAGTCATTGGAGACAACATAACTTATCTTAATATTTTAAACTTGTTAGCATCTAGTAATTCCTTTATAAAGTTTAAAATTTGTTCCTGTTCAATCTTAAGTTTGTACTTGCTCTACAATTTAAAATTCCTTTATAGTGTTATGTCAAGAATGTTTAGGCTAGATTTAATTTCTACTGCAAACTTCTACCAAGTGCTATTTTTTTATATTTTTGTAGGATGTGTTGTGAATTGTAAAAGTGATCTTTCTCTGCAACATATTTTTGTACTTATTGTTACACATGTTTGAGAGTTTAAGTTTTTTTTGGGGGGGGGGGGAGAAGAAAAATGTTTCAAATTGAAACCTTACTAGTATTCAAAACTACTATAAATAAGTTTGTATTTCATTGCAAATGATTATTGTTATGTGGAGTAAGCTTAAGGATGTTAGAATTTTAAGTATATAAGTTGAGTAAGAAAACTTAGTTGATATTTTTAGTGAAAAGGGTGAACCTAGAGTTAATGATACTTAGTGGAGAACATGGGAAAATGAATAACTATCTTCAGTAGAAAGAAGTGTATTTTTTAAAAAAACTAAGGATTCTTAGAATTTTTATTTTCAAACATTTAAGGCTCTTTCAGAAAGTATTTTAAAAAATACATCTTTTCAAGTGAAGGAAAGTAATAAGTTTTATGTTTAGAGGAGGATAGTGGAATTCAAAATCATTTAAGAACTTCTCCAGATATAGTATACCTTACATATATAAAAAAAAGAAAAGAGAAAAAAAAAGGATCAAAAAGATCCAAAATAAAAATTGTGACGAGAAGCTTAAGGAGAGGTCCTAATCAAAAGTTGGTTTGACTTGAGTCTTTCTAAAGTAAATAACTTAGAAAAATCCTAAGCTTTGTTTTTATACTTATATTAGTTAAATTATTTTTAAAAGAGTTCTTAAGTCTAGAAAGTAAAGTTCAAAAGATCCGAAGTTTGAAAAATCGACATATTTTTCTGAATTAGATAGGAAAACAAATTACCAAGTTTGATGATAAATATCTTAGAGCCTGGGCTAGTTTGATTCACTAAAAGTTCTTCTAGGTTGAAATATCCATTTTTAGAATAAAATTTTAGCAATTCTAAAGGGTAATCTACAAAAATTATTTTAAAAGTGTAGTATTACTTGAGGACAAGTAATGTTTAAGTTTGGGGGATTTTGATCAACCTTAAAATATACTACTCTTTATGTTATATTTTATAATGATATTGCACTTTAAAGGTATGTTTTCTTGTGTTTTTGGTTTTAGGTACATCAAATTGAAGAATTTGGAGTGGTTGGAGCAAAGGGAACAAAAATGGACCAAAATGGAGTATACCGGAGCAAAACTGGTCAAACCAGACATTTATGTACTTGTTTCTGGTGCCTAAGCGCCACCAGGCAGTGGCGCTTATGAGCCAAACCATCAGCATATAGCAGCCAGTTGCGGTTTATAGCAAAACTTCTTCAATATACATTAGATTTAGACAATTTTAGAAGCGTTGCAAAGTGTGTCTCATGCGGAATTAGTTGGTAATGATAAAATAAACTTTCTAGAAGATTTTAGGTTAGTTTGAAGGATTTATTATGTAAATATGTGTCTCATTAAGACATCCATTTGAAGATTCATTGAATGAGGACTCTTTTTAAAGAGACACTTAGCTTCTCTTGGGAAATTATAATTAGGGCTTGGAATCACTTTAATAAGGGGATTAAGAGAAGGAGGAGAAGATTAGAAGAGGAGAAGAAGGCTTGAAGAAGAAAAAGTTCACTTCGACATCAGCCCCAAGTGGGGGCAACCAAGTGAGAGAGAAAGAGAGAGTGTGAGAATTTCTTCTTTTCTTTTCACTTAGTTCTTGGACAGGATTACAAGGAGATTGACTTTTCTATACAAGGAGAGTTTGATTTCCATCAAAGATATGTATTTTCATTGTATTTTGATTTGAATATAGTAGTTTGTTTGTACTATGTTAAAGATTTGTTCAATGAAAACTTGTTGTTGTTTCTCCATGTGTAGTGAGTAGTTTTCTTTACTCTTCCCTCTTACAATGAATTAGTATGCATGTGTAGGATATAGAATTGAGTAGAGATAGAATATATTGTGATGATTTTACTTTGATCTTCATTTACATGTAAACTTGATCAACTTGCATGTTAAAATCTGTTGTGAGAACATGTAAGAACCAATGCAGTATTGTCTCAGTCAACTATTAGTAAAAATTGCATGAGATTATATGGGTGAAAATGTAATCCATATGGTTGATAGCAAATAAATAGGGAGATATGAATGTTTAATAATGCTGAATTAGAGGACTTTAGGGTGACGGACTAAAGCCTCTAATTTGGTTTGATGTGAAAAATTTTGTTATGAGATGTTAACCCCCATGTGGAGGGAGAAGAGGGAACTCTAGAGTGAGAGATAGTATCTTTCATGCCTATCCCATCTACATGATTTCAAATAATCAAATTAACCTATGTTATTTATAAAATCAAGTAAGGGTAAAGAATTTAATTGCTCCTATTTGTCACAATATCTCTCGCTGCTTGTTTTACTTCTACACATGTCACTAATTTCATTTCACGAGGAAGAGTATTTTTAATATATCCAACCCCACTTCTAATTCTCTCTAAGTATTTTAGTTTAGGATTAGAAGTAGTATTGTACTGATAATTAAAGGATATAATCAAAACCAAACTTTTATCAATTTTCTAAGCTAAGGAGTGTTATTGTAGACTAGAACTTCTCTTGAAAGCCATTGTGATTTACTGCAATCTCCATGGGATCGATATTCGGAGCTTAATCAGAAAGCTCTTTATTACTTAATAACTATACGTATACTTGCGTAAAATCCCTACTATTTAAAGACATAATTGAAATCTTACTTTGCATTGTAATCAAGTTTTTAGCACATTTTTAGAATTTAAAACAAGAAAATTAAAGGATTAAACTCTTATACATTGTAATCAGAGATCACTCCTGAGGATCAAGAGAAAACAACATTTACCGGTCCTTATGGTACATTTGCTTTTAGAAGAAAGTCATTTGGTTTATGTAATGCCCCTACTACATCTCAGAGATGTATGATGGCAATTTTTTGTTTTTTTAATTGAAAAAAGGTATTGAAGTTTTTATGGATGACTTTTTAGTGTTTGGAATTTCATTTGAATCATGTTTAGAACATCTATCAAAAGTTCTTAAGCACAGTGATGAAACTAATTTATTCCTTAACTGGGAAAAATGTCAATTTATGTTAGCAGGAGGAATTGTTTTGGGACATCGTATATCAGAAAAAGGTATGGAGGTAGATCCTGCAAAAATTTAAGTGATTGCTATTTTCCTTGCCCAACTAATGTTAGGGGAATTATCTTTTGAATTAATTTGTGATGCAAGTGATTATGCTATTGGAGTTATTTTAGGTCAGAGATATGATAAAATTTTTAAAGTGATCTACTATGTTAGTAAAACTCTTAATGAAGTTCAAACTAATTATACCACAAATGAGAATGAATTATTAGCTATAGTATTTGCCTTCAATAAATTCAGATCATATTTAATTGGAACAAAATGTGTGGTGCATACTGACCATTATGTTGTTAAGTATTTAATGAAAAAGAATGATGCAAAACCAAGACTCATAAGATGGATTCTTCTTTTGTAGGAATTTCATTTTGGGTGTTGATACCAAATTGTTGACCATCTGTCTAGGCTTGATAATGAAAAATCTCTCTACTTTGAAGAAGAAATTAATGAACATTTTCCTAAAGAAAAATTTTTCACTATCAATGAGTGGCGTGTTTCATGGTATGCCGACATTGTAAAGTTTATTGTCAGTGATATTTTACCCTATGGTTTGACATACGAAGAGAGGAGAAATTTTTATCTGAAGCCAAGACATATTTTTGGGATGACCCATTTTTATATAAACATGGAAAGGATCTGATTATTTGAAGATGTGTGCCTTTAGAAGAAACTTATGAAATTATTCAAAAATGTCATAATTATGATTATGAGGGATATTTTGGTGTTGATAAAATTGCATATAAACCCTACAATCTGGATTTTATTGGCCTACAATTTTTAAGGATGTTAACACATATATTAAAAATAATGATCGATGTCATCGTGTAGACAATATTTCTTGAAGAAATGAGATGCCCCTCAATTATATGTTGGAAGTTGAAATACTTGATATTTGGGGATTAGATTTCATGGGATCATTTATACCATCTTTCAGAAATATATACATTTTCATAGCAGTAGACTATGTATCCAAATGGATTGAAGTTATTGCTTTACCTCAATGTGATGCTCAAAGTGTTGCAAAATTTTTAAGAAAGAATATATTTTCATATTTGGAATTCTAAGAGATATCATAATTTATGGGGAAGGACTTTTTAGAAATGCGATTATGGAAAAGCTAGAAAAGAAATATCATATTATTATCCCCAAACTAGTGGTGTTTTTCAATTATCCAATAATGAAATTAAAAGAATATTGGAAAAATACAGTTAATCCAAACAGGAAGGATTAGTCAATCAAACTGAATTATGCTTTGTGGGCCTATAGAACTACATACATAACTCCTATAGGAATGTCCCCATAAAGACTAATTTTTGGGAAAACTTTTCATTTACCTGTTAAACTTGAGTATAATGCATAATGAGCTATTAAAGAGTTCAATTATAATTTCAAAGATGCTATTGAAAAGAGATTGTTGCAATTAAATGAGCTTGAAAAAATAAGGAATGAATCTTATGAAAATGCTATGATTTATAAAGAGAAGATGAAGTTATGGCATGATTGAAAGATTCTTACTAAAAATCATGAGCCAGGATAGCATGTTTTGTTATATAATGCTAGATTGAAAATATTTGCTGGACAACATACATCCAGGTGGATGGGTCCATTAATTGTAATGATGTTTTATTCTTATGGAGATGTGAATATTAAAGATCCTAAGACTAGAAAAGTATTTAAAGTTAACGGTCATAGACTAAAACCCTTTTTTTCAGTCGATCAATTTGATGATAATCTGATGTTGGGGGTCACTCAGAATAAGCTCTAGGTATGTCAGCCTGAAGACATTAAACTAGCTCTCCGTGGGAGACAACCCATATTTGTCGGTGTGCTTTGCTTCAAGTTTGCTTTGAGTGCTTGTCGGTGCATTTTTGTGGTGTGGTGTTTTATTTTAGGTTGCCCTGTAGAAGCTGTCGGTTACCGGAATTGAGATCTCGTCAACCGCTTCGAAAGGACATCATTTAATTTAATTTATAATTAGATTTAATTTAGGGAAGGAATACAGCTAAACTGATATAATATTCTAATAGTTCAAATAGCCGAGCACTATACCTTAAACCATGCATTTATCCCGAAGAATAAGCACGTTGCTTAACGACACGACTCAATTAAATGAACTAAAAAATTTATGAAATCTATTTGATTTGCTAAACATGTGCTTTGACCGACAGATTTCTCATATCTAATATAGATTAATTAGATAGGGTTTATATTAATGAAGGGTTCATCTTATATTTTCTGTAAGGGCAAGCCCTAATAGTTAACTACATCTTAGATGACCGAAGTCTCCTAAGAAAACTCTTAATTTAGATCAGGAAATATATTTTTTCTAATTAACTTCGAAAGGCTAAGGATTATCAATGAAAGTGACGTAATCGAAATTCAATAGGTGAGTGATTTCAAGCTATGAAATAGTTGTTGTAGGAATCCAAAGGAGGAAGAACTAAGGGAGATCATGGATCCAAGAAGGAGCCTTGGTGACTTCCCAGTCTATCCTATTGTTTGGCTTCAATTTGAGACAAATGATTTTAGTTTCATCCTGTCAATTTTAATTAATTAGGGCTTACACTCACTTGATGTCGATCAAGTGAATAGCCTGGAAGATAGGAGGATTTATGTCTTATTGGATGACAACCTCGGAAACCTATGCGAGTTGGGGCTTATATTGCACTAAGTACAAAGGCCCAAAAGATAAGATGAGGGTTTATGTCGCACTAGGCAGTCTATCTCAAAGTCCTATGACTGGTTGTTTAATTCTAAAAAAAAGATTACCTGAAGTAGACATGTTGTGCTATTGAAGATGGTCGTGCTACACATGGTGTATGCTCTGAGCTCCTTGTTGTTGCAGAATATTTAGTTTAAGAAGTGATAATCAGAGGGATGAGATCAATGTCTTGTTCTGAAAGGTTTAAAATCGAGGTGGCTTAGTTTTTAATTAAAATAAATGTTTAAGTTGATTATGGCGACACCAGTTAGGATCCTATGGTTCCCTCGTTCTGACATCAGCATTTTCGTTGGATTCACTTAGTCTAAATGAATTTGCTAAACTCAACTGAATGAATTCCACACTTTTATTTAGACCGTGGGAAACCCCTTTAGCAATCCGATAGGTTACCTCCTCAGCTTAGCAATTTTGGAAGGAGGAAAATTTTTTTGTAGAAACTTTTGATAAAGCTCTCCTCAAGTTCTAATAGATCCAGGTGATAACGAATTTAACCATGCCTTAGCATTATCCCTTAATAAAAAAGGAAAAAGTCTAAGCCTAATAGCATCGTTTGACACTCCATCATACAAAAAAGTAGCACACAGTTCTAGAAACTAACGAGATGTAAGTTAGGATCTTCATTAGGTATTCCACCAAATTAATTATTCTGTACTATTTGGATAATAGCAGGTTTAAGCTCAAATGAATTAGCAGCAACATCATGGTTTTGAATAGTTATGTAAATTTCATGTGTTATTAGATTAGCATAATCTCTTGATGGTCTTGGTATATTTTCGTTTTGATTTTTTAAGTGGTTCGCCATTTTGTCAGGATTTGCAGATTGTTATTGTTATTTTCAAATTTTTGTAATAGTATGCTCTAACTCGGAATTGTAAGGCACTAAACCTATAGATTTGATACTACGCATGTAAACATAATAAACACACTAACAATAAACAGACACACCCAATTATGACTTGCAATTCAAATATAAGATTTCAAATACTACAAAATTAAATTTTAACAGTCACCTTTTTCTTACCGTACCTTTCTTACCTTACCTCCCAGCAACGACGCCAAAAACTTGGTGCGACTTTTTTAATTTGGCAAAATTTAAGAACTCAGATTTAGATGTATATATATATATATATAATGAATTAGTTTGATAATGAGTCACGGAATTAACACAAGTATACGTACCACTCAAGTAATACAGGGCTCCAGTGGAGTCTTGGATATCGATCCCATAGGGAGGCTTTAATTTTATGGCGTAGCACAGAAATAACTATTCAAATCAGAAACAATTGTAAGTGGTTTAATTTTTAAAATAAAGACAAACAGTTTAAGTTACTATTTCTTCCAAAGCACGTTCTAGACTCTATCAAGTTAAACTAACACATAACTAAATTTATAACAAAGTTCAGTTGCAAGAAAGAGTCTTCCTCTTTTCTAATCTTAATGTGATCATTATTGTGACATAGATCAGTGATGCAAATGTATTATGCCAAATAGGAGCATTCTTATTCTTTACCCCTATTTCAGTGTAAAAAGAATATTGGCTAATCCTACGTTTAGTACCCAAATCTGTGGTTAGGCTGGGAGGATACTGGCTCTCACTCCAGAGCTTCCACTTCCCTTCACCTAAAGCCTATCTCTCGCTTCAATTTATAAACATTAGGACTAAATTGAGGATTTCAGTCCGTAACTCTGAAATCTCCAATTCTTGGCCCATCAAAGTATATTTATCTATTTATTTGCACTCAATCCCCATGAACTACGTCTCTCATTCATGAACATTGAATGTGACCTTCACTTTGTTGTGAAACTCATAATCCTTTCAGAACATATGTTTCCCAACAAGTTTTAACAATTTAATTGGTTGGATAAAAAAGTAAATGAAGTTTGAAGTGAAAATGTCATCATAAATTCTCCATAATAAATCGGCACATCATTTCCATTTCACAACATCAACACATCATATGAAAAGGAGAAAGACAAAGAAATCTACTCAAGATTCATGAGGAATAGATGACAAAACATAGATTTTATATATAAAAAAAACATCATACAAAAAAATTAAAGTAAAGACAACTTATCTCAAACTCTTTCCCAAGCGAATCTCAGGGAATTCATTTGACTCCTCTTCCTTCTTCACAATAACACACAATTCTCTCTTTAGGTGAGTAAGGAAGAAGAAATCTCTCACTTTCCCTCTCCTCTCACACTCCTTAGAAGAGAAAATATAAAACATAATTTCCTACACAAAATGGAAAGAAACTCTCTCTAAACTCTAAACTCTTCTCATCTTTCCTCTCCCTCCTCCTCAAATTTGGCTCCAAATGTGTTTAAATTCGGCCAAAACTGAATTCTGAAGAGTTTCCTCAAATAACACTTTAAAATACAGCCAAATACATTGAGTCTAGTTTAAATTCGGGATAGGGCATTGTCTGGTGCTGGATAGGGCATCATTGGATGCATTATTCCACAAAAACGGTCGTAACTCTCTGTAAACCGGTGCGGTCCGATGCTGGTGACAGCGCTGTTCAGCACTAGTTCAATAAAATGCACCTTTGTTCTTTTTCACTCCAAATTTGCTCCTTTTCACTTCCTTTTGCTCCAAAGGCCTAAAATCATTGTACCTATAAGAAATCATGAAAAAATACCTTTCTTTAAAGTGCAATATCATCAAAAATAGGTATGAAATGGATAATAAAAAGCTTTCAAATTTTTAGTGGATCATCTCCCTACCACGTGGTGTAGTAAGGGTGATCAAAATCAGGGATTCTGAAGTCGAAAGGTAGATTTTCCCAACCACTTGATGTAGTAAGGGTGATCAGAATCGGGATTTTGATGTCGAAAGGTAGATGTCTCCCTAACTCGTAATGTAGTAAGGGTGATCTGAATTGGGGATTCTGAAGCCAAAAGGTTGATGTCTCCCTATCACATGATGTAGTAAGGGTAATCAGAATCGAGGATTCTGAAGCCGAAAGGAAAGAACATAGCTCCTTTCTACATGGAGTAGCAAGGGTCAACAAAGTCAAGGACTCTGAGGCTGAAAAGAAAGAACATGGTGTAGCTCATGCGAGGTTTGTGCAGATTTGATATCTTCATAGCATTCATGAATTTTGGGGATTTATTTAACATTTGTGGGAAGTGACATTGGGTAAAATGCAAGAATTTGTGATGTGCTCTTTCTTGAACGAGGGTTTTTCGAGACGAGTTAGAAGTTTTAGAATTTTGGGAAGAATTAGGTTTTTTTAATATATCTGCTTAACTTAGATTTTGTTTTTCTCCGTCATGTTACTTTCTTTCACAAGTTTTGTTTTGATTTATTTAGGAGTGTTGTAATTTTAATTTCCTTTTATTTGTTTTGTATCGTTCTTCGTTCGTTTTGTCTTTCGGGATTCGAGCACGATCCTTCGGCTTATCAACCATTGCGTACAAAGGGAACATTCTGAAAACAAGAATCTTCATTGATTTTACTGAAAACATCGGTACAAGTGATCAAGTGCTGATTAGTATTTCAAAACTAATCAAGTACACATGTTTGAATGCAGTGGAAATAAAATATCCATAAAACAGATGCTGGAGTAGTAGTAACTGTTGTAAGCTGATGTAGAAACTCGTAGAAGTCTGTTGATGTCTAGTATGCTACCCTACGGACAAGCCAATCTCTCAAAGGCTTTGCTTCGAAAAAAAGTTCCCTCGTGATCCCCTAGAGGTACTACCGTCAAAGTTGTAATGGGTGGTAGCCTTCTTGCTTTGGATCTAGTTTGTAGTAAAGCGGTGTCTTGTCTTCATCCATCCGTTTAAATGTGACTGAAATTCTTCACCCTCGAACCCCTGGGGTGCAGTGCTTGGCCAGGTCTGCTCTGTTTCCTTGGAGCACCAAAATTGACCCCACTTGTAGAGTAGATCTTGTTGTGCCTTTGAATTCCACTGTTCCAATGATCTTTATCTCTCAGTCAAACAGAATGTCACATTCACAGATGAATGAAAATGTGCAGAATGGTCTTATAAAGTCATGATGGTTGACATGAGGTGGGATGCAGTCCCCATCCTCATAAATATTTATGATGTAGTTTTTTCGGATACAGTCTGCCGACAGTATATGCGACTCGACCATCCTCTTAATCATTTTCTTAATTTTTGGTGGTATCGAATCCACCTCATCATGCTGTAGAATCCCTGGGGGATTGCCTTGTCTGTCTTTTACAAAATTGTAGCAGCAGCCACACTGAATCGTGACTCTACCTTTTCCTCTTTTCCACTTCCTGGGCTCAGTGTATGTCCTTGTACTTAGGTGGCCTCTCATGCCCAAAGTCTGAAGCGCTTTAATGCAATACAAAATCATCTGCTCATCATTTCTCGAGAAAACATTCGTGTATAACTCCAGACGTTCTAAATTGTTATCTGCTTTCCCCTAAATAATGTTGTAGTGTTGGAATGTGTCCTTCTTAACATTTCCAATTTTTGCCATAATGTAATCCAGTATTGGCTGAGGCAGTAGCAGGACATACTCTGATATGTAGGGCTCGACCTCAGGACACACTCCTTGCTTCCTCCTCAGTGCGGTAGCGGCATACACCTCATAGGTCTCATATTCTTCTAATTTCACACATTACAGTCGGGCATACTGAGAATGCCTTCGAAGTGGTCAACTGTCGAAGAAAGTCCGAGCTGCACGTCGGGCATCTGGTGAAAATCTCCTCCATCAAATCTTGTATTGGCTCTGGCTCTTTGGTGAATTCCGGTTCTATATCTATCCTAGGTGAACTGTCAACTGTTTCTTTCATCTCAGGCTCATAGGAAACTTCTTCTGACATTAGCACAAGTTCAGCGGCCAACTGTCGGGCTTGCCTCCTCTCTATCCTATCTAGGAGACAACGCTTAAGGTGATTCGCGTTCCTTATTTTAGTGCGCCCCAATGGTGTATCTGGTTATCTCTCTATAGTAGTTGCAACTAGATCACCTTCCAGAGTGGTGATCTTTGACTAAAGTTGATTGTGTCTGCTGACAAGCAAGTGTGAATAGACAAAACCTCCAGTAACACCATACCTCAGGGTTTTCCCTTCATCCTGAAGTGCAAGGTTTAAGCAGCTTTTATAAGGAAATACTGACTTACGTCCTGGCATATCCTACACGAGAAAAATAAGGGGAGATGTCAGTGGTTGGTATTTTGTATGAACAAGAACAATATCAAAATTTATTTTAACGAGTTTTATGTTATGATGATTGCATTAACTTATTTAATGAAATTATACAAGATTTAAAGTTAGGAAGTTTCATAAGAATATCATGAGAGGAAAGTTATTATATTTTATTTTAAAGTTATTACAAATTATAGACCCAGTCATAGATCATGGCCACATAGCTTCATCGGAACTAAAGCTCTCCTTTTACATTTTCACGTTGCGTAATATTTCCTTAGGTATCATCCATTTATTGGCAACATTGGATTTTATCCTTGAGAATCCACCAACTGGTAAGCTTCTCCGGAGTAAACTTTCTCTACCACGAATGGTCCCTCCCATGTCGGTTCAAATTTTTTACCTATCATATGGTGTGCAAGAATGGACCTTCAAAGAACGAGTATGAGGTCAACAACTTTTTATGACCTCGGGCAGACCAATTTTTTGTGGGCCTGGATCATCTTCGCTTGATAGAGTTCTAAATTTTGTTGTGCGAGTAATCTTCTCTCTTCGAGGGTTTCCAATTTCGCTAGCCGGAGTTTAGTGTTTTCTTCTGTGGTGATCTGATTTGCAATAGAGACTCCAAGTGACGGTATTTGTACTTTCAATGGAAAGTCTGCCTCAGACCCATACACGAGAGTGTAGGGTGTAGACCGTGTCAGAGTTCTAACTGTTGTCCTATAAGCCCATAAGGCCTCTAATAATTTCTTGTGCCATCCTCTTTTGTTATCATTGAGTGTCTTCTTTAAAATCTAAAACAGTGTTTTTTTGAATGCTTCTACTAAACCATTTTCCCTGAGGGAATAAGTTGTAGAGTACCTCCAGTCTATCCCATGGTTTCTGCAGAAATTGTTGATCTTGGTGCTCTTAAAGGTGGACCCATTATCGGAAATGATTCTAAGTGGTACACCGAAATGGTATACAATCTACTCCTTGAAAAATCGTAAAACCTGCTAAGCTGTGATTTCTCATAACGGAACGACCTCTACCCATTTAGAAAAGTAGTCTGTAGTGGCGAGTATGAATCTGTGTCCTCTGTGGGACGGAGGGTCTATTAGACCAACTATGTCTGCGCCCCAACACTCGAATGGCCATGATGCGATCGTGGGGTGTAGAACATTTGTAGGCCGGTGTAGGACTACTCCATGTACTTGGCTCTGATGACACTTCTCAGTGACTTCCATTCAATTTGTCATCATTGCTGGCCAATAGTATCCAATTATTTTGATTTTCATTTTCATTTTCAGTTTTGACTGGTGAGCTCCACACAATCTGGCATGCACTTCTTTGGTGATTTTCTACACTTATACTCTACTTAGATATCTGAGCCACATCTGATCGAATTATATTCTATACAGAACATTGTTGATTAATGTGTATGACATTTCTCTTCTCTGTGTCTGGTGTGCTGCTGACTTATCTTCTGGTAGCTTCCCGGTTTGCAAATATTCTATTAAAGGCTGTCACCAATCTTCAGTATCTTTTGTCATTGTAGCTGCTAGCCTTTCATTTCCCAATTTGTGTAGAGTTTCAAGCTCTATCTGTGATAGAACCAGACATCCTTGTATTGTGATGCCTGTAGAATCCTTCTGCGGACATGGAAACTCTTTAACCATCTTATCTAAAGCGTTTGCGTAGGTGTTGTCCACCTTGAGAATCCTATAGAACCTTACATTGGGGATTTGTTCCAACAATTTTATTGTGTATCTGTGGTAATCTGCCAATCTTGGTTTCAGAATCTTATACTGCCCGACCACTTGCTGAATGACGAGATTCGAGTAGCCATATATGGCAATGTCTGTTATGTCCACTAAAATTGCCAACTCCAAACCTGTAATTAGTGCTTCATATTATGCTTCAATGTTTATGCATGGCTCTGTTAGGTGGTAGGAGAATCTTAGCATTGATTGATCCAGTGTCACGAAGATTAGACTGATCCGTGCTTTGCCTGGTATCACCATATACTGTCCTTTGTCTCTTCTGGCTGAAGAAGCTCCATCGAAGTACATCTCCCGAAGTATATGTTCATCTGGTAGTTTGTCGTTAAGTGGGGACCCAGCTGGCAGTGGATATGTTGTAAGAAAGTCTGCTAAAATTTGACCTTTGATAGCAGGAAGGGGCACAAAAGTTATATCAAATTGCAATAAAATTATTAACCATCTTGCACGACGTCCAGAAAGTTTGGGTTAGGTCATAAAATATTGCAATAGATTAACTTTCAAAATCAGGTTAACCTTATAAGATAACATGTAATGTCTAGACTTTTAAGCGGTGAAAATTAAAGCTAGACATTGTTTCTCAATAGGAAGATACTTTACCTCCGCCACCGACTAAACTAGTAGAGTGTGATTTCCTTACCCTCATCATTAACTTGTTCTAGAAGAGCTCCGAGCAAGTCGTCTAATGTCGTGGTATAAATTATCAATGGTCTACCTGAGTTAGGGGCTGCTAAAATGGGTGGTGTCATCATATATCGCTTGATATCTTCGAATGCTAGTTGGCATTCTCTTCCCAAATAAATATGGCATCCTTTTTAACTAATACCGAGAAAGGTTGACCCCTCCCCGACACATTAGATATAAAGTGTCTTATGTATGTCAATTTTTTTTAGAAGAGTGTAGTTGTTTCAAGGTTTTGGGGGAGGCATTTCTAAGATAGCTTTAATCTTCTCTGGGTCAATTTCGATTCCTTGATGACAGATAACGGATCCTAGAAATTTCCCGGAGGTAACGCCAAAGGCGCGCTTCAAGGGATTCATCTTGAGATTGTATTGATGTAATAGTTCGAACTCGATCCTCAAATCACATAAGTGATTTTCTATTACCTCACTTTTAATGACCAAGTCGTCCACATAGCATTCTACTTGGTTGTGGATGAGTTCATTGAAGATCCTTTTAATTTATCACTAGTAGGCTGCACTGGCATTCTTCAATCTGAACTACATTACGGTATAACAGTAGACTCCAATTGGAGTTCTGAAAGCTGCAAGTGTTTCATCTTCTGGAGCCATATTAAATTGGTTTTAACCTAACGATCCATCCATGAAAGAGAAGATCTCGTGTGACGATGCAATGTCCACCATTAACTCCGGTATCGGTAGTGGGAACTCGTCCATTAGACATGCTTTGTTTAAGTCCCTAAAGTAGACACACACTTGGATTTGTCCATTTTTCTTCTTAACTGGCACAACGTTGGCTAACCAGGTTAGGTATTGCTCTTCTCGGACAAAATTAGCTTCTATTAATTTCTTTATCTCTTATGTAACTTGTTGTTCTATATCAAGACGCATTCTTCACGGAGCTTGTTTTACTAGCGTTGTATTTTGATCTACTCCAAGGTGGTGAACTACAACTTCTGGGAATAACTCCAGTATTTCATTGTAGATCCAAGCAAAGCAATCTTTATATTTTGACAATAGCCTAAACAAGTCTGTAACCTCTTCTTCGTTGAGTAATGAACTTATGAAAGTTGGTGGGGGTTGTTCCTCAGTCCCAAGGTTGATTTCCTTCAACTTGTCAAATGTTGACTTATTCTCCTTTTTGAATTATAGTGGAGCATCGTCAATTGTAGAATCTTCAAAGTCTTCTTGTATGTCCAGATAATTTTCTTCTGAATTGCTAGTAACAACCATACAAAATCTCAAGTCATCGACCAGTCCTATCGTCCAGAATCTGAGACCCTTTTGGAGTTGAATTTCTGACCTTTAACATTCCATAATTTTTTGAATAATTATAACTGGCCTTTTGGCATTTGTCTTGGTAAGTGTCCTTGTTGAATTAAATTTTGCACACAAGGAGAAAAATAACCAAATGGCAACTCCATCAATTCATTTTAGTTTTCTTCAAGATTTACAACTGGTGTAGAAGTAAAGGAAGAAGCTTGGTAAAACTTGATCGGTATACCACCACCATTCTAGACTTCCTTGACCTCCAGACTCTTTATCCTTTGAGGACTGATCGAAGTTAAGGTCATGGCTTGCACATAATGGTTAATTGGAACGTACATTGACTCATGTTCACTTTTTGTTGTCGTATCTTCCAAAGTGATCTCGAAATGCGGTTTCTAATGGTTGATTATCATCATTTCTTCTTCTTCTTCTTCCTTAGAGATTCCTTACATATCAATGTTGATCGTCAACTTCATCCACTCAACCATTTGGTAAGTTCTCCCTTGCCCGCGTCCCCAGCCTCGACCTTGGATGCGTGGGCTAAAAGAGCCTCAACCACCTCATTGTGAAGGAGTGGTGGGAGATCGTTGAAGTGAAGCTGTACAGTCTCTTCCTTGCAATTTTTCTAAGTCTTCATCTTTAATTGTCATGACGCTTCTGAAGAACACTATTTTCTTCGACGGAGCGTAGTAGGCGGCATCTTCGTGGATGCCCACTTCGTGTATCGAGAACTGTTGCAAGTCTCCCTTAATGCAATGCTCTTGTCCATCCTTGTAGTATTTTATGCATTGATGTAGGGATGACAGGTCCATGTTGTACACATGAAGCCACGATCAATAAAGTACAGTATTGAACGAATTCTCTGCCTCGATGATATGGAATTTTGCAGTTGTTACAGGATCTCCAACTTTCATCTGCAAAGTAATCGATCTCAGGGCTCTTTCTCCTTTCTGATATAAGCCTCTTAGCATCATCTTATCCATATAAAGCTCTCGCGCATCGATATCCAAATATTCTAAAGTCTGTAGGTTCAATATATTGAGGGTGCTCCTAGGTCGACCAATAATCTAGAGAGCACATATTTGCCAATATTTACAGATATGTAGAGTGCGGTTGTGATCGACGGTACCAAGTAGCAAATCGTCGTCGGTGAAAGTCACACCAGCTTGTTCTCTCAAAGTACAAACTCCATCCGAGGATAAGCTAGCCAAATGAGCTATGCAACTTTTTGGATCGATTAAAGCCCTAACAAAATTTTCTCTCATCTCCTTTGGCAAGATCAGAGCGTCATAAATGCTTAGTTTGGCCCGTAGCTTCCTATGATGTGCTAGTACATTGTAATCCACATGACTTGGGTTTTTGATTGCTTTTCGAATTTGTGTTTCTACTGTCGCTGGTGACGGTCCTTCTTGACTAATTATTTGCTTTCACTTCTCTACCAGAGCTATTCTTGAAGGTAATACTTTACCACTTCTGAGATTCACCTTTGTTATCTCCTCTTTCGGACCTAGAGGTTATTTTGGTGTTGTAGTCAGTTCTCCATGTGTCGACTCTGCGTCTAAAAAGTCTAAATTGAGTGGAATTCCTTTGCATTTGAGAACTGACTCCTCGTATCTTGAACTTTCATAGCTGATGTCTTCGATGTCTTCTTCTTCAATGATGTCCTTGTCGAGAGTTAGGGTGATTTAAGGAACGGTTTGGGAATCAAAATCCGAGTTAGATTAGTTATGGCTAGGTATGTCGTCATTAGAGAAAACTAAAATGTAACTGGAATCAAAATCATTAGATTCAAAAGAGCCTGGAGGGGGCGTAGAGATAATGGTAAAATATTAGAGGTTCGAGGGGTTTAATTCTCAAATCTGAGACAACCAATCTAACAGGGGTAGCCTCTATCCTATCCTCCACGCCATCGTCCTTAGTTACTCTCATGATCTCTTTTTTCTTTGTCCTTGACGGTCGTGACGGTGCTCCTGTCGTATTCTTCATCTTTGCTGGGTTGGAGGCAGACTCTGGGTGGCAACTTGTTTTGAATCTAACTAAATCTGATCCAAAACTCTCTTAAGATCATTCTAAGTTGTGCTCCATCCTTATTCACCGGTTTATGGACTAACTGAGAGATTGGCTCTGCCGAAACCATATTTATAGAACCTCTGGCAGGTTCTTTAAAATATTATTCTGGGATTTTGATGTTTCCTTCTTTTTAATTCTTCTTGAGCCAACCCTTGAAGTGGAAACGCCCTTTTATCATATGTCCCAACAACCTGTGATACGGGCAGTAGTCGGGTTGATCCTTCTTATCGACTTCTTCCAGTTTCTTTAGCTCCAGTAATCTGAATTTTGGTTTCTTCAACAGATTCTTGAACATCTTTGGTACGACATCATCTTTGAAGGAGTAGTTTATGTTCAACCATTCCTCTATTGTCTAACTTCGTCTTATGTTTGTCTGGTATGGCCTCTACTAGGAGGACTGCTGGCTAGGTTAACTTTACTGAGGATTGTACTACTGCGGTGAACGAGGCTGGCCAAACTACTAAGTGTACGGAGGCCAAGCACACTGTGGGGGCTGACTGTATTGCTGACCATACAATGGCGGAGGCTGACCCTACTATGGTGGAGGCTGACTATACTGTGGTGGAGGCTGATCGTATTATGACGGAGGCTACTTCCTTTTTTCCACCGTCGACACTACACCTGATCTCTTCTCGAATGCTTTGAATGGTCTTGATTTCTCTATTTTCTCTAAAGGCTCCATGTGCTTTCTTCTTGTAAACTGCTCGCCTTACTGAGTAGCTTCTCAAAGGATTTAATGGTCAAACCTTTAAGCATGAAAGCTACTTGATCGTGGATACTCTTGAGTAGTATCTTGATCGCATGTTTTTCCTGCAGTTGAGGCTCACATTTCATGCTAAGGTATCTTTATCTAAGTATGTAATCTACTAAGGACTCATGGGGCTTCTGTCGCTCCACTATGAGATCTCCAATGGTGATGTGATGCTTCACGCTGGTAAACCTCTTGACGAACAAGATTTCCATTTCTCTGAATATTTTTTCTAACCCGTTAGGTAGTTTTGCATACCATTTGAAAGTTATTCCTGACAAATTACTGACAAAATGACGAAAAAGTAGTGCATCACTTCCTTCTATATTGCAACAACTAACTCTAAAATGGGCGGTGTGCTGGCGAGCGTTTTTGGTACCATCAAATGTCTAGAAGGTCGGGGGTACGAAGCCTGTAGGATATGGTATGACATCAAACTCCTCCGGATAGAGTCTACCCTTTAAAATCGATGCACCTTCCTTGGACTGGGCTAAGACCTCCCGAACCTTCTTCAAGAACATCTGATCAACATTTTATCAGGCAAAATAGAAGCCGGGTCTTTCTTCTGCTGTTCTTCTCTACCAGCGAAGGTGACTTCTCTTCTTTCATCTATAATGTGTACAATTTTGGGTTGATTGACTTCCAGAGATGTTGTGGGTCGTGACTGTCTTTGTCCATGTATCATGGCCATTCTTTGTCATGACGACAGTAATTTATTCACCTCGTTTCGCCAAACAAAGTATCTATTCATCCGGGTTCTGGATGGCCCTTTGGTATTCCTCCATGGTGTTCTCCTTGGTAGGAAGAGCTTCACGCGTAGCTGAAGTGGCCCAAGTTTCTACCATGTTGATCTCCATAAATTCATCCATGTGGTCTGACAGGTAAATATCCTTATCGTCGACATTCAGTCCTCGTTCTTTTTCTAGTGGGGTGACTATCTTTACAGTACTTTCCTTTGATGAAAATTGACCACAGTGAAATTTGCTGTCTGAACTGAACCCATAATTTGCAGAAGTTCACTTTTTGCAAGTGCTGTATACCATTGAAACCCAAACCCCCAGCTTTAACTAGTTTAGCCAATTTCTGCCAGCTAGCCCAATGGATCTGCCTTCTTTTTCCAAACCATAAAAATTTGTTGAAAATTCTCTCAAGTTGGTTTCTGAAACTCTTCTTCATACAGGTCATTTGAAGAACATAGTTTGGGAAGGTTGTGAGGATGCTGTGAAGGAGGGTTATTCTGCCCCCAGAAGATAAAAAGGAGGTTGTCCAGTTAGATAGATGTGTGTTCACTTTGCCAATAATTTCCTTAAAGTGAGTCTGCTTGGCCCTCCCTTTAATCTGTTGCACCCCTAAATATTTCAGAGGGAGGCTGGCCTTAGTGAAACCAGTGTACTGAAGAGTCCAGTGGGTCACAACAGCTGCAATCCTCTTAGGAAATAAAGATAATTATATATATATATATATATATATATATATATATATATATATATATATATATATAATAGTAATTATTATAATTACTAGAGTAACAGACTATTTTAAAATCTACTTAAGTTGTGTATGCGTAAATTTTGAACCGAAAGTTTAATACCTTACGTTTCAGAATTAGAGCGCACTATTAAAAGAATTAGAAAACAAAAAAAAGAAATTATAAATTTAAATCAAATGGCAAATAATCCAACAATTGAAAATACAAATCAACCAAGACCTGGAATAAGAGATTACGCAAATTCTGAAATCCATCTAACCAAGGAAATTCCAAGACTCAGTAAATCCATCTAACTAAGGAAATTCCAAGTCTTGGAATAATCCAAATAAATCACAACCCTGGATGGAAGAACCATCCAAATTTTAATTGGAATAACAACTCTATTAATCAACAATGGATGAAGAACTCAGTAAACCCATTAGGAAATCCATCTAACCAAGGAAATTCTAATTATAAACCTTCTTATCCACATGGATTTAATAATAACTCTCAATTTAAGTAAAAGAAGTTATATATGGAAGAATTAATATTAAATATGGGTCATCATTTTCAGAATCAAGGAAATCAGCTACAAATTCAAGGGAACCAATTACAAAATCAAGGAACTGCAATTAAAAATATTCAAACTCAATTTGGACATATCGCTACTGCACTTAATAATAGAATTCCTGGAACTTTTCCTAGTAATTTGGAAATAAATCCTAAAATGCAAGGAAAAGAATAAATTAAAGCGATACAGTTACGGAGTGGAAAAGAGTTAGAAACAAGAATACAAAAAGAAATAGAAAGTGAAAACGAGAAAGTGGAAACTAAAAAAGAAAAGGATCAGCAAGATCAAAATTTAGAATATCCACTAATACCTATAAAAATTTCTGTAGAGAAACCACCATTTCCTCAGTGATTAAAGAAACATAAAAAGGATAAGCAATTTTCTAAATTTCTTGAAATCCTGAAGAAATTAACGGTGAACATTCGTTTTGTAGAAGCATTAGAACAAATGCCCAATTATGTGAAGTTTATGAAAGATATTTTAAACAAGCAGAGAAAGTTCACAGACAATGAAATGGTTGCATTTAGCAAAGAGTGTAGTGCAATTATTCAGAAAAAGCTTCCTGAGAAATTAAAGGATCTGAAAGTTTCACTATACCTTGTTCTATTGGAGAAAAGTTTTATGGAAAAGCTTGATGTAACTTGGGAGCCAGCATCAATCTTAAGCCTCTATCAATTTTTAAAAGATTAGGATTGGGAGAAGTCTCACCTACTTCAGTAACTCTTCAGTTAGCTGATCGTTCAGTGACATAACCTAAGAGTGTTATTGAAGATGTGTTAGTAAAAGTGGATAAATTTATCTTCCTTGTGGATTTTATTGTTTTAGATATGGAGGAAGATAAAGAAATAGCTATATTTTTAGGGAGACCATTCTTAGCTACTAGAAGAGCTATGATTGATGTTCAAAAAGGAGAATTAACTATGAGAGTAAACGATCGAGAAGTAAATTTTAACATTACAAAATTAATGAAATATCCTGCTATATGAAAAGATGATAAATGTTTTCGAATGGAAATTCTTAAACATCTACGAAATGAACATTTTAAATAATACTTTGAAGATAAACTAGAAATAGAAAATACAGAATTAATTGAAGAAACAGACAATGAAAAATTAGATTATATACAAGAAAGATTTGAGATGTTGGATATTACGGAAAACGCTGAAAAGAATATAGATCCGTCGATTATTAAACCTCCAGAACTTGAGTTAAAAATTTCACCACTCATTTGAAGAATGCATTTTTAGGTAACTCTTTAACTCTACCGGTTATTATATCGGCAGAATTAAATGAATAACAAGAGCATAAGAAATCTTTTGGTTGGACCTTAGCAGATATTAAAGGAATTAGTCCTTCAATATGTATGCACAGAATTATTTTGGATAATGAACATAAACAAGAGTTGATCCCCAAAGGAGATTAAACTCAATATTGAAAGATGTAGTCAAGAAAGAAATATTAAAATGGTTAGACAATGGTATTATATATCCTATTTCGGACAGTGCTTGGGTAAGCCCAATTCATTGTGTTCCTAAGAAAGGAGGAGTGACTGTTGAAGCTAATGAAAATAACGATTTAATACCTATAAGACAAGTTACTGGATGGCATATATGTATTAATTATAGAAAATTAAATGCAGCCACAAGGAAAGATCACTTCCCTTTACCATTTCTAGACCAAATGTTGGATAGACTAGCTGGGCACAAATACTTTTGTTTTTAAGATGGATATATTGTCTATCATCAAATATTTCTCCTAAGGATCAAGAGAAAACTACATTTACCAGTCCTTATGGAACATTTGCTTTCAAAGGATGCCTTTTGGACTATGTAATGCACCTACAACATTCCAGAGATGTATGATGTCTATATTTAGTAAATTAGTTGATGATGGAATAGAAGTATTTATCTATCATTTCTCTGTATTTGGAACATCATTTGAAACATGCTTGGATCATCTTAAGAAAGTTTTGGAGCTATGTGAAAAAAATAACTTTGTTCTAAATTGGAAGAAATGTCAATTTATGGTTGCAGGAGGAATTGTATTAGGGCATAAAATTTCAAAAAATGACATGGAAGTAGACCCTGCAAAAATTTAAGTTATAGCCAAATTACGACCTCCTACTACAGTGAGAGGGGTACGAAGTTTTCTTGGACATGCTGGATTTACAAACGCTACATAAAAGACTTTATAATATTAACTATGCCTGATTATGTGATAGTTACATCTTAGAGATGTATACTTATCAGTCTGAGATTAAAGTCTCTTGTATTTAGAGAATTTCATCCTTTATGTTTGGATAGAAATTCTAGTATTGTATTAAATGTTATGTTTGTTTTAATATAAGTTTGTGTTTTTGTGAAATTTGTGTGGAATCAATGGTTATTTGACTTTGATTTGGAGTATTGGAAGATTTGTGGGGAGAAATAATTATTCTGGAGTAATTAAGGGTAATTAACAAAGTGATTTAGTGCATATACCTTAATTATGAAAATTTGGGTACTGGCGGCTAAGGGCCAGAGTGCCGGCGCTTACGCGCCAGATTTCATGGCTAAGCACCGAAAGTTAGCGCTTAGGCGCCAGTTCGCGAAAATTGGTTCCGGAATGTTAAAAACCTGAAAATTGTCATTTTCAACCGCCCCATTGTCTTCAACCTTCATTTACTGCCAAAGAGGAGCCTAGGGTATCATTTTGTGGATCATTTAAGAGCCGATCTCAACAAAAATTGTTAGATTTGGATTCCTTAAGGTAACAACACTACTCCTAAGTAAAAATTTTTTATTTTCACCATGTATTTTGAGTACATTATGGAAACTCTTAAAATCACTATTCATGGTGAAAATTTGAGGAAAAACTTGAGAAATTGCTTGCATTTAGTGAAAATATCTTTTGGAAGATATTTTAGCAAGTTTAGTTTGATTTTGGAATTTATGGTGAATTTTTCGTGAATTTTTAGAGATGGCTCCAAAGTCAAAGCGTGCACGATAAAAGACGAAGTTTGATTCTGACAAATTTGTTAGTATAAGGGCTGAGGAACGATACGTCGATGCATTGCAGTCACGTAAGTTGATTCCTGAGTGTGTGTTTCGTAAGATAGGAGAGGTGATTGAAGATATGATTGCTAGAAGAAACTGGGAGAATTACTGTTGCTTCTCCGCTGTTGCCGTTGTTTTTGTGGTTAGAGAATTTTATGCAAATTTACCTGCTGCAGAAGAGAATCAAGTGATGGTTAGAAGGAAGGAGGTCTACTTTTCTTCTGGTGCAATCAATACTTTTTATGGACTACCTCCTGACATATTATGTTTGTATTCTAACTATCATCCTTCGAAAGGAGAATTAGATGAGATCATGGAATTTCTGACTGATGGAAGAGGATTATGGAAAATAACAAATGATAGAAGAGTGAACTTTCCTGCTTCCAAACTGAATGTCATTTCTAAGGCATGGCATTATTTTATCTCATCTAAGTTGTTACCTTTGAGTCATACTAGCGAAGTAATGAGAGAAAGAGCTGTGTTGAACCATTGCATTCAACAAGGGAAGCCTATT
Source organism: Papilionanthe hookeriana x Papilionanthe teres (assembly GCA_022702705.1). Classification (NCBI taxonomy): domain Eukaryota; kingdom Viridiplantae; phylum Streptophyta; class Magnoliopsida; order Asparagales; family Orchidaceae; genus Papilionanthe; species Papilionanthe hookeriana x Papilionanthe teres. The sequence goes on from CM040422.1 coordinate 39,421,487, forward strand.
GACATTGGAAGTATAATTTATGATTATGTTTTAAACTGCTAGATCAACCACTACTGCAGGTATTAAATAAAGTTAAAATTTTCTTAAAATGAAGAGGTGTTAAATAAAGTTAAACTATCTTAAGTAAGAAGTTTTGTATTTTTGGATAAATACAAGATTTGAGTTTTATTCTTCAAAGCTTAAATTTCTTTTATTGAAGAATAATTATCAAATATTATTATTATGATTTTTAAGTAAAAGATGTATATCTGATCTTTATTTTAAATGGAAGGGTGGAATTAAAAATCATTAAAAGCCTATCTAGATATAGTAATCCTTGACATATATTTAAAAAAAAAGGTGAAAAATAGTATATGAAAAGGGAGGAGAAGCTTGAGGATTTAAGGGCCTAATCAAAAATTGGTTTCATACCTAAAGTTTAAGATTTAAGTTCAGAGAAAATCTAAAGATTAAGGTTATAATATACTAAGTAAAATTATTTCAAATAAAGATTTTTAAGTGAGAAAAATAAGTGTTTGAATCCTATATTTTGTAGAATCTATAAATATTTCTGAAATAGATAGAAACTTATATTTGTCATTTTCCTTTACTTAAGAACTTTCTAAACTTAAAGTTGGTTTTAATTACTGAAATTTTTTCTAAATTGGACTATTCCATTTATAGAACAAATTTTTTTTATTTTCCTAAGAAACTCATTACATAATTTGCATGCTAAAATGTTTTATGAGATTAACTATCACTTGAGGACAAGTAACATTTTAAGTTTGGAGGATTTTGATACACCTAAAATATATAGTATTTTATGCACATTTTTATACCTATTTTTAATGATATTGCACTTTAATGGAAGGTATTTTGTGTTTTTCTTGCAGGTATGATGAAAATGGATGGTCATGATGAAGGGAGCAAAATTGGATCAAATTTGGAGCAAAAAAAATGAAAAATCAAAATTTTGGCACTGGCGGCTAAGCGCCGGACAAGCGCCGCTGGTCCGGCGCTTAGCCGCCACAGTTAAAAATCGAAATTCAAATGAGTTTGGTGTAAATTTCAAAGGGGATGGGATGCAACTCTTGGTGGTAACTACCATAACTTCCTTTGGGTGGTAAGTTTGAATGAAGGGGTGCGTTCCCTGGTAGATACATTGAATCTGGACACATTTTGAAGAGACACCAAGGCACCTTTTGGTTTACTATTTAAAGAGAGTCTTAGGAAAGATTAGGAGACACTTCCTTTGCATTTTGAAGGGTTCTTTCTTTCTTTCTTTTGTTCTTCCACTGCATTTTTATGAGTTTTTATTTTAGAGTAGGAGTAGAGAGTAGAAAGGAGAAAAGGGTCAGAGTGAAGTCATCATCTTCCCACTTATTTTCTTTCTTTTATTTTAGTTTTTATTGAAGTTTGAAGTCTGTATTTTGACTCATCGGAGTTGGGAGACTTTCTCTGAAGAGTAGTTTAGCGAAGAGTCAAAGTTTCAGAGGAACTTCCTTAGTCTTGTGGAGAGGATTTTCAGATAAGTGTTTACTTTTAATCTTTATATTAATACTTGCTTTCGTTTATTATTTTTCTTATTGTTTTTAATTTCAAATCAATGTGTTTTTGTATTTTCTCAATGCATTCTGAGTAGTTTACTTTATCTTTTTCTTTCTTACATGGAGAAGTAATTAATTTACAAAGAATTGTTGTGGAAAGTATAAGTGTTTAAAAGTTGGAAGAAGTTGTGAAGATTGATTCTAAAAACTTTGTTTACTTCTTAATTTAGTATGTTAAGTTGTAGAATTTCTTGAGATTATGTAAGATCCAATGCGGAATTGTCTCATAAAAGTTAGTAAGAATCACATGCAATTATATGGGTGAGAATTGTAGTCCATATAATTGAATGTAATATTAGAAGATATTTTTATAAAAGGGAGTAAAATTAGATGATTTTAGAGTGATAGGCTAAAACCCCCTAATTTGGTTTGAAGTTTTTAGTTTTGTTATGAGAAGTTAGCCTCAGAGTGGTGGGAATCGAGGGAACTCTAGATTGAGAGACTGGTATCTTCCCTGCCTAACCATGTTCAAAATAATAAAAAATTCAAATTAACCTATGTTCTTTATAGAACCAAGTAAGGGTAAAGAACACATTTGCTTCTATCTGTCACAACAAATTTGAATACTTCCACAACAATACTTTAAGAATTATTACTACTTCATAAAAGGAAAGAAAAAGATATTCTAGTCAATAGTATTTTATATACAGTGTTAGTAGTTATTATAATTTTAATTTCTTCCTTAACATTTTATTAAGGAAATTTCTATAGACAAATCAACTTTTAAAACTTTTCAAAATCATGACATACTTTTTCAAAAATAATTAAAGAAAGTAAAAAGATAATTTTCTGATTCCTTTAAAAATTTTCATATTTTCCCTGTGGGTTTGATATCACGTGGCTTAATCAAAAAGTATTATATTACTTGATAAATGATATGTATACTTGTGTAGTATCCCATATTATAAAATCATAATTTTCATATCTAAATTATCAGCGCATATATTCCTAACGGCCCAAATTTTTGCCGCTGTTTGCCGGGAATTAAGTTTTTAGCGTCGTTACATTTATAGGACAGTATCGAGTTTTTGGCACAGTTGCATTTATCGAGGATCAGTTACCACCAAGAGTTGCATCCCATCCCCTTTGAAATTAGCGCCAAATTCATTTGAATTTCGATTTTCACTGTGGCGGCTAAGTGCAGGCCCAGCGGCGCTTAGCCGCCAGTGCCAAAATTTTGATTTTTCATTATTTTTGCTCCAAATTTGATCCAATTTTGCTACTTTCATCATAACCATCAATTTTCAACATACCTGTAAGAAAAACACAAAATGCCTTCCCTTAAAGTGCAATATCATTAAAAATAGGTTTAAAAATGTGCATAAAAATACTACATATTTTAGGTGTATCAACCATCCTACTTACAGCCTTGTTTGATGGCCCCACATTTAGCAGAAGGCTATACATGCGCGCTTATGTGTCCTACATAAGCATGGGACTTAGTCCAAGAAACAAGAAGAAACAAAGGATGGGGGGTAAGGTATAGAAAGAGGAGATGACGATCCACCTAAAAAAATGTCGTAAAGAAGGTGAGCAGACTCTCAAAACATAATGGAACAAACGACTCGATGTTCAGCTCACTCAAGTCATTAGAAGCAGAAGGGGTGTGCAGTTGTAAGAGTAGAAGCAAGCTCCACATGTGGTGCAAAAGAGGCAGCCATAGAGCAAGAAAACACATAAAGGCAAACATCTATGAATGAGTGTAAAGGGGGATGACTGTAAGGCATCCAAAATAGTTGAACCGGACCTCTCCCAACATGGTGCAGAGAGGTTGCCACGAGATATATAAAGTACAGAAAACAAGCCCCTCCAACATGGTGTAAGGGGTAGCTGTAAAGGCATAAAACTGAGATGTGTAAGGTCAAAACCAAAATCCACAAAAGAGGGCCAAACAACCTATGTAGGTGAAAACCAAGACCAACAAGGAAGGGTGGCAAAAAAAATGTGCAGCACAAGGGCGCAAAAAAAATTTTTTCACACCTGCAATTTTCACAACCAAAGAAGTGCAACATGTATACATGTAACAATGTCTAATTTTCCCATCAATTCCAAGCTTTCCCACATTTGCAATGATGTAATAATGAAGAAACATAAGCATAAAGTGCCATAATAAGCAGGTTAAATAAGTGGATGGTGCATTAAGGTAGTGTAGAGGGAATCAATTTGAAAGTGAAAGGACACCCAACGTTAGCATGTAAAATTAAAGCAATTTGGAGATGAAACATCTTTCAAAATTTCTCTCTTTGAAGTGGCAAGCATATCACGTCCTCCCCTTCCTTCTTCTCTCTTGAAAAGCAACACAAATGATGCTCATCAAAGTAAATTTTAAGTGAGGGCAGAAAAGAGAAGTTTTAAATTAACTTGCAAAAAGGCCACCAATGTAAATTTTCATGTAGGGGTAGCAAAGTGAAGCTTTAAATCAACTTGAAAAAAGACTACCAATGTTAATTTTCATGTAGGCTCAGCAAAGAGTTGATTTAAACCATGCCCAAGACAGCATACAAGTGTAATTTTTACTTAAAGATTTCATGGGAATGATTTAAAACATCTCTACACAAATGTACAAGTGCAGATTTTTACATAAGGAAAGCATGGGAATGATTCAAAGCATCTCTACACAAATGTACAAGTGAAGATTTTTAGTTTAGACACCCATAAGAATGATCCAAAGCATCTCTACACAAGTGTATAAGTGCAAATTTTTAGTTTAAGCGACCATAGGAATCATCCAAAGCATCTCTACACAAGTGTATAGGTGCTGATTTTTAGTTTAGGAAACCATAAGAATGATCCAAAGCATTTCTACACAAGTGTATAAGTGTAGATTTTGAGTTTAAGCAACCATAGTAATGATCTAAAGCATTTCTACACAAGTGTATAAGTGCAGATTTTTAGTTTAGGCAACATATATGCGATGGCATTCCTTCAAATGTGTAACGAACATAATCAAAAAAAGTACCACAAGTATGTTTGTAGCAATTCCCCTCTTCTCCAACTAACATTTGGTGCTAATAGTGACCTCCACAAGTATCAAAGGCATGTGAAATGCAGAACTCTTGAATGTAGCATGTAGGTGTTTTAAAATTTGGTGAAGTGTATGTGGAATGTGAACCTTTGTATGTAGCATATGGGTGTTTTGAATGTAAAGTGAAGTGTTGTGTAAAAATATGAATTTCATTTATGGAATGCGGTGAAATATGTGTAAAATCAAAGCCCAAGTGTCATATGTATGAAAACATGGTGAAAGAAGTGAGAAAAAAGCATGTATGGTCTCATTTGTGAGTGTTCCAAAAGTAAGCATTTTGTAATCCAAATTTTGCACCAAATTTCACCAAGCCATTTTCATGCTAAACGTGTAATACTTGGAGAAATACAAAGCAAGCATAACATCCTCCTTTTCCAAACCTCATCCAAGCTGCAAGTTAGAGAACAAGCATGTAGCTAAAAGGGCTCCAAGATTTAGACTTAGGCCATACCATCAACAAGATTCATAGCATGTACTCCAAACTTCCAAGCATGCAAAAAATGTAAGCAAAAGAGAAGCTTTGGCACTTATACATGAAATCTCATTTCAACAAAACAACCAAACCACAGGGTGGAGGGGAAAGAGTGGAGCTAAGGGAACTCCAAAACAATCTCTAATCCATGCTAACAATAAAAACTAGATTATGGCAAATTTCATTAGTAAGGCGTAGCGAGTAAAAAAAGCAAGAATAGAAAAAGTATAGCACATCACTCAACCTTTATACCCAACCTTCTTCTCCTCTCTTTTATTTATTTATTTTTTTCTTCCATTTTTTTCTCTCTTCTCATTTTCTTATCTTTTCTCAAAAGAAAAGAAAATCCCACATTTGTTAAGAAAAAGGCTAAGCAACATGCCACACTTCATTAAATTCTCAATCATGCATTAAAGAGAGTAAGAATGAAGAAAAGGAATGCCACCTATACATGCATAGATCTCTTAAAGGAGTAAAGCTCAAAGCTTCAAGCAAAATACACTAACATAGAGATGTTTTGTAACATAAAGTAGAGCATGTCAAGTTTTCTAAGCTAAGCATATACAACATAGAGAAGCATAATTCAAGAGAGGCTATAACCTTCCACATTGCAAGAACATGAAGCTTTGAAACATGGCAACCAAAAAAATTTTAAATGTAATGAACTAATTAACATAAAGGAAAGAGGAGGCACACCCTCCTAATCCATCATGAAAAACCACCCCCATCTCCAAACTTTTGAAAAGAAGAGACACTCTTTACTTTAAGCTTTTAAAGTAGGGTTCCCGAATTTTGAAAGAAGAGCACTCACACCTCTTATAATTTGCAACAAAAAAAAGAGCACTCAAACATTTCAAATTCTGTAAAGAGATCACTTAAGTATTTCAGATTTTGTAAAAGGACCACAAGAAACTTTCAGATTTTTTGCAAAAAATAAGGGTAGAGGCTTCCAATCCTTCCTACATAACAACCATTTCAAAATATGGCGCTACAACCTCTCACTCCTTTGCAAACACTAAATAGCTCATCCTATTTCTTTAAGATAGCAAAGCACCAACCCACTAGATATAACTTTATAAATGACAAGCTTTTAAGTATCATATGTGTGAAATCAAAACAACACATTTAAACCCCAAGGCCTCAAGCAACAAGTGAAGTGACAAAACCACAAAATTAAGGTGAAAGAGAGCTTACACCCCCCACATTTAAACATGTGATCAACATAGTGTGATGCCAAAATCGAAGCAATGTTTAAGTGAGCAAGATATAAGCAAATAAAGCATTTAGGGTAGCTCCAAGCCATCTAATTAGTAAGCATGCTCTTTCATCCTACTAAGGCCAATATTAAACATGTAGGTAATGATGAACTTAAAGACAAAGTTGCAAGTACACAAGTATAGCAAAACCATAACAAGCATTCCTCCTCTTTCTCAAGCCTATATGAAACCAGGCTAATTACTTGATGCACAAAGAGAAGCTCTAGTGCATAGAGTATCCAATATTTTGAAAACCCCTCAAGTTCTCTTGCCACCATGCATACAAATGTAAAAATGAAACATAACAAACTCCACCTTTATGAAATTTCATATGAGACCATTAGGAATAAAAAACATAACCATTAAATTTCATGAATCGAAAAAATGGGCAAAGGCACTAGCAAGCTCACCCATTCCTCAACCAATGTCTTAAGCAAATTCCAAACTTTCCCTTCATCATTTTCTTTCAAAAGAAACTTGTAGCACATGATATGAGGAGAGAAAACAAAATATAGCCATGCCAACAATGAAGCCATAGGATGAATCAATCCCAACATCAAATATCAAACAACCAAAGAAGTTAAGGAGCTAGGGAAGTTACAACTTGATATGAGGCATCAAACAAAGGCAAAAACAAGCTTGGAATAAATTTGGGTAGCACCTTCCCCTTCCTCTATGAATTTCAACCAACCATGGAGGGCTCTAAATGGGAGCCATTTTATAGAGAAAAGAGGAAGAAGAAGAGCAAGAAGAAGACACCAAACCTTTTTATGGGTGGAGACCCTTGGTCCAAGAGGTGTGCAAGCTTTTTGGGCTGTCATTGAGGTGATAGAGATGAGCAATATGGCATCCAAGAAGTGACAAGAGAATGGAAGAGCTGATGGCTTGATGCCATGGATGGGATGCGAGCAAGGGAAGATGAGCCATGCCTTGGAGAGGAAGCAAGGAGGGCACACCATTGGGGGAGGGGGTGGGGGGTTCTGCCAAGCTGGTTTAATGACTAGGGAGGTGAGGCGTGACAAGTAGGAGGAGGGGGGCATTGGCTAGGGCTAGGTTATGAAGAAAAAAAAAATTTAATATTTAATTATTTTAACCAAAACTCGCCGATTTTTGCATCGTTCGCTCGTCCGTCGAACCACAGCAAAGTATATGTCATTCCCAAGTATATTCAATGTACTGGATGAAAGAGTACAGTCTGTTTTACTATCTGGGGTCATTTTGGCAGCCTCGTCGATGATCGGGTCAAAAACATCAAATTTGGGGCTTTTGATGAAATCGGGTTAAATTGACAAAATTGGGCTATGGTGTAGTTGAAGAAAATGAAATTGAGAATTTTTCCGAGGTTTTAAAAATTTTTAGGAATTTTTGGAATTTTTCAAATTTTTGGCTAAGCAGGGGTATTTTGGTAATTTTAGGGATTTTGGAGTAAGTCGTCAAAAAGCTAAATTAAAGGCTCAGGAAAGCAAAAAATGAAATTTGGAGTCAAATGGGAGTGTTCGGGGGCATTTCTGACCATTGTAGACGATTTTATGCACCTAAGAAAGTCTTTTAAGTATCGGCTTCTTTGGTTGTGAGGTGCCCACCAATTGCTCGGGAGTATGGCATGTTTATATTCAACTTCTCAGTGTGATAAGGGAAACACTCTGGAATGATATTTGGAAAGCTTGGGTGATTTTGGGAAGTTTTGGGCTTTGGGGCCCTTTTTAGGGGCAATTTGGTAATTTGGGCCAATTTAGGAAAATTTTGGAAATTTTGGTAAATTTGGGTAACTTTGGTCATTTTGAGTGGTGGGAGATATTTCAGAATGAAATTGGGGAATTTTTGCAATTTTGGGAGATTTTGGGAATTTTATGGAGTTTTAAGGTTCGGGGGTATTTGGGCCATTTGGCAGGGTTTAAGGGCAAGGGTCAAAATTTAAGAATTTGGTAGGATTTTGAAATTCAATTTGCGATGTCAAGCTGTTTGAGTTACATATCATAACTAACTCTCTTTGGTTCTCTATGTGTTAGTCCTAGTCACCTTAGCTATTAGCTGAGGGTTTAGTGAAACTAACCACTTGAGTTTCCAAAGAGTTAAGGGATCAAAATGGGATGTGTTTGGTTCAAGATGTAAGTGTGATGTATAAGTGTGTGAATGTAGGTGTGAATGTTGATGTGAATGTAAGTGTGTAAGTATGAACGTGCTTCAAACCTCCTAAGGTTTATCCTATGGTCTGACTACCTATAGGAATCCCACCTGGACTTCCTTATGCTTGGTCTCTTCCTCCTACATGCTAGAGGTTAAGCCTTAAGCATATGAAAGTTCCAAGTGAGGGAAAAAAGCATGTGGAATTTCTATGTGGTGGGGTTCCATTACTAGTCTTTTAAGAAAAGTCACCAAGAGAGTACTATGGCTAGATCGTAGGCTATCTAAGAAGAAACTAAACCTCAACTAAAAGTGAGGTCAACAGTGCTTTAGTTTAGTTTGATTTGAGAAAATGTGGTTGTATTTTAAAATTTTTATGATACAGTGGTGTTTTTTAGACCTTAATTGATGACTTAAAGGAGGCAGAATGAAGATTTGGACATTTAGCAGAGCTGTGCTAAAATGACCACTAACGCTTATCCGCCGGATGTTGGCTCTTAGGCGCCACAGTTAAAAAAAATGTGATGAATGTGGTTCTAGAAGCCTAAATAGTGGTTAAGTGGTTTTAGGAGTTTTTTGGAAGTTTAAACACATCTAGAGTCAGTTTTTTAGACTTCTGAAGTCTATAAAAAGGCCCAGAATTAAGAGATACTGACCCTCGATCCGCAGCAATGCACTAAAAACTTGGTTTGCAATCGCCAAACAATGCAGTAATTTGTGCTATCAAAAATATGTTATAGCCAATACTTTGAATTAAATAGTAATAGCAGCTAGTGTATATAAATATAATTTTATGGAAAATATTTTACACACTGGGGGTACTACGCAAGTATACGTATCGTATCAAATAATATAGGGCTTTAAATAAAGACCCCATTATCGATCCCACGAGGAGTATTATAAATTTTTCCTTTAAATATTTTGATTTTTTTATGTATTTATTTTAAAGTTAAAAATTTGATATTTAATTTACTAGAAGCAGAAATAAAGCAGTAATAAAGTAATGATTTATGTAAATAAAAATAAGCAAACAAATTTCTTCCTTTCAATTAATCCAAGACTTTTTTAGAGAATGTAATATTCGTGGAGAATTTAAATTTATGGTATTATGCCAAATAGAAGCATTCCTATTCTTTACCTTCGCTCGATAGTATAAAGAACATTGGCTAATCTATAGATCAGGTCTGGATGTATTGTTAGTAGAATGGGTTAATGTAGGCTCACACTACTAGATGTCCAAGGGTGGCTATGGTCGGCCCTACTAGTGACCCTTTCCTTCTCTATAAACAAAATTACAAGAATTTAGCCTGTCACTCTATATCAATTCTACGCCCATTAAATATTATCTTCATATTTATTTGCACTTCACCTTGAATAACCCGCGCAAGACCTTCGACTACCTAAGGATTCATGTGATAACTACTAGTTAAGAATTCATCTCCTTCTAGGTCTCAAAACTCTTCAATAGATTTTAACAATTTAAATGGCCAATTTAAATAGTAAATTAAGATCCGGTATTAATATCATCACAATGTTTAAAATATATACATAGTTTTTAATTCTCCAACGAATGTTATATTATCTTATTTATCTTTTCATAATTGATAGGAGAATGTAAAGTAACTACTCAGAACACATTGAATTTAAACAACAAAACATATAATTAAAACTTTGAATCAAAATACAAATACTTATCTCAAGTGTTTCTCCAACTGAACCTCTGAATCCTTTTGACTCCAAAGTAAATAGACTTCAAAAGTACCAACTCTTCAAATACTCTCAATACAAACTCTAAATAAACTCACTAATTAATAAAAGAAACTATAAATATGGCCCTTAAAATATTTCTCTAATTTCTCTCTCTAAATGGAACTATGGGGCTAAGGGACTAGGTTGGGTGTCTCTCTAGTTTTTTTGGGCGTTTTTCTCTGAAAGAGTAGCCTTCTATTTATAGGCTTCAAGGGTTGCCTTGAGACATCTCTTGAAAATGTGTCCAGGTTCAATGAATCTTCTAGAAGGTGTGTCTGGCGTCTAGGCGCCGGACTCTGCATCCAGTTCTTTACACCTCTTCACTTTGGATCGTACCTCTTCGCAATCCTAACCATTTCCAAGTGTCCAAATACAATGTATCACATGTCCTATAATCTAGGAATAACTGCCAATCTTCTAGATGGTCTAATAACCGCTAACATCGTCAAAATAACCCTTCAAAAGTCGTCAAAAATCATACAAAATTCTGTATCGAACTGGCGCTTAGGCGCCGGATTCTGGCTCCTAGGCGCCAGGCCAATTATTTTAACAATTTTGCATTTTAGCTCCATTTTTGCTCCTTTTTCATCTTTTTTTCTTACTTGAACATTTTTGCATCACCTACATTCAATACACAAAAATACCTTTCCTTAAAGCATAACATCCTTAAGAATTTGATAAAAATCAAGGCATAAAAATGGGTATTTTTTTCATGGATCAAAATCCCCCAAGCTTAAACTTTACTTGTCCTCAAGTAAACTTTTTACTATATAAAATGTATAACAATTGGAATAAAAGGTAAATATTTAAGATTTCTTATAATTTTTTTTTATAAAGGCTTTAGTAAATCATTAACCAAATTTTACTAACTAAGTTTAATTTTAAGAATTTAAATAATATTTAACTACAAAATCATAAGATTTCAAACATTTTTCATTCACTTCGAAAATAATTGTAGTTTATTATATTAAGATCACATAAATTATTTACAAAAAAAAGATCTTCATGAAAATCTTTTCTAATAAAGATTCATGCATAAAAATTAAGTAAAATATGTAATCAGTTTTTTTTATAAGCTAATTCAAGTGAAGCCAATTTTTGATTAGGCATCTCCTCAAGCTTTTTTTTTTTTTACAGAGAGGATTACTATGTCTGGATAGCCTGTTAATGGTTTTGAACTTCACTATCCTTAACTTATATTTTCAAACATATACATTTTCACTTAATTACTATAACATGAATAGATTTCAAAAAGAATTTCAATCTTTTCTTTTTCAAGTTATAATTTTTTATTTTTCAATACTTCTAAAATTCAATTATTTCTACTATGAATAGAAAATTTTCTTAATTTTACTCTTCTTTAAGTTCAATAATTTTATTCTTAAAATCAATCAAAGTTATTAAAATTTTGGTTAAGTCTACTAAATTATTTATAATTTCAAATATTTAAATGATCTTAAATAGATTCTTCATTCCTTATGTTATGTTAATATTTTTTAGAAAATATTAATTCATTAAGGACAAATAAAATTTAAATTTGCATGTATTTTCCCTTCCCCCAACTTAAATTTTGGTATATCATAAGAAAAATTTAAAGTATGAGAGAAAGAAAGGTATAATTTAAAAAGGAATTTTTATAAGTATGTAAAAACATTCTAAAAAGAAAAATTTACTTCTACACATGCCTTTTATGAATATTACAGAAATAACGAAGCATATATAAAAGTAAGCAGGCTCATTCATTTTTTTATATTATTAGCTGAATTAAATGACTATACAACTCATAGTAACAGAAACAAAACAACATTACTAACTATTTAAGAATACTAAACAGTAGGCTGAAACATAAATAAACATTAATTCATCCAAATTTCAGTCTTCAACATAGTGCACTAAATATCTAAAATAGTCTCAACATCAAACAATCCACACAAAGTTTCATAAACAAATCTACACTAACAAACAACAAACAGTACTAGCAAACAAGAAATAAACTAACAACAGAATCAGAACATCTCAGAGGTAAATCAAGCTACTAATCACTATCTGTAGCCTCATCATCGTCATCACCAAAAGAAAACTCCACATCCTTTGGATCAACATACGGTGTAAATCTAGGACAGGTGGGAAACTGAATATCATGCTCACCCTTCAAGAATATCACTAAAGACTCTGAATACTCAGCATCATAATCACTTTTCCTTTGGGTATATTCAGATAGATGATCAATCTTCCTGTCTATAGTATCTACTCGCATCGAGTTAGAAATAACTCATTCTCGTCGCTCCGGAAATTGATCATGCATCGATTCCTAGAAACTAGATGGTGGCTCAGCAGTAGAAGTAGAAGGTTTAGAAGTAAAAGCTCTACCTAGAGTAGGTACAGAAGTAGAAGGACCAGTAGATCTCTTCCCTCGAAGATGATCATAAATGCTAACACTCTCTTGCCCAATTGGCTTTGTAGTTTTCAACTTCTCCTCTGATATATCAGTAGAAACTTCATTTCTCATGCATAAAGAATGAATCAAGGATGGGAATCCTAATCTCACAGAAGTGCTGGATCTAGGAATCGATTCCACAGAATCATAAATAATACTGCCAACATCTATCAACTTCCTCTCCTGAATGTAGTAGTTCAGGATAGCTCGATCTATGGTAACTTCGCTCAGGTGGTTGGAAGGTAGAAATCTAGTAGAAATAAAATAATGTCATGCCTTTGAGATATAATTTAGCTTAGAAGATTTGAAGTTTACCTGTTTGTCATTCCGGATCTTCCAAGTTCCAGTGTCATCTGTCAGATATGCAATAATCATCTTAAGATCTCCCTTAGATGGACATAAACAAGAATAGTATCACTTGATGGTAGGTGGCAGGTTGTAGAAAATATTGATCCGTTCCGAAGTAAATCCTACTCCAACACCTCTAACGAAGCCTTCGTAGTCTTCCGCATCCAAAAAGTTGGCATAAAACTCACATACAATAGGAATAACGACAACAACAGTGAAATAACAGAATCGTTGTCAGTTGTGTACAACGACCGTGTTCTCGATCATTTCACCATGATTGTAAAAACTACACTCCGAGATAAACTTTCTTGACGTCGCAAATCCGTGATAATGAAAATGCGCTGCAGTAGTCAAAAACTTGCTGCTGTCGAAATTTTATCGTGCCTTTCCTCGCTTAGATTTTGGTGTCATCTAAAAGTGAAAGAAATCACAAATAAATTAAGGAATCAAAGATATAAACTCTTTTTAAGCTTAAGAAACATAAAATGAGTTTAAGAATTCATGGAAAAACTCTAAAAATCAAAATTTTTCTCAAAATTTTGGTTTTTTGCAAACAATTGGAGAAACTATGGTAAGAATCAAAAATAAATGGATTAGAATGTAGATCTGACCTCGAGATGAAGAAATCAAATGATTTCGGGCTCAAAAACTTGATTTTTTAACCTCAAAATGGATCTAGAGGGTGGGTTTTCGTGAAAACGAGGAAGGGGATGAAGCTTAGGCATCAATCATGGCTAATGGGGTTTAAATTCTAATTTTCGGTAAGCAGGCTGAACCGGCGCCTAGGCGCCGAATTCTGGCACATAGGCACTAGACTCGCTTTTCACAAAAATCACTTTAAAAATTTTATTTTCCACCAAAACTCATAAATTCAACTTCCAATTACTCATATTAGAGTAGTGCTTCAGTTTCCAACTTCCAAAATATTTTCCAAAAATTTTAAAAATTAAAAATTAAATCCACCAATTAAACACAAGGTTTAAATCAAACTCTTCTAATTACAGTCATAATCTTCAATTTTGGCTCAATACAATACAAATAAATAAAGTAATATGATTCAAGTCCTAACAAACAATCATACTACACAATTTCAAAGCAAATACAACACACATTGAACAATAAATCAAACACACAAACAATACAATCGATTTACTAAATCAATACAACGACACACTAATTAAAGTCTAGATCACACGACAATAACTATCTAATCTTAAAATTATAAATTCAAATTCTCTTCGCAATTAAGATTACTCGGCCTACTTGGGAAGAATACTAACCCTCTCGAAAAATCCGTAGCAGTTTTCTCGTCGATCCATTTGTTCTTCACATACATCTCCACTTGAGCATCTTGATAAGCCGCTAGATGATCAAATTGAAGCTTCGCCTGCCATTCCAGATGTTCAATTTGATGATACCTCTCATGGAGGTGATCTCCAATACTTTTGAATTCTGCTTCAAATTTATCTAGACGACTTGAAATTTTCTCCAAACATACAGTGATAAAACCATTGATGTAGGGTTGAGGATCCTTTGAACCTTTGTCTCTAGCCTCTTCTGCAGGATTTCTTCTCTCCATTTCTTCAAAAATCCTCTCTAATCTCTCAAGAATGAAGTGTCTAAGTCGTGATTTTGGGGATTGGGGACGAAGATGGGGTAATTTAAAGGAGAAAATTGAGTGAAAAACTGAAAATTTTCAGTTTTTACACGATCCACTAACTGTGGCGCTTAGGCGCAAAATCTGGCGCCTAGGTGCCGGACCCATCGATACACAGTTTATTCGAGTGCTTAGGCGTCGATACACTATTTAAATTGCATTTTAAACCTTTCAAAATTTGTTACCATACATTTTTTAGTATTGTTGTGATTTTTGTTATATTAAGTTGGTGTGAATTTACTTTGTTATGTTAAACCTTTTAAAATTTGTTATCATACATTCTTACCCATGTATCATTTCTTATGCTTAAATGTTTTATCTTAATTAAAATTTTAAAGTTTGGGGGAAATTTAAAAACAATTTTTAAAAACTAAATTTATTTCTTCTCAAGAATAATATAAATAAAATTTGATTTTTTATTAAAAATAGTTATGTATATGAAGTTATATTAGGGAAGCAAAATTTTAAATATAGAAATGAGTAAGAAAATTTCGTTAAATTCTATAATAAAGATGAAAATTTTAAAGTTAAAATTTTCTTAGAAAAGAAATGTTAAATATAGATCAACTATCTTTAGTAAGAAATTTTGTATTTTTGAAAAAATAGAAGATTTGACTTTTTTTTTTTCAAAACATAAATTTCTTTTATTGAAAAATAATTTTTAACACTATTAATATAATTTTTAAGTAAATGATATATATCAAACCTTTAATTAAACAGAAGGTTGGAATTTAAAATCATTAAAGGCCTATCCAGATACAATAATCCTTGCCTTATAAAAAAAGAAAAAGAAAAGAAAAATAGAAAAGGTATAGTATGTGAAAAATAAGAAAGAAGAAGCTTGAGGATTTAAAGGCCTAATCAAAAATTGGTTACACACCTGAATTTTTAAAATATAAGTTTTGAAAAAGTCTAAAGCATAAAAATATAATATAGTAAGTAAAATTATTTTCTAATAAAAAATTTTAAGTGAGAAAAATAAAATGTTTAAATCCTATATTTTGAAAAATCTACAAGTATTTCTAAATTAGATAGGAATTCATATTTTCATGATCCTTTACTTAAGAACTTTCTAAAATTTAAGTTGGCCTCATTTAATAAAATTTTTTTTCTAAATTGGACTATTTATTTTCTAGAACAAAATTTTTAAACTTTCCTAATGAAACTCAATTACATAATTTTCATCTTTGATTTTTATATTATTATAGTATCTCTTGAGGACAAGTAACATTTTAAGTTTGGGGATTTTCATACACCTAAAATATATAGTGTTTAAATGTACCTTTTTATACCTATTTTTGATGATATTGCACTTTAATGGAAGGTTTTTTCATGTTTTTCTTGCAAGTATGATTAAAAAGAGTGATTGTGATTAAAGGAGCAAAAAAGGATAAAATTTGGAGTAAAAATGAAAGGTGTGCAAAATTAGCCTCTAGCGCCTAAGCGCCAATGGCTAATGCATAGGTGCCATAGTTAAAAGTGATGAACTAAATCAAATTTGGTGTCATTTCCAAGGGGTGTTTAAAGTAACTTTTGGTTTAACTTCCTTAACTTCTTTTGGGCGGCAAATTCGAATGAAGAGATGCATCATTTAGTAGATACTTTGATTTTGGACATGATTTGAAGAGACACCAAAGCACCTTTTAAAGAATTATTAAAATGAAGACTTCAAGATCATAAAAAGGGAAGAGTTTCGAAAAGAAGATTTAGTGGGAGAAGTTGGAGAAAAGCTTGAAGTGGTTAAAGGAAAGGAGAAAGAACGAGAGTCTTCTTCTTGCTATACTTTCTTTACTTTTCCACTTTACTTTATCATAGTTTGTATTAGAATTTAGGAGAGTGAATCCTTAGAGTTGGGCGCCACCCCCCTAAGGAGTTATTTAGTAGAAAGCAAAAGTTTTAGAGGAACTTCAAGAGTCTTGTGGAAAGGATTTTTAGATAAGTTCTCATCATTGTTTTTACATTTGGTTTTAAAGTAAGACTTGTTGTGTTTTAACTATAATTTCTACTTTCAAATAAAATTGTATTTGTGTTTTATCCATGAGTTATGAGTAGTTTTCTTTATATTTTTCCTTTCAAATGATAGAGTAATTAAATTATGGAAGGAAGTTGTGTGAAGTATATATGTTCAATGTTGGAAGAAGTTATGATGATTCCACTACCTTGCACTTCATTTACCTCTTGATTTAGCTAATTAAAAAGTTAAAATTTGTTGTGAGAACGTGTAAGAACCAATGCAATAATTTTTTAATCAACAATTGGAGTGAATCACATGAAATTTTATGAGTGAGAATTGTAGTCCATATTATTGAGTGCAAATAAATAGAGAGATATGTTTTTGGTTGGGTGTAGAATTAAAGGAATTTAGAGTAACAAGCTAAAGCCCCCAATTTGGTTTGAAGTATTAAGTTTTGTTATGAGATGTTAGCCCCAAGTGGAGGGAAAAGAGGGAACTCTAGAATGAGAGATAGTATCTTCCTTGACTAACCCATCTACAAAAATTTCAACACTTCAAACTAACCCATGTTCTTTATAGAACCAAGGGTAAAGAATATAACTGCTCTTGTTGGCACAACACATTTAGATACTTCCACATTCCATAATTATTACTAATTCATTGAAAGAAGAAAAAATAATTTTATTCTCATTTTCTTTCATATAATTTAATAGTCTTGTTTATTTTAATTGTTTACTTTACTTTTTCTAAAATGAAAATTAGCAAAAATAATTTAAAATTTTTAATTATAAAACATAACTTGAAAAATCATTTTGAAAAGTTAAAGTTGTTTTTCTAACTTATCTTATTTTTCAGGCATTTCCCTGTGGATTCGATATCTCGGGGCTTAATCAGAAAGTCTTATATTACTTGATAAACGATACGTATACTTCCGTAGAATCCCATATTAAAAATAAATAAAGTTGATCTCTTATTTTCTTTGGAATCAAGTTTTTGGTGTCATTGTAAAGAAAGGGATATTATCATTGAGAAGAAATATAAAGTGTAAAACGTAAGCATAAATATTTGGGGATCAATAGCCACCAAACAAAGGACAAACTACAAGACAAAAGGATAATAAAATGACAAATAATAAAACAACAATAAAACTGACAGAACAAATGACATTGACAAACTTTTAAGATAGTACATAACACTTAGAAACATATTCCCTCTAGGATTGAACATTGATGTTTCTTTCCTTGTTATTAAAATCTCTTTGAAAACTACTGTTAACAATACTAAGAAGTTTTCTTAGATAATCCCAATTATCTAAGATGTAATTAACTATAAGAGCTTGCTCCTGTAGGAGATTTAAGGACTCAGGATAGGTATCATACCATAAAAAAAAATCTATGGTTATAAAAATTTCACATGTAATCCTACTTACATAAAATTTTCTATAATAAGGTATTCTAGAATTTCCTTGTATGAGGATCATCACTGACATTTCTTTGTCTACTATCTTCTATTTTATCAATCCTCATTTTCTTCTATTTCTTAAAATCTGAGGATCCTTTACGAGATCCAAAGAAATAAGATCTCTTAAAGATTAGGACGACTGAAATTGATAAACAGAGTGATGACTGAAATTGATAAACAGAGTGACGACTCCAAAAAATGACATTGAATAATGACATTGACATCGATACGAGAAAAATCTTGGCAACTCCGGATGCCACCAATGTGTTTTTACTTCTTCTGGGTTTACTTGTATATATTTTTTATGCATGTAACTTTTTGGAGACTTTTTTGTGTAAGTTGTAATGTGTGAGGTGGAACCCTAGGGGGGAGTTTTCTTTATATTTTTTATTCTTTTTTTAGCTTAGTGATTCACCTCCCCTCCATTCTTTTGTACCTATTTTTCTATATTAACACGTAGGGAGCCACGAGTGCTCTTTTTGGATATATATATATATATATATATATATATATATATATATATATATATATTTATATCCCTATGCTGGGTGTACTCCTATGGATAGAGTTTCTCTTTGGAATGAGCTGTGGCAGATCAGTACAAGGAACTCTTCAAATTGGATTGTCAGTGAAGATTTTAACTGCATTAGTGATCCCAGTGAGAAAAAGGGGGGAAGAACTCCTGATCTTAATACCATGTTACAATTCTCTCAGAATATCACTAATGCAGGATTATTTGATCTAGGCTACATTGGTACCCCTTTCACATGGAAGAGAGGTAATTTGCTTGAGAGAATTGATAGAGTTTTAGCTAATGACCTATGGCTCAACACCTTTCCCATAACTCAAGTGCAGCATTTACACAGGGCAACATCTGGCCACTCCCCACTACTAATCCAGATTTCTTTCAATTCTTACAAAGGGTACTCCCAGTTTAGATTTCTCAATGCTTGGTGCACTCATGATAGCTTTCTAGCTGAAGTGCAAAGAGCCTGGAATGTCCCTGATCACATTAGCTGTAGTCCTCTTGTGAGACTGTGGAGATTGCAAAAGAATGTAGCTTTTAAACTAAGACTGTGGAATAAGACTCAGTTTGGAAACATTTTTCAACAAGTTAAGGATGCAGAAGCTAAAGTTCTTTTGTTGGAAGCTGCAAATGATTTGGGAGAGGATCGAGCACATGAACTTGAAATTGCCCGATCGGTTTTTTTCCAAGCACTCGGAAAGGGAAGAGGCTTTTCTACAACAAAAAGCTGCTGTAAACAATTACCTTTATGGGGACGAGAATTCTAAGTATTTTCATGCAAGTCATTAAACACGAAGAAAAATAAATGCTATACTTAAAATCAAGGATGAGGTCGGCAATTGGGTTACCGACCAATCTTCCCTCTCACAAAGTGCTGTATTACATTTTCGGAATTTGTTTGCTGAATGCACCTATATACTCTACTTCATTTGTTGCTGAGATGTTTTCTGATCATCAAGATTATGTGAATCAGCTTAATTTAACTTTCCTACCTGATAAACAGGAGATATTGCAAGCTTTAAAGAGCATTGATGGTAATAAAACAGCAGGTCCTGAAGGGTTTACTTCAACATTTTATATTAAAGCCTGGGATATTGTGGGTGCTGATCTTATTCGAGCGAGTTCATTCTTTCTTTCTTGGATCCGATCTTCCTAAATATTTTACTGCAGCCGACATTGCTCTTATTCCCAAAGGAACTCAAAAAAATCAGTGGATCGATTTCGGACCTATCAGTCTTACTACTACCTTTTCTAAAATAATTAGTAAAATTCTTGTGGGGAGACTACAACCCTATCTTAACCAATTGATCAGCTCTAACCAATATGCTTTTGTGCAAGGCAGAACTATTATTGATAATTGTCTTTTGGCTCAGGAACTGTTACTTGATATTGATAAGAAATGTAGGGGACACAATTTACTTCTCAAATTGGATCTTAAAAAGGCTTATGATTCTATCAGTTGGAAATTTATTGATTTAGTACTTAAAGCCAGAGGTTTCCATCCTGATTTTTGTACTTTAATTCAAAGATGGTTGTCCAATGTTTATTACAGTGTCCTGGTCAATGGTCATGTACTTGTGGTTTCTTCAAAGTCGGTAGGAGGCAGAAACAAGGAGACCCATTGTCTCAAACCATCTTCATCTTGGCTTTTGATTACTTCTCCAGAACTCTGAATGCTGCTCAAACACTTTATCCTTATCTCCATTTTAAGCATGGTTCTTCACAGATGATAAGTCATTTGGCATATGTTGATGATGTTATCATTTTCACCAATGGAAGTAAGCTTGTCGTAAAGAAAACCTTGCAATCGATCGATCACCTAGCCTTGGTTGCAGGCCTGGAATTAAACCAAAGGAAGTGTCAATTTTTGGCTGGCAAAGGGTTCAAATATCAACAGTGGGTGAAAGAGTACACTGGGTTTTCTGCTGCTGATCTCCCCTTGAAATATTTAGGAGTACAGTTAATTAAAGGAAGGAGGAAGCAATCTCAGTATGATGAAGTTGTCAAGAAGATTACATCAACTTTAAACTGCTGGACTAATACCTTTCTATCTAATGGTGGAAGATTAACTTTACTTAAGAGTATACTCTCAACCTTTCCCCTTTATCAGTTACAAATAGTTAGAATGAAAAAGAGCACCCAGAAAATGTTAGAAACAATGTTTAATAAATTTCTCTGGGAAGGCCAAACCAAGCAATATCATTGGGCTATCTGGAACAAGGTTTGTAAACCAACCAAGGCTGGGGAACTAGGGCTGAGAAATTTCCAACTGATGAGCCATTTGTTCTATTGTAAGCAGTGGATTAAATTCAGAAGGAAAGATACCATGTGGGAAAAATTCCTTTTTGACAAGTATTGTTGGAAAGATCACCCAAATTCAGTTGTGCCAAGACAAGGGGATTTTAAGCACTGGAGAAGTTTGCTGAAAGTTAGGGATATGGCTAATCAGTATTTCTGCTGGGAAGTGGGCAAGGGGGAGGTGAATTTTTATTATGACAACTGGATAGGAGATGGAACTCTAAATTTTACTGCTGATTTCAATCACCAACTAACTATTGCAGATTTTTGGGTGGAGGATCATCGGAATGTCAACGAAGTCTGAATGAAATTTTGGATGGGGAGAGCATACGGCAGATTATTCAAATCCCTATTAATCCAACTAAACTCGATAGAATCCCGTCGAAGCGGTCTAATAAAAAATCTTTCAATCAAATGATTCACGACTCACTTAACTTTGGCTCGATACTTCTTGGGGGAGAAAATCCGGACCAGGCTTTTATCCCCCTCTATGTCTTACTTCTGCTGGAGAATATTCCATCATTATCTTCCATTAGATGATATTTTAAAACTCAAAGGCCTAAGACTTGCTTCTAGATGTTGGCTCTGTCAAGCTCAGGAAGAATCATTTTCCCACCTCTTTCTCCATTGCACTGTCACTAAACAGGTGTGGATTACTTGTTTTAAAACAATTCCGGCTTACTCATCTTAATCACAATTGGCTCAATTGGGAGGCTTGCCTGGGAGGATCTGGAAAAGTGAAAAATGGTTCCATTTACCTTTAGTTATCTGCTGGTTTGTTTGGATGCATAGGAATCAAATGAAATTTGACAACAGAAATTGCAATATTAATCATATGGTGGCTGACTCATTGCAGTTTTCTAAGTAAGAAGCCACTGTTGGAGCCCACAAATAAAAAAAAACC
This sequence comes from Papilionanthe hookeriana x Papilionanthe teres, assembly GCA_022702705.1. Classification (NCBI taxonomy): domain Eukaryota; kingdom Viridiplantae; phylum Streptophyta; class Magnoliopsida; order Asparagales; family Orchidaceae; genus Papilionanthe; species Papilionanthe hookeriana x Papilionanthe teres. The sequence continues at coordinate 39,443,284 of CM040422.1, forward strand.
TATATTGCTGAAGTGGTCCCTTCCACCTCCACCATGGATAAAAATAAATATAGATGGGAGTTTCACTAACTCTGCTGCTTGGAATTGGGGCGGCTTGTAGAAATTCGGAGGTAAGTTACTCGTGGTATTTCCAAGTACCAATCATCTCACTGTCGGCTCTCCATTCCGAACTCCAAGCTCGCTTATTGGGCCCCGATTACTCGCTAAAGCTTTGAACTACCGGTTTGTCCGGATTGAATCCGACTCTCGGCAGCTTGTTAATATAATACAAGGATTATCCCCTCCTCCATGGAATTTGGTATACCCCTACGAACATTGCTCTCTACATTTGGCTCTCTCACCCTCAAGTGGTCCCATATCTTTAGACAAGGTAACCAACACCGTTAACCGGTTGGCCAAACGTGCTACTTGCAGCTCAAAGGATTATTTTTTCGTTAAACTCGATGATCCTTTAAAGCTTTTACCTTTTGGGGATTTGATGATATTCCCTATATTAGATGTATGTAAACTTTGTTGACTTTTGCTGAATGAATTTTTTCCTTTTCTTAATATATATATATATATATATATATATATATTTCCAAAGAAGGGGCACTAGGCTCCTTACATGTTAAAATATAGAAATCATTACAAAGATTTTTGCGGGGTGAGTCCCAAACAGCACACAAGGAAGAAAACAAAATAAAACAAAAAACAACAACAAAAGCCATCACAGAAGCAAAGATTAACAGGGGGGAGGGCCAAAAAACCATAGGAGGAAAAGCAACAAATGAAGAATAGTGGATTCCTTCACTGCAAGAGCACCAGCCGAACAAAGCAATCACCTTACAAAAGTTCAGTCTGGAATAAAATGGAAACTCTCAGATGTTCAGCCTGAGATGGGAAGCAGGGATAAGGTCACCAACAATTAAGAAGTTGAGGTGGGGAGGAGGGGAGGTAGCCATAGAGAGTTTAGTAGATAGAGCACCAATATTTGCAAGCCAGTCTGCAGGTTTATTACCTTCTCGAAAAATAAATTGTGAGCTGGCATGGAGCTGAGTTTTGAGTGACCGAATCTTATGATGCCAGTAGAGGTGAGTCCAGCTATTTGTTATATTTGTCACCATCTGCTCCATCTCTTGAGCATCACTCTCAATAATTAAGGAGGTCCAATGGAGATGCATTGCAATCTTCAAAGCCCAGAAAATAGCTTGGAGCTCAGAGTCTAAAGCATCAGAGGCCACAATGGGGGCCCAGAAAAATAGCAAGCAGACCCCATGGTGGTTTCCAAAGATGCCACCAATACCAGCTTTACCATTTTTATAACAGCCATCAGTGTTGACTTTGACCATGTTATATGGTGGGGGATGCCAGAAAACTTTGGTAATCCTGGGGGTTTGACAGTGTTTGGTGGATGTAGTGGAGCAGATGTTAGGGAATTTCTTAAGATTAATTAGTTTCAGCAGGTAGGACAAGCAGTAACCAGCCACAGTTTTTTCATTTAAGAGAGTGTTTTCATATGTTGCCTTATTTCTGGTCATCCGGATAAACCAGGCAGTGAGGAGAGGGAGGGCAGTGATTTCAGCTTTCTTCCAGTCAAACCAGCAGGTGAGTAAGTTGTCCCATTGTATATTCAAAGTGTTGATATTAGTTTGAAGTAGGAGATCTTTCTAGACCTGTTGGGAGAAATTGCAAGCAAAGAAGAGGTGGGTGATGGATTCCTCCTCCCTATGGCATAATCTACAGCAGGAGGGTCCTCTAAGACCTTTTAATTTTAAAATTTCATCATTGGGGAGGAAGTAATTAAAGGTCCCCCAGCAAAAAAAAGCCATAGAAGGAGAAAGGTATTTTCCCCAGAAAATGTCACCCCAGGGCACAACATTCCAGTTGAACAATTTAGAGTAGATGATCTTAGAGGGGCTTTGGTTCTTTATGGTGTACCATTGAGGGGTATCAAGCTTGTGTTTATCAAAAGGGATTGTAGAAACTTTCTGTGCAGAGGGGGCACTCAGAATTAATAGGAGGAGAGGGGTGGACCTGTTGTCATTCTCCCAGTAGTCAGCCACCAATAGATTATTATTTTTGATGGGGGTGGTTGGCTGTAACCAATCGTGAGGGCACCAGTGATCCAGCCAGAAACTAATATTACCTTGCCCCAGCTGCCAGAGATAAAGTTGCTCAGCCATCTGCCTATTTTTTATCAAAGCTTTCCAGATTTTTGAGTCCCCCAACTTAGGGGTAACTAAAGAGGGGTGGGTTTTCCTACAATACTTCCCTATAAGGAAATTAGCCTTGAGGGAGGCTTGGGCTCTGAAATTTAGCCAAAGCTTGCAGTGATTAACTTGAATCAATTGGTTTAATTTTTTAAATCCTAGCCCCCCAGCCCATTCAGGCTTAGCTAATTTCTGCCAAGATGTCCAATGCATATGTTTCCTCCTGCCAGCCCAAAGGAAATGGTTATAGGTTCTTTCAAGTTGCCTTTGGGTGCTTTTCTTCATGATGGTCATCTGCATAAGATAGATAGGGAGGGTGGTAAGAATGCTTTTTAGTAAAGTGAGTCTTCCCCCAGAAGATAAGAAGATGTGGGTCCAATATGCAAGATAGTTGCTGATCTTGGTGTGAATTTCATCAAAGTAAGTAAGCTTAGTTCTACCAATGTTGAGCTGGACCCCCAAATACTTGATAGGAAGGGTTGTGCTAGAAAAACCAGTGTGATTGAGAATCCACTATTTGGTAGCATGAGACACCTGCTTGGAGAATAAAATTTGGCATTTGGCAGTGTTGAAAGTCAGTCCAGATTGATCCTGCAATGTTTGAATGCACCTATAGATAGAAGTGACAGCCTTCTTAGAAGCATTTGAGAAAATCATAAGATCATCTCGCATAAATAAGGTGAGAGATGAGGATATTAGATCCGTGGTGGTATCCGAGCTGGTGGTGACCGATTGTGGTACCGGTTAAGCATAGAGGAGAAGTAATCCATCGCAAGAATGAAAAGGGTGGGGAAAGGGGATCCCCTTGTTTAAGCCCTCCGGTAGTTGACAAAGGTCCCCGCCTAGACCCATTTATGAGAAGGGAATGTGTGTTGTTGCTAAGCCATCTTTGGATTAACTCCGCAAAATTATCACTCAAGCCCTTAGCAGCTAGCACTTCAAGAATAAAGTCCCAGCTGATTGTGTCAAAGGCCTTCCTGATGTCTAGTTTGTAAATAAGGTTGCCCCCCTGCACTTCTTATTGTGATCTAGAAGAAGTTCATGAGCAAGTAGAACATTATCAGAGATGGACCTACCTTTGATGAAAGCAGTTTGGTTTAGGTTCACTATTTTTTTTAAATGAGGCTAGATCCTGAGAACTATGATCTTGCTGATCAATTTACTTATCATTGATGTAAGACTGATGGGTCTGAATTGATCCCAATTATGTAGTTAAAATTTTTTGGGGATGAGGACAATGTTGGAGGAGCTGAAATAGTAGGACATGTCTTTGCCTTGAAAGAAGCTGATGATAGCTTCAGTAATCTCAACTTTGATTACTGTCCATGCCTTCTTGTAAAAATCAGCAGTGAAACCATCAGAGCCAGCTGATTTGCTACTGTCAATACTGCAAAGAGCTTTCCAGATTTCAGATTCAGTGGGGAGATCAGTAAGGTTCAAGACATGAATGTAATGGAAATGGTCATTGGACGGGTTAGGGGATATCTGTAACCTTTCAACAGCTGAGTGGGTGACTAGATCTTTAAAATATCTAACAGCACTCCTGCCAATCTCTAGAGTGGACTTCATCCAGACCCCAGCTTCATTTTTAATGCTATGGATAATGTTGCAGCTTTTCCTATATCTGATATATGCATGGAAGTACTTTGTGTTTCTGTCTCCATCAGAAAAATGTTTTAATGAAGCTTTCTGTTTAAGGAACTGATCTTGCACATCAATGGCATTTGAAAGTCTGGATTGAGCAGCTATAATAAGATCAGTATTTGCCTCCCTCAAGACCAAATGCTCCAGATTATTCAGTTCCTCCTCTGCTTCTTTGACAGTAGTGAAGACATTCCCAAATTCGTTCCACCCCCATTTGTTGAGAGCCTTATAGGTTTTTAGGTGAAGGAGCCCCAGCCTGATCCAGGGGTCAAGGTTAATAACCCCTTGCTAGAGGGACTGAATGGTTTGAAGGAAATGAGGGTGAGAAGACCAGAAGTTTTGGTATCTGAATGGCAAACAAGAGAAGGATTGAGGTGGGTAATATATGGAGAGTAGGAGTGGTCTATGGTCAGAGCAAAGTAGAAGGAAATGAGTGATGGAGGTATGAAGGAACTGTGAGTGCCAGGCTTCATTCACCAAGAACCTGTCCAATCTCTCCCAAGTTTTTCCTCTTCTCCAGGTGAAAGGGGGGCCTTTAAATCCCAGATCAAATAAGCCTACATGTTGGATACTGTCACTAAAGAAATTCATCTGACTGAAGGAAGGAGTCCTGCCACCCAGTTTTTCAGCAGGTGCGGCAATGCAGTTAAACTCACCCCCAGGTACTGATCTATAAAAAATAGCTATTTCTTTATGTCTTATTTCTTATTAATTTCTAAGGATATTATGCTTTAATTAAAAGTATTTTTTTTATTTTTGGATGTAGGTAATGTAAAAAGGTATAAGAAGGAAAAAGGAGCAAAAATGGAGCAAAAATGGAGCAAAAATGGAGCAAAATACCAAAAGTATAAAAAAATATGGCCTGGCGCCTAGGCGCCAGAAACTGGAGCCTAAGCGCCAGACACGATACGAAAACTGTCAAGTTTTTGAGAACGTTTGATCAGTTATTTTGATGGAGTGGGCGGTTATTGGACATTCTAGAAGGCTGGCACTTGTTCCTTGATAATAGGACATGTGATACATTGCATTTGGACGCTCCAAAACGGTTTTAATCGTGAAGAGGTGCGAAGAACTAGACGCGGTACCTTCTAGAAGATTCATTGAATGTGGAGATGTTTTGAAGAGGTGCCTCAAGGCAACTCTTGAAGCCTATAAATAGAGGTCCAATTCTTCAGAAAACGTGCCCCTCCCATTGTACCCCTATCGGCATATTTTTACGTTATGTGTTTTGAAAAGAGGGTCGCCTACAGAAATTGTCGGCGAATTTTCATATTTTAAATTTAATTTAAATATATATAGTTTAAAAGATAAAATTTGATTTTGAAAGTAATTTTAAGTTTAAATGTTTTGAGATATAAAATCAAACCGATCTCACATCCCAAATAGTTTATATAAACGAGCACCGCACCACAAACCGTGTATTTATCCCGAAGAATAGACACACTGCTTGATGATGGGGCTCGATTAAATAAACTAGGAGATTTGTGACATCCGTTTGGTCTGCAAACAAATTTATAAGCTGAAAAGTTCCCCTGCTTAATATAAATGATTTAAGCAGGGTTTTTATTAACTGGGTTCTTAAAGTTTCCTATAAGGGCAAGCCCCTATAGTTAATTACATCCTAAGTGACGGGAATCACTTAAGAAAACTCTCGATAATGATCAGTGGTTTTTCTCTCAAGAATTTCAAAGTTTAAGGTTTTCAAAAAATTAGATTTTGGAAATTTCAATTGGGAATGGATCAAATTTGGAACAGTTTATTTTAGGAGTCCAAAGGAAGAGAAGTAGGAGAAGCCGAGGATCTAACGGGAATCTTGGCAACTTCCCGACTATCCTATTGTTTGGCTTCAATTTAGGGAGAATTATTTAGTATTTCGATCATGTCGATTAATTATAGGAATTACATTTACATAATCACTCGATTATACAAATAACTCTAAAATGTAGGAGGATTTACGTCGTATCGGACGACGACCTTGGAATCCTAAGCGAGTTAGGGCTTATATTGCACGACGAAGGCCGTACAAAGGCCTAAAAGTACAAGTGAGGATTTATGTCGCACTAGGCGGACTACCTCAAATCCTATGGCTTGTTGTTTAAACTAAAGAATGGTTTTGCTGATGTCGACACAGGTTTTGCTGTTGACGATGGTCGTGCTACCCACCGCGCTCCAAGCTCCACGTCGTAGCAAGATCGTAGTTTAAACTTAAATCTTAAGTTAAAGTGAACATGCAAATCATTTTATTTCATCTTATTATTATTATCCTTTTTTTTGTTGCAAGCGTGAGTGTGTGCTACAGTGATAGGAGCAGTAGTAAAAGGGAACATGAAAAACAGGTATATGCTACAGTAAACAGTAAGCATGCTACACTAAGCAGGAGTAGGTACGAAGAAAAGTAAAGCATGCTACTCTAACAGGAATATGCGCTGTAACAGGTAAAACATGTTATGCTAACTGAGGCAAGTACTGAGGAAAGCAAAACATGCTATGCTAGTAGGTGTACATGCTAAAAAGTAAAGCAGGTAAAGCTATAAATAAAAGAAGTAACAGTGCTACAAATGTACCGTAGGCGCTGATTACCCGCGGCGTATTGTTACCTGTTTATTATTATCACTTTATTGTTTCCTGCAGAAAAGACATCAGTACCAAAGCAAAATAGGAGTGAACGTAGTAAGGAAAACTTGACTAAGTGCGCTACTGTACATGTAGGGAAAGTAAGGTGCAAAACCCGATGGTAAATCCAAGAAGAAAAAGGTGAAAGAAAGAAAAATAAACCCGAAAGAAAGGAGAAAGAAAGCAAAGAAAATCGAGAAAAGAGAAGGAATCCTGTAGAAACCTCGTAGAAAAACACGAAAACGGTCGTAGCAAAACTGCGAAAAGCTAAAAGAAGAAACTCACAGATGTCCCGCTAAACTCACAGCGAACCGTAAGAAAGCCATTGGGCATCTGAAAAAGGACCCGTAAGTGTGATGGTGTTAAGGACTCAGAGCTGTGCTATATGTCCACCTTAGGTGCTGACTACTAGACCGACTTTCTGCAGAAGGCAGCCCTAACCCGACTCGAGTAGCCAATCGTGGACCTTTGTAAATTTTCACACATTTCATTTTGGGTTTGCATGCAAGTAAAAATTGTAGGTAAGTAGGCTGTGTCGTGGTGGAGGTAATTTTTTGTATTTTTCAAATGTATGTATTTTTTTTGTTTCAAAATATTTTAGTCCACAGGTTGACTACCCTAATCGGACTAGGACTACTAACATCTCTAGACAGCTGGCAGTAGAAACCCCAAGGACGGGCGAATAGTGTTGTGATTCCTGCTCTACTCTTTACAGAGTCTTTGAGATAGGCGACACCATTCTATGATTCTCTTGTAGCCTTCCCTATGCAGTATTATCAGTGTCCCCAACGCACTTACAGCCTTGCTTGATGGCCCCACATATAGCCTAAAGGGGCTATATGTGCACACCTACACGTCCCCTGTAGGTGTGGACATTAAACCAAGAAGCAAGGAGAAAATCAAGGGATGAGGGATCAATGAAAGGAGAGAGGAGAAAACAATTCACCTAACACAGAATCATAAAACGAGGTGAATTGGTTCTCAAAATCAATCAGCTCAAGTCAATCACCCCGGACTCCCAACAATCCTCACTCGTCCTAAAGAAAAGACCTACAAGTGTCACTACGCTCGTGAAGTGACCTAGGCCTCTAGGGTGGTGCCAAACCATTCCCACAACATTCAGGTAATGGCAAAGAAAAAGGAAACATAAAACAAAGATACAGGGAAAGAAAGTAAAATGGAATGAAGTAGAAAGAAATCAACCAAGAAAAATCGGGCAGCATAACGGTGTAAAAATGAATTTTCCAATCCTGTAATTTGTATAAAAAGAAATGTCGCAAGCATATGTATGTAATAACTAATGTTTCCAACCATCCCAAGCATGTATAGAGCATGTTATAACTCTCAAAACCATAGGATAGCTTGCATAAAAGAACTTCAAATTCCTACAAGTAAGGCACACTTTTATGCTTGGAGTGAGGTGAAACATGTGTGAAATTATAGTTTTGATGTTGTATATGCGAATACATGTTGAAATAGATGAAGAGCAAGCACACATAACTTCAAATTTTGATGTTTCAAGCGGGAACATGTTTGAATCCGAAAATTGAAAATAAATTCACCAATTTATTCTCATATTAGCTAGCCGTCGTTGAGCCACAATAAAAAATGAAAACCAAGCATTCCATTTTAGTGCAAATAGGAGCAGCTTCCTACAACTAAAAGAGCCAGACCGAGCCCACCAAATCGAGCCTCGAGAGCTTTAGAAATTACCCTTTTCTTTTTGCAAATATTTTCAATATAAGAAGGCAGCAATACAAAGCAAAACCAAACCTTTCATATTTCCAAAATGCAAGGCACCAAGATCCTCCAGCAATTGAAAATCATAAATAACTCTTTCCAGATTTTTGAAATGACTACCAAACATCTCAAATTTTTGCAAATGAGTTTCCCAAAGCAAACAATTGGAACCATTCAAGATATTAGCCACATAAATATATGAGAAATTGAGTGGCACGTATGTATAAGGCACAATCTTGGGTGTTAAAAATGTAAACATATGAATTAAGTGGTATGTATGTAACTTCCCCCCAATTCAAAATACATCTCCAGATTTTCTCCTCTCAGGTAATTTTGCATTGCATGCCTTCCTAGCTTCTCTCACATTTTTAGAAAAAAAGTATTTTTAAATCTGCACAACTCACTCATAAATCTGAAACATTCCTCTTAAGGAATGGACCACCAAATCATATAATGAATCATGCATCTTATAATATATCTCTCTCCCTGAAGCTCGTCAAAAGGATTTTCTAACCAAAGCATTAAAATACTTTCCCCCAATATCGTCCCAAAATCTCTTCTTCAATTAAAGATATCTGAATGGAAGCCAATGCAATCCGTATTCAGACTAAATCGTCTTTATCAAACGGATGATCTTGTAGGGAATATGCCACAAAATGCAAAACAATTTCAAATTCTTCTCTCAGCTCTTCATAGATGTGTTGTAAATGAATTGTTCCGTCTGCTTCCTAAGCTCAAGAAAATGAAGATACAAAACAGTGGATGAAAGGTCGCTTTAAACGACAAGAAAGAAACCAACAACCGTTGTGACTCCTCAAAATCTATCCCCCTCCAAACGTTTCAGATTTGGTAATAGAATAAGTCAAGCCTTAACTTTCCAACGCATATAGGGAACCCATGCGCATTCATAAATGTCATCTGATTCTTCACATATTTACATATTTCACGCCTAAATTTCAGATTTTCACAAATGAGGCACCAAAGTTTTTAGATTTTTACAAATGGAACACCTAAACTTCTCAGATTTTCAAAGTATAAGCATAGAAGGCCTCACAAGCCTCACAAATAAAATAACAATGCTTTCAGATTTTTACAAATAAGCCATCAAGCCTCTCCAGATTTTTGCAAATAAACTACTAAATATTTTCATACTTTGCAAAAGTCAATACATAAACGTTTCAGATTTTGTAAAAGAAACCCAAAACATTTCAGGTTTTACAAAGTAAGAACCCAAGCATCTCAGATTTTGCTAAATAATAATAAAAAACAAACGTTTCAGGTTTTTTTGCATGAAACTGATCCGAATAAATTGTCAACTCGCATAAAACCAAACTTGTATATTTTTGAATTTTGGATAAAGCTAAACAAAAATAAATCCCCAACTATCTGGCACAATTTTGGATTTGCGTAAAGCTGAATCAAATGAATTCCCTTCAATTTCCCCCACACTAAAGCATGCACTCTTATGAAATTGCACACTATTGATTATATGATAAGTTTAAACACATGCGAAGAAGTGATAACATACTAGAATATCAGCATTGAAATACATGAGCAAACTCTAATTAAGAGCTGGCCAAAAGATTAATAACTCGGGCTTGATAACGTGTAGGGACTTTCAAGCAATTAGGTATACTAACTTGAATGCTATATAAATTCCATCCAAAACTCATAATAGCTTCAAAGAAAACAGAATGAGGGAGGGGAGGAGGGAGACCTTACCCTGATTCAAAAGCACAAGAATCCCAACCCCAAAAGCTCTGAGAATGGAACAACAATAAAGATCCGACCAAACCTGATTTTTTTTTGTGGCAGCACCTCCCCAACTCTTTAAGATTTTGGCCCCAAAACTTCTATAACCAATGACTCTCAGGTCTCTTGCTTAAGCCTTTCTCAAAAGAACTCAGCACTCTAAAGAACCTCAACCATACAGGATGAGCTGAGCAGCAGACAAAATGAAAACCACCCTAAACCTTCCCAATCCACGGGCTTTTATAGCCGAAGAGGGAGGAATCTCTTACCTCGACTTACCCGAGGGGTGAGCCGAACGCGACAAGGAGTGGAGCGTAGCGACAAGAATCACGGTAGAGAGCATGGAGGCGTGGAGAAGCTTTTTTTCAGGGGAGCGAAGCTTTTCCTAGAGTACGGGGAGGGGGGACCTCGGGCTAACCTTCGTGAAGGGAGAAGGGAAGTTCGGTCGGATAGGGCCGATTTCGCGAGAGAGGAGGCCAACGGGTGCGTGAGTTTGGGATTTAGGGGTTTTAGGTTTTCTTTTTTTTATTATTATTATTTTAAATTAATATTTACTTAAATCTCGCCGATTCGGACAAAAATCAATCCCGCACAAAACGATATCAAAATTAGTGTCCTTCCTAGGTAATTTCGACGTTCCGGACACAACGGCGCAGTCTGTTTCGTCATCTGATGTCGTTTGGACAACCTCGTCGACGGTCGCGTCAAAAAACTATAAAATTCAAATTTTATCAAAATTTCATCTTGCGATCGATAATTTTAAAATTTAATTTTAGTTTCAATTAATCGAATTAAATAAAAGTTAGTTTCACGTGAATTTCAGTGTTTAAAAGTGTCGATGGTCCAAATTGTGAAATTGGTAAGTGCGGCGTTGCGAAAAGTGCACAAGGCAACCCTAAGGCTTAATGATCCTATGGGGACTCATTTTGAGCTCCGTCGTGTTAGTTTCGACCTTCTAAATGTTAGAGGTCGATAACCATACGAGCAGAATTTCAAGACGAGTAAAGAGTCGGTTTGAGCTTCGAAAACAAGGTGGGTCCCATCTCTACTCCTCTAGGATAGTCAAGGAGAAGTCCTATGGCTAGATCCTAAAATCCTATGAAGAATATTAGACCTCGCCAAAATTGAGGCCAACAAATGGACCCCCAATAGGTGTGGTGTGCTAACCAAGCACATCGCGCGTATTGGTGTTGACCGAAGAGATCAACAAAACCAACACAGACGTCTAAGTGACACACTTAGAACAAAGCGTAGAAAATTTCCGTTGGGGAGTATCAGGTAAATCTCCAAGACTGAAGATTCCAGAACTCTCACTAGGGAAAAAGGAGGTGAATTTCATATCACAAGATTTTAAGAGATTGGATTTTAGATTCGTTTCATTTTTTTTATTTCAAGTTTTAATTTTGAGTTTGAATTTCGATTTGAGTTTCAATTTTGGTTTTATGCGGAGAAAAGAGTAGGGCTAAGGCCCACCCAAATGCTTTTGTATGTTGAGAAAGAATAGGACAAAGCCTATGTGCTAAGGAAGAATAGGACAAAGCCTATGCAAAATTTAGAGTGCTTTAATTTCAATTTCTTGCTGAGAGCATAAAATATTGAGATTGCTGAGAAGGGAGTAGGATTGTGCCTATCTCGAGTACTGAGAATTGCTGAGAAGGGAATGGAGCGGAAGCCTATCCCGAGTGCTGAGAATTTCTAAGAAGGGAGTAAGGCGGAAGCCTATTCCGAGTACTGAGAATTGCTGAGAAGGGAGTAGGGCGGAAGCCTATCCCGAGTGCTGAGAATATGCTGAGAATTGCTGAGAAATGCTGAGAATTGCTGAGGATTGCTCATGATTACTGAGAACTGCTGAGAAATGCTGAGAATTGCTGAGGATTGCTCAGGATTGCTGAGAACTACTGAGAAATGCTAAGAATTACTGAGAAATGCTGAGAATTGTTGAGAATTGCTGAGAAGGGAGTAGGGCGGAAGCCAATCCCAAGTGCTGAGAATTGCAAAGATTCTGTGAATGGAGAGACATTGAAGAATTTTGCTGACTTATGCTGAGACTGAAGAATTTTTTTGAAATTTATTTATGCATAGATTGAGGGAAAATTTGCTGAGATCCATGGGGAATTTTTGCTGAGATTCAGTTTATGCAGAAGTTGTGAAAAATTTTGTTGATATTTGATTTATGCTATGACTATGAAGAATTTTACTGAGATTTGGCTTATGCTAAGATTTGAGAAAGATTTTGTTGATATTTGGGAATGCATAGTTTTATGAATGCATAGACTGAACATATTGCTGAGATTTATGAATGCAGAGATTGTGAAAATATATTGTAAAGTGCAGAGAATGTTTGTAGAAGTTCATGTAAATGCTGAATTTTATTGAAATGCTTATGCAGAGATTTTTGAAAATTCACAAGGTGCAGAGTTCTTTTGTTTTGTTCAAATGTTGACTTTTATTTTGTTTGATGCAGAGTTTTATTTAGTTTCATTTGTTGTAAGATCTGGACCCACTTTTAGACAAGTACGGCATCAGTGCTTCGTAGGACAAGAATTTGTCTCTGAAACATCACGATGCGCAGTACTTCTGAGGGTATCATCAACTGTAGATAATAACTCACTCTTTAAGTTGCTATCGGAATTTATATTCTTTCAAGCACCTATAAAGATGTGTTATCTCTAAGGACGTCACAGTTTAGGAGGCTGCAACTCCATAGCTTTGTTCGTAGTAGTTGTCATTTGATTTTGTCACTGATTTTGTAAAGGGTGTTCACACTATCTTCGAGAAATTACTATGACGTTCTTTGAATTGACGTTGAAGTTGTATTTGTTGGGCGCTGAAGGATACGACTTCGGGGTTAAATTTACATTAACTGCTAATATCGTTGTCATTTGTTTAATTCTTTCTTCCTGGGCTTAAGCAGATTTCAAAATTTCTGTTCATGTGATTAAAATATTTTTCATTGTCCAATGATATATCTGAGCCAATTAATGACCAACCAAAAGATATAGAATCACTTGACTTTTTTCAAAGCGTAATATCGGAGGAAAATTCTTAAGGTAGCCTTCCAAGTTTTATTAATCGGGGGAGGATTAAGACACCAATTTTTTAATTATATGCTTGCCTCAAGCTTCTTCTCAGGGAGCATTCTTGTTTTCTCTTTTTTCCTTTTATTTTTTCTTAAGGTTTTTGCTCTTTCTTTTTTTTTTTAATTGTGGATTACTGTATCTGGTGGAGCACATGTTAAAGATTTTGAATGTCTGAATTGGGACACTAATTTTTGATTGTGTGCTCACCTCAAGCTTCTCCTCAGGAACACTTTTTTTTTATCTTTCTTTTGCTCCTTTTATTTTCTGAGAATTACTGTATCTGGCAAGACATATTTCTATTAAAGATTTTGAATGTCGAAACTCCCCTAATTAATAATTCTGAAATGTTCCTCAACGCGAATCCTGAGATATTATAACTTATTCGAAAGTCCGGACCCAGCCACATGGCAGAAAATTAAAAGGCTCATGATATCTCGAGTCAATTACTCGTATTTCAACCACACTGCTTTATTCCAAAATTTACTTAGGACTCAGTCCAAATTCCTTAAAGTAAACAACTCAGTTATCAGAGCATTGATTTCATTCTTCCCTGAAACCATAGTCTTAACAAAATATCCAAATTTAAGCTTTTCCAAATATAGAGCAATTCTAGACAAAAACAAACTCCTTTTCTTTCATTCATTGCGGTCGGAGGGATGGGACAGACTAACATCGATTCCGTTAATGTCTTTTTTACACTTATTGCAGTATTAAAATGATAAACCCTACATTCTCCCAATGGAGAGGTCTTGAAATCTGCCTTCTAACTGTACCTAAACCGCTCTGGATCTGGTTATTTTCCTTTGTTTCCTTTGAAGCTTTCACCTGCACCGTGTCATTCGACATCAGCTGCGTAGGAATCAATCAAAACAACTGGATAGACCGAAATCATTTTGATAAAACCTCTTTCAGGCTCTCTCAAATATTCTTTCTGGATCGTTATGTTCCCCTTCTTAAAGTTCTTCTCGAGCCATTCTTTAAAACTGATGCAATTTTCTATGGTTTTCCCAAGCAGTCTGTAATATGGGCAATATCTTGGGTGATCCTTTTTATCAACCTCATCTGGCTTCTTTGGCTCAGGCAATCTGAACTCAGGCCTCTTAATCAAGTTCTGAAACATCTTTGCCACTGCCTCATCTTTGAAAGAATATACTCTGCTTAGTTTCTTGGCCATAGACGGACCCTGTCTTCCATCCATCCGAAGCGACCACTATTAAGATGACTGCTGATAGTACTGTTGTTGAGGCTGTTCAATCTAGATCTACATTGGTTGCTTGCCTTTATCCACCACTGCCATTGTCTCAGACTCCTCAAATGCTTGATCGGCTCTAGCTTTACAGAATTTTCTGGAAAACCCAACTGTTTGGCTTCCTCTTGCAAACTTCCAGCTTTGCAAAGTAGTTTCTCGAACGTTTTGATTGTGAATCCTTTGAGGAGAAATGCAACTAGTCCATGGATGCTCTTTAAGAGAATTTCAACTTGTTGGCATTATTTTTAAGTTGAGGGTTTTATTCTGAAAAGGGGGTCGCCTAACAGAAATTGTTGGCGAATTTTTAATTTAAATTAAAAAAAATAATTTTAAAAGTAGTATTTGATTTTTGAAAATAATTTTAAATTTGAAAATTTTAAGATATGAAATCAAACTGATCTCACATCCCGAATGGTTTATATAAACGAGCACCGCACCACAAACTGTGTATCTATCCCGAAGAATAGACACACTGTTTGATGATGGGGCTCGATTAAATAAACTAGAAAATTTGTAACATCTTTTTGGTTTGCGAACCAATTTTATAAGCCGACAAGCTCCCTTGCTTAATATAAAGGAATTAAGCAGGGTTTATATTATCTGGGTTCTTAAAGTTCCCTATAAGGGCAAGCCCTTATAGTTAATTACATCTTAAATGAAGTGAATCATTTAAGAAAACTCTCGATAATGATCAGTGACTTTGCTCTCAAGAATTTTAAAGTTTAAGGTTTTCAAAGGATTGGATTTTTGAAATTTCAAAAGAGATTAGCTTAAATTTGGAACATTTATTTTCAGGAGTCCAAAGAAAGATAATTAGGAGAAGCTGAGGATCCAAGGAGAATCTTGGCAACTTCCCACACTATCCTATGGTTTGGCTTCAATTTGGAAATTTACTTAATGTTTCCATCCTGCCAATTTTAATTAATTAGGGCTTATATTTGTATGATAAAATCATACAAATAGCCTCGAAGATATGAGGGTTTATGTCGTACCAAACGACTACCTCGGAGTCCTAAGACCGGTTAGGGCTTAATTTACATGACATGATCATGCGAATGCCTAACTAAGAGTTGAGGATTTATGTTGCACTAGGCAAACTACTACGAGATCTTATGGCTTGGTTATTTAATTCTAAGAAAGTTTTGCTGAAGTAAAGTTTGTTTTGCTGACGAAGATGGTCGTGCTGCCCACCGTGATCCAAGCTCCTTGTTGTTGGAGAGGTTTAGTTTTAAAAGATTGTAATCAAAAGAGAAGAGAGGATTTTGGTTTTAGAGAAGTCTTAAAATCTAAGTGTTTTTTAGTGTTTTAGTTAAAACAAATCTTAAAGTTGATTATAACAAAACTGATTAAGATCCCACGGTTCCGACATCCCGGCACCGTTATTTTCATTGAATTCACTTAGTCCAGATGAATTTGCTAAACTCAACTGAATGAGTTCCACACTTTCATTTAGACAGTGGGAAATCCCGTTACCAACACGTTGGTTACATCATCCGAGGTATTCCCGATTGTTCAACGAGACATTTTAACTTAGTTGCATTTGTAGTTTTGTGTTTTGTTTATGATTAAATTTTGAGTTGTTTTATATTTTGAAATGTTGTGGCGGTGAATTTTATCTTGCAGTGATTTTTAATTTAGTTTTGGTTTCAGTTCAGGGATTACCCTAAAGGTTTTGGTTTTCATGCAACAGATGTTTATCATGCAAGAAAGGTAAAGTGCATTTGCAATAAAGTAAATTGCACTAAAATAAAAGCGTACCTGGAGGGTCTTCCCGTCATCCTAAACTGCACTTAAAACACATGTTAAGGCATTTAAATATTTCAACAAGTACCTAGGTAATGCTAAAGGAAAGGTTTAGGTTATCTATCAAAGTCCTAATCCTATAGCTAGTCATCTCCTATGACGTCTAGGTTCTTGTGTTTTAGTTTAAGGACGATTTTCTTCATCAAAGGACAATTAAGTTCAATTGTTCTTATAAACATCCTATCATATTGAGGAAGTGCTTAAGACGAGTCTTAAACATTTTTTCAATATTTCTAGGTTCGTTTTAAGTCCAAGAGAATTTAATTATACAAGTGAATTAATCATCCGGGAGTTTAAATGTTATTCTTTTCGCTCGATGAACTTAGGACATTTGAATATCTATAAGTGAGGTAATACTTCACTTGATATTTCAATTAAGAGTTATAATAATAAGAGCTTTTAAAAGGGCAAATCAAGTTATTAAGTATTTTTATGATTTAGAATTAATGATTTAATTCTAATTTTGATTTAATTATTAAAAAATTAGTTTAAGTTTGGAATAATGTTCAAGTTATTTTAGGTTTAATTCTTAATAACTTTATTTAGGTTTGTTTTTAAATTATTTTAATTTAATTTAATTCAATTTAATTTTAATTTAATTTACTTAATTTAAATTTAATTGGAATTTAATTTAACTTCAATTTAATTTAATTTTATTTAAATTTCAATTTAATTTAATTTCAATTTTATTTTATTTTCATTTAATTTAATTTAATTTAATTTAATTTAATTAAATTTTAATTTAATTTAATTTTAATTTAATTTATAATTTAGTTTAATTTAATTTAATTTAATTTGATTTTAATTTAATTTAATTTTAATTTAATTTCAATTTGATTTTAATTTTGATTATTATTTTAATCTTTTAATTATGAATTAAGTATTATTGAAGTGATTTATTTAGGGATTTTAAATTAAAGAATAAATATCCTCTTAAATAATATCCCTACTTTAAAATTTTAAAAAATTTTATTAATCTTCCAAATTTAATTAATTAATTAATTAAGGTTTACTTTAATTATTCTTAAAATGATTGGTGGGTTTCTACCCTTAACCATTTAAGTTTCAATCATCCAAAATCAGTTTAAAATCAAATATTTTACCCTTCCCTTTTTTTGTTAGAGATTTTTATGTCAATTTCATGGATGTCAAGAATACGAGATTTTTATTCGAGGAGCTGAGTAGGATTCTCTCCCAACGGGGATTTCAACATTTTCTATGGCCTGCCGCTAAACATTAAGTCCTACTTCACTGATTATCTTCATTCGAGGGAGATTTGGATATGATCATTTCCTACCCGACCGATAGTACCGGATCCCGGAAGATTCAGGAATGAAAAAGGGTAAATTTTTCATCTTCTAAGCTTAATGGTGGTTTCACAAAGGCATGACACTACTTTATTTCTCGCTCGTCTCCTTCCCATCCAATAATCTGAGTGAGGTTACCAAAGATAGAGCTTTATCCTCAACTATTGCATTCAAGAAAGGAAGCCTAATACAGTAGGGAGCATTATTTATGATTCTCGTAGAGGCGATCGCTTCATTCTAAATACTTCTATTAAACTTGGTTTTCCATCTCTGATCTATTTTCTATGTCAAAGTGCTGGAGCAGTTGCTGAGCTTCGAGGAAATGCCTGGCCGACAAAGCCTATAGTAAGAGAGAGCATCGATATCTATGATCTACTTCGGAAAAAGAGTTCTACCGCACCTTCTAGTTCATTACCTACGTTTGTGTAGAGCTTCTACTTCTAGACCATCTACTTCTGGTGAGCCACCATTTACTTTCTGGGAGACTATGCATGATCAGTTTATAGAGTGCGTATACGGTGAGTTATTCCTAACTCATTGTAGAGTAGATAGGATTCATAAGAAGATCAATCATCTTTTCCTTGTGCATACAAAGAATGAGTGATTATAATGCTGAGTATTTTGAGTCTTTATTGAAATTTCTGAAGGGTGAGCAATGATGTTCAGTTCCCTACTATCCCAGATATTCACTATATGTTGATCCGAAGGATATGAGTTTTTTTTTGTGATTACGGTGATGAAGCTATAGATAGTGATTAGTAGCTTCGCACTTACCTCTAGAGATGTATTGATTCTGTTTTTGTATGTTTCTTGTTTCTGTGCTGTTTCAGTGTGATGTTAGCTATTAGTGTTGATGTGAATCTTTTATGTTGAAAACCTGCTTTTAGATTATTATCCGATGTGTGTTTAAGACTCAAATATGAATGAAATTTTATAAAATTTTATTTTTGTTTCAGCCTACTGTTTAGTGTTTATGAATAGTTAGTAATTTTGCATGTTCAAAAAATAAAAATAAAATAAAAATAAAAATTAAAAAATTAAAAAGATTTTTGTGAAATTAACTCCTCGCTTTTGCAAAAATTTTCTATATATGCTTAATCATTTCGTTATATTCATATTAGAGCACGTGTAGAAGTAGAAGTTAGTTTTTCCCTACTACATCATTATTGCATTTCTAGATTAATGCCTATTATTTCTTTCTCTCATGCTTTAGAAAATTTCATGATTCATATTTATACTAAAGCTGAAGATTGGGGAAGGGAAAATATTTATCAAATTTAAATATTATTTGTCCTTAATGAACTAATATTTTCTTTAAAAATATATTAACATAACATATGGAATGAAAAATTTGTTTATGATTACCTAAATTTTTAAATTTATAAATAATTTAGTAAACTTAACTAAAATTTCAAAAATTTTGATTGATTTTAAGAATAGAATTATTTAATTTAAAGAATAATAAGATAATTTTTTTTCTATTTAAATATAGTAAAGAGAATTGTATTTTTGAAATACTAAGGAACTAAAATAGTGCTTGAAAAAGAGAAGATTGAAATAAGTTTTGAAAAATAAATAAAATTATTAAAAATGTCATATTTATTAAGTAAGAATGTATAAGTTTTCGAAGATAAGTTAAGGATAAAGTTAAAAATCATTATCAGGTTATCCAAAAATAGTAATCCTTACTTAAAAAAAAGAATGCGAGGAGAAGCTTGAGGAAATGCCTAATCAAAAATTGGCTTCACTTTAATTATCTTATAAAAGAAAACCGATTACATTTTTAACTTTAATTTCTATGAACAAATATTTTTACTAGAAAAATATTTCATGAAAATCTTTTTCTTGTAAATGTTCTATGTGACCTTAATATGATAAACTACAATTGTTCTTGGAAAATAAATGAAAAATTGGAAGTCTTATGATTTGGTAGTTAAATGTTCTTCAATTCTTAAACTTAAACTTAATAGTGAAATTTGGTTAATATTTGCTAAAGCATTTATAAAACCAAAAATTATAAGGAATCTTAAATATTTTAACTTCGTTGCAAATATTATCTATTTTATGTAGTAAAAGGGTTACTTCGAGGACAAGTAACATTTAAGTTTGGGGGAATTTGATCTGAATTTAAAAAAATACCTATTTTTATGCCTAATTTATGATTCAATTCTTACGGATATTATGCTTTAAAGAAGTTAGTATTTTCATATTTTTTAATGTAGATGATTAAAAAAAAAGTCCAAGAAAGAAAAAGAAGGAAAAATGAGAAAAAAGGAGCAAAAATGAAGTTTATGGAGAAAAATATTGAATTATTAGCCTGGCGCCTAGGCGCCAGAATCCGGCGTCTAAGCGCCAGCTCGATACGTACCGTTAAGATTTTTTGATGATTTTGTGGAGTTATTTAGATGGAGTTAAGCAAATACGGAGCTTCTAGATGATTGGAAGTTACCCTAATATATAGGACATGTGATACAATGCATTTGTACACAAGGAAACAGTTTTAATCGCAAAGAGGTGTGATCCAAAGAAGAGGTGCGAAGACCTGGTCACGGAGTCCGCGCCGCCTAAGCGCTGCATCCTCGCGCCTAGGCGCGACGCTTACCTTGCCGTAAGATGCATTTAATTGGATGAATTTTGAAGAGGTGCCTTAAGTAACTCCTGGTCAAATTCGAACTCTATAAATAAGTGCCCATTCTACAGAGAAAATGTGGCCCTTTTTAGTACCCTATAGTCTCTTTCGCCGCTTTTAGCACCCTATAGTCTCTTTCACCCATTCTTACCTTTAGTCCCCAAGTACAATATTCCATCCAATTATTTTAGAAGCCACCATCTTTATTATTTAGTGAGTTTATTTTGATTATTTACTGTGTGTTGTTGTTATTGGAGTCTTTTATGATTGCTTTAAAGTCACTAGAAGTCTCAAGTAGATCACGTGAAGGAACACTTTAGATAAGTATTTGTACATTGGTTTAAAGTTTTATAAATATGTTTTGATGTGTGATTTCAATGTGTTCTGAGTAGTTATTTATCTTTCTCCTTTCAACTATGAAAAGAGCAATAAATTAATTAAATTTTTAGGAGAATTAAATTTAAAATACTTAAAACATTGTGATGATATTAATACCTCGATCTTGCCATTTTTTAATTTGGCCATTTAAATTGTTAAAATCTGCTGGAAGAATTTTGAGACCTATCGGGAGATAAATTCTTAACTAGTAGATAATGATGAATTCTTTTATAGTCGAAGGCTTTATGCGGGTTATTCAAGGTGAAGTGCAAATAAATAGGAATATATTATTTATCGGGGTATAAAATTAATTAGTTTTTAGAGGAGAAATCAATTCTAATAATTTGGTTTATAGAAAGGGAACGTGGTCACTGGTAGGGCAGACCAAAACCACTCTTGGACATCTAGCAGTGTGAGATAGATTAACCAATTCTGCTTTCAATAAAACATCCCTAACCGATCTATAGATTAGTCATCAGTTTTCGTACCTGTACTAAAGGGTAAAGAATAAAAGAATGCTTCTATTTAGTACAATACCATAATCCAAATTCCCACAAAAGATAATTATTCTAAAAATATTGGATTAGTTGAAAAGGAGAAAGTTGTTTTTATACTTGCATTGAATTTTAATTATATCGTCATTTTACTTTATTACCGCTACTTCTAATTGCTTATAGTAAAAATTGTTAGTAAATTTGAAAAATAAATAAATATATATATAAATATATATATATATATATATATAACTTTTAATTTGATAAATTAGAAAATATTTCTTAAATTTCTTACTTTTTGTAAAAGAACTATCCTTGCGGGATCGATAACCAGACTCCACTAAAGCCCCGTACTACTTGACGATACGTATACTTGCGTTTAAAATTGTGACTTTTATAATAATTATTATAAAATCTAAATATAAATCATAAGTAAAAGTAAACATCGCATTATCAAGTTTTAAATAATGTTGTGTTCAAATATTCTAAAAAGTGGTATCAAATTTTGTATTTAAAAGCATATATAAAGTCGCATCGCATTAGCCACCAAAAAATAAAAAACAAATTATAAGACCATAAAATGATGACATTAAAAAATAATTTAAAATAACCAACAATAAAACAAAAAACAAAACAAAACAAAGATCGAGAAAATCAAAATTTTAGGGTAGTGCGACACATTACCCTTAGGATCAACGTTGATGTTTCTTTCTTTAAAACTTTGTGAAAACAAGTGTTTAACATTAATCAAAAGTTCTGTTAAATACAATTATAATTTTCTAAGATGTAATTAATTATAAGAGCTTGCCTTATAGGAGGTTTAAAGAACCCAACATAGATGCTTTATCTAGAAATCTCTTGTTTCCAAAACTTCATTATCCTTACAAAGAACTTCTAGACATTTCTAGAATTTTCTTTTATAAGGATTATCACCGACATCTCTTTTTCTACTATTTTCTTTTTTATTGGCCCTTATTTTCTTCAAATTTCTTACTATCTCGAGATCCATTTATGAAATCAAAAGAAATAAGATTTATTGAAGATTAGCGCAAAATTATAGATGAACAAAGTGGCAACTCCAAAACGAATTTATGTCGACGCCGAGAAAATCTCCAACACGGCTTCGAACGCCGACAAGAGATTTTATTTGGTGACTGACCGCGGAACATCTTTCTTCTTATCTCTTGTTAAATCGCATGTTTTCTACTTGATGTTCGACCTTTAGGGGCCACATCCAACTCTTTAAGAGTTATTTTCAAAATTTTTCAAAATAAAATGAAATAAAAAGATAAATTCTCAGTTTATAAATGAGTTCATAACATTTTATTCTCCTTAAAATATTTTTCTATTATCAAGATTTCAATACACCAATTGAGGAAGAAGACGTTTGTTTTTATCAGAATGATTTTGGATCATTTGATGAAACCGAACTTTCATTAGAAAATCCATATCAAATCGATATACATCCATTCGAGGAATTCAATCTGGAAACTTATAAAATTTTCTTCTTAACTTTACAAAAAGATTGTTCTCAATACATGTCAAGAGCAATAAACTTTTGATGAAATGGAAAGACAATTTGATAAAGAAGGAAAGAAAATTTGTGTTGAACAAGAAAACGACATCCCACCTCCATACATATGTGAAGTTGGATCTTGTTCAAAAACTGAATGAATAAATAAAACCCGCTCTCATAAAAGAAAGAAAAGGTGGAACGAAACGATAATTTTGAAACATGTGAATTTTGAAAGTGTTTTCAAGAACCCTTCCTTTACAAAAGAAATTTGATATATTCTAATACCTCGCCGAATATGAAGATAATGCTTTTCAACCGAGAAATTCTCCTTTAATTCATGCCGTATACGATGTTTAAAAGATTAGCACACCCAAAGGCCGGGTGTTCAATTTCCGATCATATAAAATGTGATGGTGTTACTTCCACCACAATGAAAAGAAAGAATATTTCAATCGAAGATCCCACTTACTTAAAAAGGGATCAACAATTCCCATCGTATCACTACTATACTCGGGTACCAGTGAAATTTTGTCTCGGGGCCCAAGGATATAAGATGTGGTTTTTACATGAAATGGAACTAAGCATAATAAATTAATATCCTAAGAAGAAGACACATCTATTAAAATGACTCGCTGGTTTAAATGCTACAATCTCTGAGACCCTTTCATTCACAAAAACAATGATACACTTCCCATGATATCTCGTCCTATACTCAACAATAATATATGGAGACAAGAATCAAGCCAAGAGGAATCTCTGGTACCATGAGTAGACAAGCTTCAGAGCAAAGTTGTGAAAAACATCCTATGAACATTTTAATAAAAGTTTGAAGAAATTGAAAAATGACATCAACAAATTCTCAATACGAAGGAGGGATAATTCTTTGAATAGTTAAATGAGAAAGTTGTCGAGATAAATTTGCAGAAACACGATCTACCTCTTTAGCACGAGAATTAAGTGAAGAAGACACGAAAAGAATTACTAGCAGCTATCCAACAAAGGGATGAGCAAAATCAACCATCTCAAACAAAATGAAAGAATTAATGGCAGCTATACAAAATTCACCCACAAATCCATTAAGCTGCTATTGAAATCAATAGGCCGTAGAAAATACACATTTTGGAGGATAGAAGAGAGCCAATAGAAATCGAAGAAAGCAATAAAAAAGAATCTTCCCAAATTGGAATTCCATAAAAAGAAATTACATAATTGGTAGAACAAAAATAAAAGAAACAATGTCTGTACGGGTAAAAAGCCGATCATTAATTCCAAAGGGTAGACCCGATCCAAGAGGAATTTGATTCTATTCAATACCCTAAAGGTTTTCCTCCTCTTTACAATGTTCGACGGACTAGTAATCCTCGTCGCATCATGCACACTTCGTGAGCAAGCTGATGTAATGCCGGAGGAGTGATGCTCTTCTTCCATCAATTTATGAACAGCCTCATAGGGAGTTTCCTTCGATTGGTATGCGTAATGACTAATGGGTCTATTACCTTTACAAAATTTGAAACTCTTTTCATTCAACTATTTCGCTAGAGCACAACACCATACAAATGCTGGTTATTAGGTGGTAGAAAAGCAAAAGCCGGGATAGTTATTAGGTGGATTACAATTTGCGCTGGAGAAATCTCAACATGAAATGTGAACCGCAACTCCAAGAACAACACGCCGTTGAGATCTTTGCGAAAAATATCAATTATCTTATGGCATTTATGCTCAAAGAAATCACAATAAAAGCATTCAAAATATTACTTAGTAAAGCTGCTAATCTTCAACAAGAAGCTTAGCAAGATGAGTTGGAAAGACCGAGAAGACAATGTCTATCTAAACATTTGAAAAAAAGCTGCAAAACGTTATACGAAGGGTAAACAAGTAATGTAAGTTCAACCCGAACAAAAGAAACAACGACATAACCAATCATCACCACAAATTTCTTCTCAATTACAACTTCAACAGCCAATTCCGCACCGACAGAGAAAAGAAAAGATGGCTGAAAGAATAAATAAAGAATACCCATTTAAGATAGAAGTCATCGCAAAATATTTTAGGCTACCGAAAAATACCAATTTAAGCTACCTCGAGGCTAAGGCCACAGAAGTTAACATGATGCATAATCCCAATTATTATCCTTATCACGGAATGCTTGGACACTAAATTGAAGAATTTTTTTTCTTCAAAGAATGGTTAGAGCGTAACTTTAAAGAGGGAAATATAGTAATGTCGAAAGAATATTTGATAGAACCTGAAAAAGGTTCAATCAAAATGATCTTGTGGCCGATAAGCTTAATTTTGACAATAAAAATAAGGACAACTCTCGTTCAAGGTAAATCTTCTGAAGAAATCCATACGGACATACATGTCACAGAATCTTCCAAGAAGAAGAAGACAAAGAAAAACAATTGGAATCTATGTATAAGAAAATTAATCATTACATACACTCAATGACTCTAACTCTAATTTCTACTACTATGATTAAGAATTTGGGTGGTCAAAGAAGTATATGGTGTCGATAAAAAGCCAATTAAGTTTTGACTTGGTTCTACTTCTTCTATTAAAACTGATGTAAAATTAGACGATGAAAATCTTCTAAAATTCACGAAAATCCATTTTGAGTTCTATTCTCCTTTTGGCATGTAAATTTATTCAAAATTTTAATGCTCGAACAATGGTCTTTAAAACAACCACATTTCATTGAACACATGTCAGATAATAATAGATGAAATCCTAACTCTAAAGAGGGTATTAGGTTTGGTACTCTCGAACCTCTAAATGATACGAAATTTTGCCAAGTCATCACTAAAGAACATAAATCCGAACCACTTCGATCCTCCAATCGAAGATGTCTTCCGTAATTGAAAGAGGAAATTAAATCAACAGTTAATTAATTAAAACAAATAAATTTAGGAACTGATGAAAATCTGAAAACCAACTTTCATTAGTTCATTTCTTTAACGACATAGAAGTAAAAGAAATAATTAACCGTTGATATAAGGACCGCTTTGGCCGGGACTTAACGAAATGCCTAGAAGGCTTCAGTAGTCACAATCCACAAACTTGGGATAAATCAAATAGCAATCCATGTTAAACAAGCCCCAAGAAGAATTCGTGTTGAAATAGAACAACAAGTCATTATCGAAGTTAAGAAATTAATTGAGTTAGTTGTATACGAGATGAAAATCGTTCGGACGATTAATTCATTCGTATAATTAAATTCATTTCGACTTAAAGCAATTCTAGCAATATTGAAAAGATGTTTAAGATTCTTCTTAAACACTTTCTCAATATGATAGGATGTTTATGAGAACAATTGAATTTGATTGTTTTTCGATGAAGAAAATCGTCTTCAAACCAAAACACAAGGAATCTAGACGCTCATAGAGAAATGACTAGCCACATGGATTAGAATTTGAGTAAAAACCATAACCCTTCCCTTAGCTTTACCTAGGAACTTCGCTTAAATATTCTAATCGTGTTTTAAGTGCAGTTTGGATGACGAGAAGACCCTCTGTGTACGCTTTTATTTTATCTAGCAATTTACATTATCGCAATTTATTTAATCGCATCGCACTTACTTTTCGCATGATAAACAACCGTTGCATGAAAACCCACACCTTTAGGATAGTCCCTAAAACTGAAACCAAAACTAAGTTAAAAGTCATTGCAAGATAAAATTCACCGCCACAACATTTCAAAATATAAAACAACTCAAAATTTAATCACAAACATAACACAAAACTACAATTACAACTAAATTAAAACGTCCTCGTTGGATGATCGGGAATACCTCGATGATGTAACCTACGTGTTGCTAACGGATTTCCCACTGCCTAAATGAAAGTGTGGAACTCATTCAACTGAGTTTAGCAAATTCATCTCGACTAAGTGAATCCGATAAAAATAATGATGCCGAAGGATGGAACCGCGGGATCTTAACCTAAGTGTCGTTATAATCAACTTTAAGATTTATTTTAATTAAAACATGAAAAACACTTGGAAATTAAGACTTCTCTAAACCAAAACACTTTTCTCATCCCCTCGATTTATGACTTCTAAAACTAAAACTCGCAACAACAAGGAGCTCTGAGTATTATGGGCAACGACGTGCTATCGTCATCGCGAAAACTCCGAGTCTACTTCAAGCAAAACTTTCCTAGAATTAAATAACAAAGCCATAGGATTTCGAGGTAATTTGCCTCGTTGCAACGATAAATCCTCAACTCTTCGTTAGCATTCGCACGATCATGTCATGTAAATTAAGCCCTAACTATTCTGTAGATTCCGAGGTAGTCATCTGTACGACATAAACCCTCACATCTTCAAGGCTATTTGTATGATTTTATCATACAAATATAAGTCCAAATTAATTAAAATCGGGCAAGATCGAAATATCGTATAATATTAGGATTTTCTTAAACTCAAAGCCAAACAATAGGATAGTTCGGGAAGTTGCCAAGATTCTTCTCGATCCTCGCCTTCTCATATTTCTCTTACTTTCGACTCCCGAAAATAACTCGTTCCAAATTCGAGCTAATCCCTTTTGAAATTTCAAAAATCCAATCCTTTCGAAAACCTTAAAATTTGAAATTCTCGAGAGCAAAACCACCGATCATTATCGAGAGTTTTCTTAAGTGATTCCCGTCACTTAAGATGTAATTAACTATGTGGTCTCGCCTCTTATAGGGAACTTTAAGAACCCGTATAATATAAACCCCGCTTAATTTCTTTCGTATTAAGGTGGAACTTGTCGGCTTATAAAATTGGTTCGCAGACCAAACGGATGTCACAAATCTTTAGTTTATTTAATCGAGCCCTATCATCAAGCAAAGATGTCTATTCTTCGGGATAGATACACGGCTCATGATGCGGTGCTCGTTTATATAAACTATTCGGGATGTGAGATCGGCTTGATTTCATATCTTAAAATTTTCAAATTTAAAATTATTTTCAAAATCAAATACTACTTTCTAAATTATATATATATTTAAATTAAATTTAAAATTTAAATTTCGTCGACAATTTCGTAGCGACCTCCTTTTCAAAAATACAACACCCAACCTAAAAATATGCCGACAGATACAACAACTCAAGCGACTCAGCCTCGATCTTTCTTCTTTGGTTTCTCTCCATGCGCAATAGGCCCTATTCGTGGTCCGAGACGGGATTTAGCACTGGCACCCGTCCTATCCTTCTTAAGATTTCCGATATGTGGCATCTTTTCTTCGCTAATCTTTCTATACATACTCGCAAGCCCAAGCCAATGGCATAGTCTTATCCCTTTTACTCTCGTAATTGTTGTAGTATGTAGGTCGGGGTAATGCGGTGGTGATCTTACGAACATCCTCTTCATCCGATGCGTAGAGAGGGGTGAAACCTCGCTCCTTCCAACAGAGGTATATACTCAGCAATTCTTCTCTTCTTCAGAATTTCTTCTAGAAGGGCAACTTCAGCAACTTCTAGCTTTCTCGGCAATCCTCCCCGCTTCTATTTCTCCTTTGAGTCCGAGTTAGGTGCATGTCGACCTCATTTTCGATGAGGTCTTCCCTTCTTCTTTTTAGTGCTTAGGATCTAGTCTCAGCTTTTCCTTTTCGACTATCTTAGAAGACTAGAATCGGGACCCGCCTTTTAGAAATTCAAACCACTTCTAAACTCCCCGCAAACTCCACAAACTCGACTATAGACCCCTAATCACCTAGAGGGTTGAAATCAAATGTGGAAGTTTAAAGGATGAGTTCCTATATGACTCTTCGCCTTAGACCGCCCCGGTGGCCTCGGTCCGATGAAGGGGCCGACTTACACTACACTTACACACTACATTTCCACACACTTCCTAAAAACACACCCATACCCAACTTAACCTCCCGACTCATGTAGGTGATTCACATGGATGGTCCTTAACCCCTAAGCCCTCGGCAAGCAGGGTTGAGAACAACATAGCTGAATGCCTCAAATGAGTCCTTTCATGGCTCATATGGGCTTGAAATGGTTTCATGGCTCAACCAAAATGATTTCTTTCCACCTAAATTCACCCAATCTTCAATTTCCCAAATTTTCAATTTTTGACCCCGAGACCCTACACCTACTAAACCTACCCAAAACCCTCAAATTACTCCAAATTTTTGCAAAATTTCCAAATTACCCAAAATTTTCCAAAATCAATCCCAAACATCTCCACATCACTCAAATTGATCATCCATACCCAAAAATACCAAAAATTCCAAAAATACCCCCCAATACCCTCCAAATACCCAAAATACCCTTCTTGGCCTAAAAATCCAAAAATTCAGAAAATTCCCAGAAAATTCCAGAAAATCCTAAATATTCCCAATTTCATTTTGTCCAACTACACCATGGGCCAATTTTGTCAATTTACCCTACTTTTGTCAAAACCCCCAAATCGACTCCATTTTAACCCAAAGTGAACCCAATGTCAAACCAAACCTACCCAATTGACCCCAATTTTGGTCCAATTCAATTCTAAACTTCAATTCAACATCCCCAATACCAATCTAGACCAAATCCAAGTCCAATTTGGTTGACATTTGGATCCAATTCCACTTTTGGCCTTAAAGCCCAATTTGGACCCATGACCCAAACTTAACCCAAACTCACCCAATTCAACTCCAATTAACCTCAAATCTTTTCTAAATCTTCCTTAACATTCCCATAAACAAAACCCTAACATGATTTGCCCAAAATTTGAACCCAAACCCCACTCAAACTCAAACCCAAGGTTAAAAGGCCCATTTTCGACCTAAGCCCAAACCTAACCCAAATTCAACTCCAATTCAAATCCAAATCACCCCCTAATTTGTTTCAAATCACTCATGACACATCCATTGAGCTACAAACCAACAATTATTTGGCCCAACCTTTTACAAAAATTCTCATCCATGAACACATTCATAAACTTAAAAGCCCACTTCCCTTAAACCCTCCTAAAAGCCCATTTCCTTCAAAATTCAAAAGCCCAAATCATCCTAAAGCCCACATGACACTTCCCCTCATCATCCATTTGATCAAAATCACCCCTAAGTTGCAAAATCATCAATTAAACCATTCCAAATCAAGCCACATGTCAAATTACTCCCTAAATGCCAAATATTTCTAAAACCCTTTTTCATGAAATAAGCCAACCTTTTCCCAAGCCAAATGAAGCCATGAACAAGCCATTCTCAAGCCACATGAAGCCATGAGGGCTTTGACTTGTCATTAGTCCATTTATGGCAAGAAGAGGGGATCTTTCTTAAGCCTCCTTTAAGCCTTTTTTACCTTAAGCATGTCACACTCTAAACCATGCTTTGCCACCTAATCCTCGATGGAGACTCCACCACACACTGCGAGGTCGACCTACACCGACCTCCTCAACCCAAAACCAGTGTCTTGGGAGGGTGCACCCAACCCATTTGCATGGGTTGACCAAAATAAGCTAAAATGGCCCCTTCCCCTTTCTACTTTGATTCAACCACTTTACACATGGCATTTGCTCAATCGCTCTACACTAAACCCCGCCCTCGACCCACCCGACCAAGATGGTGACCATCGCTCGGCCGGCCGGCCACCAGCCGCCGGAAAACACCATGGCCGAGAGCTCAGCATGCGAGCCAACATTGAAATTCTCACTCGCCGAGCCGCCCCATGCCCAATGGCCACTGCGTCGTTCTTCTCCTCACCGTAGCAACTCGATCCCAAGCCCTAAACTCCCCGGAGAGCCCCCACCATGCTCTATTTAAACTCCACCCCTCTCGGCCATGAGAAGGAGAGAAGCATAAACCTTGCCAAAACTCGCCAAAATTGTTCCGCATCCTCTTCCACCCTTAGAGCACTCGATCCCCAGCGAATTCCCCCGCCATTTCCCTCCGAAAGCTCAATTTCGAGTCAAATTCCACCCAAAACCGTGACACTTCTCCACAGCTGAGCCAATTCCCAAATCGATTGGCTCTACACCTTCACTGCACCAAGAGAAGGTGTCCACCATCAAAAGCCCCATCTCCAGTACCACCCGCTTGCTCCAGCCTCCAAGCTTTGTGGATCGGGCTTGGTCGAAATCATATCCGGACAATTCACTGCACTCAGAGACTTCATCCGGAGCTTGCTAGGACCCAATCGAAGGTGCAACAACTCTCGTATCGAAGCCACACTTCTCCGAGCCAAGGTATGAGCTAACTCTTCATCCCGAGCTTCCGGAGATTCTCCATTTTAAATGCCTTAGTTTCAATGCATGTTAACCGTATAGATGTGTTCGTCTCTTCAAGACGAATCCATAGAGCATAAGAACGTAAAAATCCATCGAGAATCGAGCGAGATCTTGTGGATTTAGTGTGGACGGCTCTCTGGCGAGAACACTCGGGGACGATGAACGGATGCCGTCCATTCAATACACGCGCGCACGGACGGCCGCGATGGCGCTCGACCGAGAGACGGTACGAGAACCGCGGGCCCGGCCGGCCGACTCGGATGGCGGCGCCGAATCGGAGCGCGCCGCGCGCGCTCTTCTGAGCCGCCGAGGATGCGCTGGCGCCGACGTGGATAAGTAGATAAATTAGGATATTTTTTGTATTTATTTAATTCTCTAAACTTCAAAAATTCATATCTTCGTGTAGAAAAATCACAAAAATAAAATAAAAATACCCTCTTGCTCAGCTGAAGAGAGGAGAATAATGTGGAAAAGAAATCACTTAATTTCATCAAATATTTTATTTTTTATAATTTATTTACTCTCGCATATGTTTTAATTCTCCATGCATGCATACAATTCACCATGGCATGAGACCATAGTGGCTTTGAAGCCTCCGAACTTGGGAACATTCCCCGAATTTTCCAAAGTCGAGGCCATCCCTACGAAGAGTTCTTGATTTTTCAAGTTCATGTCACTCGTTTCGAGTATTTTAATTCCAAAAATTAGCATGTTGTGAAATAAATTCTAGGAAAATTTGGTGATGTTCCTTATGACCGCAGAACCCTAGGAAAAATAGATTTCGAGCTTAGTTCATTCAAAACAACCCTAATCGGCTTAAACACCCAAAATAGGTCTTTAATTAATTAGAGTTAACCAGGCATCAAATTGACTTGAAATCAATTCTCCACTGACCTTTAGGATCAGAGGAATCCACCATAAAAATTCGAGGTCAATCGGACTTGGTTAGCCCCACTAATCGGGTCGATTAAGTCACTTAGCCATTTTAAACTTTAAAAATTCATAACTTTTAAAATACTTTTTAAAAATCCATCAAATTGGTTTTGGAGCCTCTCTGATATCAGGGGAATCTAAGAAAATTAAAATTTCAATTTTCTAAAAAAGTTGATTTTTAATAATATTTTAATATTTTTAATAATTAAAAAATAATAAAAATCACAAAAATAATAAAATTCACCAAAATGTCACATTTTGAATTTTAATCACTTAGGAACAAATCCCACATTTTTCTTAGGTCTATTTAGTGAGATATTGAATTTTAAAGCCCTAGGATAATTTTAAAATTAAAAAATGTATTTTCTAGCATTTTCACTAAAATAATTATAATAAATCATAGAAAAATCAGAAAATTGCAAAATTTGTTTCTCTGGTTTCCTTGATATCAGAGAGATTTTTGAAAAATATAAAATCCATTTTTCAACATTTATTTTATTTTTAAATTAATTAACACTCCAAAACTCAAAATAATTATAATAAAAATAATATAATTCAAAAAATCACCAAAATTGGTCCAAGTGCTTCTCTGGTCATTAGGAATGTCCCCTAATTTTCTTAAGGACAGAAACTTTCCCTTGGTCATGTTATTAAATTTTCCTTGAAAATCTCTATTTTCCACCAAAAATAATTATATAAATAAATTAAATACAGAAAAATCACATTTTCTCCTCTCATGTCTTTATTGACATATGAGTGAAGTCACATAAAAATTTCAAGTTCATTTAGGTTCAATTTAGTGAGTTATGAAATTATTAAGCTTAAGGGGTAAAATGGTAATTAAACTTTTAACCCTTAATTAAAACTTTAGGTTTAATAAAAAATCAACAAGTAAAATATTTGATCTTAATCTGATTTGGATGATTGAAATTTAAATAATTAAAGGGTAGAAACTCATTAAACAATTTTTAAAATGATTAAACTTTAATTAAATAATAGATTAAATTTGGAAGAATAATAAAATTGGAATTATTAAAATAAGGGATATTTATTAGGAAGAGATTTAT
The DNA here is from genome assembly GCA_022702705.1 of Papilionanthe hookeriana x Papilionanthe teres. Lineage (NCBI taxonomy): Eukaryota > Viridiplantae > Streptophyta > Magnoliopsida > Asparagales > Orchidaceae > Papilionanthe > Papilionanthe hookeriana x Papilionanthe teres. The sequence goes on from CM040422.1 coordinate 39,475,878, forward strand.
TCTTTAATTTAAAAATCCCTAAATTAATCATCTCATTAATATTCAACTTTTAATTAAAATGATAATTCAAATTCAAAATATTAAAAGACTTAATCATTAAACTAAAATTAAATTATTAAACTCTTTCAAAATTTCAATTAAAATTAAAGATAAAACTAAATTAAAAATTAAATTAAATTAAGTAAATTAAATTGATTAAATTAAATTAAAATTAAATTAAATTTAATAATTAAATTAAATTAAATTAAATCAATTAAATTAAATTAAATTAAATTAAATTAAATAATTAAATTAAATTAAATTAAACATTAAATTAAATTAAATTAAATTAAATTAAATTAAATTGAATAATTAAATTAAATTAAATCAAATCAAATTAATTAAACACCAAATCAAATTAAATTGAACTATGTTAAACTAAATTAAACTCAATTAAATTAAGTTAATTAAATATAACATCACCTAAGACATAAAGAATTAAATATAAAGCAACTTCAACACTATTCCAAATTTAAACCCTTTAACTTAAATCAAATCATTTGCAATACTAATTTACCCTCGAAAGCTTTAGATTATTATAACTCCTAAATGGAACATCAAATGAAGTGTTACCTCACTCATAAGATATTCAAATGTCCTAGTTCACCGAGCAAGTTAACAAGACTTAAAACCTCTTGACGATCGATTCATTTATATAATTAAATTCATTTGGACTTAAAACAATCCTGGAAATATCGAAAAGATGTTTAAGATTCTTCTTAAGCACTTCCTCAATATGATAGATATTTATAAGAACAATCGGACTTAATCGTCCTTTCGATGAAGAAAATCGTCCTCAAACAAAAACACAAAGAACCTAGACGTCATAAGAGTCGACTAGCCATAGTGATTAGGAATTTGGTAGAAAACCATAACCCTTCCCTTAGCTTTACCTAGGAACTTGCTTAAATATTCTAATCGTGTTTTAAGTGCAGCTTGGGATGACGGGAAGACCCTCCGTGTACGCTTTTATTTTATCGCAATTTACTTTCTTGCAATTTACTTTCTTGCAATTTACTTTATTGCAAATGCATTTTACTTTTCTCGCACGATAAAACAACCAGTTGCATGAAAACCCACACCTTTAGGATAGTCCCTAAAACCGAAACCAAAACTAAGTTAAAAGTCATCGCAAGATAAAATTCACCGCCACAACATTTCAAAATATAAAACAACTCAAAATTTAATCACAAACAGTAACACAAAACTACAATTGCAACTAAATTAAAACGTCCCGTTGGATGATCGGGAATACCTCTGATGATGTAACCTACGTGTTGCTAACGGGATTTCCCACGGTCTAAATGAAAGTGTGGAACTCATTCAGCTGAGTTTAGCAAATTCATCCGGACTAAGTGAATCCGATAAAAATAATGATGCCGTAAGGATGGAACCGCGGATCTTAACCGGTGTCGTTATAATCAACTTTAAGATTTGTTTTAATCAAAATAAAAATAAAAACACTTGGAAATTAAGACTTCTCTAAACCAAAACACTTCTCTCATCCCCCGATTTATGATTTCTAAAACTAAACCTCTCGCAACAACCAGAGCTTGGAGCATGATGGGCAAGCACTGCCATCGTCGTCGCAAAACTTAAACCTACTTCAGCAGAAATCTTCTTAGAATTAAAACAACAAAGCCATAGGATTTCGAGGTAGCTTGCCTAGTGCAACATAAATCCTCAACTCTTCGTTAGTGCATTTCGTATTGCAAATTAAGCCCTAACCTGGCCTTAGATTCCGAGGTAGTCGTCCGATACGACATAAACCCTCACATCTTCTAGTGCTATTTGTTTGATTTTATCATACAAATATAAGCCCTAATTAATTAAAATCGGCAAGATCGAAATACTAAATAAACATTAGGACTTTCCTAAATTCAAGCCAAACAATAGGATAATCGGAAATTACCGAAGTTCACTTCGAATCACGTGATTTCTCCTACCTTTCTTCCTTTGGATTCACAAAACAAAATGTTCCAAAATTTGATCCATTCCCTATTTAAATTCCAAAATTCAATCTTCGAAAACCTTAAAGCTTCGAAATTCTTGAGAGCGTAATTATCAGTTATTATCGAGAGTTTTCTTAGGTGATTCCCGTCACTTAAGATGTAATTAACTATAGTGGCTTGCCCTTATAGTGGAATTTTAAAGAACCTGTGTAATATAAACCCCGTTTAATACTTTCATATTAAGCGTGGGAATTTGTCGACTTATAAAATTGGTTCGCGTACCAAACGGATGTCACAAAACTTCTAGTTTATTTGATCGAGCCCCACCCTCAAGCAAGTGTGTCTATCCTTAGGGATAGATACACTAGGCTTGTGGTGCGGTGCTCGTTTATATAAACTATTCGGGATGTGAGATCGGTTTAATCTCATATCTTAAAACTTTCAAATTTAAAATTATTTTCAAAGTCGAATACTACTTTCTAAATTATATATATATATTTAAATCAAATTTAAAATTTAAATTCGCCGACAACTTCGTTAAGCGATCCCCTTTTAAAATAAAACATCACACAACCTAAAAATATGCCTGCAGATTTCGGCGACTCCACCTGGGACGATTCCTCTCTCCATTATAATCAAATAACTCCGTTTTCAAAATCGGTAGTGTATCCATGTCCCTAATGGATCAAACTACCCTTCTTTCCGTTGGAATACTATGTTCATTTCTATCTCGAACAAGTATAGCCAACATTCTCTCGGATTTAGGAGCCACTGCTTAGACACCCCTAAACAGAGAGGTTCCGAGATCCTTTTACCTCATTTCGAGGTGGGTGGACCCTCAATAGGTGTTAGTTTAGGAATGATCCTTCGAGCTCGAGAAGTCTTGCTTAAGACTTTCTTTTCCTTTCCGAATCGGATTCCTTACCTTCTCTACACCTTTCGAACATTCCGTTCTAAATAAACAAACCCTCTAATAAGTGATTCTTTTAACAAATGATTCTTTTTTATAAATACATGAACAAAGAATGAGTTCGGACTCTTTTCAATTCCTTTCTTTTCGTCCCGAAGAAAAGAAGCATAACTCGGACTCGACAACCGTAATCTACCCCGCGAAATGGAAGCCCCGAAACCGATTTTCTCCTTCACCAACGGACCGGACTTCGCCGTCTATAAGGATGAGCCGCCCGACAATGGGGTCATCCGATTCGGATGTGGATTTGAAAACACGAACGTCAAGGTCACCGACGTCTCCCTCTTCGCACCGACAAACAAGGTATCCGAAGCCGAGGAGCCACCGCTCGAGTTCAACCTTAGGTCGACCCAAGAGTTTCCTCCCCGCAAAGGGTCCCGACTAGAGGAGCACCGCCGTCCGCAGAGGACCGTTCTTACTACCCCCACCTGGTCTAGTTGTTTCGCACCTACCCCGACTTCGCCAAATCAAAGGGGAAAGGAATCCGTAACTATGGTAAACCCGTTACCGTGGAGGGTACGGATCTTCCCGTAAGACCTTCTGTTTTCGAAATCGGGTCCGAGCTCGAAGATTCCGTCGCCGACAAAGACCCAAAGAAGAAATAGAAATAGAAGGATCGCTGTGGAAGCCGTAGCCGCCGAGATTGCCTTCCCTGAGGAAATTCCGTAGCTGCCGTAATATACACCGCTACCGTAATATACACCACCGCCTCGACTACATACCACTTTTGGGAGGAAGCAGGTTCCATCCCCTCTCCGCCGCAGAGGATGAGGAGAATGTTCGCAAGATTGCCGCCACATTACCTCGACCCGCATACTACAACGATAGCCGCAAGAAAAGAACTAGAACTACGCCGTTTCGCTCGACCGCAAACTTTGGTAGAAAAGCTAGCAAAGAAGGAAAACCGCCCCGTGTCGGAAATTCTACGAAGGATAGGACGGGTGCCAGCCAAATCCCGTCTCGGGCCCCGAGTAGAACCCGCCGTCATGATAGAAAAGCCAAGCAAGAGAATGAAGGCTAGCCCGCCCGTCGTAGTATCGTGATTACGCATTAGGAGGATACCACCTTCCAAGCATTCGGCCACCGTATCATCCTGGTCCTAGACCTTCGCTGCTGAAGGATGGTGTGGCGTCCCACTACGGGCAGCCGAGATCGAAACAAGCAGCTCGAGAGAGAAAGTCTCGCCGTAGAGGCCGGAATCCGAAGAAAGTGCTACCGCGATGAAGGGGACTCGTGAAAAAGGACCCGACAACCATCGCATGACAACCACAAAGATACACAGAAAGCTCCGCTAGAAGATGCCATGGAAAAGCCGAGAACCGACATCCGACGGTTAGGCAAAAGAAAGAGAAGAAAGTTCGGAGATGAGATCGACTCATCGGAATTCATGGACAATGAATATGCAGAAATCAACATGGTCGAGACACGAGCTTCATCGCTCTCAAGGTGCTCCCGCAGCCGCAGAAGAGAGGAGCCGTAACCGATGAAGAGACAGCCTTCAGAAAAGGACGACACGATCGCTCAAATGGCGAAGAGGATGGAAGAGATGGCCATAGCTCCGGCCACTCTCCAAAGTCAAGTACAACCACATAGAGAGACACCCCCGTAAGTCATTCACATCGTAGAAGGAGGGAAGGAGATTACATCCGTCAATGGGGATGACCAATCGAAAAAGGATACAACACAAAGTATGATCCCCGAAAAGGATATCAAGAACTTGGTAGAACAAGAAAGTGCGAGAAGCCCTAGCACAATCGAAGAGCGGGACATCCATTCTGGACGGCAGACCTTACCCGGAAGAATTCGACGCCGTCCAATACCCGAAAGGCTTCGTACCACCTCTCGTTTAAGACCTTCGATGGAACCGGGAACCCCCGACAAGATGTTGCACACTTTCGTGCCGCTTGTTGCAATGCCGGCGGGAGCGATGCGCTACTCTTCCGACAGCTTCGTTGCAGCTCCGTCCGGATCGCCTTCGACCGGTATGCGAATTACCCAACCGGATCCGTAAAGACATTCTCGTAACTAGAGAGCCTCTTCATTAAGCGATTTGCCGGAGCTCGCGCACCACATCACTATAGGTGATTTAGTGGTAGAGAAACAAAGGCCGAATGAAACTCTAGTGGATTACATACTTCGATGGAGAAATTTAAGCATGAAGTGTGAACCACAACCGCAAGAACAACATGCAATCGACATTTCGCTTAAAAGCATTCACGGCCCGATAAGCACTTCTCCTCAAGGGATTCACTATTAAGACTTTTGAGAAGTTGTTAAGCAAGGCCGGAAGCTTGCAAGAAGAGGCGAAGCAATTAAGTTTTGCCGACAAGACTGACAAGCGTAAGCCGGTGAAGACCTTCGAGAAGAAATCCGGATCGTTGCAGCAGTTGACAAAGGCAAACAACCGATGCAAATACCACCGTAACGGCCGCAAAGAACCACAACAAAATTACCAAGAACCCCGGTCCAAGTCATCGGCCTCCACAAGATGAACAACCGTCCCGTCCGCAACGTACATCGAGGGAGCTTCGAGCAGAGAATATCCGTTCAAAAATGAAGCGGCACCAAAGATGTTCCGCAGCTTAATGAAAACTCCGCATTTCCAACTGCCGTAGCCCAAAAGACCGGAGGAAGTCAACAAGAAAGGTGATCCCAACTTTTGCCCCTACCATCGGATGCTTGGGCACAAGATAGAAGATCGCATTACCTTCAAAAGTTGGCTCAATGACAACCTTCGGAAAGGAAATATAACAATCTCGAAGGAGTACATGAAGGAACCCCGTAAAGGAGGTTCCGTCAATGTTATCTCAACCGATCCCGTCATTCCGATAGATCCCTATGCAACTGACGATGGATGGACTACCGCCTGGACGAGATCTTCGAAGAAGATTTTAGACAACATCCGAACCGCTTCGGTGCGAGCTTCAATTCAGAGTTCGAGACCTGGTTAAGCCGGTACTATCACTTGCGATAGAAGAACCACCTCGACAGAGACAATCGAAGAGAAGAAGAAAATTGACGAAGAAGAGGGGACCGAGATTCCTAAGGCTAGACTAGGGGCCGCTTATCCTAGGATAGTTGTTTCCGATTCGGGGAGAAATCCCTCGAACCTCTCGATTTTGTATGATTATCTCGCTCACTTCGGTGGGATCATATAATGATAAGGGTGATGGCGTTGGCTACGTTTTGACTCGTTTCTAACGATTACGTAACTAGCGACAATCCGGGCGTCGATTTCGATACCAACAACAATTCTCAAATCATACAAGATCTCGACGATCAAAATGACGAAGAAGACATCCATCAAGGAGGCTACGAGAGCTCAACAAGCAACGGCTCTATCCGTGAGTTTCGAGGAGCTCCAAGCTACGATAGAGTTAGAGCCTTCGGATTTGGAAGATAATCCGTAAGAGCCAGCCATTCCGATTCAGGAGGAGACACCGACAAACTCAACACTAGATTCGAAGAAATTACGAAGTCAACTTAAGAAGTGGAAGAGTTCTACCTCCGAGAATGGGTCCAAAAGACAAAGGAAAGCGGTGGTTGTTCAAGAAGAACCAACCCCAGCGAAGAACATACCCATTCGAGAAGAAGCCGAGACGCATGAGAACAAAGTGGACTACAACGTGCTAGCCCATCTTAGGAAACTACCGGCCAAACCGAGCATTTACGACGCTCTCATCTTATCAAAGGAGATGAGAGAAGCTCGATCAAGGCCTTACTTGATCCGGAAATTCGCTTAGCTCAAATGGCCGGAGATTCCTTAGATGAGGTTTGCTCGTTAAAGGAACAACGAGGTGTTACCTTCAAGGACAATGACCTACTACTCGGACATGCAGATCACAACCGACCGTCGTACATTTCAGCTTACAATCGGGAAGTTTACGCTCTCCGCAGTATTGGTGGATCCAGGAGCATCAATCAATATAATGAGTCTTCGAACACTAGCATACTTGGAAATTGATGCTCGTGAGCTCGAGGCCGACAAAATGTTATTAAGAGGATTCAACCGTAAAGGAGAAAGAGCCCTCGGGTCAATAACGCTATCGATGAAGACCGGTGACTTAGCAAAGACAACCGCAAAATTTCACATAATCGATTCAGAAACGTCGTTCAACGCTTTATCGGGCCGACCATGGATACATGAAAACAGGATGGTACCATCATCTCTCGCACCAGGTGCATCAAGTACTACGATGGAGGGGAACAAGCAGCATCAAAGGCGACTTACAACCATTCTCCGTACATGAGATTGGAATCCATGAAGATGCAGCTTATTATGCACCGCCGAAGAAAACAATCTTCTCCGCAGATACCGTAACAAATGAAGCAAAGAAAGTTCGAGACAACGAAGAACTCGAAGTTCTAGTCCAACAGTCACTCACCACTCCCTTCCGAGAGATGGTGAAGGTTTCTCCACAACTCGCATCCGAGGTCGAGGCCGGGACGAGGCCGTGGTAGAGACGCTAGGACAATTGGATGTAGGAAACCAACCATCAATGTTGATTGGGATGATAGTTCTGAAGAAGAAAAAGAAATCAAGCAAGAAGCAGCGACAATAAGTCGAAAGAAGCCGCAATACAAGATTCCCCTCGAAGATGAAAAGAACGAAGAATACAAATCAATGTACGAGAAGATTAACCACTATGTACATACTATGACCCTAACCCCGATCCATTCTAATAAGATCGAGGGTATGGTGGTCAAAGAGGTACGTAATGACGGTGCAAGGCCGATCAAATTCTACCGTGGTGCTTCTTCCTCCAAAACCGAAAATAATGTACAATTCGAAGATGTCACTTCATCGAATTAATGGAATTACCTTTTCGAGTGGTACTCTCCCCGTGTTCAAAATTTAATTCAACGTGGTTTCTTACCTCGACAATGGACAAAAGGCCAATCACAACATTTTGAAAAGTTATGGAATAACTCCGGTCGTCCACCCAATTCAAAGTATGGACTCGGATTCTGCACAGTAGGGTCAGCTGACGATACTGAATTTTGCTTGGTTGTCACTTGCAAGTCCAATGAAAACTGCATGGAAACTACGTGACGAACTCGAAGATTTACAAATTGGAGACGCTCCACCGTAATTCGAAGAAGAAATTAAATCCACAATAGATGAGTTAACTGAAGTTAACTTAGGTACTAGCGAAGAGCCTAGACCTACCTTTATTAGCTCCTTACTCAACAAAGAAGACTCCGAAGAAATAATCAAGTTATTAATGGAATTTAAAGACTGTTTTGCTTGGAGCTACGATGAAATGCCGTGATTAGCCCCGCAGGTCAGCAGTCCATAAGCTAGGAGTGGATCCTACTTCGCTCCAGCGTACAAGGTCCCGAAGAATGCGTCTAGAAATCGAACAACAAGTCATAGCTCGAGTTAAAAAGCTAATAGACGCTAAATTTGTCCGTGAAGAACAATACCCGACTTGGCTAGCCAATGTAGTGCCAGTCGAAAGAAGAATGGTCGATCGAATTTGTGTGGACTTCGTAGATTTAAACAAGGCATGTCCAAAAGATGAATTCCCTCTACCGATTCCAGAATCGATGATCGATATTGCTTCGACACATGAAATATTCTCATTCATGGATGGATCTTCGAGATACAACCGATAAAAATGGCTCCGTAAGATGAAAAGCTTACAGCATTCGTAACGCCGATCGGAGTATTTTGCTATACAAAGTGATGCCATTCGGATCGAAGAACGCAGGAGCAACTTACCAAAGAGCAATGACAAGAATTTTTGATGATCTCATCCACAATCAAGTCGAGTGCTACGTGGACGATGTCGTCATCAAAAGCAAAGTAAAGGAAAACCACTCGTATGATTTCGAGAATTGTTTTCGAACGATTAAGACAATTTAACCTTAAGATGAATCCTTAAATGCGCCTTCGGCGTCACCTCCGGAAATTCTTAGGATTCGTTGTCCGACATCGTGGAATTGAAATCGACCCGGAGAAGATTAAAGCTATATTAGAAATGCCGCCTCCCAAAACCTTAAAACAATTACGATCTTTTCAAGGGAAGTCGGCATATCTTCGACGCTTTATCTCAAACCCGTCGGGTAGGTGTCACCTTTCTCAGCACTAGTTAAAAAGGACGCCAAATTTATTTGGGAAGAGAAATGCCGTAAGGCCTTCGAAGACATTAAACAATATTTAATGACACCTCCCCGTCTTAGCAGCCCCAGCCTCGTGTAGACCGCCGATACTTTACACCGCGGCTTTAGATGACTCTCTCGGAGCCTCGTTAGCCTGTGTCAATGATGAGGGTAAAGAAAATGCTCTTTACTACTTAAGCCGTCGTTTACTTCCGACGGAAGTAAGGTATCCCGCAATTGAAAAGCATTGTTTGGCTCCGATCTTCGCCGCTCAAAAGCTCGTGCACTACATGCTTTCTCATAAGGTCAACTTCGATTTCGAAGTTTAATCCATTGCAATACTTGATGACTCGTCCAACACTTTCCCGCGGACTTGCCGTATGGTCAATGATATTATTGCAATTCGATATAACTTTCGTGCCTCTCGCGTGCCGTAAAGGGACAAGTCTTAGCAGACTTCCTCGCAAAGACACCCTTTGCCGGCCGAATCTCCTCTCAATGACGATCCGCCGGATGAACAAATAATGAACCTAGAAGACCTCGACGATCGACGTTGGGAATTATATTTCGACGGAGCATCTTCAAGCACACAAAGACGAAGAATCGCAAGTGATAGTGCCCGTGCAAGGCAGAATCGGGCTAATCTTTATAACACCGGAGCGGGGGATGTTAAGATACTCCTACCACTCGACGTAACCGTGTACAAACAACGAAGCAGTAATACGAAGCCCTCATAACGGGATTGGAATTAACCATTCAAATGGGGATAACGTATATCAACATCTACTGGGATTCACAAGCTAATCATTCAACGGATCGTCTGACAAGACAGAATTCTAAAGCCAAGACTCGAACAATACTTCCAATATGCCATACAACATTGCGAACGCATTCCAAATGTGACAATCTACAAAATTCCTAGAAAAGAGAATGCTTTAAAGCAGATGCTTTAGCCCGTCTCGCAAAAGAATTTGCCTGTTTGCAAGATGAATCAATGGAAGTGTCAGTTCACGTGACGTCGAGTCCTATCACAGCTCGACATAGACATGATACACAAACCGAAGAAGAAAAAGAATCAACTAGAAGAAGGATGTAAAACACGTAAGATCGGCGACAGCCATCGATGAACTACCCGCAAACAGAAAACTACCAGATGATAGGTCGCTGGCCCATCGCATCAAGAAAAGAACTTTGTCCTACGCATTAATAAACAACACATTATACGAAGGTCTTTCGATCAAATGTGGCTAAGGTGCCTAAGCGGGTCCGAGGCCCGTGAAATTGTTAAAGAGGTACATTCGAGACTCCGTGGCGCTCACCGCCGGGTCCAAAGATGAAAATGAAAATTAAAAGACTAGGGTACTACCGGCCCTCGATGATGACCGACCGCATGAAAATCTCCAAGAGCCGTCATCAATGCCAAGTGCACGGAGTGGTTCTACACCAACCTCCAAATGTGCTACACCCGACAATTGCGTCGTGGCCATTCGAATGTCGAGGCACAGATATAGTGGGTCCGATAGAACCACCATCTTCGAAAGGACATCGTTTCATTCTTGCGGCTACAGCATTACTTTTCCAAGTGGGCGAGCGGCTCCACTTAGAGAAGTGAAAGCACACCACGTGCTACGCTTTTCAAGAACCAAGTTGTCTACCGTTTCGGAGTGCCGCGCGAGATCATCTCGTATACTGGGTCCGCATTCGAAGCACACAAATCAACAATTTTGTCGTGAGACACGGAATCGACTGGCGATACTCAACAATTTACTACCCAAGAGCAAACGGTCTCGCTGAGGATTTTAATAAAACTCTCGTTCAAATCTTAAAGAAAACCTTGGACGATAATAAGAGAAATTGGCACGAGAAATTGTTAGAAGCCTTATGGGCCTACCGAACAACCTTCGTAACTCCTACTCAAGCTACACCTTACGCTCCGGTGTATGGGTCCGAGGCGGTGTTACCTTTAGAGGTTCAGCCTTCCTTCACTCGTAATTGCAGATTGCAAACAAGATCACGACGAAGAAAACGCCGGACTACGACTCGAAGAATTAGAAAGCTTGGAAGGGAAAAGACTTGCAACGACAATGGAATTTAGAACTATACCAAGCTAAAATGGTTCAAGCCCATGACAAACCGGTCCGCCCAAGAACCTTCAAAGTTGGTGACTTAGTTCTCGTTCTCAAGAGACCTATTCTCGCACACCGCAAGATAGGAGGAAAATTTGAACCCACTTGGGAAGGACCGTTTGTGGTCGAAGCAATATACTCGGGAGGTTCCTACCAGCCTAGTGAATCGCCGTGGAGAACGACATATGCTTCCGATCAACGGACGATACTTGAAAAAATATTACGCTACTCGATGTTTCGAAGGAATGAATTCTTCATCCCTAAGAAACACGGGTGAAGTAATTACTTGTGATCGGGTCCGAACCCAAAAATAATAAAATGTGCTAAAATAAATAAATAAATGATAATAAAGTTTTCCTCGTTTTCTTCTCCAAATCAAAGTCCCTTTTCTGATCTTATCCTACTTCATTCCTGTTAAAATATAAGAATAATAAAAAAATGTATCTTTAATAAACATTTTCTTAATGTTCTTGTTCTTAGTACAACCCCTGATCCTTTTCCTTGTCTTTTCGCAGGGAAATGTCGAACGGGCGGTTGGTCTTGAACTTTAAGAATGGTGTAAGCCTTGAACTCGATGAAAAGAGGGTGAAAGATGGAGCGATAATCGAGATCGACTCGCATTTCGCACCGCAGGCCTACGATACGAGGAAAGTGACCGGGTCCCGCTAACCGAGAAGAACCGCCCGGACGAGACAGTGATGAAAGTGGGTGGCCCAAGCCACCAATCCAACAACAAGAAAAGAAAAGCAAACACCGAAGAAGACAAGAAAATGAAGTCCGTAGTCACTACAGCGGAGGGCAGGCTTGTCAGCGCCGCGCCCGCAGAGATTCAAGAAGTTCGGAGAGCTACTCTCACAACCACGCAACGAAGAAATAAGAATCGCCGTATCCGTAAAATGTTAACAAAACTAGCTGCGGACCAGCGCGATGAGACAATTGCTAATGCCAACACTCACATTTCAAGGACACCGGCTCACCGAGAACCCGAAGAAAGGAGGCCGGCTCCTAGAATAACGTAAAGAACCGGGGAAATCTCCGGAAGATCGAAGGAAGAAGGCTACCACGCCACCGGATAGAACCACCAAGCAGTGCATGACCTTGTTGCGGAAGCAACCCCGGGGATGTCCCGATGTGCATCATCCCCGAGGAGCCGAGGCATGTGGGGAACGTGAAGGGATTGAACCATATATCCCACAATATGTCACAAGGCCTCGCCATCTGCAGATCATTCCGGAATATGAGCCGGAGAGGATGCGAAATGTTGAAAAGAAAACTTTCGAATACTTCGAGAGAATTAAAGGAAGAAGAATCAACATACTAGAAGGCCTCGAGCTACACACCGACGTATTCTCGTAGTATGAACAACAAGCAAATCGTGGATTGTATCCGGGATCCGAAAAGAATGGGCCGAGCGAGCCGCCCGAGAGAAAACACATACTCGGAACCCCGGAGATGGATGCCGTGGAAAGGAAGAATCACAATACAATGCGGATGCTCGCTACAACTTTGCTCGAAGACAGAAGGGAAACCCACCGGAATACTCCGTCATGCGGCAAGTAGATCCGATGCCATTAGTCATCAAGAGGATGGTAAAAAGATTGATAACATGGAGGGTACCGCAAGCGATTGCATACCCAATAGCTGCATTATCAACATCTACAAACAAGGTGACCGCATACCCCCACATATTGATCACCACGACTTCGTCGACCTTCTGCACAGCCTCTTTCCCGAATGAGTGTAACATCATGTTCGGATCCGACCTCCGGATAAGAGGCCCGAGTGAGTTCCGATGGCCGAAAAGATACCTTTACCGGTGGGTTCCGTCATGATACCGCAAGGTAACGGAGCGTATATCACAAAGCATTGCATACCAGGGGTGCCGATGGAGCGAATCTCGGCTACTTTCGGGAGGATGGACGACAAGCAAAATACCTTACCATTTCCAACCGGACCCGTAACTAGAGAACCTCCGGCCTTATGAGCTGTGAGTTACATGGGAAATATCACACCTCCAACGCACATCCAGTCGGCATCCTTGCCAAGGATGGCTTGGAAGGTGATGTTATTGACCATGTACCCCACTATTCAGACATGGATTTTTTGACAGATGCTTCTTTGGATGAATCGACAAAGATCATACACAGTCCGCTTTGAGTCTACATGGATTGTATGAGATATATTCCAGATCGAGTTGTACGACGTATTTTCAACATGATTGGAATGAAAGTGACCATGTCACGTTTTGGACTTCACCTCTTATGTGCAAATTGATTGGGAAACACCATTAAAGTTAAATGAACTTCGAACAAAGAACAGAAAAGAAATAAAACAAAAAAAAGAGAATAAAAGAAAACTTTCTAAAAAAAAATCTAAAAATGACAAACACCAAGTTCACATGAACACTAAATAAACGATAAAATAAAATAAATCATTAAAAGATAAACGAAATCAACACAAATCTCAAATTCCATCCTTCCAAACTTCAAATCAAATTTGATCTTTCCAAATTCCAAATCCAATCTCGATCAAGTTTCAAACTTGATCTTCCAAATTTCAAATCAAATCTTAAATCAAATTTCAATCGAGTTCAAACTCATCCTTCCAAATCTCAAATTCAATCTTTCCAGCATTCTAAATCTCTATCAAATTTCAAATCCACTCTCGATCAAATTTCAAATTTGATCTTTCCAAATCTCAAATCAAATCCTCAATCAAATTTCAAATCCACTCTCGATCAAATTTCAAATTTGATCTTTCCAAATTTCGAATCAAATTCTCAATGAAATACATTAAATTCAACCTTTTGGGTCGAGGATTTTGCATCCAAGACTGCACTGCTTTAGGATTCTTTCCCTATTGCACTGAAATACATCCAAATTCAAACCTTTTGGGTCGAGGATTTTACATCCAAGGCCGTACCGCTTTAGGATCCTTTTCCTATTGCACCGAAATACATCAAAATTCAAACCTTTTGGGTCGAGGATTTTACATCCAAGGCCGCACCGCTTTAGGATCCTTTTCCTATCGCACCGAAATACATCAAAATTCAAACCTTTTGGGTCGAGGATTTTGCATCCAAGACTCGCATCGCTTTAGGATTCATTCCCTATTGCACTGAAATACATCAAAATTCAAACCTTTTGGGTCGAGGATTTTACATCCAAGGCTGCACTGCTTTAGGATCCTTTTCCTATTGCACTGAAATACATCAAAATTCAAATCTTTTGGGTCGAGGATTTTACATCCAAGGCTGCACTGCTTTAGGATCCTTTTCCTATCGCACCGAAATACATCAAAATTCAAACCTTTTGGGTCGAGGATTTTGCATCCAAGACTCGCACTCGCTTTAGGATTCTTTCCCTATCGCATCGAAATACATCAAGTTCAAATTTTTGGGTCGAGGATTTTACATCCAAGATCGCACCGCTTCTAGGATCCTTTTCCTATCGCACCGAAATACATCAAATTTAAACTCTTTTGGGTCGAGGATTTTTACATCCAAGACTCGCACCGCTTTAGGATTCTTTTCCTATTGCACCGAAATACATCAAAATCAAACTCTTTTGGGTCAAGGATTTTACATCCAAGACCGTACCGCTTTAGGATTCTTTTCCTATCGCACTCGAAATACATCAAATTTAAACTCTTTTGGGTCGAGGATTTTTACATCCAAGACCGCACTCGCTTTAGGATTCTTTTCCTATTAGCATCGAAATACATCAAAATCAAACTCTTTTGGGTCGAGGATTTTACATCCAAGACCGCATCGCTTTAGGATTCTTTTACTATTGCACTGAAATACATCAAATTCAAATCTTTTGGGTCGAGGATTTTACATCCAAGACTGCACTGCTTTAGGATCCTTTTCCTATTGCACTGAAATACATCAAAATTCAAACTCTTTTTGGGTCGAGGATTTTACATCCAAGACTGCACTGCTTTAGGATCCTTTTCCTATTGCACTGAAATACATCAAATTCAAACTCTTTTGGGTCGAGGATTTTACATCCAAGACTGCACTGCTTTAGGATCCTTTTCCTATTGCACTGAAATACATTAAAATTCAAACCTTTTGGGTCGAGGATTTTACATCCAAGACTGCACTGCTTTAGGATTATTTTCCTATTGCACTGAAATACATCAAATTCAAATCAAACTTTTGGGTCGAGGATTTCACATCCAAGACTGCACTGCTTTAGGATTCTTTTCCTATTGCACTGAAATACATCAAAATTCAAACCTTTTGGGTCGAGGATTTTACATCCAAGACCGCATCGCTTTAGGATCCTTTTCCTATCGCACTCGAAATACATTAAAATTCAAACTTTTGGGTCGAGGATTTTACATCCAAGACCGCACCGCTTTAGGATCCTTTTCCTATCGCACCGAAATACATCAAATTCAAACTTTTGGGTCGAGGATTTTACATCCAAGACTACACTCGCTTTAGGATTCTTTTCCTATTGCGACCGAAATACATCAAAAAATCAAACTCTTGAGGTCGAGGATTTTACATCCAAGACCGCATCGCTTTAGGATTCTTTTCCTATCGCACCGAAATACATCAAATTCAAACTTTTGGGTCGAGGATTTTACATCCAAGACCGCATCGCTTTAGGATTCTTCCCTATCGCACCGAAGTACATCAAAATTCAAACTTTTGGGTCGAGGATTTTACATCCAAGACTCGCACCGCTTTAGGATTCTCCCCTATTGCACTCGAAATACATCAAATTCAACCTTTTGGGTCGAGGATTTTACATCCAAGACCGCACCTGCTTGGGATTCTTTTCCTATTGCACTCGAAATACATCAAAATCAAACTCTTGAGGTTAAGGATTTTACATCTAACACCGCATTGCTCTGAGATCTCTCCTCATTGCAATGATTCAATCTGATCAATTCAATTTTCTTTCGAGGCTGAAGATGTTACATCTAAAACCTCAGAATTCCAATTTTCATTTCGAATCAAATCCCTCCAAATTAATCTTGACAAACTTCAATCTAAATTGAAACTCCAAACTAAAATCTAAGCTCACACATCAAAACTTAAATTGAAATAAAATAAAATCTAAATCGAAATTCCCCCAGGTCATGTGATTTGGGATATACCTCCTTTTCTTTTCCCCAGCGAGAGTTCAGGAATCTCTGGTTTCAGAGATATACTTGTTACTCCCCAGCGAAAACTCCTCTATTTCGTCCTAAGTTTGTCACTTGGATGTTTGTGTTGGTTTTGTTGGTCGCTTCGGTCAACACCAATACGCGCAAGTGTGCTCCGTCGACTCACCACACCTATTGGGGTCCATTTGTCGACCTCATTTTTGATGAGGTCTTCTCTTCTTCTCTTTAGTACTTAGGATCTAGCCTTAGGCTTTTCCTTTGACTATCTTAGAAGACTAGAATTGGGACCCACCTTTTAGAAATTCAAACCACTTCTTAACTCCCCGCAAACTCCTTAAACTCGACCGTAGACCCCTAATCACCTGTAGGGTTGAAATCAAATGTGGAAGTTTAAAGGATGAGTTCCTATAGGACTCTTTGGCCTTAGGATCCGCCCAGGTGGCTTGGTCTGGTGAGGGGGCTGACTTACACTACATTTATACACTACATCTCCACACACTTCCTAAAACTACACCCATACCCAACTTGACCTCCTGACTCATGTAGGTGATTCACATGGATGGTCCTTAACCCCTAAGCCCTTGGCTAAGAGGGTTAGGAACAACATAGTGAATGCCTCAAATGAGTCCTTTCATGGCTCATATGGGCTTGAAATGGTTTCATGGCTCAACCAAAATGATTTCTTTCCACCTAGATTCACCCAATCTTCAATTTCCCAAATTTTCAATTTTTGACCCCGAGACCCTACACCTACTAAACCTACCCAAAACCCTTGAAATTACCCAAATTTTTGCAAAATTTCCAAATTACCCAAAATTTTCCAAAATCAATCCCAAACATCTCCACATCACTCAAATTGATCATCCATACCCAAAAATACCAAAGATTCCAAAAATACCCCCCAATACCCTCCAAATACCCAAAATACCCTTCTTGGCCTAAAAAATCCAAAAATTCAAAAAATTCCCAGAAAATTCCAGAAAATCCTAAATATTCCCAATTTCATTTTGTCCAACTACACCATGGGTCAATTTTGTCAATTTACCCTACTTTTGTCAAAACCCCCAAATTGACCCATTTTAACCCAAAGTGAACCCAATGTTAAACCAAACCTATCCAATTGATCCAAATTCTGGTCCAATTCAATTCTAAACTTCAATTCAACATTCCCAATACCAATTTAGACCAAATCTAAGTCCAATTTGATTGACATTTGGATCCAATTTCACTTTGGGCCTTAAAGCCCAAATTTGGACCCATGACCCAAACTTAGCCCAAACTAACCCAATTCAACTCCAATTAACCCCAAATCTTTTCTAAACCTTCCTTAACATCCCCATAAACAAAACACTAACATGATTTGCCCAATATTTTGACCCAAACCCCACTCAAATTCAACCCAAAATCAAAAAGCCCAATTTTGACCTAAACCCAAACCCAACCCAAATAGGCCCAAACCTCAAAATCAAAACCCAACCAAAGCCAAAACCTCTTTGAAACACTCCCATAAACATTTCTCAACATTTATTTTACATCAATTTCAACCCTAGCCCAACATTGGCCCAAGTTAGCCCAATTTGACCTACATTGGCCCATTTACCAAATAAACCCAAATTCAACCCAATTCAAACCCAAACCACCTTAAATCTATTTCAAATTATTCATGAAACATCCCTAAACCAAAACCAACAACTATTTGGCCCAAAATTTTACAAAAATTCCCATCCATGAACACATCCTTAAACTTAAAAGCCCACTTCCCTTAAACCTTCTTAAAAAACCCATCTTCATTAAATTTTAAAAGCCCAAATCATCCTAAAGCCCACATGACACTTCCCCTCATCATCCATTTGATCAAAATCACCCCTAAGTTTCAAAATCATCAATTAAACCATTCCAAATCAAGCCACATGTCAAATTACCCCCTAAATGTCAAAAATTTCTAAAACCCTTTTCATGAAACAAATCAACCTTTTCCCAAGCCAAATGAAGCCATGAACAAGCCATTCTCAAGCCACATGAAGCCATGAGGGCTTTGACTTGTCATTAGTCCATTTATGGCAAGAAGAGGGGGTTCTTTCTTAAACCTCCTTTAACCCTTTTTACCTTAATCATGTCACACACTAAACCATGTTTAGCCACCTCATCATGGATGGAGACTTCACCACTCCTTCTAAGCCGACCTAAATGATTCCCTCAGCTCAAAATCGTAGCTTGGAAGGGTGCACCAAGCCCAAAATGATGGGTTGACCCAAACCAAGCCAAAGTGAGCCTTCTCCCATTCCATTTAAATCAAACTCCTTTACACATGTCAAACCTCGATCGATCGCACAAGCCTCCAGCCCCGACCCACCCGAGCTTGAGGGTGACCCGACCTCGGCCGGCCGGCCACCCGCCAGCCGGAAAACACCATGCCCGAAACCTCGGGAGGAGCCAAATTTTGGAATTCCACCTTGCCGAGCCGCCTCACTCCAAATGGCCATTGCAGCTGTTCTTCTCCTCACCAGCAGCAATCGATCCCAACCATTAAACTCCCCGGAGAGCCTCCGACCATGCCTATTTAAACCCCTCACCCTCTCGGCCAAAGGAGGTGCTCGAACGAAACCTTAAGGAAACTCTGCCAAAATCACTCCAGATCACTCTCCACACATAGAGCACCTGATCCCCACTGAATTCCAGCCCCGATTCCCTCTAGCTGAGCCCAATTTTGAGCTCAAACTTTAGTCCAAAAACCAGGACACTTCTCCACAGTGAGCCAATTCTCAAATTGATTGGCTCTACACCTTCACCAGACCAAGGGAAGGTGTCCACCAGCAAAAGCCCCATCTCCAGAGCCACCCGGTTGCTCTAGCCTCCAAGCTTTGTGATCGGGCTTGGTCGAAATCATATCCGGACAATTCCCTGCACCGGGAGACTTCATCCGGAGCTCGCGGGACCCAATCGAAGGTGCAACAACTCTCAGATTAAAGCCACACTTCTCTGAGCCAAGGTATGAGCTAACTCTCCATCCCGAGCTTCTGGAGATTCTCCATTTCGAATGCCTTAGTTTCAATGCATGTTAGCCGTATAGATGTGTTCGTCTCTTCAAGACGAATCCATGGAGCATAAGAACATGAAAATCCATCGAGTATCGAATGAGATATTAGGGATTTAGTGTGGACGGCTATCGGGTGAGGACACTTGGGGACGATGAACGGATGTCGTCCATTCGATACACGCGCGGACGAACGGCTCAGATGGCGTCGGACCAGGAAACGGTGCGAGAACCGCGGGGCCCGGGACGGATGACTCAGATGGCGGCGCCCAATCACGAGCGCGACACGTACTCCTTCGGAGCCGCCGATGTTTCGCCGGCGCCGCGTGGATAAGTAGATAAATAGGGTATTTAATGTATTTATTAAATATCGAAACTTTAAAAATCCATATCTTTGTGTAGAAAAATCACAAAAATAAAATAAAAATACCCTCTCGCTCAGTGAACGGAGGAGAATAATGTGGAAAAGAAATCATTTAATTTCATCAAGTATTTTATTTTTTATAATTTATTTACTCTCTGCATACATTTAATTCTCCATGCATGTATACAATTCACCATGGCATGAGACCATAGGGCTTTTGAAGCCTCTGAACTTGGGAACATTCCCCGAATTTTCCAAGGTCGAGGCCATCTCTGTGAAAAGTTATTTATTTTTCAAATGCATGTTGCTGTTTTCGAGTATTTTAATTCCAAAAATTAGCATGTTGTGAAATAAATTCTAGAAAAACTTGGTGATGTTCCTTATGACCAGAGAACTCTAGGAAAAATGGGACTTGAGTTAATTCACTCAGAACAACCCTAATTGGCTTAAACACCCAAAATAGGTCTTTAATTAATTAGAATTAACCAGGCATCAAATTGACTTGAAATCAATTCTCCACTGACCTTTAGGATCAGAGGAACCCACCATAAAAATTTGAAGTCAATTGGACTTGGTTAGCCCCACTAATTGGGTTAATTAAGCCACTTAGCCATTTTAAACTTTAAAAATTCATAACTTTTAAAATACTTTTTAAAAATTCACCAAATTGGTTTTGGAGCCTCTCTGATATCAGGGGAATCTAAGAAAATTAAAATTTCAATTTTCTGAAAAAGTTGATTTTTAATAATATTTTAATATTTTTAATAATTAAAAAATAATAAAAATCACAAAAATAATAAGATTCACCAAAATGTCACATTTTGAATTTTAATCACTTAAGAACAAATCCCACATTTTTCCCAGGTCTATTTAGTGAGATATTGAATTTTAAAGCCCTAGGATAATTTTAAAATTAAAAAAATGTATTTTCTAGCATTTTCACTAAAATAATTATAATAAATCATAGAAAAATCAGAAAATTACAAAATTTGTTTCTCTGGTTTCCTTGATATCAGAGAGATTTTTGAAAAATATAAAATCCATTTTTCAACATTTATTTTATTTTTAAATTAATTAACACTCCAAAACTCAAAATAATTATAATAAAAATAATATAATTCAAAAAATCACCAAAATTGGTCCAAGTGCTTCTCTGGTCATTAGGAATGTCCCCTAATTTTCCTAAGGACAGAAACTTTCCTTTGGTCATGTTATCAAATTTTCCTTGAAAAATCTCTATTTTCCACCAAAAATAATTATATAAATAAATTAAATACAGAAAAATCACATTTTCTCCTCTCATGTCTTTGTTGACATATGAGTGAAGTCACATAAAAATTTCAAGTTCATTTGGGTTCAATTTAGTGAGTTATGAAATTATTAAGCTTAAGGGGTAAAATGGTAATTAAACTTTTAACCCTTAATTAAAACTTTAGGTTTAATAAAAAATCAACAAGTAAAATATTTGATCTTAATCTGATTTGGATGATTGAAATTTAAATAATTAAAGGGTAGAAACCCATTAAATAATTTTAAAATGATTAAACTTTAATTAAATAATAGATTAAATTTGGAGGAATGATAAATTGGGATTATTAAAATAAGGGATATTTATTAGGAAGAGATTTATTCTTTAATTTAAAAAATCCCTAAATTAATTATATCATTAATACTCAATTTTTAATTAAAATGATAACTCAAATTTAAAATATTAAAAGACTTAATTAAATTATTAAACTCTTTTAAAATTTTAATTAAAATTAAAAATAAAGTAAATTAAAGATAAATTAAATTAAAATTAAATTAAATTTAACAATTAAATTAAATTAAATTAAATTAAATAATTAAATTAAATTAAATTAAATAATTAAATTAAATTAAATTAAACAATTAAATTAAATTAAATTAAATTAAATAATTAAATTAAATTAAATCAAATCAAATTAATTAAATACCAAATCAAATTAAATTGAACTATGTTAAACTAAATCAAACTCAATTAAATTAAATTAAATTAAATATAAAACAACTTGAACACTATTCCAAATTTAAACCCTTTAACTTAAATCAAATCATTTGAATACCAATTTACCCTCGAAAGTTTTAGTTATCATAACTCCTAAACAGAACATTAAATGAAATGTTACTTCACTTATAGGACATTCAAATGTCCTAGTTCACTGAGCAAGATAACAATAAAACTTGAAATTCTTGGACGATTAATTCATTTACATAATTAAATCCATTTGGACTTAAAACAATCCTAGAAATATTGAAAAGATGTTTAAGATTCCTCTTAAGCACTTCCTCAATATGATAGGACATTTATAAGAACAATTGGGCTTAATCGTTCTTTGATGAAGAAAATCGTCCTCAAACCAAAACACAGAGAACCTAGACGTCCTAGGGAATGACTAGCTATAGGATTAGGAATTTGGTAGAAAACCATAACCCTTCCCTTAGTTTTACCTAGGAACTTGCTTAAATATTCTAATTGTGTTTTAAGTGCAGCTTGGGATGACGGGAAGACCCTCCAGGTACGCTTTTATTTTTATTGCAATTTACTTTCTTGCAATTTACTTTCTTGCAATTTACTTTCTTGCAAATGTACTTTATTTTTCTTGCATGATAAAACAACGATTGCATGAAAACCCACACCTTTAGGATAGTCCCTAAAACTGAAACCAAATTAAGTTAAAAGTCATTGCAAGATAAAATTCACCGCCACAACATTTCAAAATATAAAACAACTCAAAATTTAATCACAAACAGAACACAAAACTACAAATACAACTAAATTAAAATGTCCTGTTGGATGATCGGGAATACCTCGGATGATGTAACCTACGTGTTGCTAACGGGATTTCCCACGGTCTAAATGAAAGTGTGGAACTCATTCAGTTGAGTTTAGCAAATTCATCTGGACTAAGTGAATCCGATAAAAATAATGATGCCGGAAGGATGGAACCGTGGGATCTTAACCGGTGTCGTTATAATCAACTTTAAGATTTGTTTTAATCAAAATAAAAAAATAAAAAAAAAACACTTGGAAATTAAGACTTCTCTAAACCAAAACACTTCTCTCATCCCCTGATTTATGATTTCTAAAACTAAACCTCTGCAACAACCAGGAGCTTGGAGCATGGTGGGCAGCACGGCCATCGTCGTCAGCAAAACTTAAACCTACTTCAGCAAAATTTTCTTAGAATTAAAACAACAAAGCCATAGGATTTCGAGGTAGCTTTCCTAGTGCAACATAAATCCTCAACTCTTCGTTAGGCATTTGCATTGCAAATTAAGCCCTAACCGGTCTTAGGATTCCGAGGTAGTCGTCCGATACGACATAAACCCTCACATCTTCTAGGCTATTTGTTTGATTTTATCATACAAATATAAGCCCTAATTAATTAAAATTGGCAAGATTGAAATACTAAATAAACATTAGGAATTTCCTAAATTCAAGCCAAACAATAGGATAGTCGGGAAGTTACCGAAGCTCGCTTCGAGTCTGTGATTTCTCCTACCTTTCTTCCTTTGGATTCCCAAAACAAAATGTTCCAAAATTTGATCCATTCCCTATTTTAATTCCAAAATTCAATCTTTGAAAACCTTAAACTTCGAAATTCTTGAGAGCAGAATTATTGGTTATTATCGAGAGTTTTCTTAGGTGATTCCCGTCACTTAAGATGTAATTAACTATAGGGGCTTGCCCTTATAGGGAATTTTAAAGAACCCGGGTAATATAAACCCTGTTTAATACTTTCATATTAAGCAGGGAATTTGTCGGCTTATAAAATTGGTTCGCAGACCAAACGGATGTCACAAAACTTCTAGTTTATTTGATCGAGCCCCACCCTCGAGCGGTGTGTCTATCCTTAGGGATAGATACACGGTTTGTGGTGCGGTGCTCATTTATATAAACTATTTGGGATGTGAGATCGGTTTAATCTCATATCTTAAAACTTTCAAATTTAAAATTATTTTCAAAGTCAAATACTATTTTCTAAATTATATATATATATTTAAATCAAATTTAAAATTTAAATTCGCCGACAACTTCTGTTAGGCGACCCCCTTTTAAAATACAATACAACCTAAAAATATGCCGGCAAGCCTGTCACTCTAAAGTCCTCTAATATTACTCCCCAATAAAAGCATATCTCCCTATATATTTGCATTCAATCATATGGACTACAATTCTCACCCATATAATTGCATGCGATTCTTTCCAATTGTTATTTGAGACAATACTGCATTTGATGTTACATAATCTTACAACAGATTTTAACATCTTAATTGACCAAATCAAGAAGTAAATTAAGTTCAAGGAATTGAATCATCATAATTTTTTACAGCATTAAACATGTATACTTTCCACAACACTACTTCCATAAGTTAATTACTTCATCATCTAAGAAAGAAAAAGATAAACTAAAACAATCTTACCTAAAAACCATAATGAAAATACAACAATCTTACTTAAAATCAAAATGTAAAAATAAAGATAAATACTTATCTGAAAATCCTCTCACTAGACTCTGGAAGTTCCTTTGGAATTTCACTTTCCACAATACAACTCTAAAGAGGTTGGCGCCCAACTCTGGTGACTCTGATAAAGGTTTTAAACTTCAATAAAAACTAGATATAAGGATAAAAGAAAATTGGTGAGAAAAAGGCTTCACACCAACCATTGTTCCTTTCTTTCTCTCTACTCTCTACTATAGAAAAGAAGAACTCTAAAACTTAACACACTCTAATAACCACTCTAATAACACACTAAATAATAACCCTTTCAACACACACTTGCAAATTATGAGGCTTCATTTTTATAATTTTCCAAAAGGTGCATTGGTGTCTCTTCAAATCATGTCCAGATTCAATGTATCGACCAAAAGATGCATCCCTTCATTCAAATTTGCCGCCCAAAGGAAGTTAAGGAAGTCACCACAAAAAGTAGCTTTAAATACCCCTTGAAAATGGTGCCAAAATTTATTTAAGTTTGATTTTTAACTGTGGCGCTTAAGCGCCGGCACTTTGGCGCTTAGGCGCCAAAGGCCAAATTTCTCAAACTTCATAATTTTGCTTCAAATTTGGTCCTTTTTCACTCCTTTCATCATAATTAATTATATTCATCATAACTACAAGAAAAACACAATATATCTTCCGTTAAAGTGCAATATCATAAAAAATATGTATAAAAATATGCATAAAAACACTATATATTTTAGGTGTATCAATGGTATGGCATCCACTCTATTTTTAGCTATTTGATATAAGACCCTTACTGAAGCGAAAACATGACATTCCTGTAGCTCTTTCTTTGAGAAATGATATAAGTCACATAATAGTCCTTCTCAAAATTAACATATCGACATTTGACATTTCTGAGAGATGGTATGACATCCACTCTCTTTTCAGCTATTGGATATATGACGATTTCTGACATGGTAACATGAAATTCTTGTAGCTCTTTCTTTGAGAAAGGATATGAGTTGCATATCAGTCCTTCTCAAAATTGATATATCAACATTGGCATTTCTGATAGATGGTATGGCATCTACTCTCTCTCTTTAGTTATTGGATATAAGACCCTTCATGACACAGAAACATGGCATTCATGTAGCTCTCTCTTTGAGAAAGAGGATAAGTCGCATAACTGTCCTTCTCAAAATCGACATATAGATATTTGACACTTCTGAGAGATGGTTTGTCATCTACTCTCTCTTCAGCTATTGTATATAAGACTCTTCATGACATGGAAACATGACATTCCTGTAGTTCTTTCTTTGATAAAGGATATAAGTCGCATAACATTCCTTCTCAAAATCAACATATCGACATTTGAAATTTTTGAGAGATGATATGACATCAACTCTCTCATCAACTATTGGATATAAGACCCTTCCTGACAGAGAAACATGACATTCTTGTAGCTTTTTCTTTGAGAAAGGATATTAGTTTCATAGCAGTCTTTCTCAAAGTTGACATTCCAACATTTAATATCTTTAAAATGCGGTGTAAGACCTCCTTTAATAGAATATGGCATCCATCATCTCTTTAACTATTGAAAATGAGACCTCTTCGACATTAAGATCACTCTTAACTTAGCAATTATGTTGGGTTATCCAGACCGTTTTGGTCAATGCCAATATGTGCGGCATACTTGTGCAGTATTCCGCACATATTGGGGGCCCATTTATTGACCTCACTTTTGTAAGGATCATTTACAATCATCTTGAGAAAGGAAATCTACCATTATTGACCTCCTAAATCTTACTATTGAACACTAAACCCTAATGTCTATGGTAACACCCTAATGAAGCCTTTTTAACATAAATTTTAATGATATCCTAAAATGATCAAATCAACAATTACAAACCCTAATCTGATCAACCCTTGACCTAAAAGGTCAAATTAGGTCAAAACGTTCAATCCATGACCAAATGACCACCACATTGATCAAACTGGTCAACCTTTGACCCAAATAGTCAAATTAGGTCAAAATGGTCAATTCTTGACCCAATGACCACCCCATTAACCAAAATAGTAAATCCTTAACCCAAATGGTCAAATTAGGTCAAAATAGTTAATTTTTGACCCAAATGACAACCTCATTGACCAAACTGGTCAACCTTTGACTCAGATGGTCAAATTAGGTCAAATTAGTTAATTATTGACCCAATGAACAAACTAGTCAATCCTTAACCCAAATGGTCAAATTAGATTAAAATGGTCAATTCTTGACCCAATGACCAGTTGATTAATCAAACTAGTCAACCTTTGACCCAAATGATCAAATTAGGTCAAAAATGTTCAATCCATGACCCGATGACCACCACATTTACCCATTGCCAACCCCATCAACCACGAAGTAGACCTACACACCAAATTGGTTAAACCTAATTTATTTGTTCAATCTAAGACATTAAAATGATCAAATTTAATCATTTGGTTAACCCTAGTCAAACCTTAGCCCATCACTAGTATTAATGACTCTATGATTAAATTAACCATTACAAGGTTAAGTAAATCACTTGGGTTAACTATGGACCTGGACTGGTCAACCATGATCAACTCTGGTCATCCATGATCAACCATGGTCAACCATGGTTAAATTTAATCAAATTTGGTCAAAATACTCAATTTGAACCAAATTAAAAAAAATTAATCAAATGATTAACCTTCAAAATCATTTTGATTAATATATGGGTTAATATTCTAATTTTTACATTTTTAATTAATTACATAATTAATTAGAAATTAAATTATGATTAAGTAACCCTAAAATGAATTTGAAATTATGGCATCACCCATGACATCAAAAAATCCATAATTGATTTTTAAAATCATTTTTCAATTTACGGAGAATCACCCATGGGTCACTCATGACCAACAAAACTTAATATGACATGACAAATACTCGTGAAAAACCCATGACACATCACTTTTAACCAAGGTTAAAAGCTTCTCATGACACCATCATGAAGGGGTAAAAGAGGTTTCATCCCTTCATGAATTGCTTAAGGAATGATATGGTTGAGTCATCACTCACCTTACAAGCCATCCAATGGAGAACATGCTTGTCCTAATTCATCCCTACATCATGGAATGAACTCATCATTACCAAATTATATAAATGATGAGAGAGAGGATTATGTGTCATTCCCCTCTAAGTTCTATGGGTGACACATTTGTCTAAGTAAGAGGGTTGGCCAGTTCAATCCAAGAGCCTCACACTCACCTCAAAGACTACCCAATGAGAGAAATGTTCTTATCCTCACCATAAATGATCTCTTCACAGAAGTGAGGAACGGAAGTGCATATGTGTCATTCCATTGTAAACCTATTAGATGACTCATAAACTTACATGGAGGAGGTTGATTCAACAGGTTTTAACCAACCATATGCACCTCATGGGCTAGCCAATGGAGGGAAGCCAAAGGTTGAATCAACCCTTCACCCTAGTTGAGTATAACATGGATTAGTTTTTGGGGAACTCAGCCATAATCATCTCTTGGCCAAAATCTTATCTCCAAGCCATCATGACACGGTTACCTTCATCCCCAAATGAACCCAAGCCTATTTAAGCTCAGCAATGGACATCCATGGCTATAAATAGGGCTAAACCCCATAGCTTCACCCAAGAGAGAAGACCCATCTACACTGCCCAATTCCTAAAACTTTGAACATCAAAGTTCTTCCCTAGGACCTAAGAAACTAATCCCCCATAGAATTAGGTTTTAAAACCCACTGGTTTGCCCTAATTTCTGTATGAAACAGGATAATTCTCAGGTTTGAAAAGAAGTTTCTCAAAACTTCAAATTAACTCCTCTATAAAATTCATAGAGCCCTACAATGATAATCCCAATCAAAATTGACCCTTTGCATAGGCTTTAACCCACCATTCCACATTCATTTTCTATGTCGTGACACCTTTTGATCAAACCCATATCAAGCCCTAGTTTCACCTCAAAGTGAGTTGGGGATAAGCTCTTGAGGTCAAGACAGAGATGTAGAACTAATTCAATTTAAGTTTCATTAACTCGGGACAAGGTATAGATATTTAGTCTCAAGCCGATCTTAGGTTTGACACTCTATGAAATAAACCAGTTCACAACCCTAACATCACCGTATGGATAGATTCTTCATCTTCAGATGAAGCTATAAGAACAGAAATCACCCGTATCCATCAAGAATCAAGCGAGATCTTATCCCTAAACCTTGGACAGATTGCGGGATTAGACCAGTGGACAGAGATGAACATATGTCATTCATGTCCATGTTTTGGAAATGGACGGCTCTGATTTAATCCCAGTAGATCCGCCGATTTGAATCACACAGCGAATCAGCCACGTTTCGATGAATCCGAGGATAGATGGCACAGTCTGGTAATCTTTGGTTAATTTGGATTTAAGTAAATCCAGATTAACCTTAAAATAAACAAAAATTCATATTTTGATACCTAAAAATCACAAAAAAAAAACCCACTGAACTCAGAACAGTGATAAGAATAATGTTGAAACAAAATTTGAAATTATGAACTAATATTTAATTTTTAATTAATTAATTACTCCCAAGAGTAATTTAATTATTAAAAATTATTCATAAATCACAAAATTGTGAAAAATTTAGGGGTTAATCTTTAAGTCCTTAGAAACATCCTCTAATTTTTCTATGGCTTGGAAAATTCCCTAGAATATCATTTCTTAATTTTTATTAAAATTTGTAATTATTTTTAACAATAATTATAAAAATTGGAAGTTAAGAAAATTAAATTTGAAATTGGTTAAGAAATTTAGGGAGACAGACACAAACCCTAAAAAAATAATTTTTAACCTTTTAAAAATTTAAAATAACATTTTTGCTTTTAGGGTTAAAATCATTAATTAAAAATTAATACTTAATATCCCTAATAAATCAAGTTCTCACTATACGTAGTCCATACCACATTGGACTAATTTAATTTTGATTCTAGCTTCAAATGGGCTCAAATCAAATCCTAATTAGGTCTAAGACACAAATTAAACCTAATTAACCTTATTTAAGCCTTATCAACTTTAGGCTTAACAATACACATCCTTATTAGGTTTAAAACATTAATTAGACCTAATTAACCCTACTTAAGCCTTATCCACATAGGCTTAACAATACAAACCCTAATTAGGTCTAAGCCATCAATTAGACCTAATTAACCCTAATTAAGCCTTAACGATATAAGACTTCATCACGTTAGGTTTTAGACAAATTAAAACCTAGTTAGACCTAACCCTAATTAGGTCCAATTAAATAAATTATACCTTACTTAGATTAGGTTTAATTAATCCTAAAACCTAGTTAGACCTAACCCTAATTAAGTCTAATTAAATCAATTTAACCTTACTTAAATTAGGTTTAATTAATCCTAAAACCAAGTTAGAGTTAAGCTCTAATTAATCAATTAAATCTTAAGTAAATTAGTTTTAATTAATCGTAAATCATAATTAGATCTAACCTTAATCAGGTCAAATTAATCAACTAAACCTTACCTAAATCAGGTTTAATTAACCTTAATCCAATTAGACTTAACCAAAATTAAGTCTAATTAATCAATTAAACCATACCGAAATTAGGTTTAATTAATCCTAACACAATTAAACTTAACCTAATTGTCTAATTAATCAATTAAACCTTACCAAAATTAGGTTTAATTAACCTTAATCCAACAAGACTTAACCACAATTAAGTCAAATGAATCAATTAAATCTAACAAAAATTAGGTTTAATTTACCCTAACCCAATTTAGACATAACCTAATTAAGTCTAATTAATCAATTAAACGTACCAAAATTAGATTTAATTAACCATAATCCAATTAGACTTGACCATTATTAAGTCTCATTAATCAATTAAACTTTAGCAAAACTGTGTTTCATTAACCGTAATCCAATTGGACTTAACCTCAATTAAGTCTAATTAATCAACTAAACTTGATTCAGATTAGGTTTAACTTAAACTTAAACCTTCTCGGTTCAACATACATTGAACCTAACCTTAACCTATACTTAGATTCAACTTAACTTTAACCTAAGTCAGACATAAACCTTTTAGGTTCAACATACGTTGAACCTAAACATAATCTATACAGGTTCAACCCAACTTAAACTTAAGTCAAACTTAAACCTTTTAGGTTCAACATACATTGAAGCTGACCTTAACCTATACTTAGGTTCAACCCAACTTAAACCTAAGTCAAACTTAAACCTTTTAGGTTCAACATACATTGAACCTAACCTTAACCTATACTTGGGTTAAATCTAACTTAAACCTAAGTCAAACTTAAACCTTTTAAGTTTAACATAGATTGAACTTAACCTTAACCTATACTTAGTTTCAACCTAACTTGAACCTAAGCCAAACTTAAACATTTTAGGTTCAACATATATTGCACCTAACCTTAACCTATACTTAGATTCAACTCAACTTGAACCTAAGTCAAACTTATACCTTTTAGGTTCAACCTACATTGAACCTAACCTTAACCTATACTTATGTTCAACCCAACTTGAACCTATGTTAAACTTAAAAATTTTAGGTCCAACATACATTGAACTTAACCTTAACCTATACTTAGGTTCAACATAACCTGAACCTAATCTAACTTAAACCTTTACATACATTGAACATAACCTTAACCTATACGTAGGTTCAACCCAACTTAGGTTAACACAACTATAAAATAGTATGAAAGTAAATGAGAATAAAATATCTATTTCCTCTTTCAATGTATAGTAATAATTATGGAATTTCATTATGGAAGTATCTAAGTGTGTTTTGTAAAATAAAAGCAATTATATTCTTTACCCTTACTTGGTTCTAGAAAAAACTTTGGTTAATTTGAAGTTTTCAATTCTTGTAGATGTGTTAGGTAGGGAAGACACTAGCTCTCACTCTAGAGTTCCCTTGATTCCCTCCACCTGAGGGCTAATATCACATAACAAAATTTAAAACTTCAAACCAAATTATGGGGCTTTAGCCTATCACTCTAAAGTCCTCAAATTTTACTCCCCATTAAAAACATATCTTCCTATATATTTGCACCCAACCATATGGACTATAATTCTCACCCATATAATTGCATGTGATTCTTTCTCGTTGTTGAATGAGACAATACTGCATTGGTTCTTACAAGTTCTCACAACAAATTTTAACATCTTAATTGGCCAAATCAAGAGGTAAATGAAGTGCAAGGTTGTAAATCATCACAACTTCTTCCAACATTGAAATCATATACTTCATATAACTTCCTTCCGTAATTTAATTACTCCATCATTTTAAAGGAAAAATATAAAGAAAACTACTCATAATTCATGGAGAAAACACAATCACAACTTGATTTGAAAGTAGAAATCATAGTGAAAACACAACAAGTCTTACTTTAAAACCAAATGTAAAACACGATAAAAACTTATCTGAAAATCCTCTCCACAAGACTCTTGAAGTTCCTTTTAAACTTTGCTTCCCTTTACAAGTTACAATAGAGGTTGGCGCCCAACTCTGTTGACTCGAATCTCTATTCTACTCTTAATAAAAAATGGATACAATTGATAATAAAAGTGGTGAAGTGGAAAGGTGTGCTCTCAATAACTCTCTGACTTGACTGTGATTTTAAATATACTTAAAAATATGAGAATCCAACACCACTACTAGAAGATCTAAATCCTCAGCAATAACGCCAAAAAGTTGACTTAGAGCGTAATTTTAATTTTAGTAACAATTATATATCATAATCTTTAATCGCAGAGTTATCTTTAAACGCAAGTATACACATCACTGAAGTAATACAAGGCTTCAGTGGAGTCCTGGATATCGATCCCAAAGGGAATATTTCTAGTTTACAGACTTAGCATTATAGAAATCAATTAAAAATCACAACTAAGTCGAAATTGCCTATTTGTCACTAATATGCAATCGACAATAATATGAAATTTAAATTAAACTAGTTCTACTAACAATTAACTAATACTACTAAAGTTAATTTCAAATATATAAGCAAGCATCCTTCTCCTTGTTAAGAAATTTAAGTGAATGGATAATTAAAATTAGTTCAAAACTGTGTTGTGCCAAATAGGAGCATACCTATTCTTTACCCTTTGGTCCAAGCATAAAGAACATTAACTAATCCTATTCTTGGTTACTAAATCTGCTGTTTGGCTAGGAGGATACCGGCTCTCACTTCGGAGCTCCCACGTTCCCCTTGCCTGAGGGCTAACAATCTATACTTCAACACCCAAACGATAAGACCGAATTGAGGATATTAGCCTGTCACTCTAAAATCTGCAATTCTACGCCTGATTAATATTATTTCCCTATTTATTTGTACCCTCCTTCCAAGGACTTTGACGTCCCTAAATATCGGATGTAATCTTTGCTATAGTTGTTAAACTTAACAGATTTTAACTATTCAATTAGACAGATTGAAAGTAAATTAAGATCTAAGTTAAAGATTATCACAACTTAATTAAAATCTTTTTTGGCACATTAATTCTATTTATCATATCACAAAAATATCAAAACAACGAGAAAGATATAAAAACTACTCAGAATTCATGGATAGGATGCAATAAAACTTGGATTTCATATATAAAAGTAAAGTACTACAAACTAAAGTAAATAAACAAAACTTATCTTAAATTCCTCCCCAAGCTAACTCCTTGAAGTTCCTCTGAATCTCTTCCTTCTTTACAGTACATGAAATTCTCCTTCGGAACAGCAATGCAGAAGAGACCTCTCACTTCCCTTCCACTCTTACTATCCTTCTAAGAATTCCTCACAATCTCTATTTGAACTAACTATTTAACACTCACTAATAAAAATGGACACTAGTGGACTCTCCAATTGAACACTAAGTATCAATTAGAAAACTCTAATAGAACTTTTTACAAACTCTTAGTGAATTTAGAAGACTCCAAAATAATAATTTTTTTGCCTAAAATGGTTCTTTTTAAAGTTGTTGAAGAGTCTCGAAGGTTTTCCAGGCATCCCTTTGAAAATCATCCACATTTGACGTATATTGTGAAAGAATAGCCGATCCCGCCATCGGCGGCCTCGAGCTGTGTCGTCGGCGGCCTTCTAGAAACAATACTTTAAAACTGACCTCACCGTCGGCGGCCTCGACCTCCGCCGTCTGTGGCCTCCCTAGGAATATATTTTAAACTCTCAGGAAAATCACGCCGTCGGTGCCATTGACCTCGCCGTCTATGCCCTAAGTAAAATTTTCATAATGTAGCTCCTTTTTGCCCCAAATTCA
Source organism: Papilionanthe hookeriana x Papilionanthe teres (assembly GCA_022702705.1). Lineage (NCBI taxonomy): Eukaryota > Viridiplantae > Streptophyta > Magnoliopsida > Asparagales > Orchidaceae > Papilionanthe > Papilionanthe hookeriana x Papilionanthe teres. The sequence continues at coordinate 39,509,378 of CM040422.1, forward strand.
CTCCTTTTGCATATTTTTGCTTTATTGTCCTTAAATATTTATACCTACAGAAAAACACCGAAAATACCCTTCTTTAAAGAGCAATATCATCAAAATCAATATAAAATAGACATGAAAATCTTAACCTTTTTTCCTTGGGTCACTCTCTAACATAAACTTTACTCTAAACACTAATCACACCCTCCAACAACAAACCTTTTTCTGATCTTCAACTCTTTTTGTTAAATTTTCTAAAAGGTGCCTTCGTGTATCTTCAAAATATGTCAAGAATCAATGTATCCACCAAGAATGCATCCATCCGTTCAAATTTTAAATGAATTTTTGCGCTGATGGGAAGTTTGTGAAGTATAAACCAAATGATGATTTAAAAACCCTTTCAAATTTGCGCCAAAATCAAATAAAATTCATCACTTTAACTGTAGCGCCTATGCGCCAAGGGTCCACCAGAGCCCAATTATGCACACCTTTCAATTTTTGCTCCAATTTTGTTCCTCTTTCGCTCCTTTCATCATAGTCAGACATTTTAATCATACATGCAAAAAAAACACAAATATGTCTTCCATTAAAGTGCAATATCATCAAAAATATGTATAATTTTTTTTTTAAAAACGCTATGTATTTTAGGTGTATCAAAATCCCCCAAACTTAAAATGTTACTTGCCCTCAAGTGACATTTAATCACATAGAAAATCTTAACATGCAAATTATATAAATGAGTTTCTTTAGGAAGGTTTCAAAATTTTGTTCTAGAAATGAAATAGTCCAATTTAGAAAAAAATTTAGAAAATGAGATTAACTTAAAATTTAGAAGGTTCTTAAGTAAAGGATAATGAAAAATATTAGTTCCCATCTAATTTATAAATACTTGTAGATTCTTCAAAATATAGGATTCAAACATTTCATCTTCCTCACTTAAAATTTTTCATTTGGAAATAATTTTTCTTACTATATTATAACCTTAAGTTTTAGATCTTCTCAAAACTTTTATTTTAAACTTTAGGTATGGAACCAATTTTTGAATAGGCCCTTAAATCCTCAAACTTCTCTTTCCTTTTTACATATCATTTTTTTCTCTTTCTCTTTTTCTTTTCTTTTATTTTTTTTATAAGGCAAGGATTACTATATATGGATAGGCCTTTAATGATTTTGAATTCCACCCTTTCATTTACAGCAAAGGTCTGACGTAGATCTTTCACTTGAAAATCATAATAATAGTGTTTAAAAATTATTTCTCAATAAAAGTAATTTAAGCTTTGAAAAATAAAAGTTAAATCTTCTATTTATCAAAAAATAAAACACTTCTTCCTAAAGATAGTTTAACTATATTTAACATATATTTACTAAGAAAATTTTAACTTTAAATTTTTCATCATTACTATAAATTTTAACTAAATTCTCTTACTCATTTCTATATTTAAAATTTTGTTTCCCTATTATAACTTCATATTCATAATTATTTTCAATCAAAAATCAAATTTTATTTAAGTATTCTAGAGAACAAATAAAATTTTAGTTTTTGAAAATTTCTTTTGAATTCCCCCCAAACTCTAATTTTTAATTAGGATAAAACATTTAAGCATAAAAATGATACATAGGTAAGAATTAAAAAAATAGAATAACATGCTTGCAGGAATTTTAATATTCTAAATATGCAAGTATAACAGTTCAAAAACAAGGAGTAAAAAGAAATCAAATTCAATTTTTCAGCTTTTCATAAAATAGAAATTTCAAAATTTCAAAGGACTTCTACAATAGTGGTGTTCTTCAAAGCAAATACACACCAACTTAATATAACACAAATCACAACATACTAGAAAATAAATGGTAGCAATTTTTGAAAAGTTTAAACATGTTATATAAATAGTGGTTTCTAATAGTGTTATAATTTTTTCTAATATTTATAGGAATTAAATGAGACACTACTAAAAATTTAAACACTAGAAACACATAAAAACATTTACTACCACAAATACATCACATATTACAACATAAAACATCTGAATGTACATATTAGAAATAGTCTAAGTATAATCTATGCAACATCAGAGTCCATAGCAAAACACAACACAACATATATGAGAACATCAAATAAAAACATCACAACACATAAAAAAATCACATAACAACATCACAAACTCAACACAACAATCCTAATCATCATCCTCCTCATCATCATCTTCATTCCAGTCTCTGGACATAAGGTATAAAATAAGAATGAGGAGGCAAATTAGTACTATGATCTCCTCTAATCAGTATATCTATGTACTGATGATAGTTCTCCTCATAATCATCATGTTTCTGAATATACCTCTCAATATTCTCTACCTTTCCATCCATATCTCTAATATGCTCTCTGGTAAGACTCACCTTCTTCAAAATCTTCTGTAATAATCTAGTTTGTGAATCTCTGGAGGATGATGCATGTGCAGTAGAAGCACGAGAAGTAGAAGCAATAGAAGCAGAAGCACTGGAAGCTCTAACAGATCCTCCTTTCCAGCCAAATAATGAATGTACAGTGTAAGTGTTCACATTTACACTAGTAATAGGTCTAAGTGGCTGAATAACCTCTTCCTATGTTTCAGACTTAACACCAAACTGCTCACAAATCCCATACCTATTGTAGTAGCAGCTCTGTGATAGTTCAAAATATAATAAAAAATAATAGCCTCAATTTCTAAAGGCTTTCCCTACTGAATACAATGGTTCAAAATAGCTCTTTCCCTTGTAACTTCACTGACATGACTTGAAGGCAGAAGCTTAGATAAGATGAAGTAATGCCATGCCTTTGAAGTGGCATTCAACTTAAAGGCTTGAAAATTCACTTTTCTTTCATTTTGTAATCTTCCTCAAAACTCTTCCATCAGTAAAAAAAGCCATAATCTCATCTAACTCTCCCTCAGAAGGATGATAATTTGCATAAAATAAAACATCACAAGAGGTAATCGGTAAAAAGTATTAGTTACTGTAGGTGAAAATCCACTTGTTGCCCCCTAACCATCACTAAATTTTCCTCAGCTACTGGCAAGTTAGCACAGAACTCTCTCACCACAGAAACAAATGCAACAGCAGAGAAGCAACAATGTCTTTCCCAATTTCTTCTAGCAATCATCTCCTCAATATCTCCTCCCGGCTTGCTAAAAACTCATTCTGGAATCTATTTTTGCGATGTGAGTGCATCGACGTAATGACCCTCTACTCTATAACTGATAAATTTATCGTAATCAAATTTTGCTTTCACTTTCAATCGTTTTGACTTTGGAGCCATATCTAAAAATTCACAAAAAATTCACCATAAATTCCAAATTAAAACGAAACTTGTTAACTCAACTTCCAAAGGTAAACTCCACAAAATCTAAGAAATTTCTCATGCTGAAATTTTTACCATGAATAATGATTTTCAATTTTTCAATAATGTACTCAAAATACATGCTGAAAATAAAAAAATTTTACTTAGGAGTGGTGATCATACCTTAAGGAATTCAAATCCAACAAATTTCGACAAAATCAGCTCTTAAATGATCTAAATTAGGGATGCCCTAGGCTCCTATTTTGTGAAACCGAGATCTTGAAGGTGATGGGCGTGTTAAAAATGGCAAATTTTGGGTTTTTAACAGCAGAAAGTCAATTTTAGCGAACTGGCGCCTATGCTCGAGGCATACAATGCTTGTCGTAAAATATGGGGCTTATGCACCGTCGGTTTGGCGCTTAGGCACTAGTGCCCAAATTTTGAAAATTAATTTATTTCCATCCAAAATTTAAGTTAATCACTTTTAATCACTTCATATAAATATTTCTCCCCATAAACTCTTCTAATACTCCAAAAGTACACTTTAACCTCCGATGATTCCACACAAATCTCACACAAACAAAAACTTATATTACTTAAATATCAAATTACACTTAATACAAACTAAAAATTTGTATCCAAACACTTTGGATGAAATTACCCAAATACATAAGTTCAAACACATAATTAAAACAAAAATTTACATCATTGAGATGTAACAAACATATGTAAAGTGCAACAAACACAAAAATTAAAAAAACTACACACTTAAAACACTAAACACACATAAGCAAATCAAAAGACCACACATAATTTAATTCAAATCTCCATTAGGTGGATTATATCTAGAACAACCATTAGTTCCATTTGAACCATCTGGAATGTAATTCTGATAAAATGGGCGATGATTGAAAGCTCTTACATCTTCTTCTATCCATTTGTTCTTCAGAAACATCGCTCTACCCACTTCTTCCATGAGACTTTTGATTTGGCGTCCAATGTGCACTAAGTGTGCATTAATTTCATTTACCTTTACATCAATAAACTCCACATCAGCCTCGATCTTCGTAATCCTTTCTGCTATTCCTCGGATACTCACAGCCAGAAATTTATTATATAACTCTTGCGCACTATCACAAATAAACTTCTTCTTGTTGGCATCCTCTTTCTTCTTAACTTTACTCTCTCAATAAGACATTTTTGCACACAAAGTACTCTTTTGAAGTCCCAGGAATGAAAATAAGAACTAGGGCAAGTATCTCATAAATTCAGGGCCTTTTTATAGACTTAGGAAGGCACAAAACCGATCCTAGATGTGTTAAAACTCCTTAATAACTCTAAAAACTACTCACCCATGATTTAGGCTTCTAGAACCTCATTTTTCACATTTTTTATAACTGTGGCGCCTATGCACCAACCAGCGGTGCATAGCCACCAGTGCACATTTTTGCACAGTTCTGTCAAACATCAAAATCTTCATTCTGACTCCTTTAAGTCATTAAATAAGGTCAAATAAACACCACTATAAAATAAAAAACTCATAAATGCTACCACATTTCTCAAATCAAACCAAATAAAAGCACACAAAGCAAACATAAAGCAAAGCACACCAATAAATATAGGTTGCCTTCCACAAAGCGCTTAGTTTAACATCATCAGCCTGACATACCCATAGCTTATCCTGAGTGAACCAACATCGGATTCTCATCAGGTTTAGATTGATGGACTGAAAAGTAAGGTTTAAGTCTATGACCATTCACTATAAATATTTTCCAGTCTTAGGATCTTTAAAATCCACAACTCCAAATGAATAAACTTTCATCACAATAAATGGGCCCTTCCACTTGGACTTAAGTTTTCTAGCAAATAGTTTCAATCTAGAATTATATAGAAAAACATTTTGCCCTGGCTCAAGATTTTTAGTAAGAATCTTCCGATCATGCCACAACTTCATCTTTTCTTTATAATTCTTAGCATTTTCATAAGATTCATTCCATATCTATTCAAGCTCATTTAATTGCAACAATCTCTTTTCTCCAGTATCTTTCAAATTATAATCGAACTCTTTAATAGCCCAATATGCTTTATGCTAAAGTTCAACTGGTAAATCACAAGCTTTTCTAAAAACTAGCCTATATGGGAACATTCCCATAGGAGTTCCGTAGGCAGTCCTACAGGCCCACAAAGCATAATCCAATTTTATTGACCAATCTGTTCTATTTGGATTAACATTCTTTTAATTTCACAATTGGATAATTCAACAAAACCACTTATCTTGGGATGATAAGCAGTAGCAATGTGATGGTTAATATGATATTTCTTTACTAACTTGTCCATAATCGCATTTCAAAATTGACTTCCCCCATCAGTTATGATTACTCTTGGTATTCTACACCTGCAAAATATATTATTATTTAAAAACTTTACAACACTTTAAGTATCACATCGAGGTAAAGTAACAGCTTCTATCCATTTAGATACATAGTTTACTGTTATAAAAATATATGTATTTTTGAAAGATGGTATAAATGGTCGCTTGAAATCTAATCTCCGAACGTCAAATATTTTAACTTCCAACATGAAATTGAGTGGCATCTCATTTCTTCTATAAATATTTCCTACACGTTGACATTTATCAGAATTTTTAATATAAACATTAACATCCTTAAAAATTGTAGGCCAATAAAATCCAGATTGTAAGATTTTATATGCAGTTATATCAACTCCAAAATGTCCCCCATAATCAAAATTATGATATTTTTGAATAATTTCCAAATTTTCTTCTAAAGGCACACATCTTCGAATAATCAAATCCTTTCCATGTTTATATAAAAATAGGTCATCCCAAAAATAAGTCTTAGCTTCAGATATAAATTTCTACTTCTCCTGGTATGTCAAACCATAGGGTAAAATATCACTGAAAATAAAGTTTACAATGTCGGCATACCATGGAATACACCACTCATTAACATCAAACAATTTTTTATCAGGAAATGTTCATTAATTTCTTCAGCTACACAGAGAGATTTTTTAGTTTCAAGCCTGGACAGATGATCATCAATTTGATTATCAGCACCCTTCCTATCTACTATCTCTAAATCAAATTCTTGTGAAAGCAGAATCCATCTAATCAATCTTGGTTTTGTTTCCTTCTTCTTCATTAAATACTTAATAGCAGAATGATCAGTATGCACCACACATTTAGTTCCAATCAAAAATGATATGAATTCATCAAAGACAAATACTATAGCTAATAACTGTTTCTTAGTTGTGATATAATCAATTTGAGCTTCATTAGGAGTTTTACTAGCATAGTAAATTACTTTGAAAACTTTATCATATTTCTGACCTAAACAGCACCAATAGCATAATCACTAGCATCACACATTAATTCAAAAGGTTTTCCTAGTTGGGTGAAACTATAACAGGTGTAGTGATTAATTTTTCTTATAAAGTTTCAAAATTTTTTAGGCAATTATCATCAAAATTAATAATGACATCTTTTTCCAGTAAACGACATAAAGGCTTCGAAATTTTTGAAAAGTCTTTAATATAACGCCTGTAAAATTTAGCATATCCTAGAAAACTTCTAATTCCACTTACTTTAATAGGGCAAGGTAAATTAGAGATCACTTGAATTTTTGTAGGATCTACTTCCAGACCATTTTCTGATATACGATATCCCAAAACAATTCCTCCTGCTACCATAATTTGGCATTTCTCCCATTTAACGACCTAATTACTTTCTTCACATCATTTCAAAACTTTAGATAGATGTTCTAAATATGATTAAAATAAAATTCCAAACAATAAAAAGTCATCCATAAAAACTTCAATTCCTTTTTCTGTTAAATCACATAAAATTGCCATCACACATTTTATAAATATAGCAGGGGCATTACATAAACCAAAAGACATTATTCTAAAAGCAAATGTACCATAAGGACTGGTAAACTTTGTTTTCTCTTGATCCTCAGGAGTAATTTGAATTTACTGGTAGCCAATATATCCATCCAGAAAATAAAAGTATTTATGCCTAACAAGTCTATCCAACATCTGATCTAGAAAAGAAAGTGGAAAATGGTATTTCCTGGTAGCAAGGTTTAATTTTCTATAATGAATGCATATTCGTCACCCTATAACTTGCCTTACTGGTATTATTTCATTCTTTTCATTCACAGTCACAATAACTCCTCCTTTCTTAGGTACATAGTGAATAGGACTAACCCATGCACTATCTGAAATATGGTAGATAATTCCAGCATCCAACCACTTTAAGATTTCTTTCTTAACAACTTCTTTCATGATATGATTTAATCTCCTTTGAGAATCAGCTCGAGGTTTGCAGTTATCCTTCATAAGGATTCTATACATACAAATTGAAGGACTGATTCATTTAATATGAACTATTGTCCATCTAAAGGCTTTCTTATATTTCTTCAAAATTTCAAGAAAACTCTCTTTTTCTCTTTTAGTTAGATGAGAGGAAATTATAACTGGAAAAGTTGAGGAATCACCTAAAAAGAAATACTTTAAATAATTTGGAAGCATCTTTAAATCAAGTTCAGGAGGTTTTTCAATTGATGAACAAAAAGATTCATCTTCTTCAGTTATGTCCAACATTTTAAAATTTTCATGAACATAATTGAAATCTTCCTCATGAAAATCTTCAGAATCTTGTAATTTCTCTTCTTGGTTGTGTTCCAATACTTTACCTTCAAATTTTTCTTCATAAGTTGACTTGAAATGGCATTCTCTCAAACATTTGATAACATTCATCCTATAACATTCATCCCCTTTATCTATTGCAGGATATTTCATTAACTTTGAAATATTGAATGTAACAGTTTGATCATTAACTTGCATCGTCAATTCCCCTTTTTGCACATCTATCATCGCTCTGCCTGTGGTTAGGAATGGTCTCCCTAAAACTATGGGTATCTCTTTACCTTCGTCTATATCTAACACAATGAAATCAACAAGAAAAATAAATTGATCCACTTTCACCAAAACATCTTCTATAACTCCTTTAGAGTTGCAGAGTTACAGTAGTAGGGGTTGTTTCTCCTAATCCCGGTCTTTTGAATATTGATAATGACATAAGGTTAATGCTTACACACAAATCACATAAAGCTTTTCCAAAAAGTTTGTCTCTGATTGCACATGGAATTTTGAGAATTTCAAGGTTTTTAAGCTTTTTTGGAAGCTTTTTTTGAATTATAGAGCTACACTGTTCACTAAGTGCAACAGTCTCATTATCTCCAAACTTCCTCTTCCTGTTGAGAATATCCTTCATAAATTTCACATAGCTCAGCATTTGTTCTAAGGCTTCAGCAAATGGAATATTGATTATGAGCTTCTTAAATATCTCCTAGAATTTTGAAAATTGCTTATCCAATTTTTGTTGTCGAAGTCTCTAAGGAAATGGAAGTGATGGCTTTTCTAAATCAACCTTAGGTGGAGAAATAGGTTTTTCCAAACCTTTCAGAATGTCCTCTTTTGGTTTTTCAAACTCTTCTTTCTCTACTTCAATCTCTTTTTGAACCCTACCTTCCAACTCTCTTCCACTTCTTAAATGAATAGCTTGAACTTGCTTTTTAGTCTTATCTCTTGGATTTACTTCAGTATTACTAGGAAGTGTTCCTTGGGATCTATTACTAAGTGAGTTGGCAATTTGTCCCAATTGATTCACAATATTTTTGATTGTAGCTCTGTGACTTTGTAATTGATTTCCCATTTGTAACACTACTTCTTCAATAGACAACTTCTTCTCCTTAAATTGTGAAGTATTATTAAAACTTGGAGGATATGTTGGTCTATAATTATAATTCTCTTGGTTGTTCCAGTTTCCCAATGGGATTATTTGATTGTTCCCCCATTTTTGATTACTACCACTTTGATTATTGGTATTCCAGTTAAAGTTTAGATGGTTTTTCCAACCTCGGTTATAATAATTGGAATATGGGTTATTAGGCTTACTTATGGCATTCAAGATTTCTGATGAAGTTTGAGAATCAACCATTTGGCCAACTGAATTTTCTGCAATCATGGAAGTTGGCTGAGAAAAATTCATTCCAAATTTGTCTATCTTCCTTTAAATTGCAACAACTTGATTTGCTAGCATCGCAAAAGTATTATTTTCATGAATGTTGACTAATTTTTTAGGATTTAATCTTTCACAACGCTATTAAAAATTATTAGTAGCCATTTCTTCAATTAAAGCAAAGGAATCAGCAAAATGTTTAGACATCAATGAACCACGAGCAGTGACATCGATAATATATCTAAGAGATCCAACCAATCCATTGTAAAAGGTCTGAATTATTAACCAATATGGTATCAAATCATATGGACACTTTCTTAGGAGATCTTTAAAATGTACCCATGCTTCATATGTAGACTCGCCTTCAAACTGACAAAAAGATGTAATATGTTTTCTAAGCCTCGCAGTCTTTGATGGTGGAAAATATTATGCAAGGAAATTTTGTGCTAAATCACCCCAAGTTCTAATAGATCCAGGTCCTAAAAAATTTAACCAAATCTTAGATTTATCCCTCTGTGAAAAAGGAAAAATTATGAGTCTAATAGCATCATCTGAAACACCATCATATTTAAAAGTAGCGCACAATTCTAGAAAATTGGCAAGATGTAAATTAGGATCTTCACTTGGTGCTCCCCAAAATAGATTATTAGATACCATATGGATAATATCGGGTTTAAGTTCAAATGAACTAGAAGCTAGAACAGGGTTTTGAATACTACCATGAAGTTCATCAACTGTAGGGTTAGCATAATCTCTTAAAGGTCTAAAGTTTTGATGGATTTCAACATTTTGATGATCTTGATTTGCCAGTTCTTAAATGTTTTTATCTTTTTCTGTATTTTTAATTTTTTTAATTTTTTTAATTTTTTTTATAGTTTTCTCTAATTCAGAATCGTAAGGCACAAGTCCTTCAGAACCTGAACTACGCATACAAAATTAATAAAATAAAATTAAATACACTAACAAAAATAATGAAATGTAAAAACTTAATTTTTCTGAAATTTTCTTTAAATGATATTTTAATTAATTTCCCCAGAAACTTGATCCCAAAATATTTATCCTCACATTTTTCACTCTATATTTCTTTCCAATGATATTATCTCTTTGTTTGCAATGACGCCAAAACTTTGCTCTGAAGCAAATAAGCGATGTATTTTAATTATTTTATAATATGGGATTCTACGCAAGTATACGTATGTTTCTCCAGAAATATAGTACTTTTTAATTAAGCCCCGAGATATCGAACCCACAGAGAAATATCTAAAATTTTAAAGAAATAAAAAAAATAACTTTTTACTTTATTAAATGATTTTGTAAAGTATGTTTTAAGATATAATGTTTTTCAAATTTGTTTTTGATATTTTATGAATAAAAACTAAAGCAAACTATTAAAGTTAACACAACTATAACATGGTATGAAAGCTAATGAGAATAAAATATATTTTTCCTCTTTCAATGAATCAGTAATAATTATGATATTTTGTTGTTGAAGTATCTAAGTGTGTTGTGACAAATAGCAGTAATTACATTATTTACCCTTACTTGGTTCTATAAAGAACATTGATTAATTTGAAGTTTTGAAATCTTGTAGATGGGTTAGGCATGGAAGATACTAGCTCTCACTCTAGAGTTCCCTCGATTCCCTCCCACTGGGGTCTAGCATCACATAACAAAATTTAAACATCAAACCAAATTAGGGGGCTTTAGCCTGTCACTCTAAAGACCTCTAATTTTACTCCCCATTAAAAACATATCTTCCTATTTATTTGCACCTAACCATACAGACTACAATTCTCACCCATACAATTGTATGTGAGACTTTCTAATTGTTGATTAAGACAATACCACATTGGTTCTTACATGTTCTCACAATAAATTTTAACATCTTAATTGGTTAAATCAAGAAGTAAATGAAGTTCAGGGTAGTGAATCATCACAACATCTTCAAACATTGAAATACTATACTTCACACAACTTCCTTCCATATTTTAATTACTTCATCTTTGAAAAGGAAAAAGATAAAGAAAACTACTTAGAATTCATGGAGAAAACACAATCACAACTTATTTTGAAAGTAGAAATCATAGTGAAAACACAACAAGTCTTACTTTAAAACCAAATGTAAAACAGGATAAACCCTTATCTGAAAATCCTCTCCACAAGACTATTAAAGTTCCTTTTAAACTTTGTTTTCCCTTTACAAGATACAATAGAGGTTGGCGCCCAACTCCGTTGACTTCGAATCTCTATTCTACTCTTAATAAAAACTAGATACAATTGATAATAAAAATGGTAAAGCAGAAATGTGTGCTCTCAATAACTCTCTAACATAAACTTTACTCTAAACACTAATCACACCCTCCAACAACAACCCTTTTTCTGATCTTCAAGTCTTCTTTTTAAAATTTTCTAAAAGGTGCCTTTGTGTCTTTTCAAAATATGTTCAGATTCAATGTATCCACCAAGAATGCATCCATCCGTTCAAATTTTAAATGAATTTTGGCACTGATGGGAAGTTAGTGAAGTTTAAACCAAAGGATGCTTCAAAAACCCCTTCAAATTTGCACCAAAATCAAATAAAATTTGTCACTTTAACTGTGGCACATATATGTCAAGGGTCAGGTGCTTAGCCGCTAGAGGCTAATTTTTCACACCTTTCGATTTTTGCTCCAAAGTTGATCCTCTTTTGCTCCTTTCATCATATTCAGTCATTTTAATCATAACTACAAAAAACACAAATATACCTTCCATTAAAGTGCAATATCATCAAAAATATGTATAAAAGTGTATTTAAAAACACTATATATTTTAGGTGTATCAATGATCCAAAGAAATAAGATTTCTTGAAGATTAGGACAATAAAATTTACAAAATGAGTGGCAACCTCAAACAATGACATTGACATCGACACGAGAGAATCTAGATGGCAATGGGCCTGCATCTCACTACTCCAGATGCCACTAAGGATTTTGGGATGTTGCATTCAAATTTTCAAGGTGGAGAACAAAATTTGTTGAAAGGTAAGTCAAACGGTGACAGAGGAGCTAAACAAACTAAGGAAGAGGGGGAGAGTCTTCTAATGCTAGTGCCTATAGAAGATTCCTCTTTTAGCGTTCTTTTGTTATGATGTTCACACATGCTCATATTCAAAATTTGTAACTTAGTATTTGTAAACATGTTTTATAATGCAAATGATTTTTCCTTTTTTTGTAACTAGATGATTTTGTTCCTCAAGATTTTCTCCTTTTACTCCACAATTGTTCTATTTTATGAGTATTTTCACGCCTGTCATGATTAGTTGTAAAGTGTGTGGATATGCATCCATGTAAATTAGGCGAATAGAATATGTTGGCGCACCCCTCGTGAATTTTGTCGATGTTGAGTGCCTTTACGTCCCATAAGCTTCATACAATTGTTAGAGACCTGTCATGAAGCTTATCATTGCTAGGTGCTTACTTTATAAATTAAACATGGGACGATCATTTGCGCGCCCCTCACGAAACTTGTCGCTGTCACATGGCAATACGTCCCATAGGCTGCTCGTGAGCATCAGACACCCCTTGTAAAACTTATTGCAGTCGGATGTTAACTATGTATATTTAACCTAGGACAATCGTTAACACACCCTTCATGGAAATTGTAGCAATTGGGAGCTAGTACGTCCCTTAGGCCTCTTGCGATCGTTAGACACCCCTCAAGATGATTGTTGTTATTGGGTATTAACTTCATAAATTGGGCATAGAATGATCGTTCGCGCACCCCACACATTGCTAGTCAATATTGGATGTTGTTACTTCCCATAGAACACTCTTGATCATTACACACATCTCACGAAGCTTAAAGCTCTCGGACGTTAACTTTGTAAATTGTGTGTGGGATGATTGTTCACACACCCCTCGCAAGGCTTGTCACTATCAGGTGCCAATATTTCCCATAGGTTTCTCACGATCGATGGACACCCCACCTAAAGGTCTTTGTTGTTGAGTGTTAACCATGTAAATTTGGTGAAGGACAATCGTTCATGCACCCCTTCCGAAGCTTGCCGCTGTCGGATGCTGATATGTCCCATAAAACTCTTACCATCGATAGAAACCCTCCATAGAACTTCTCGTTGTAGGATGTTAACTTTGTAAATTTGGCACAAAATGATCATTTGCGCACCTCTCACAGATTTTGTTGCTGCTAGGTGCTGATACGTCTTGTAGGCCTTTTGACAATCGTTGCTTGGATTGATAAGTTTTAGCCACTCACAGAGCATGATTTTTAAGTGTAACTACATCAGTTTCCCAAGTGTAACAATGTCAATTATTGAGGGTTATTGCATTAGGTCCCCAAGCGTAACTTTGTCAATTCCCTTAAAGTAATTATGTCAGTTCCTCAAGCGTAACTCCATCCTTTTCAAGAGCATAGCTGTTTCAGTTCCCCGAACAAAAAAACAATAAAAGAAAGTCCTATTAGCAATGTTGAATGTGTAAAATCTTAAAATTTTGGATACTATGATTGTAAAATGCCCCATTATTATATTGAGTGTTTGATAGTCAAGAAGGGTTACACAAAACAATCATGATATTATTCCTTCTACAAGTACAAATTGCTTTAAGGGAATAATTTTTTAAGATCATTTCCACTACAAGTTTAAGGGATGTTGTTCCCTATGAATTTCGTCGGTTTGTATGATCCAGAATCAAAAATTTAGTGGATGATTTTAGTTTCATTGCAGGTTTGATCCAGCTTCTGGATAGCCTGCCCCCTGGTTATAGAGCCGACATTCTTCAACAATAGGTCCATTGGGGCAATCTTTTCTACATGTACATGTTTGTTAAAATATTTGGTTATCTTTCACTTGACTTCCTCTTATAGGAGGGCTACATTGACTTAATTCTCCTCAGCCACATCTTTGGCAAGCTCAGATCCCTCGGCGTTTGTCTCAAGCTGCTCTTCTATATCCTCCCCGTCGAAAGCTGATGCAAAAAGTACACTCTTGCTATAATTGTTCTATTTGATTGGTAACATGGATTCCATTTCGCAGGATAGCGTAATGGGGGTCTTTCTCATGGACGTGGACGGTGTTGTTCTGATCACCCAGAGTACCGAAGAGATTATGTCTGTCCATTTCCTTTTTGATCCTACTTGCCTCGTTAGAAAATTTAGGATGATTTTAATTCTAGGCTTCTCCTATCCAATAGTTCTAGGTTAATGCACAAAAGTAAATTAGAGGTTGATCCCTTAAATCTTATAGAAATCTTGAACTCCTTTGTCAGCAAATTGGATCACATTATCTGTAAGGAAGATGGTGGGTAATCTGTATCAACAAATCAGGTCAGTTTAGATGAAGCTCCAAACTACCTCCACGCTTATTTGTGCAAAGCCTTTCTTTCTGCCCACTTGGTGAAATAATAATTGTCCACCAGTAAAAACTATTGTTATCCTCTCTACAAGGTAAAGCTTCTTAAGATATCAAAGCACCACATGGCTAACAACCATGGACTGATGATTTGGTGAAGTTTTCTGACCGATTGATAGTGTAATGATCCATATTTCTGACATTGTGTACACCTTCGGGAATATTCTTCAACATCCTTAAGCGATTTTGGTTAGAAGTGTCATTATTAGTGAATTTAGTGACCTAGCATTTTTTTCCCTTCGAATGACTCTCATACTCCCTACCGTGAACTTCTCGGAGTGTCCTCAATCTCGTTTACCCCAGTACACTTTAGGTTAGATGATGTGATTGAATCCTTGCAAAGTTTTCCTTTGACTAGTAGGTGTTGAGCAGCCTAATAATTGAATTTCCTGTGATCAGTAAGTTCTTCTTTGATCTCCCTTGTGGTTAGGTACATAATGTATAAGCTCATCTAGCTTTTCCTCCTCTCATAATAAATCTCCATCATTAGTTTTTTCCTCGATTAAGGATCAACTGAGTCTTTCAGGCAATCCTTCTCCTAGATGAAGGCTCTGGGTTGAAAGGGAAATGACTTGATTTTCCACCTTTCGAAAATGTTTGAATTTAAAGTTTGCAAACTTACTGATCTCTCTCTTCACCTTCCCTAGGTAGTTCACCATAATCTTGTCCCTTATTTCAAATTCTTCCTTGATCTAGTTTACTATTAGTTGTGAATCTACGAAGGACTCTAATTTTTTAGGATAGGGGAAGTTATGTAATCAAAGCTTTATATTCTAGTTGGTTTTTAGTCAACAAAAAATTGACCTTGATATAGTGGTAGACGATTTCCTCTATTGCGCTGCGTAGGAAAACTCCAGGTTTAGTTGATTGATCGGATGCCTCATCGGTGAATAGGGTCCAACTTGATTTATCAATAGAAAGATCATTGTATTCCCATCTCGGTTCAAAGAAATCTATAAGGAAAAATGCATTGTGCTTTTCTCATTATTTAGAGAAAATAGGAGATGACAAACTCAATGAGTTCCACGACCCATTTGAGTAGTCGACCGAAAAGTTATAATCTGGTGACAATAGAATTTAATGGGTGATCTGTGATAGCTTTTATAGGGTGTACCCGAAAATATGGTCAAAGTCTCGGCACTGAATTAACCAACGAGAATGTCATTTTCTTCAATATTGGATATTGGAGTTTGGGGTTTCTGAGAACCCGACTAGTGCAATACACTGGGTGCCACTTTCTAAGTATTTGTTTGACCAAGACTAAGCTGATGGATTTAGAACTGACCCCAAGGTAAGTATAAAGGTTTCTCTTTGGCTTCGGGCTTTGAAGGAGAGGGGAGAGGCGAGGAATTTCTTGAGGTCCTGAAGGCTTTCTCGCATTCTAGTGTCCATTTGAAGCATTTCACTTTTCTGAGCACTTTGAAAAATGAGGCACACTTATCACCAGACTTGGAGATGAACCTACTCAAGCTTGCAATCTGATCGATTAGGTTCTAGATATCTTTGGTGTTTTTAGGGGAGGGCACATATTTGGTTACTTGGATCTTTTCCTGATGAGCCTTTATGCCTTTAAGAGTAAGCAAATATCTCTGGAATCGTCCAGCAACGGCTCCAAAGCTGGACTTCAGTGGGTTTAATTTTATGTTCAGCTTTTTATGTGTTAGAAATGTTTCGTTTTAAGTCCTTAATAGGTTTTTTGGTTGAGCGACTCTTAACCAATACATAATCAACATACAAATCAATACACCTTTAATCATTAGCAAAAATTACATCCATGAGGTGTTGTTAAGTCACCCCAACATTTTTAAGCTCGAAGGGCATTATATTATAAAGAAAAACTTTTTCAAAAGTAATAAAATTGGACTTTTTTAATGTTAGCTAGGTGCATCCTGATCAGATGGAACCCATATAGCGCATTTAAGAAACTTACGAATTAGTAGCCAACTGCTGAATCCACAAAATTGTTCTCCGGTTGAGGTTAAGAGTCCATTAGGCATGCAGAGTTCAGTTTGGTGAAGTCCACACACATCCTCCATACTTTGTTGGCCTTCTGTACCATCACCTTGTTGGAGTTCCATGTGAGGCATTGCACTTCTCTAATGTACCCAATCTCCTCCAACTTATGTATTACTAGGAAGTGTTTCTTGGGGTGTATTACTTAATGAATTTGTTATTTGGCCCAGTGATTCTTATAATTTTTAATTGCAGCTCCTTGACTTTATAACTGATTTCCCATTTGTAACACTACTTCTTTTATAGAGAACTTCTTTTCCTTAAATTATGGATTACTGTTAAAACCTGAAGGACAAGTAAGTCTATAAGTGTTACTACTTTGGTTGTTCCCCCATTGCTGATTATTACCACCCAAATTATTATTATTCCAGTTAAAGTTGGGATGATTTTTGCGACCTGGTTTATAATATTTTAAATATGTGTTATTGGGTTTATTATTTATAACATTCATGGTTTCTAATTATGTTGGAGAAACTACCATTTGACTTAATGAATTCCCTTCAATCAATGAAATTAGTTGACAAAAATTTATTCTGACTTGGTCTAACTTTCTTAAAATTGTAGCAACTTGATTTACTAACATTGCACAAGCATCAGATTCATGAATATTGGCTACTTTCTTAGGATTTACCCTTTCAGAGGGCCATTGAAAATTATTAGTATCCATCTCTTCAATTAAAGCATATACTTCATGAAATGGTTTTGACATCAATGAACCACCAACAACGACATCGAGAATAGATCTAAGAGATCCAACTAATCCATTATAAAATGTTTGAATTATTAACCACTCTAGTATAACATCTGCTTTAGGGTTTGCATAATCTCTTAAATGTCTAAATTCTTGATAAATTTCAGCATTTTGATTATTTCGATTTGTCATTTCTCAATATTTTTGAACATTTTTTATATTTTTTATTTTTAAAATTTTTTTAATAGTTCTTTCTAATTCAGAATTGTAGGGCACTAGTCCTTCAGAACCTGAACTGCACATACATTACAACAAAAAAATTAAAATAACACAACAAGAATTTATATAGAAACAACACTATGATAATCTTGTAATAAACCTAAAATTTTAAATAAGGCTTTGTAAAAGTAGAAAATTATTTTCCTAACAATATTCTTTTCCCCGACAACAACACCAAAAATTTGATCCCAGTTTATTTTATATAAATGTTTTTATATGTATATAATTATATTTTTTATTCTCCTTAAATAATATAAGGAATCTATGCAAGTAAATGTATCATTATCAAGTATTATAGGACTTCCTAATTAAGCCCATAAATATAGATCCCACGGAGAAAAATTCAAACTCTTTAGAAGAAATTAGATAATAATTGTTTTTGTCATTCTTTTCTCTTTTTTATTTTAAAAGGAGTCGTCAGCATAGTGTTGTTCTCTTTTTTATTTTAAAATTTTAGATTTATTATAAGAATATCATAGTGTTGTTTCTATATAAATTCTTCTTATGTTATTTTAATTTATTTTATTGTAATGTATGTGAAGTTCAGATTCTGAAGGACTAATGCCCTACGATTCCGAATTAGAAAGAACTATTAAAAAAATTTTAAAAATTAAAAATATAAAAAAATGTTCAAAAATATTGAGAAATGACAAATTGAAATAATCAAAATGCTGAAATTTATCAATAATTTAGACCTTTAAGAGATTATGCAAACGCTACAGCAGATGTTATACTAGAGTAGTTAATAATTCAAATATTTTACAATGGATTAGTTGGATCTCTTAGATCTATTCTCGATGTCGTTGTTGGTGGTTCATTGATGTCAAAACCATTTCATGAAGTATATGCTTTAATTGAAGAGATGGATACTAATAATTTTCAATGGCCCTCTGAAAGGGTAAATCCTAAGAAAGTAGCCAATATTCATGAATCTGATGCTTGTGCAATATTAGTAAATCAAGTTGCTACAATTTGAAGGAAGTTAGACCAAGTCAGAATAAATTTTTCTCAACTAATTTCAATGATTGAAGGGAATTCATTAAGTCAAATGGTAGTTTCTCAAACATAATTAGAAACTTTGAATGTTATAAATAATAAACCCAATAACACATATTTAAAATATTATAAACCAGGTTGGAATAACCATCCCAACTTTAACTGGAATAATAATAATTTGGTCGTAATAATCAACAATGGGGGAACAACCAAGGTAGTAACACTTATAGACTTACTTGTCCTTCTAGTTTTAACAGTAATCCATAATTTAAGGAAAAGAAGTTCTCTATAAAAGAAGTAGTGTTACAAATGGGAAATCAGTTATAAAGTCAAGGAGCTGCAATTAAAAATTATAAGAATCAACTGGGCCAAATAAAAAATTCATTAAGTAATACACCCCAAGAAACACTTCTTAGTAATACATAAGTTGGAGGAGATTGGGTACATTAGAGAAGTGCAATGCCTCACATGGAACTCCAACAAGGTGATGGTACAGAAGGCCAACAAACTATGGAGGATGTGTGTGGACTTCACCAAACTGAACTCTGCATGCCCAATGGACTCTTAACCTCTACCGGAGAACAATTTTGTGGATTCTGCAGTTAGCTAGTAATTCGTAAGTTTCTTAGATGTGCTATATGGGTTCCGTCTGATCAGGATGCACCTAGTTAACATTAAAAAAGTCCAATTTTATTACTTTTGAAAAAGTTTTTCTTTATAATATAATGCCCTTCGAGCTTAAAAATGTTGGGGTGACTTAACAACACCTCATGGATGTAATTTTTGCTAATGATTAAAGGTGTATTGATTTGTATGTCGATTATGTATTGGTTAAGAGTCGCTCAACCAAAAAACCTATTAAGGACTTAAAACGAAACATTTCTAACACATAAAAAGCTGAACATAAAATTAAACCCACTGAAGTGCAGCTTTGGAGCCGCAGCTGGACGATTCCAGAGATATTTGCTTACTCTTAAAGGCATAAAGGCTCATCAAGAAAAGATCCAAGCAACCATTGATGTGTCCTCCCCTAAAAACACAAAAGATATCTAGAACCTAATCGGTCAGATTACAAGCTTGAGTAGGTTCATCTCCAAGTCTGGTGATAAGTGTGCCTCATTTTTCAAAGTGCTCAGAAAAGTGAAATGCTTCAAATGGACACTAGAATGCGAGAAAGCCTTCAGGACCTCAAGCAATTTCTTGCCTCTCCCCTCTCCTTCTAAGCCCGAAGCTAAAGAGAAACCTTTATACTTACCTTGGGGTTAGTTCTAAGTCCATCAGCTTAGTCTTGGTCAAACAAAAACATAGAAAGTGGCACCCAGTGTATTGCACTAGTTGGGTTCTCAGAAACCCCAAACTCCAATATCCAATAATGAAGAAAATGACATTCTCGTTGGTTAATTCAGTGCGGAGACTTTGACCATATTTTCAGGTACACCTTATAAAAGGTATCACAGATCACCCATTAAATTCTATTGTCACCAGATTATAACTTTTCGGTCAACTACTCAAATCATTCGTGGAACTCAGAGAGTTTGTCATCTCCTATATTCTCTAAACAATGAAAAAACCACAATGCATTTTTTCTTATATATTTATTTGAACCGAGACGAGAATACAATGATCTTTCTATTGATAAATCAAGTTGGACCCTATTCACCGATGAGGCTTCCGATCAATCAACTAAACCTGGAGTTTTCCTATGCAGCGTAGTAGAGGAAATCGTCTACCACTATATCAAGGTTAATTTTTTGTTAACTAAAAACCAACTAGAATATAAAGCTTTGATTGCATAACTTCCCCAATCCTAAAAAATTAGAGTCCTTCGTAGATTCACAACTAATAGTAAACTAGATCAAGGAGGAATTTGAAATAATGGACAAGATTATGGTGAACTACCTAGGGAAGGTGAAGAGAGAGATCAGTCAGTTTGCAAACTTTAAATTCAAACATTTCCGAAAGGTGGAAAATCAAGTCATTTCCCTTTCATCCCAGAGCCTTCATCTAAGAGAAGGATTGCCTGATAGACTCAGTTGATTCTCGATCGAGGAAAAACTAATGATGGAGATTTATTATGAGAGGAGGAAAAGCTAGATGAGGTTAAACATTATGTACCTAACCACAAGGGAGATCGGAGAAGAACTTACTGATCAAAGGAAATTCAATTATTAGGCTGCCCAACACCTACTAGTCAAAGGAAAACTCTGCAAGGATTCAACCACATCACCTAACCTAAAGTGTACTGGGGTAAACGAGATTGAGGACATTCCGAGAAGTTCACGGTAGGGAGTATGAGAGTTATTCGACGGGAAAAAAATGCCAGTTCACTAAATTCACTAATAATGACACTTCTAACCAAAATTGCTTAAGGATGTTGAAGAATATTCCTGAAGGTGTACACAATGTCAGAAATATGGATCATTACGCTATCAATCTGTCTAAAAACTTCACCAAATCATCAGTTCTTGGTTGTTAGCCATGTGGGGCTTTGATATCTTAAGAAGTTTTACCTCGTAGAGAGGATAACAATAGTTTTTACTGGTGGACGTTGATTATTTCACCAAGTGGGCAGAAAGAAAGGCTCTGCACAAATAAGTGTGGAGGTAGTTTGGAGCTTCATCTAAACTGACCTGATTTGTTGATACGGATTACCCACCATCTTCCTTCCAGATAATGTGATCCAATTTGCTGACAAAGGAGTTCAAGATTTCTATAAGATTTAATGGATCAACCTCCAATTTACTTTTGTGCATTAACCTAGAACAATTGGATAGGAGAAGCCTAGAAATAAAATCATCCTAAATTTTCTAAGGAGGCAAGTAGGATCAAAAAGGAAATGGACAGACATAATCTCTTCGGTACTCTGGGTGATCAGAACAACACCATCCACGCCCATGAGAAAGATCCCCATTACGCTATCCTGCGAAATGGAATCTATGTTACTAGTCAAATAGAATAATTATAGCAAGAGTGCACTTTTTGCATCAGCTTTCAACGGGGAGGATATAGAAGAGCAGCTTGAGACAAACGATGAGGGATCTGAGCTTGCCTAAGATCTGGCTGAGGAGAACTAAGTCAATGTAGCCCTCCTATAAGAGGAAGTCAAGTGAAAGATAACCAAATATTTTAACCAACATGTACATGTAGAAAAAATTGCCCCAAGGGACCTATTGTTGAAGAATGTCAGCTCTACAACTGAGGGGCATGCTATCCAGAAGCTGGATCAAACCTGCAATGAAACCAAAATCATCCACTAAATTTTTGATTCCAGATCATACAAACTGAAGAAATTCATAGGGAACAACTTCCCTTAAACTTGTAGTGGAAATGATCTTAAAAAATTATTCCCTTAAAGCAATTTGTACTTGTAGAAGGAATAATATCATGATTGTTTTGTGTAACCCTTCTTGACTATTAAACACTCAATATAATAATGGGGCATTTTACAATCATAGTATCCAAAATTTTAAGATTTTACACATTCAACATTGCTAATAGAACTTTCTTTTATTGTTTTTTTGTTTGGGGAACTGATACAACTATGCTCTAGAAAAGGATGCAGTTACGTTTGAGGAACTGACACAATTACTTTAAGGGAATTGACAAAGTTACGCTTGGGGACCTAATGCAATTACCCTCAATAATTGATATTGTTACACTTGAGAAATCGATGAAGTTACACTTAAAAATCATGCTCTGTGAGTGGCTAAAACTTATCAATCCAAGCAATGATTGTCAAGAGGCCTACAGGACGTATCATCACCTAGCAGCAACAAAATCTGTGAGAGGTGCGCAAACGATCCTTTTGTGCCAAATTTACAAAGTTAACATCCTACAACGAGAAGTTCTATGGAGGGTTTCTATCGATGGTAAGAGTTTTATGGGACGTATCAGCATCCGACAGTGGCAAGCTTCGGAAGGGGTACATGAACGATTGTCCTTCACCAAATTTACAAGGTTAACACTCAACAACAAAAAGCTTTAGGTGGGGTTTCCATCGATCGTGAGAAACCTATGGGAAATATTGGCACCCGACAGTGACAAGCCCTGTGAGGGGTGTGTGAATAATCATCCTACACACAATTTACAAAGTTAACGCCCGACAGCTATAAGCTTCGTGAGATGTGTGTAATGATCAAGAGAGGCCTACGGGAAGTAACAACATCCAATATTGACTAGCAATGTGTGGGGTACGCGAACGATCATTCTATGCCCAATTTATGAAGTTAATACCCAATAAAAATAATCATCTTGAGGGGTGTCTAACGATCGCAAGAGGCCTAAGGGACGTACTGCTCCCTGTTGCTACAATTTCCATGAGGGGTGCGTTAACAATTGTCTTAGGTTGAATTTACATAGTTAACATCTGACTGCAATAAGTTTCGGAAGGGGTGTCTAACGCTCACGAGCAGCCTATGGGACATATTACCATGTGACAGCGACAAGTTTCGTGAGGGGCGCGCAAACGATTGTCTCATGCCTAATTTATAAAGTAAGCACCCAGCAATGATAAGCTTCATGAAAGGTGTCTAACAATTGTATGAAGCTTATGGGATTTAAAGGCACTCAACATCGACAAAATTCACGAGGGTGCGCCAACATATTCTATTCGCCTAATTTACATGGATGCATATCCACACACTTTCCAACCAATCATGACAGGCGAGAAAATACTCATAAAATAGAACAGTTGTGGAGTAAAAGAAGAAAATCTTGAGGAACAAAATCATCTAGTTACAAAAAAAGGAAAAATCATTTGCATTATAAAGCATGTTTACAAATACTAAGTTACAAATTTTGAATATGAGCATGTATGAACATCATAACAAAATAATGTTAAAAGTGAAATCTTCTACAGGCACTAGCATTAGAAGACTCTCCCCCTCTTCCTTAGTTTGTTTAGCTCCTCTGTCACCGTTTGACTTATCTTTCAACAAATTTTGTTCTCCACCTTGAAAATTTGAATGCAACATGCCAAAATCCTAGGTGGCATCTGGAGTAGTGAGATGCCAGCCCGTTGCCATCTAGATTCTCTCATGTCGATGTCAATGTCATTGTTTGAGGTTGCCACTCATTTTGTCAATTTTATTGTCCTAATCTTCAAGAAATCTTATTTCTTTGGATCATTGATACACCTAAAATATATAGTGTTTTTAAATAGATTTTTATACATATTTTTGATGATATTGCACTTTAATGGAAGGTATATTTGTGTTTTTTTGTAGGTATGATTAAAATGACTGAATATGATGAAAGGAGCAAAAGAGGATCAACTTTGGAGCAAAAATTGAAAGGTGTGCAAAATTGGCCTCTGGCGGCTAAGCTCCTGACCCTTGACGTATATGCGCCACAATTAAAGTGACAAATTTTATTTGATTTTGGTGCAAATTTGAAGGGGTTTTTGAAGCATCCTTTGGTTTAAACTTCACTAACTTCCCATCAGTGCCAAAATTCATTTAAAATTTGAACGGATGGATGCATTCTTGGTGGATACATTGAATCTGAACATATTTTGAAAAGACATAAAGGCACCTTTTGGAAAATTTTTAAAAGAAGACTTGAAGATCAGAAAAAGGGTTGTTGTTGGAGGGTGTGATTAGTGTTTAGAGTAAAGTTTATGTTAGAGAGTTATTGAGAGCACACATTTCCACTTTACCATTTTTATTATCAATTGTATCTAGTTTTTATTAAGAGTAGAATAGAGATTCGAAGTCAACGGAGTTGGGTGCCAACCTCTATTGTATCTTGTAAAGGGAAAGCAAAGTTTAAAAGGAACTTTAACAGTCTTGTGGAGAGGATTTTCAGATAAGTATTTATCCTATTTAACATTTGGTTTTAATGTAAAACTTGTTGTGTTTTCACTATGATTTCTACTTTCAAAATAAGTTGTGATTGTGTTTTCTCCATGAATTCTAAGTAGTTTTCTTTATCTTTTTCCTTTTCAAAGATGAAGTAATTAAATTATTGAAGGAGGTTGTGTGAAGTATAGTATTTCAATGTTTGAAGAAGTTGTGATGATTCACCACCCTGAACTTCATTTACTTCTTGATTTAACCAATTAAGATGTTAAAATTTATTGTGAGAACATGTAAGAACCAATGTGGTATTATCTTAATCAACAATTAGAAAGTCTCACATACAATTGTATGGGTGAGAATTGTAGTCCGTATGGTTAGGTGCAAATAAATAGGAAGATATGTTTTTAATGGGGAGTAAAATTAAAGGTCTTTAGAGTGACAGGCTAAAGCCCCCTAATTTGGTTTGATGTTTAAATTTTGTTATGTGATGTTAGACCCAGTGGGAGGGAATCGAGGGAACTCTAGAGTGAGAGCTAGTATCTTCCATGCCTAACCCATCTACAAGATTTCAAAACTTCAAATTAACCAATGTTCTTTATAGAACCAAGTAAGGGTAAATAATATAATTACTACTATTTGGCACAACACACTTAGATACTTCTACAACGAAATATCATAATTATTACTAATTCATTGAAATAGGTAAAATATATTTTATTCTCATTTGCTTTCATACTATGTTATAGTTGTGTTAACTTTAATAGTTTGCTTTACTTTTTATTCATAAAATATCAAAAACAAATTTGAAAATTATTATATCTTAAAACATACTTTAAAAAATCATTTAATAAAGTAAAAAGTTATTTTTCTTATTTCTTTAAAATTTTAGATATTTCTCTGTGGGTTCGATATCTCGGGGCTTAATTAAAAAGTATGCTTGCGTAGAATCCCATATTATAAAATAATTAAAATATATCTCTTATTTGCTTCAGAGCAAAGTTTTGGCGTCATTGCAAAGAAAAAGATAATATCATTGGAAAGAAATATAGAGTGAAAAATGTGAGGATAAATATTATGGGATCAAGTTTTTGAGGAAATTAATTAAAATATCATTTAAAGAAAATTTAAGAAAAATTAAGTTTTTACTTTTCATTATTTTTGTTAGTGTATTTTGTTTTATTTTATTAATTTTGTATGCGTAGTTCAGGTTTTGAGGGACTTGTACCTTACGATTCTAAATTAGAGAGAACTATCAGAAAAATAAAAAAAAATAAAAATACAGAAAAAGATAAAAACATTTAAGAAATGGTAAATCAAGATCATCAAAATGTTGAAATCCATCAAAACTTTAGATCATTAAGAGATTATGCTAACCCTAAACTTGATGAAATTCATGGTAGTATTCAACACCCTGTTCTAGCTTCTAGTTCTTTTGAACTTAAACCCAATATTATCCATATGGTATCTAATAATCTATTTGGGGGAGCACCAAGTGAAGATCATAATTTACATCTTGCTAATTTTCTAGAATTGTGCTCTACTTTTAAATGTGATGTTGTTTCAGATGATGCTATTAGACTCAGAATTTTTCCTTTTTCACAGAGGGAAAAGCTAAGATTTGGTTAAATTTTTTAGCACCTGGATCTATTAGTACTTGGGGTGATTTAGCACAAAATTTCCTTGCTAAATATTTTCCACCATCAAAGACTGTGAGGCTTAGAAAACATATTGCATCTTTTTGTCAGTTTGAAGGCGAATCTATATATGAAGCATGGGTATGTTTTAAAGATCTCTTAAGAAAGTGTCCATATGATTCAATACCATACTGGTTAATAATTCTGACCTTTTACAATGGATTGGTTGGATCTCTTAGATATATTATTTATGTCACTACTCGTGGTTCATTGATGTCTAAACATTTTGCTGATTCCTTTGCTTTAATTGAAGAAATGACTACTAATAATTTTTAATGGCCTTCTGAAAGGTTAAATCCTAAAAAATTAGTCAACATTCATGAAAATAATACTTTTGCGATGCTAGCAAATCAAGTTTTTGCAATTTAAAGGAAGATAAACAAATTTGGAATGAATTTTTCTTAGCCAACTTCCATGATTGCAGAAAATTTATTAGGCCAAATGGTTGATTCTCAAACTTCATTAGAAACCCTGAATGCCATAAGTAAGCCTAATAACCCATATTCCAATTATTATAACCCAGGTTAGAAAAACCATCTAAACTTTAACTTTTACCAATAATCAGAGTGGTAGTAATCAACAATGGGGGAACGATAAAGTAAACCCATTGGGAAACTAGAACAACCAAAAGAATTATAATTATAGACCTAAGTTTTAATAATACTTCACAATTTAAGGAGAAGAAGTTGTCCATTGAAGAAGTAGTGTTATAAATGGGAAATCAATTACAAAGTCACAGAGCTACAATCAAAAATATTGTGAATCAATTGGGACAAATTGCCAACTCACTTAGTAATAGATCCCAAGGAACACTTCCTAGTAATACTGAAGTAAATCCAAGAGATAAGACTAAAGAGCAAGTTCAAGCTATTCATTTGAGAAGTGGAAGAGAGTTGGAAGGTAGGGTTCAAAAAGAGATTAAAGTAGAGAAAGAAGAGTTTGAAAAACCAAAAGAGGACATTCTGAAAGGTTTGGAAAAACCTATTTCTCCACCTAAGGTTGATTTAGAAAAGCCAACACTTCCATTTCCTTAGAGACTTCGACAACAAAAATTGGATAAGCAATTTTCAAAATTCTTGGAGATATTTAAGAAGCTCACAATCAATATTCCATTTGCTGAAGCCTTAGAACAAATGCTGAGGTATGTGAAATTTATGAAGGATATTCTCAACAGAAAGAGGAAGTTTGAAGATAATGAGACTGTTGCACTTAGTGAAGTGTGTAGCTCTATAATTCAAAAAAACCTTCCAAAAAGCTTAAAAATCTTGAAATTTTCAAAATTCAATGTGCAATCAGAGACAAACTTTTTGGAAAAGCTTTATGTGATATGGGTGTAAGCATTAACCTTATGTCGTTATCAATATTCAAAAGACTGAGATTAGGTGAAATAACCCCTACTACTGTAACTCTGCAACTCTAAAGGAGTTATAGAAGATGTTTTGGCGAAAGTGGATCAATTTATTTTTCTTGTTGATTTCATTGTAGTAGATATGAACGAAGGTAAAGAGATACCCATAGTTTTAGGGAGACCATTCCTAACCACAGGCAGAGCGATTATAGATGTCTAAAAAGGGGAATTGATGATGCAAGTTAATGATCAAACTGTTACATTCAATATTTAAAAGTTAATGAAATATCCTGCAATAGGTAAAGGTGATGAATGTTATAGGATGAATGTTATCAAATGTTTGAGAGAATGTCATCTCAAGTCAACTTATGAAGAAAAATTTGAAGGTAAAGTATTGGAACACAAGCAAGAAGAGAAATTACAAGATTCTGAAGATTTTCATGAGGAAGATTTCAATTATGTAATGTTGGACATGACTGAAAAAGATGAATCTTTTTGTCCATCAATTGAAAAACCTCCTGAACTTGATTTAAAGATGCTTCCTAATTATTTAAAGTATTTCTTTTTAGGTGATTCCTCAACTTTTCCAGTTATAATTTCCTCTCATCTAACTGAAAGAGAAAAAGGGAGTTTTCTTGAAATTTTGAAGAAATATAAGAAAGCCTTTAGATGGACAATAGTTCATATTAAATGAATCAGTCCTTCAATTTGTATGCATAGAATCCTTATGAAGGATAACTGCAAACCTCTAGCTGATTCTCAAAAGAGATTAAATCATATCATGAAAGAAGTTGTTAAGAAAGAAATCTTAAAGTGGTTGGATGCTGAAATTATCTACCATATTTCAGATAGTGCATGGGTTAGTCCTATTCACTATGTACTTAAGAAAGGAGGAGTTATTGTGACTGTGAATGAAAAGAATGAAATAATACCAGTAAGTAAGTTACAGGGTGACAAATATGCATTAATTATAGAAAATTAAACCTTGCCACCAGGAAAGACCATTTTCCACTTTCTTTTCTAGATCAGATGTTGGATAGACTTGTTGGGCGGGCATAAATACTTTTATTTTGTGGATGGATATACTGGATACCAGTAAATTCAAATTGCTCCTGAGGATCAAGAGAAAACAACGTTTACCAGTCCTTATGGTACATTTGCTTTTAGAATAATTTCTTTTGGTTTATGTAATGCCCCTGCTACATTTATAAAATGTGTGATGGCAATTTTATGTGATTTAACAGAAAAAGGAATTGAAGTTTTTCTGGATGACTTTTTATTGTTTGGAATTTCATTTGAATCATATTTAGAACATCTATCTAAAGTTTTGAAACGATGTAAAGAAACTAATTTGGTCGTTAAATGGGAGAAATACCAAATTATGGTAGCAGGAGGAATTGTTTTGGGATATCGTATATCAGAAAATGATATGGAAGTAGATCCTACAAAAATTCAAGTGATCTCTAATTTACCTTGTCCTATTAATGTAAAGGGAGTGAGAAGTTTTTTAGGATATGCTGAATTTTACAGGCGTTATATTGAAGACTTTTCAAAAATTTCGAAGCCTTTATGTCGTTTACTAGAAAAAGATGTGATTATTAATTTTGATGAGGATTGCCTATAAAATTTTGAAACTTTATAAGAAAAATTAATCACTACACCTGTTATAGTTTCACCCAACTAGGAAAACCTTTTGAATTAATGTGTGGTGCTAGTGATTATGCTATTGGAGCTGTTTAGGTCATAAATATGATAAAATTTTCAAAGTAATTTACTATGCCAGTAAAACTCCTAATGAAGCTCAAATTGATTATACCATAACTGAGAAACAGTTATTAGCTATAGTATTTGTCTTTGATGAATTCATATCATTTTTTATTGGAACTAAATGTGTGGTGCATACTGATCATTCTGCTATTAAGTATTTAATGAAGAAGAAGGAAAAAAAACCAAGATTGATTAGATGGATTCTGCTTTCGCAAGAATTTGATTTAGAGATAGTGGATAGGAAGGGTGCTGATTATCAAATTGCCGATCATCTGTCCAGGCTTGAAACTAAAAAATCTCTCTGTGTAGCTGAAGAAATTAATGAACATTTTCCTGATGAAAAATTGTTCGATGTTAATGAGTGGTGTATTCCGTGGTATGCCGACATTGTAAACTTTATTGTCAGTGATATTTTACCCTATGGTTTAACATACCAGGAGAAGTAGAAATTTCTATCTGAAGCTAAGACTTATTTTTGGGATGACCCATTTTTATATAAACAAGGAAAGGATTTGATTATTCGAAGATGTGTGCCTTTAGAAGAAAATTTTGAAATTATTCAAAAATATCATAATTTTGATTATGGGGGACATTTTGGAGTTGATATAACTGCATATAAAATCTTACAATCTGGATTTTATTGGCCTACAATTTTTAAGGATATTAATGTTTATATTAAAAATTGTGATAAATGTCAACGTGTAGGAAATATTTCTAGAAGAAATGAGATGCCACTCAATTTCATGTTGGAAGTTAAAATATTTGACGTTTGGAGATTAGATTTCAAGCGACCATTTATACCATCTTTCAAAAATACATATATTTTTATAACAGTAAACTATGTATCTAAATGGATAGAAGCTGTTACTTTACCTCGATGTGATACTCAAAGTGTTGTAAAGTTTTTAAATAATAATATATTTTGCAGGTTTAGAATACCAAGAGTAATCATAACTGATGGAGGAAGTCAATTTTGAAATGCGATTATGGACAAGTTAGTAAAGAAATATCATATTAACCATCACATTGCTACTGCTTATCATCCCAAGATAAGTGGTTTTGTTGAATTATCCAATTGTGAAATTAAAAGAATATTGGAAAAGAATGTTAATCCAAATAGAACAGATTGGTCAATAAAATTGGATTATGCTTTGTGGGCCTGTAGGACTGCCTACGGAACTCCTATGGGAATGTTCCCATATAGGCTAGTTTTTAGAAAAGCTTGATATTTACCAGTTGAACTTTAGCATAAAGCATATCGGAGCTATTAAAGAGTTCGATTATAATTTGAAAGATACTTGGAGAAAAGAGATTGTTGCAATTAAATGAGCTTGAATAGATATGGAATGAATCTTATGAAAATGCTAAGATTTATAAAGAAAAGATGAAGTTGTGGCATGATCGGAAGATTCTTACTAAAAATCTTGAGCCAGGGCAAAATGTTTTCCTATATAATTCTAGATTGAAAATATTTGCTGGAAAACTTAAGACCGAGTGGATGGGCCCATTTATTGTGAAGAAAGTTTATTCATTTGGAGTTGTGGATTTTAAAGATCCTAAGACTGGAAAATATTTATAGTGAATGGTCATAGACTTAAACCTTACTTTTCAGTCCATTAATCTAAACCTGATGAGAATCCGATGTTGGTTCACTCAGGATAAGCTATGGGTATGTCAGGCTGATGATGTTAAACTAAGCGCTTTGTGGGAGGCAACCTATATTTATCGGTGTGCTTTGCTTTATGTTTACTTTGTGTGCTTTTATTTGGTTTGATTTGAGAAATGTGGTAGCATTTAGGAGTTTTTTATTTTATAGTGGTGCTTATTTGACCTTATTTAATGACTTAGAGGAGTCAGAATGAAGATTTTGATGTTTGAAAGAATTGTGCTAAAATGTGCACTGGTGGTTATGCGCCGTTGGTTGACGCATAGGCACCACAGTTATAAAAAAAAGTGAAAAATGAGGTTCTATAAGCCTAAATCATGGGTTAGTAGTTTTTAGAGTTATTAAGGAGTTTTAACACGTCTAGCGTCCGTTTTGTGCCTTCTTAAGTCTATAAAAAGGCCATGAATTTATGAGATACTTGCCATAGTTCTTATTTTCATTCCTGAGACTTAAAAAGAGTATTTTGAGTGCAAAAATGTTTTATTGAGAGAACAAAGTTATGAAGAAAGAGGATACCAACAAGAAGAAGTTTATTTGTGATAGTGCGCAAGAGTTATAAAATGAATTTCTGACTGTGAGTATTCGAGGAATAGCAGAGAGGATTACGAAGATCGAGGCTGATGTGGAGTTTATTGATGCAAAGGTAAATGAAATTAATGCACACTTAGTGCACATTGGATGCCAAATCAAAATACAATTCAGTCATACAAGTCTCATGGAAGAAGTGGGTAGAGCGATGTTTCTGAAGAGCAAATGGATAGAAGATGTAAGAGCTTTCAATCATCGCCCGTTTTATCAAATTTACATTCCAGATGGTTCAAATGGAACTAATGGTTGTTATAGATATAATCCACCTAATGGAGATTGGAATTAAATTATGTGTGGTCTTGTGATTTGTTTATGTGTGTTTAGTGTTTTAAGTGTGTAGTTTTTTTAATTTTTGTGTTTGTTGCACTTTACATATGTTTGTTACATCTCAATGATGTAAATCTGTGTTTTAATTATGTGTTTGAACTTATGTCTTTGGGGAATTTCATCCAAAGTGTTTGGATAGAAATTTTTAGTTTGTATTAAGTGTAATTTGATATGTAAGTAATATAAGTTTTTGTTTGTGTGAGATTTGTGTGGAATCATTGGAGGTTAAAGTGTACTTTTGGAGTATTAGAAGAGTTTATGGCGAGAAATAATTATATGAAGTGATTAAAGGTGATTAACTCAAATTTTGGATGGAATTAAATTAATTGTCAAAATTTGGGCACTAGTGCCTAAGCGCCAAACCGACGGTGCATAAGCGTCATATTTTGCGGCAAGCGTCGTAAGCCTCGAGCATAGGCTCCGGTTCGTGAAAATTGACTTTATGTTGTTAAAAACACAAAATTTGCCATTTTTAACTCTCCCATCACCTTCAAGCTCTCAGTTTCACAAAATAGGAGCCTAGGGCATCCCTAATTTGGATCATTTAAGAGCTAATTTTGTCGAAATTTGTTGGATTTGAATTCCTTAAGGTATGATCACCACTCCTAAGTAAAAATTTTTTATTTTCACCATGTATTTTGAGTACATTATTGAAAAATTGGAAATCATTATTTATGGTAAAAATTTCAGCATGAGAAATTGCTTAGATTTAGTGGAGTTTAACTTTGGAAGTTGAGTTAATAAGTTTAGTTTTAATTTGGAATTTATGGTGAATTTTTTGTGAATTTTTAGATATGGATCCAAAGTCAAAAAGGTTGAAAGTGAAA
This sequence comes from Papilionanthe hookeriana x Papilionanthe teres, assembly GCA_022702705.1. Classification (NCBI taxonomy): domain Eukaryota; kingdom Viridiplantae; phylum Streptophyta; class Magnoliopsida; order Asparagales; family Orchidaceae; genus Papilionanthe; species Papilionanthe hookeriana x Papilionanthe teres. The sequence goes on from CM040422.1 coordinate 39,542,105, forward strand.
GCAAAATTTGATTCCGACAAATTTATCAGTTATAGAGTAGAGGGTCGTTACGTCGATGCACTCACATCGCAAAAATTAATTCCAGAACGAGTTTTTAGCAAGTCGAGAGGAGATATTAAGGAGATGATTGCTAGAAGGAATTGGGAAAGATATTTTTGCTTCTTCGTTGTTGCATTTGTTTCTGTGGTGAGAGAGTTCTATGCTAACTTGCCAGTAGCTGAGAAAAATTTAGTGATGGTTAGGGGGCAACAAGTGGATTTTCACCTGCAGTAACTAATACTTTTTACCGATTACCTCTTGCGATGTTTTCTTTTATGCAAATTATCATCCTTCTTAGGGAGAGTTAGATGAGATTATGGCTTTAAGTTGAATGCCACTTCAAAGGCATGGCATTACTTCATCTCATCTAAGCTTCTGCCTTCAAGTCATGTCAGTGAGGTTACAAGGGAAAGAGCTATTCTGAACCATTGTATTCAGTAGGGAAAGCCTTTAGAAATTGAGGCTATTATTGTTTATTATATTCTGAACTATCACAGAGCTGCTACTACAACAGGTACGGGATTTCCTTCACTGATTCACTCGATTTGTGAGCAGTTTGGTGTTAAGTCTGAAACATAGGAAGAGGTTATTCAGCCACATAGACCTATTACCTGTGTAAATGTGAACACTTACACTGTACATTCATTATTTGGCTGGAAAGGAGGATCTATTAGAGCTTCCAGTGCTTCTGCTTCTACTTCTCGTGCTTCTACTGCACATGCATCATCCTCCAGATATTCACAAACTGGATTATTACAGAAGATTTTGAAGAAGGTGAGTCTTACCAGAGAGCATATTAGAGATATGGATGGAAAGGTAGAGAATATTGAGATGTATATTCAAAAACATGATGATTATAAGGAGAACTATCATCAGTACATAGATATACTGATTAGAGGAGATCATAGTACTGAGTTGCCTCCTCATCCTTTTTTTATACCTTATGTCCAGAGACTGGAATGAAGATGATGATGATGAGGATGATGATTAGGAATGTTGTGTTGAGTTTGTTATGTTGTTATGTGATTTTGTTAAGTGTTTTGATGTTTTTATTTGATGTTCTCATATATGTTGTGTTGTGTTTTGCTATGGACTCTGATGTTGCGTAGATTATACTTAGACTATTTCTATTATGTACATTCAGATGTTTTATGTTGTAATATGTGATGTGTTTGTGGTAGTAAATGTTTTTATGTGTTTCTAGTGTTTAAATTTTTAGTAGTGTCTCATTTAATTCATATAAATATTAGAAAAATTTATAACACTATTAGAAACCACAATTTATATAGCATGTTTAAACTTTTCAAAAATTGCTACCTTTTATTTTATAGTATGTTGTGATTTGTGTTATGTTAAGTTGGTGTGTATTTGCTTTGAAAAACACCACTATTATAGAAGTCCTTCGAAATTTTGAAATTTCTATTTTATGAAAAACTGAAAAATTGAATTTGATTTCTTTTTACTCCTTGTTTTTTAACTTTTATACTTGCATATTTAGAATATTAAAATTTCTACAAGCTTGTTATTCTATTTTTTTAATTCTTACCTATGTATCATTTTTATGCTTAAATGTTTTATCCTAATTAAAAATTAGAGTTTGGGGGAATTTAAAAAGAAATTTTCAAAAACTAAAATTTTATTTGTTCTCAAGAATACTTAAATAAAATTTAATTTTGGATTGAAAATAATTATGAATATGAAGTTGTAATAGGGAAACAAAATTTTAAATATAGAAATGAGTAAGAGAATTTAGTTAAAATTTATAGTAATGATGAAAAATTTAAAGTTAAAATTTTCTTAGTAAATAAATATTAAATATAGTTAAACTATCTTTAGTAAGAAGGTTTTATTTTTGGATAAATAGAAGATTTAACTTTTATTTTTCAAAGCTTAAATTTCTTTTATTGAGAAATAATTTTTAAACACTATTATTATGATTTTTAAGTGAAAGATATACATCAGACCTTTGCTGTAAATGAAAGGGTGGAATTCAAAATCATTAAAGGCCTATCCATATACAGTAATCCTTGCCTCATAAAAAAATAAAAGAAAAGAAAAAGAAAAAGAGAAAAAAAATGATATGTAAAAAGGAAAGAGAAGCTTGAGGATTTAAGGGCCTACTCAAAAATTGGTTCCATACCTAAAGTTTAAAATATAAGTTTTGAGAAGATCTAAAACTTAAGGTTATAATATAGTAAGTAAAATTATTTCCAAATGAAAATTTTTAAGTGAGGAAGATGAAATGTTTGAATCCTATATTTTGAAGAATCTACAAGTATTTCTAAATTAGATAAGAACTAATATTTTTCATTATCCTTTACTTAAGAACCTTCTAAATTTTAAGTTGATCTCATTTTCTAAAATTTTTTCTAAATTGGACTATTTCATTTCAAGAAAAAAATTTTGAAACCTTCCTAAAGAAACTCATTTATATAATTTGCATGTTAAGATTTTCTATGTGATTAAATGTCACTTGAGGGCAAGTAACATTTTAAGTTTGGGGGATTTTGATACACCTAAAATACATAGTGTTTTTAAAAAAAAATTATACATATTTTTGATGATATTGCACTTTAATGGAAGGCATATTTGTTTTTTTCTTGTATTTATGATTAAAATGTCTGACCATGATGAAAGGAGCAAAAGAGGAACAAAATTAGAGCAAAAATTGAAAGGTGTGCAAAATTGGGCTCTGGCGGACCCTTGGTGCATAGGCGCCACAGTTAAAGTGATGAATTTTATTTGATTTTGGAGCAAATTTGAAAGGGTTTTTAAATCATCATCTGGTTTAAACTTCACTAACTTCCCATCAGCGCTAAAATTCATTTAAAATTTGAACGGATGGATGCATTCTTGGTGGATACATTGAATCTTGACATATTTTGAAGATACACCAAGGCACCTTTTAGAAAATTTAAAAAAAAGAGTTGAAGATCAGAAAAAGGTTTGTTGTTGGAGGGTGTGATTAGTGTTTAGAGTAAAGTTTATGTTATAGAGTGACCCAAGGAAAAAAGGTTAAGAATTTCATGTCTATTTTATACTGATTTTCATGATATTGCTCTTTAAAGAAGGGTATTTTTGGTGTTTTTCTGTAGGTACAAATATTTAAGGACAATAAAGGAAAAATATGTAAAAAGGAGCGAAAATTTTACTTAGGGCGCAGACGGCGAGGTCAATGGCACCGACGGCGTGATTTTCCCGAGAGTTCAGAATATACTCCTAGGGAGGCCGCTGATGGCGGAGGTCGAGGCCGCCGACGGTGAGGTCAATTTAAAGCACTGTTTCTAGAAGGCCACCGACGACACAGCTTGAGGCCCAGCTCGAGGCCGCCAATGGCGGGATCGGCGGTTCTTTCACAATATACGTCGAATGTGGATGATTTTCAAAGGGATGCATGGAAAACCTTTGAGACTCTTCAACAACTTTAAAAATAACCATTTTAGGCCGAAAAATTGTTATTTTAGAGTCCTCTAAATTCACTAAGAGTATGTAAAAAGTTATATTAGAGTTTTCTAATAGATACTTAGTGTTCAATTGGAGAGTCCACTAGTGTCCATTTTTATTAGTGAGTGTTAAATAGTGAGTTCAAATAGAGATTGTGAGGAATTCTTTGAAGGACAGTAAGAGTGGAAGGGAAGTGAGATGTCTCTTCTGCATTGTCGTTTCGAAGGAGAATTTCATGCACTATAAAGAAGGAAGAGATTCAGAGGAACTTCATTTATCACTATAATTCGTCCCTGTGGGATCGATACTGTGGTCTTTGTTTCAAAGCTCTATATTACTTGAAACGATACGTATACTTGCGTAGTACCCCTAGTGTGTAAAAATATTTTCTAAATTTACATCATATTAATTTTATACACTAGCCGTTATTTATAAATTGAGTTAAAGTTTTTGGCTATCTTTTGGAAGCGAATATTACTGCGTTATTTGCGGTCGGGTGAAGTTTTTGGCGCCGTTGCTGGGAAGAAAGAAATAGAATAGTATAAATTTTCTTATAAAAAGATAAAAAAAATAAAAAAATATTATTATAAAAAATAAAAAAAAAGAAGATTTATATTTTATTCCTTGTTTTATGCAAAGATTTGGTTCTGAAGGATTAATACCTTTAGATTCTTAATTAGAAAGAACAATTAGAAAAATTAAAAAGGGAAAACAAATTAAAAAATTTCAAGAAATGGCTACTTTACAAAATCCAATTGAACTTAATGATCAAAATGTTTATAAACCATTAAGGGATTATGCTAACCCTACGAGTTGATGAACTTCATAGTAGTATTCAAATACCTACTGTAGATGCTAATTCTTTCGAACTTAAACCATCTATTATTCAAATGGTGCAAAACAATCAATTTGGTGGATCACCAAATGATGATCCAAATTTACATCTTGTTAGTTTTTTAGAACTTTGTGTTACCTTTAAATATAACAATATTTCTGATGATGCTATTAGACTTAGACTCTTTCCTTTTTCTTTAAGTGATAAAGCAAAGATGTGGTTAAACTCATTAGCGACTGGTTCTATTAAAACATTGGCTGAAATGGCACAAAAATTCCTTGCTAAATATTTTCCTCCTTCTAAAACTGCTAAATTAAGAAATGATATTACTTCGTTTAGTCAATTTAACTGGGAGACAATTTATGAAACTTGGGAAAGATTTAAAGAACTATTAAGAAAATGTTCTCATCATGCTTTACCTGATTGGTTGATTATTCAAACATTTTATAATGGATTAATTGGATCTTTAAAATCAATTATTGATGCTGCTGCTGAACTTCTTTAATGTCTAAATCATTTGAAGAAGCTTACACTTTAATTGAAGAAATGGCTAATAACAATTTTCAATGGCCTTCCGAAAGGATTAATCCTAAGAAGATGGCCAATATTCACGATAATGAAGCCTTTTCTATCTTAGCTTCACAAGTTGTGGCAATGTCTAAGAAATTAGATAATTTTGCAATTAATATTTCACATAATAACTCTGCTAATATTGAAGATTCTCAAACTATTGAAACTTTACAAGCTATTGCAAGTAATAATAATCCTTTTTCAAATAATTATAATCCTGGGTGGAAAAATCATCCTAATTTTAACTGGAATAATTCACAACAACAATGGGGTAATAATCAATCTCATCCCATTGGAAATTGGAATAATCAAGTTAATTCAAATTATAAACCTCCTGGATTTAATAATCAACAAAAAAGTTATCAATAGAAGAATTAATTATGCAAATGAATAATCAATTAAAAAATCAAAATACTGCTATTTGTAATAATGAAAATCAAATGGGGGAAAATTTCTATTTTATTTAATAACAGACATGTAGGAACACTTCCTAGTAATGTTGAAATTAATCTAAAGGAAACTGGAAAAGAACATGAACAAGTTAAAGCTGTGCAACTTAGAAGTGGAAAGGAATTAAGAGAAAGATTGCAGAATGAAATTGAAAAAGAGATTGAGGTCGAAGAGATCGAAAAATCTAAAGAAACTCTCTCTCTTAGTCAAGATCGACCGTTACACCCGTAAATGTGGAAGTTGAAAAACCACCACCACCTTTTCCTCAAAGACTTAAACAAGCAGAAATTAGATCATCAATTTTCTAAGTTCTTTGAAATTTTTAAGAAACTAACTATTAACATACCTTTTGCTGAAGCTTTGGAACAAATGCCAACTTACGCAAAATTTATGAAGGATATTTTAAGCAAAAAATGAAAATTTAAGCTTTTAAAACCGTTGCATTAAGTGAAGAATGCAAGTGCAATAATTCAAAAGAAATTACCCGAAAAGCTTAAGGATCCCGGAAGTTTCACTATACCCTGTGCTATTTAAGAAAAATTTTGTGGAAAAGCTTTATGTGATTTAGGAGCAAGTATTAATCTCATGTCATTTTCTATCTTTCAAAGATTGAATTTAGGAGATATTACTCCCACCACTGTAACCCTTCAATTAGCTGATAGATCTATCACTTATCCTAAAGTAGTTATAGAGGATGTCCTTGTTAAAGTGGATAAATTTATCTTCCCTGTAGATTTCATAGTACTTGATATGGAACAAGATAAAGAGATACCTATTATTTTAGGGAGACCTTTTCTAGCTACCGGATGAGCTATGATTGATGTGTAAAAAGGAGAACTAACCATGAGAGTTAATGATCAAGAAATTAAATTCAATGTTCTTAAATCAATGAAGTACCCTGATAAAGAGAAATGTTATCGAATGGATATTATTGATTATTTAATTGAAAAATATTATCAAGAAAAATGTAAAGTCATTTCTGAAGAAAAATTTGAAATTTTAACTGATGAAGATGAAGTAGTAGAACAAGAAGAGACTCATTTTATTAAAGATAATTGGGAAACTTTAGACATAACTTTAGCAGTTTTAGAAGGAGGAAAATATTTACCAAGGAATTTTTGTGTCATTTTAGCTCATGTTTTAATAGAACCAGTCGCTAATGAGTTTAACCACATCTTTGCTTTATCTCTTAAAGAAAAAGGAAAGAGTCTAAGTCTAATAGCATCATTAGAAATATTGTTATATTTAAAGGTAGCACAAAGTTCTAAAAACCTATTAAGATGTAAATTTGGATCCTCATTTGGTGATTGACCAAATTGATTGTTTTGCACCATTTGAATAATAGACGGTTTAAGTTCAAAAGAATTAACATCTACAGTAGGTATTTGAATACTACTATGAAGTTCATTAACTATGGGGTTAGCATAATCCCTTAATGGTTTATAAACCTTTTGATCATTAAGTTCAATTGGATTTTGTAAAGTAGATATTTCTTGAAATTTTTGAAATTGTTTTCTCTTTTTAATTTTTCTAATTGTTCTTTCTAATTCAAAATCTAAAGGTATTAATCCTTTAGAACCAAATCTTCACATAAAACAAGGAATAAAATATATATCTTTTTTTTTATTTTTTATAATAATTTTTTTATTTTTTTTATTTTTTATAAGAAAATTTATACTATTATATTTCTTTCTTCCCAGGCAACGGCGCCAAAAACTTGACCCGACCGCAAATAACACAGTAATATTCTCTTCCAAAAGATAGCCAAACACTTTGACTCAATTTATAAATAGCGGCTAGTGTATAAAATTAATATGATGTAAATTTAGAAAATATTTTTACACACTAGGGGTACAACACAAGTATACGTATCGTTTCAAGTAATATAGGGCTTTGAAACAAAGACCTCAGATATCGATCCCACGAGGAAGATTTATTGTGATAAATTTTCTAAATAAAAAATATTTTTTTATCTTTTAATTTAATTATAAATTACTATTCATTTACTAGATGCAAATAAAGAAAACAATAATGATTTATGAATACTATATAAAATAAACAACTTTCTTTCGTTCAATTAATCTAATATTTTTAAGATAATTTAATATTCGTTGGAGAATTTGATTTATGGTATTGTGCCAAATAGAAGCATTCCTATTCTTTACCCTTTGATTCAGGCACAAAGAACATTGGCTAATTTACAGGATATGTCCGTATGTATTGTTTATAGAATGAGTTAATCTAGGCTCACACTTCTAGATGTCGAAGAGTGGCTATGGTCAGCCCTACTAGTGACCCTTTTTTAATCTATAAATCAAATTATAAGAATTTAGTCTGTCACTCTAAAAACTTATCAATTCTACGCCCTTTAAATCTTATCCTCCTATTTATTTGCACTTCACCTTGAATAGCCCGCACATAGCCTTCGACTACCCAAGGATTCATGTGACATTTACAAGTTAAGAGTTCTTCTCTTTCAAGGTCTCAAAACTCTTCAATAGGTTTTAACAATTTAAATGACCAATCTAAAAAGTAAAGTAAGATCAGGTATTAATGTCATCACAATATTTTGATAGTATTTTGAATTTCAATTCTCCATCGAATCTTTATATTATCTTATCTATCACTTCATAATTGAAGGAAGAAAGTAAACTAACTACTCAGAACACATTGGAAATAAATAGCAAAACATGATAAATAAACTTTGAATCAAATTTAAAAATACTTATCTCAAATTTTTCTTCTACAGATCTTTGATTCCTACTGACTCCATAGTGTAATGAACTACAGATGCAACAACTTAAAAATAAACTCACTAAACTAAACAAAAGTGGCCCTAAATTTCTCTCTCTATTTCTCTCTCTATGGATGAGAGATCTTAAAGTGGATAAAAGAAAGGGTTACAATGGGAGGGGCACGTTTTCTGAAGAAATGGACCCCTATTTATAGGCTTCAAGGGTTGTCTTGAGGCACCTCTTCAAAACATGTCCACATTCAATAAATCTTCTAGAAGGTCGGTCTGGCGCCTAGGCACTGGAATCTGGCGCCTAGGCGCCGGACACCGCGTCCAGTTCTTCGCACCTCTTCACTTTGGCTCGCACCTCTTCGTGATTAAAACCGTTTTGGAGCGTTCAAATGCAATGTATCACATGTTCTATTATCAAGGAACAACTGCGAGTCTTCTAGAATGTCCAAAAACCGCTCACTCCGTCAAAATTACTGATCAAACTTTGTCAAAAACTTGACAGTTTTTGTATTGTGTCTGGTGCTTATGCTCCAGCTTCTGGCGCCTAGGCGCCAGGCCATATTTTTTTAATACTTTTTGTATTTTGCTCCATTTTTGCTCCTTTTTGCTCCTTTTTCCTTTTTAGACCTTTTTACATCACCTACATCCAAAAACACAAAAAGTACCTTTCATTAAAGCATAATATCCTTAGAAATTAATAAGAATTAAGACATAAAGAAATAGGTATTTTTTTATAGATCACCTGTGAGTGCATATAAATAGGCATGGCTCCCTGCAGAAAAGCATCCCAAGACACTACCACACATATAAAGCATGCAATCACACAACAAGCACAATGCAAAAGAAAGATGCCTGGCTAAGCCAACCAATCCAGCAAAGAATAATAGCCACACATCAAAAAGACTACCTAGCAACCTAGGTCCTAGCCTAGCACACCATCTAACGAAAGTGCACAAACCTAGTGCCTAAGTGCGGGGTAAGTCTGGGTATAGTATGACTTTGACGGGGTCGCCATACCGGCCTCGACCTAAAGATCCAAAGGACCTAAACAGCATCACGAAGAGGCGTGACACAAGTTAGATCCAATGGATCCTTAGCACAGTCATACTTGTGTCGATCCTGATGACTTAACTCACATTTCTCATTGGGATCAACCCAGCAAGCAATGCTTGTTAAGGCATCGCGACCGACACGAGGTCACTCTCCTAATGAGTAGGATAAGCCATCGAGGAATGGCTAAGCAAACAGTCATGCAAGAAGCCCACATTGTGACTGCTCAACTAAAGTACGGATGAATCACAATGGGCGCCCAAAAGGGCAAGCACACACATCATGCAAAATGCAAAGATGCTGCATGCAAAGAGGATGCACCAAAGTGGTGAGGGTGAGTATACCGTGAAGGCAGTGACTCAGAAAGAGCGAGCATGTTGTAGCGGCAGCAGCCCAAAGGATGGGTATGCTGAGGAGGCAGTGACCCGAAGGTGGTCATACCGTAGTGGCATCGGCCCCGAGGTGGGCATGTCGTAGCGATAGCGGCTCGAGCAAATGAGTATGCCGAGGAAGCAGTGACCCGGAGGTGGAATAACTCTCACTAGGGAGAATCATAAAAGTGCAATGCAAATGCAAATGCAAAAAAAAAACTAGGACATGGTGCAACATGCACTTAACATGCGCATGCCAGAAAACAGGCAATAAGATGCAAACACTTACAAACATGTAAGTGATCGGTCGACCAGACTGTGGCGGCCGGTTGAACCGAAGAAGAGCGTGGGTCGATATAGGGTAAACAGTCTGACCCTAAAGGATAGGTGATCGACTCGGGACTGTTGATCGAACCCAAAGCGGGTGATCGACATGCAACATGCAAATGATCCTTAGACAAAATAAAACATGCAATAGCAGACATGCAATGCAATGCAACCTCGACGCTCTGACGGCATGTCAAACTTGACCTAACAACCTCACGTAGGTACCTAGGGTTGATACTCTTAGATCTGCAGCATCGCCACCTCCAGCATTGGCGTAGCTATGTGGAGGGCTTCCCCTTCCGATTTCTCTTAGGGGAAACTCACCACTATTCGTAGGGCGAACTAGCTACAAAGCTTTTTCCGTCCTCTAAAATCGAACTCAACTAATCCCTCCAAGGGAGATTAGGAGCGCCAAAACTGTGGGAAATTGGAATTCCGACCCAGCAAGACAAAGGCCTAAAACTTACAACAGGGAATCGCTCGACTACTAATAGAACTGGCAACGCACAAGATTCCTAACCTACGACTCACTCTAGGTAAATCAACGATTCATCACATAGGCACATCGACACGCCAACTCACGCTGGAGAACGCACCCCGTGTGGGCGATCGAACCCACACGCCTAGAGCGGACTAAACCTAGGGCCGGCTAAGGGATAAGAAAATCTCACCGCCGCGACGGTTGAAGATGCGTTCTCTTTATGCTGAAGGAGAGTCCATGTTTCCGGCAAACCCCCGGTTTTCGGTCCTTGCGCCAGCGCACCTAGCAACAAAAAACATGGAAAGCGGGATCGATTGAGGTATGCAAAGTACCAAAAATAAACAATTTTGGCATATAAAAATAAAACCAAAATATACATTTCAAGAGGCAATAGATGAGCTTCTACATGCTACAAAGTCATCGCCACCGCGATGGCGACGAGGAGATTGCGAGGTCGCTAAAAAGGAAGTCGACGAGGAGGCGGCGGTCACCGGTGAGGTGGATCGCCGACAAAGGAGCAAAGGAATATGCCCTGGGTCACATTTTCTGGCTCAAAAGAGGGCTGGTCCGCACATCACCAGCAAGGGGGCAGCTAGCCGGCAGGAAGCACGTTGGAGGGAACTTCTTCAGTGGGAAGGGATGTGGAGGAGAGGGCTCGACCAAGTAAGAAGTCTGGCAAAAGGTGAGGCTTGGACCGAGAAGGAGGCTGGCGAGGGAGGGCTCAGATCGGTGGGATCTAAGTGTCGGTATTGGAGGGGATGGATGGGACGTTGTCGGGGCAAGAAAAGCAGCTGATGAGGTTGGCTGAGAATAAGAATACGAGAAAAATATAAAATAATAATAATAATAATAATATTGCTGCAACAGGTTCAGCCAGTAGGGACGCCGCTGGAGGAGAAGCTCCGGCGAGCAAGGGAGGTCGGTGCAGTGCTGCGGCTTCGCGAGGAAGAAAGGGAGGAAGAGGAGCAGCTGTTCGGCTTGCCGCCTGGCAAAGGAGGACGTCGGCGAGCTCGACCAGCAGCGTTGGGCTTCGCCGGCGAGGTGGGTAACTCCGGCAAGGGCGACGCGATGAGAGAGAGGGAGCTTGGGCTAGGTTTCGTAAAAATGGGTGACGGCTAGGGTATTTCCAAGATTTAGAGGAGCGATGGGGAGGGAGAGATGCGATAGTTTTTTTTGGTTTTAAATAAGATCTTTTAAATAATATTATATATATATAAATAAATAAATATATATATATATATATATATTATGATAATAATATTAATAATAATAATATTATTATTATTATCCTTCACGTATTTTTAGCAGCAAAGCGGATGTCCCTCTTAGCTAAAATCGACGTTCCAGACACAATGGTGCTGTTCGTTTCCCCATCCGAGGTCGTTCGGGGCCTTTCGGGCCACTTTTTGAGCAATTGGGCCAAAAGAGAATACTTTGCATATTTTAAGCCCGGCCGCGGCGTCGTAGCAAAATGAATATCCTCCGTAGGTAAAATTGACATCCCAGACACAGTCATGTGATCCGTTTCGTCATCCGGAGTCATTTGGGTGATTTTTGTTGATCGGGTTAAAAACTATAATTTGCACAATTTTTACCCCGACCGTGAGGCCGTAGCAAAATACACGTCCTTCTTAGGTAATATCGATGTCCCGGACACACTCGCGTGGTCCGTTTCATCTTTCGAGGCCATCTGAACAAGCTCACCGATGGATGGGCCAATTTGAGCAAATTTCCTGCGCGACACGTCGAGTAACACCTGTCGACCCGACCAAACCCATATGATATGTGAAATGTCGACCGGCCTTCGCCTAGCGAAAGCCAAAGCCTAACAAAATGACCCCGATTGCTTGCCCCTCAACACACACCGAAAGGTCACAAATGGATATCTGGAGCCACGGGTGACTTATTTCCATAAAGTACGACCCTGATGCGCTAGAGTGAACATCCCACGCATGTGATATAAGAAAAAATGATGCCAACAATAAACTCTACTTTGAAAAAGATTCTTACTTAAATTAAAGATAGTATTATAGTAATAAAAGTTTGATTCTTTTTTTGTAATTTTGATAATTGAAATTAAAGTAAACAACTAATTAAATTTAAAGATATTTTTGTAAGATGAAAGTAATGTAACATCTTTTTTCTTATCATGAATCAGTAACAAGTAAATGAATTCAGTTGTGGAAGTATATAAATTGTGCTGTGACAACTAGGAGCAAATTTTTTATTTACCTTTACTAGAGTTGCTATAAAGAATATTGGCTAATCTAAAATTTGAATATTCTTGAAGATGGGCTAGGTAGGAAAGATACTAGCTCCCACTCTAGAGGTCCCTCTACTCTCTCCACCTGGAAGCTAACTTCTTGCATCAAGACCTAAAATAATATACCAAATTAGGGACTTTAGTCTGTCACCATAAAGTCCTTTAACTCTACACCCTTCAAATTTTCTCTCCCAATTTATTTGCACCTAACCATATGAATTACATTCTCATCCATACAATCTGATGTGATTCTTACCAGAAGTTGACTGAGACAATACTATCACAGATTTTACATGTTCTAACAACAAATATTAACATCTTAATTGGCCAAATCAAGAAGTAAATGAAGTACAAGATTTGAATCAAAGAAACTTATTCCAACTTTAAAGATCTATACTTCACACAACTTCCTTCCAACACTTAATTACTTATCTTTTTAAGGAAAAGGATAAAGAGAACTACTCATAATTCATGGAGAAAACACAACAATAATTGAGATTAAAAAGTAGCAATCATGTAAAACACAAGAAGTTTAAATGAACACCAAATGATTTAAATGAAGTACAAGATTTGAATCATCGCAACTTATTCCAACTTTAAAGATCTACACTTCACACAACATCCTTCCAACACATAATTACTTATCTCAATTCCTCTCTACCAAACTCTTGAAAGTCCTTTGAAACTCTTCCTTTATCATATAATCCTCTCTAAGACTGGTCACCTAATTCTAGATGGTTAAAATCTCTTAAAATTATTGACAAACAATGGATTCTTACTTAGAATTATCTAACCACCTTCTCCTTCACCAGGAATAAGATAAGTGAGAAGAAATCCTAAGTAAAAATCCTACAACTCCTTACTTTAAAATACACTAAATTTTCTCTAAAACTACTCCTCAAATCTGTTCTCTTTTCTTCAATTCAAGTCCTTCTTTTTAAAGTTTTCAAAATGGTTCTTTTGTGCATCTTCAAAATGTGTTAGCATTCATTGAATCTTCTAAGATTTATCTCTTTTCAATAAACATTTCAATGTAGTTTCGTGCTAATTAACTTAAATTCACATTTTCAGAAAGAGTTTCTTCAAACACCCCTTTGAAATTCGTACAAGATTCTTTGAATTTCTAAAATAACTCTCTGGTGCTTAAGTGCGAGGTCTACGGTGCTTAGGTGCGGCCTTCTCTATCTGATGGCCCTTAAGCGCTAGACCTGGGTGCTTAGGCGCTACAGTTCATTTTCACACCTTCATTTTTGCTCCAAATTTTATCCTTTTTCACTCCTTTCATCTTATCCATCCTTTAGTTGAATCTGAAAGAAAAATACATAAATATTTTCCATTAAAGTGCAATATCCACATAAATAGGTATAAAAATGTGTATAAAAATATTATATATTTTAAGTGCATCAGACATATCGAAATGTATTTATTTCTGATTTCTTCTACTTCTTATGCCATTAAGATTATTAAAGGTGCGGATTAGAAAAGTTCATGGGTCAATGGTGTTAGCCTCCTTTCATCGCTTCAATTTGTTTATCACACTAGACATGATCAATTTTTGTATTATATCTCTTCATTTGTTGCACGGTCCTCCGGAAGACCTTGCATCCTTAAAATGAGACCATATTGGAGAATGAGTATTTTTCCTTGGATCAAAACTAATGCTTCTCGATGTTGGGTACTAACCAGGTGACACTTTTCTGGTGGTAATGGGAGAATTGTATTCTTTAGTGGATATATGGCTTTTTGGCAAGCTTAAATAGCTCAACCAATATCTTGTGCAATTTTTGGCCTAGGAGTAGTGAAACAGACCTTCCTTAAGTCCTTGTGTCAGAGTGACGTGCGAAACCATAGGTTCGAGTTCTTGTATTTCCATTATATCCCTTTAGAAAAATGTTTTAATTGTATGCAAGAATTCATCTTGTCATAGCACAGCTGCCAGAGAGGTTGTAATTTTTTTGGGTTTTTTGCACACCAGCAAACTGAGCTACAACCATTCTCTTGAAATTTTCTTAGGAGGTAATCACTCCTGAAGACAGATTGTTGAATAAACAAAGGGTCTACTCTCTAAGTGTTGTGAGGATACATGTGACACTAGGGCAAATCTTCAATCCTCAATAAACATACAGTCAACTCAGAAGTGGCGATGTTGTTTGCCAGATCCAGTGGCCATGGATAATATTCTACATTCAGGTTTTGAAGCGCTACAGGGCTCAGCATCGAAGATTTGCAAAGAGAAGGTGTTTCTGGTTGTTTTCGTCAAGGTGCTTCTACACATTCATATCTTCGATGACCGTACAGAACTTATACAGTTCGAGTAGTTGTGTCTTGATTTGGTTTGGGTGCTCTTTCACCATCCAGGGCAATTGTCTTTCATGGGTGATGGGGAATCACCATTCTATGCAGTTGCACTCTATCGTGGCCAAAATGCTCCTTTTATCGCCTTTGGCTTATGGTCCTTGAGTTTTTAGATATTTCAAGTCTCAAACTCATGAGAACAAGTCATGTCATTGGTGATTTCCCAAGGGTGTAGTTTTTCTCCTTGAGCGGCTCTTCTTCTTAGTTGCAACATGGTCATACCTCACCATACCTTTTAGGTGTTGAAATCAAATTTGTCCGAAAGTGACAAATAATGGAGCGTTGGAAGGAGAGAATGAACCAGGAATTCTAGAATAATTGTTTTTTTTTTTCCAAAAAAGAGGTCCATTACATTTTATTGTTCCTATATTTCTAACAAAAAATAGTTTTATTATGAAATGTTGATAAGTTTTTTTAATTTCTCAATTATCGTCGGATGGCCATAAGTGTCAGGATTAGCATTACTTTGATAGAATTTTTCCTATCGGATTGGCGTTTCACTTGCCCCGAAACCGGCGAGACATAGGTCTTCTTATTTCGGTCGGCCTTCTTAGTTGTTCGGCTGGATAACTCTCATGGTTCTTTGCACTTGATGGAGTTAATTCTTCAACGCATGTCTCGTGTTGGATCCAATTTAATGTGTCTTGATCATGCAAATATAAATTTTTTACATTGCAGAAAAACAATCACTAATATTAGTTTTGCCATATCAGTTTCTCAGTAAAATACACCTCTTTAAGCTTATTTTTTTCATATGAATACGAAGCCGAAGTATTGTATAAATAAATTTGAAAGCCTGGGTAGTAGTTACGTAAATTCAAAAGAATTGTGTCGTATATATTAATCCGTCATTTCCATATTAGCTTCTTTTTATACTTTAATCTTAACTGATTTCATACATTTTTTAATTAGTTTTTATTGTCACGATATTTTCTTAAATTAATTTTTATCACAAGCACTGTCCATGTATAGCTGGTAGACTTACATGGGTAAGAAGCTTCTTCATCTATATAACAAAACTTACTATAAAGATAAAAGCGTCTTAATCAAGCCATCATAAATTTGTTTCATTATTTGTCAATTTCTTTCGGTCAACACAAATATATTCAGAACTCTGAGTTTAGTGTGGCATAAATATGCCTAATAAAACGTACAGTAGCTAACGTTGCAGAGGAAAAAAATGCAATGATGTTTAATTTTCATTTTATGAAATTTATCAAGAAACAAATTTTCTGGCCGCATTTACTTTTTCACATTTTATAATTAATTTGGACATCTTGTTAACACGTGTAATTGAAAGATGCAAAGTTGTTTAATTTTCATTTCTTGACATTTTTCAAGAATCAAAATTTCTAGCAGCATTTGCTTTTGCACATTTCTTAATTAATTTGAACTTTTATTAACATGTGGAATTGGATAGAACATATTGTGACATGAAAGAAATATCACTTCACATCTATATAGAAGTGTGGATACTAAGGATACTAGTAATGATCCACGCCTAGCTGGGAGTAGTTCCTATATAACTGGACTCAAACAATTGAATATATATATAGTATATATATATATATATATATATATATATATATATATATATATATATATATATATATATATATATATATATATATATATATATATTTCCAAAAAACTTGCCTAGCAGGCAAGAAGTATATTAATCACCATCTTATGTTCTTACAAAAGGAAGACCTATCCTATCACCATGCAACAAGACTGCAAGGGAAGGAGGAGGTGTAGTTTCTACCAAAATTTCCCTTTTACAATAACCACGAGATGCAAGCCGAGTGTGCGGGAGCATTACCCTCCCTAGGTATATATGAAAAAATTACATTTATACTCTCAACCTCTCCCTTCACTCTATTCAACCATCTGCGAATGTACCATGGAGCAACTTCGGTCCCTTGCGGGAAGCTAATGCAATTAGAAGAGTCGATTCTACCATTAGGAATCTCACATCACGGATTCGGCAATTTTAATTGCCCGAAAGATGGCCACCATTTCAGCCTCAAGTGCATCACGGACCTCAACGGGAGAGTAGAAGAACAATAAGCAATGCCCCACCCCATTTCTAAAGATGCCACCAATCCACCTCTGCTGAATTTTGAAGCTTCCATCGGTATTAACTTTGATCCAATAGGAAGAGGGAGGGGACCACACAGACAACCGAGAGAAAGGGGGAGGAATGTTCGGAACCTACTTGGCGGATATCGGTGAATTTGTGATATTTAGTAAGTTTCTTAAGGTAAGTTAAGCAATGAGCGACAACAAGGGAGGCGAGGGACGAACACCCCTCGAATCTAACCTTATTTACGCCCATCCGGATAAACCGAGGCCACAACACAAGGAACCACCGGGAGATTCACCTTATGCCGGTCCCCCAACACATCGATAGGTCCGACCAACTTAATTGCAAAGTATCTACACGAATCCTCGCTTATCACATGCCTCCGGACCTCTTGAGAGAAGACACACACGAAGAACAAATGATCCCCGATTCTTCCTCACTGCATACATAATAGACAGCGGGAAGGCCCTCTAATCCCCTTTAATTTGAGGATATCATCGGTAGGAAGAAGTAAATGTCTTAATCTCCAACAAAAGAAGGACATGGAAGGAGACGGCGGTTGCTCCACGGCTCGAGTCCCCACCGATATGGTCCCGGGAATAGAATTTACGAAAGATAAAGGTCCCCGACTTTTGATGAAGTTGTTGTTTGGTGATAATCTTATCTCTTTTTCGGGATGAAAGGGAGTCGAGAGTACTGCTGTGGTGGTCGGGATTTAGGATGTTTTCCGAGTACGCAGTTCCATTGGTTTTCGGACCAAAAGGTATTAACATAGCATTTAGATATAGAAGGTCCATCAACATTTTGTGGGCAAGTGAGTTTCTCCCCTCCCCACACCCAATTATCAAGCCAAAAATTGATATGACCCTCTCCCGGCTCCCGGATAAAGGTACGTTCGGCCTTATCTTTGACCTTCGACAATTCCTTCCATAATCTAGAGTCCCCCGACTTAGGCACTACCGAGAGATGGGTGATCCTTTCTACGAGTATTTACCATGCATATGCTGAGCCCAAATGGTATCATTAGCCACTGAATCTAATCCACAATTTACATAAATTTATGAAGCTGAGTTGTTCAAAGCTTCTAAACCCCGGACCCCCAGCTCGAAGGGGTTTACAAAGTTGCTTCCGGGATGACCGATGGATGCGCTTATGCGGCCGGCCCAAAGAAATTTGTTGAAAATTCTGCCAATGCTTGTTTGTGTACTCTTTTTCATGATAAACATCTGTAGAGCATAGGAGGGAGGGCGAGTTAAAATGCTCTTCAGTAAAGTTAGCCTCCCCCCATTAGACAAAAAGGAATTAGACCACCCAGAAATTTGTGTTTTGATTTTCTCGGAGATTTCTTGAAAATGAGTTTGTCTTGATCTTCCCTTAATCAAATGGACTCCCGAGTAGCGATAGGCAAAGTAGCGAGTCGAAAGCTAGTGTAATCGACAATCCGAGTTTTCATCATCGGTCGACATTAGAACTAGGGTAGAAATGGCATTTCGAAGATTAAGCTCCAAACCGAAACCTCCTTGAAATGAGCTAGTGTTTTCATTACCTTCTTAATAGCCACTTTAGAAGCCTTAGAGAAGATAATGATATCATCGGCATAAGATAAATGACTTACAATTAAATTGGACTGTGATGGTAAGTGAACTTGGTGTTTGGGTGAAGACAAAATCTAATAATGCGGATAAGTAGTCAAAAGCAAGGATAAAAATGGTAGGGGAGAGAGGATCACCTTGCACGATACCTGCGGAAGCTCTAAAGAACCCATGGCATTTCCCATTCACCATAACGGAATGAGCATTATTGCTTAGCCACCTATGGATGAGTCGAACAAAACTTAGTGAAAACCCACAGCATATAAAGTTTGGGTGATAAACCCCCAACTGATGGTATCATATGCTTTTCTTATATCCAGCTTAAGTATCACATTGTTGCCTCTACATTTCTTATCTAAATCCAACACCAATTCACGAGCCGACAAGATATTATACGAAATTGATCGCACCTTCACAAATGCGGCTGGTCGGGGCAAATCGGAAGATTCGAGATGTGGCTGCGATCTTGCCATGATGATTTTATCGATAATTTTGGACATTACGAAGTAAGGCTAATTGGTACGTAATCTCCCCATGATTTTCTCAATTTGTTTTTTGGGATTAAAACAATTGTAGAGGCAGAAAAATACACGGGAAGATCCATACCCTGGAAGAAGTCTTGTACGACTTGAATAATCTCCTTCCCAACAACTGTCCAACCTGACTTTATAAAAGTTGGAAGAGAAGCCATCGGGACCTGCGGCTTTAGCATCATCTAAGGAGTCTAATGCATTTTTTATCTCCTCCTCCCACAGGATTTCCACTAAGTTAAGATTCCGAACATACATATTACGGGTACGTAGCAAATTCTCATAAATAGGGGTAGGACAAATATTGGGTTGGGTAAACATTTGAGCAAAGTGGTTAACGACATCCAAAGCTATATCTTCTGCATTATGAAGCACAATCCCGGCTTCATCGGTGATGGAAAGAATCATGTTACACTTCCTCTTATACTTAATGAATGCATGATAATACTTAGTGTTTCTATCCCCTTCAATAAATACGCAGTAGTTGCTTTCTGTTTATAAAACTCCTCCTGGTATGTGAACTGGACCAACAACTGATCTTGTGCATTATAAAGAGCTGCTTCACTGCCCACACCATTAATAAAACCAGCTTCAGCAGCTGCCACATCCTCTTCAGCCTTCTTAAGATTATCCTGTACATTCCCAAAAGCTGTCCGATTCCGGTTTCGAAATGCTGAGCGAGTGATTTTGTGCAAATTCCATAGGTTACCCCAAGAGGAGCCTCCCATGGGGAAACCCATACCTTCCCTAGTTCAGCCGGAAAATGCGGGTGCTTAGTCCACATGTTTTGAAATCCGAACATACCACCATTCTCGTTAACGGTGTTGTTAATAGAGATGAGCAAAGGTACGTGATGCGAGCCGGCCATGGATAAATGAGTCACAATGGTATAGGGAAATTGCTGAAGCCAAGAGGAATTCCCCGAGCACTCGTCGAGTCTCTCCCGGGTTCTACCCCTTCTCCGGGTGTAGGTGGACCACAAAACCCGGATCAAAGATTGCTGCATCGACGATAAATTGATTGAACCTATTCATGGAAGCCCGGACTGGAGAAGCACCACCCTTCTTTTCAGCGGCGAAGAAAGGCAATTAAAATCTCCACCAACAAGCCAAAATGCATTGATGCTGGGAGCAATGTTAACCAGGTTATTCCAAAGATTCTGCTGAAGAACAGGAGCTGAGCTAGCATAAATGAAAGTGACAAAACCAACCAAATCACCAATAGAAACTTGAATATGCATAAATTGTTGATGGTCTACCAAAATAGAACAATTTAACTCCTTTCTAGCAAAAACCCAGATCTTATTACTCACATTAATCCAACATTGGAAGTTAGGGAATTTTTTAATGATGCGTTGAGAATTTTTATTAACCATGGGTTCAAGTAAAGCAAAACACCATAGCTTGTAATATTTAACCATATATTTAACTCTGCTAAGAGAGGAGGGATGAGCGACCCCTCTTATATTCCAGACACGTAAAATTTATCATATTAGAAGAGTTTCCCTTTTCCCCTAGTCCTAGGGGCGGTAGAGGGGCTATCGGGAGGATCACATAAAGGCTGGGATTCCGGTAGACTTTGTATCTCCGATTTACTTTTCTTCCTTTTACTGTTTTTCTGAATTTGCCATCCAGACTTCAGTTCCTCATTCACCACTTGAATCTTTCCCCCATTCAAATCCATTCTATTTTCCACTTCCCTGATAATCCCAGGGAGGGGATTCACTTCTATAATCTTCATGGTTTCACCCCCCTCCAACACACCTTGCTGTTCCTTCACATTCTGCACATCCTCTTTTTCCCCTTAACAATCTGTACTTCCTCTTTCAGTCCTTGGAGGGTCAAGAATAACCACATCCACGGAGACGAGTTTCGGCATTCGACCCCGCACTTCCCCAGGGAGCCAAGTTAACCTTACGCTTACTAAAAGGTTTCTTTTTGTCGGGAGGATGAAGTCCGTAGCAATTTTCCAACTCATGACCAAACATTCTACGGTGCTTGCGGTAAAAGGTTTAAATTCTACTTCCACCTCCCCGGAAACCCTCATCGGGTAAATCCTCATCTGTTCTCACCCACACTCTATGGATATCAGGGAGAGTAATATCCCTTTCCACTAAAACCCTTCTTCTGCTGTGGTCTAGATAGATCAAAAGTATGAGTGTACTGTTTTTAAAGGGGTTCCCGAGTGCTTGACTTATGTTAAATAGAGCATTGTGATCATATAATTGGATAGGTAGATTAGGTAGTTTATACCACATGGGGATGATAGGTGGCTCCTTTAGTGGATCGAATTCGGGAGTCCACTTTAATAACTTCATATATGTTCCAGCAATTAGGATAGATTGTTTGCCAAAAACTTTTGCATAGTCTTCCTCATTAGAGAGTCTAATGAGCAAATGCCTACCATCCAGCAGCCCAAGCTTCCAGCTTCCAGCAAGATTTAAATCCTCAAAACTCTTCCTTACATATTCCATCTTTGGATGTTCCATCTGAAACTTCCCAATCAAACAAAACTTAATAGAATCATTAAGACATTTCATGTCTTTTTTGGAGAACAAAACAGCAGGCGAGCCATCCTTGTTACCAACAGGATTAATGAAAGGGGCATTACCCCTTCCAGCAGCAGTATCATGCAAGGCTTGGGGAAAAACCAGATGGTCAAAGGAATTGTGGGCAGAGTTCCCCATACCCACAACCCCAGCATAAGAAGCTTTAGCCCACAGAGCATTAGTTGCAGCATCAATAGGATATGGCCGAGCAGGGTTAGCCATAGAACAGCAGGAAGCCCTCCCCACACCAATCCAGACAATGAAACGATAGAAAATTTGAAAATCTTCCAACCCAGGAAAGACAAAACCCTTCCAAACAACCAAAAAACCCAAGAGGAAATCTCTCCAGGGAAGAAGAAACAGGAGAAAGAACCTACCAGCTCCATCCAAACCGCCAGCCGCCAAAAGCAAACCCTAGCAGAGCACCTCCCTCCTTACCGAGCAGCCATTAAGATTTGCTTATATATATATATATATATATATATATATATATATATATATATATATATATATATATATATATATATTAGAGGAAGGAGCAACTTGGCTCCCTACATGTTAATTGAATAAATAGAGGATACAGGAATTAATACTCCCAATTACAAAATAACTTCACTCCAAAAGAAAAGTAAAGCAAATAAGTGTAGGTAAAGCCTATCCCCCAAAAAACCCAAAATACAAAAAAAAGTAATGAAAAGAATAAAATAAAGAAATCAGCAAGGACAAAATCCCAAAATGCAGTAGATCAATTTTGGTGAGAAGCAGCACTTGGAAGATCAGTATTCCACTAATCTGAAATGGGGTGCCTGATATGAATCGCGAGCAAGAAGGAATTGCAGCCTGGGAGGAGGTAGAGGAGACATGCACCTCTAGAGTCGAAGTCGCTCTTCTGGCAATCCAATTTACTGGCCTGTTACCTTCGCTGAAAATGAAGGCAAACTGTGCAAAAAGCTGTAAGGTAAGTGCTCGGATTTTATTTACCCAAAAAGAATGATGCCAAGGGGGGGAAAGGTCGGACATTAAGTACTGTATTACAGTAGTGGAGTCCCCCTCCACTATGATTTTAGCCCACTGATTGAGCTTAGCAAGGTAGAGAGCCCAAAAAACAGCAACTAATTCAGACTCCAGTGGGTCAGCAGCAGTAATTGGAGCTTGAAAGAAGAGGATGCATTTCCCTTTGTGGTTTCTGAAGATCCCACCAATGCCATCATTTTGTTCAAAGAAGGCTCCATCAGTATTAACTTTGATATAAGGGAAAGCAGGTGTATTCCAGTAAATTTGAATAATTCTAGCATGATTGTGTCTGTCGGGAGTGGAGGGGTTTTTAATTATGTTGGGGAACTGTTTTAAAGGATATTAGCTTAGCGATGAAAGAGTGGCAATGAGCAACCACATTTGCAGCCTTTTTGATCTTACCTTCATACTTCACCCCATTCCTATGCATCCAAATGAACCAAGCCACAATAAAAGGGATAACACCAACTTTAGCTTGTTGCCAAGACTGCCAACATATTGATAAATCCTGCCAATCTAACGATGAATCGATTTATGTTAATTAATGCGAGAAGACCGGACCAAACTTCTCGGGAGAAGGAGCACTCAAAAAGAGGTGTTTCACAGTTTCAGATTGTGTACCACATAAATGGCATTTAGAAGGTCCTCTCAGACCTTTCAATTTAAAGATGTCATCAGTTGGAATGAGACCATGAAAGATTCTCCAAATCAAGAAAGACATGGATGGGGTAAGATATTTGCTCCAGATTTTCTTTCCCCAGCTAACATGAGTCCAGGAGTTGATGCTAAGATAAATTTTCTTGGTAAGGCTATTTCTCTTACCATGAATCCAATTGATCTTATTAGGCTGGGATCTATCAAAAGGGATGCTAGACACCAGATTGACAGAGGAATCCAAGAGAAGTTGTTGCAGTTTTGGGATTGACCAATCCATATCCTCCCAACAGTTGGCCACTGGGAATTGCTGTTTTTCAATATTTGGTAAAGGAACCAGTTCATCCCCATAACACCAATGGTCCTGCCAAAACATGATATCTCCTCTACCCAGTTCCCAATAGTATAGACATTCAGCAGTATATTTATTAAGGAGCATGTGCTTCCAGATTCTTGATATACCAGGTTTAAGTTGAGAGGAAGTAGGATGGATATCTCTGCAATATTTACCTTTCATAAAATGAGCCCAGAGAGATTTTTGTTCCCTGAAATGGATCCAAAGCTTACAAAAATTGACTTGCTGTAAATGCTTTAAACCTTTAAAACCCAATCCTCCAGATTCCTTTGGCATGGCTAACTTCTGCCAGCTGGCCCAATGGAGTTACTTTCTTTGACCGACTAGAGAAATCGTTAAAAATTCTTTCGATTTGAATTACGGTACTTTTCTTCATACATGCCATTTGAAGGATATAGGAAGGAAAAGAAGTTAACATGCTTATTCGGAAGAGTGATTCCGCCTTTGAGGAAAGGAAGGAATTGGTCCAGCTGGAAAGATGAGCATTTAACTTCCCGATGATTTCTTTAAAATGGACTGTTTGGATGCGCCTTTAGTAAGGAGCACCCCTAAATATTTCATGGGGAGGTTGGCTTTGGAGTAACCGGTGAAATTAGTAATCCTTTGGGTGATATTAGGTAGGGTATGGTTGGGGAAGAGTAATTCACACTTGGTTTGATTGAATTGGAGACCGGAAAATTTTTGAAATTGGTTGAGACGGTGATAACCCTTTTAACAAGCTGATTTAGAGGCCCTAGAAAAAAGCATGATATCATCGGCATACATAAGGTGAGAAATGATCAAATCGACTGTGGTGATATCTTGCATAGGGGTAGAGTGAGACTTGAGTTTCCAATAGCCTGGAAAGAAAATCCATCACTATAATGAAAATTGTGGGGGAGAGTAGATCCCCTTATTTGAGTCCTCTGGTGGCTCTGAAATCTCCCCAGCATTTACCATTGATGAGAATTGAGTGGTTATTTAGTTTCAGCCATTTCTTAATAAGGAAGCAGAAGGAAGATGTAAAACCTCTAGCTTCTAAAACTTGAAGGATGAAATTCCAATCAATAGTATCATAGGCTTTTTGATTGTCAAGTTTGTAGATTAGCTTACCTCCCCTACAAGGTCTGTCCAAATCCAGCAATAGCTCTTGAGCAAGGAGGGCATTATCAGCTATGGATCTTCCTTTAAGAAAAGCTGATTGATTGGGGCTGATGATTTTATCAAGGTGAGGTTGTAACCTACCCACAATGATTTTACTGATGATTTTACTAATTACAGTGGTAAGGCTAATTGGTCTGTAGTGATTCCAACCCTTGGGAGCATTATTTTTGGGGACAAGCACAATAGTAGAAGCATGAAAATATTGGGGGGTGTCATTTCCTTGGGAGAAGCTTTGGATAGCAGCAGTTACATCAGCTTTGCAAGTAGTCCAGATCTTTTTATAGAAATCAGCACTATATCCATCAGGCCCAACAGTCTTTGAGTTGTCAATTGAATTAATTACCATCCAAATTTCCTCTTGAGAAGGAGTTTCAGCTAATTCAAAAGAGTTAATGTAGTGGTAATCCTTGTTGAACAGGCTACCAATAATAGGAGGTCTGCAGCAAGGTTGGTAGGTGAGAAGCTTATGGAAGTAATTGACAGCATCATTAGCAATAGCAGCCTCATTATTAAGTAAGATTCCCTTGTCAGTTCTAATTGAGTGGATTGCATTACATTTTCTCTTGTATTTGATCCAAGCATGGAAGAATTTGGTATTCCTATCACCATCCTTGAATTTGGAGATGGTAGCTTTTTGTCTCAGAAGTTGGTCTTATCAATCAATAAGGGTAAGCAATTTCTCCTGAGCGGCAAAAAACTGGCCAGCCATAGTTTCATCTGAAAGTGTAGCAACTTCAAAAACATTGACTTCCTTCTCAGCCTTCGAAACACTATGGAAATTGTCTCCAATAGACTCCCAGCTCCAGTGTGAAAGAATATCAGCTAGTTTCAGTTGAAGGTTCTGTAGTCTGATGAAAGGAATAGGATGTGGGCAACCAATCCACTGTTCAGCAATAACATATTGGAAATGAGGATGGGATGACCAAAAGTTCAAATATCTGAAAGGGGGAGAGTTGGTTAGGTTGGGTGGGGAGGTAATGGTGATAAGCAATGGTCCGTGATCAGATCCTGCAAAGTTTAGGTGAGTAATAGTGGTGTGAAGGAAAGTTTGATGCCAAGTATTATTAAACAGAAATTTGTCAAATCTCTCCCAAATTTTACCTCTCCTCCATGTGAATGGGTTCCCACTGAAGCCCGGATCAAAAGCTCGGCTCTTATAATATTATCATTAAACTCGGTGAGTTTGGTGAGATTTGGGGGTCTTCCACCAATTTTTTCAACAGCAGAAGTAATGTTATTGAAGTTACCACCTACAATCCAGCTAAGAGCTTCCATAGAGTTGATTTGATGTATCTCCTGCCAAAGTTCTCTTCTAGCAATTTTGGTACAGCCAGCATAGACAAAAGTGGTGGCAAAATTAATGCCATTCACAGTGCAGTGGAGGTGCACCAATTGAGAATGATCAATTATCACTTTCCATTGGATTTCTTTCCTGTAGATAATCCAAATTTTATTAGAAGTGTTAGTAAAGAAAGAGCAGCCGACAAACCTGGTAAACATTTTAAATTGATTCTTGTACACCATGGGTTCCAAAAGTAATATACACCAAAGTTGGTGTTTTTTGTACAGATGCAATAGCCTTTTAAAGGATAGGGGATGGCCACTCCCCTAATGTTCCAGCACAAAAAATTAAACATCTGGTGGTTTGAGATGGGTTGGAGAGTGGGCAGAAATGGATCTAGATCTAGATCTTGTTCTACCCCTTCTGCTGCCTGGGGGGGAGCCATAAGATCTGCTGTCACCTTCCTTTGCTTGAGGGATGTGGGCTAATTTCTGCAGCTCAGATAGTACCTTTTTTTTTGAGATTTCTGTTCTTGCCAAACCTGTTCCATTTTGTTGTGAACTTTTTCCAGTAGAATTGGGGAAGGTATAAGTTCCTGCTCCAAATTCTCTTCATTGTTTAACTCATCTTGGATCTCAGTTTCTGAAAGTTCAGGGAGTGAAAGTGGTGTTTCATCCTCTGGTGGTTTATCATGATTGTCAATAACAGTATTGACAGGAGAAACTTCCCTAGAACCAATTGCATCACCCATTGAAGTTCCATGAATGGCCTGTTTCTCCACAAGTTTGGTTTTAGTTGGCTTTTTGGATGGTGGTTTCAGTCTATAGCACTTCTCCATGTAGTGACCAAACATTCTGCAATGTTGGCAGAACACAGGTTTATTTTCTAAAAACAATTCTTTCCAAAATCCTTCTCCACTATCATAGGTGGTAATCCACAGTTTATCTAGTTCAGGCAGAGAGACATCTCTCTCAATTAAAACTCTAGCACCATTAGGATTTCCCATATCAAATGTGGAAGGGTCAACTTTTAAAGGAGTGCCTAAGGCTCTAATTATTTGAAATAGAGCATTAGTGTGGTACATTTTAATGGGCAAGTTGGGGAATTTAAACCACAGGGGTTTAAGAGGGGGTTCCTTGGCAGGGTCAAAGCCAGGGTACCATTTAATAAATTTCATGTAGGTGTTAGCAATTTGCATCCCTTGCATGCCAAGCAATCTGGCATAGTTTTCTTCTCTAGATAATCTAATTAAAAGGTGTCTGCCATCCATCACACCAAGTTTCCATTGGCCCACAAAAGAGATTTGCTCAAAATGGTTTCGCACCAGTTCCATTTTGGGATGTCCATATTGGAACTGTCCCACAATGGAGAATTTAATAGCTTCAGTAAGAAATTCTATTTCCTGAGAGGTAAAGTAAATTGCTGGTCTGCCATCCTTAGACCCAAGAGGTCTTATGCAAGGACAATCTGATTTTCCAGCAGCTGCATCATGGAGACTTTAAGGGAAAATTAATTGTTCTGCAGGTTTGGTAGAGGAGAGTCCTTTACCCAGGGCAGAAGCATAAGAGTTGGAGACATTAATCGAGCTGACGCCAGCCATAACAGAAAGTACCAGATAAGAAGCAGAGGGCAACAACTGCACCTAACGGCAGCAACACCCAAGTAACAAAGAAAAGATAGAGCTCAGTAGACAGAGCTCCCCCAGCAACACCCAGAAAAATGAACAAAATGGCTAATGGAACAGTAACCAATTCAAAAGTGGCTTAGCCCAGGAAAAGCCAAACCAAGCAAAAGAACACCTACTAGCAACCACCCACCACCAGAAGCACCTTACAGACCCACCAACAGTAACCAAAACCAAAGAACCACCTCCAAGAGAAGCCAGCCGCCGCCAGGAGAGGTCCATTACCAGCCAAACCCTAGCAGAGCAAGAGTGTCAGCCGCCATTTTTTGTATATATATATATATATATATATTAAATGGCGGCCAAGGGAGGAAGAGTTGATCTGCTAGGGTTCCCATGGAGGGGGTGGCGACAGTGCTAGTTCTGGTGGCTTCCTGTGGCAGAAGAGGGTGTTCATTAGGTTGAAGAGGTAAGTGGTGGTATTCTCCTTGTGTTCTGCAGTTCTCTTGTGGTGTTGAGGTTCTGGGCCTTCCTGGGCTCCCTTTGCCTTTCGAGGTGCATGGGGTTTTACTCATTTCTTTTGTTGGGGATTGCTGCTTATTTGGCTCTGAGAACATCTCTGGTGATTTTGAGGAGTCTTTTGGATGTTTTCCCTCTTTTCGGGTTTTATCCTTTTGAATTTTATTGTTCCATTGACTTCTACCAGAATGGCGGGTCCCATCGTGGTGGAGACTGATGCACATTGAGCCAGGGCCACCTATGTAGGTGTGGTGGCGAAAGGCTATTTTTCTCTCAGTCTTTCCATGATACAACTGCTGGTAGGGATTATTACCCTTTTATTCACCCTGTGAGATCTAAGGAAGGGCATCCTGTCATTTTCTTCACTGTACAAGAAATGCACTTTAAATGAAGCTGTTAAGTTCTCTCTCATTGGAAAATTTACTTTGGGGCATTCAAAAATGGAACTGGTTTGAAATTATTTTAATTCATTGCAGTTTATTAGGACATGAAGGATAGGTCTACTGGATGGCAGGCACCTCCTGATTCAACTTTCAGCTGAGGAAGATTACGCAAGACTAGTGCCTAAACAAGCTGTTATGATTGTTGGGTCTTCCATGAGAATTGTGAAATGGACCCCAGATTTGGATCCAGCTAAGGAGCCTCCTGTGGTCCCCCTTTGGTTTAAACTACCTAGGCTTCCTCATTAATTTTTTGACCATAATGCTCTGTACAATATTGTTCAGGCATTGGGAGTTCCTTTGATGGTGGACACACCTACCTTTAACAAGGGCAGACCAGGTGTGGCTAGGATTCTAGTTGAACGAGATATAACTCTTCCTAAAACCAAAAGAATCTGGATTGGCTCTGATATGGAGGGTTTTTGGCAGGAGGTTATACTGCAGCATAAACATTATTATTGCCGGCATTTTAAGATGTTTGGCCACACTTTGGATAGATGTTATAGGTTACACCCACCTCCTAGAAAAGTCAAAGAATATGCCCCTGTTCAGGAGATTCCAAATATACATGTGCCCCTAAATGTTACAGATAGAGATATTGCTCCCACTGGGTTAACTTTGGCTCAGTCACCTGCAGGTTAAAGGTCACAATTGGTGGGTCCTGCCCCCACAGGTGAGATTTTGGAGATGGTTTGGATGGTAGATGAGACTTGCTCCCTCAATGTGATACACCCATCTCTGAGATGGATGGTGGGAATTCTCAGGGAGATAGTCCAATGAAGACCAATACTAAAGCGTCTTTAGATGTCCCCTCTGGGGACACTATAGAAATCATCTAGCAGGTAATAGAGGAGGATCGGTAAATTCGCACAGCCAAAAAAAGGAAAAAAAAGTTTCAAAGGTCCAGAAGCTCACTACAGCCACATTTAATGCTAGGGGCACTAAGTCTGGCTCTCTTTCTACTTCCATTAGAGGTAGAGCCAGATCTAGATCCCACCCAACCTTCCCCCTAACCATGACTAATTTCCTATGTTGGAACATAAGGGGTATTGTTCACCCCCTTTCATTTAAAAGATTGATAAATCTCAACAAAAAGCACAGGCTGTGGTGTATAGCCATTCTTGAACCCATCGCTTATAAGCATTCTCAAAAGCTAATTAGTAAGTTATCTGGTTTCTCTCATATTGCCAATTTCAACAACAAAATTTGTCTTTTTTGTAGACAGGAAATTACCTGGTCCATTTTGGTGGATAACTATCAGTTTGTTCACCTCTCCTTATGAATGAATGGCCACATTGGCTATGCCTCTTTCATTTATGTTGGTTGTACTCAGGATGACGGGAAGGCTCTTTGGGAGTGTCTCAAACTATTGGTGATCATATGACTTCACCCTGGATAGTGGGAGGGGGTCTCAATTGCATTGGTTCTTCTGTCGAGAAACTTGGTGGAAGGGCCCCTAGTCTGACTTCTATGACTAGATTCAATGATAATATTCGAATAGCTGGTCTCTATGATCTTGGTTTCAAGGGGCATCAGTTTACCTAGAGGCGGGGGCACATTTGGGAAAGACTAGATAGAATTTTGGCTAACAGTTTGTGGATTTCACATTTCTTCTCACCTTTGTTACTCAACTCAGTTTAATTGGTTATTACCATAGATTACTCATCTAAATAACTTCTCCTTGATATCAGGTTTTGCCTTCCCCTTTTAGATACCTCAACATGTGGTCATTTCATCCTAATTTTCTTCACACTGTTTCCACTGCTTATGGTGGGATTACCCATTCTGACCCCTTCACCAAATTGTATTTGTTGCATGGTAAAGTGAGTAAAGCTCTTAGACAATGGGGATGGAATTCTTTTGGTAAAGTTTTTGAGGCTGTGTATGCTTCTGAAAAGGGGGTCTCCCAGCTAGAAATGGTGGTGTAGAATGGTACTCCTGAGAAAACCTACTCCTTGCTATAGAAAGGTAGGAATTGTTTTTAAAGCAGAAGGTTGCTGTGAATATGCATGGAGGGAGATAAAAATACCAAATTCTACCATGCCTATATCAAATTTAGAAGGAAATGCAACACCATCCATTCCATCCAAAATATTGAGGGGAAATGGATTACTGAAAATGTTAAAATTTATGCTGAAGCTGTGAGACATTTTCAACAGCTGTTAAGTGATGAATCTTTGAGCAGACTCCCTATTGATCCCACCTATTTTGCTAGTAATTATCATTATACTAATAATATTTTCCTTATCGAGCTACTTGATGAACAGGAAATCTGACTGGCTTTGCATTTCATAGAT
Source organism: Papilionanthe hookeriana x Papilionanthe teres (assembly GCA_022702705.1). NCBI lineage: Eukaryota > Viridiplantae > Streptophyta > Magnoliopsida > Asparagales > Orchidaceae > Papilionanthe > Papilionanthe hookeriana x Papilionanthe teres. Next base: position 39,573,120 of record CM040422.1, read on the forward strand.
ATCTTCAAAATTGTTGATCTTGATGGGTTTACAGCTGACTTCTATAAGAAAACTTGGCAACTCATTAAAATAAATGTTATTGCTGCTATTAGGAGTTTTTTGCAAGGCAGCCATATACTAGACTATTTTTGTGCCTCCAACAATGTCTTGGTGCCTAAAACCGAAAAGCAAGGAACCTGGGACCATTTTAGGCCAATTAGTCTGACTTCTGTGATCAGTAAATTCATCAGCAAAATCCTTGTGGGCAAGCTGCAACCCCAAAAAGATAGATTGGTCTGCCTTAATCAAACTGCCTTTGTTGAGGGTAGATCCATCATTGATAATGTGTTTCTTACAGAAGAATTGCTTTTGGGTCTAGATAAGCATTGTAGAGGGGGTAACCTGATTTACAAGTTGGATATTAAAAAGACCTATGACATTATCAGTTGGGAGTTCATCATTGAGGTGTTGTCTGTAAGAGGATTCCAGTCTGAGTTCTGCTCCATTATTCAGAGATGGTTGGAGAATAACACCCACTCTATTTTGAGTAATGGGAAGGCCTGGGGTTCCTTCAAAGCTACCAGAGATTTAAAACAAGGTGATCCCCTTTCCCTCACCATTTTTAAAATTTCCATGGACTACTTGTCTAGAGTGCTCAATACACAGTTATTAGCTCATGGTTACTCCAGATTCCATCACAGATCCAAAGTGCCTATTTCTCACATTGTGTATGCTGATGATCTTATGATTTTTTCAAGTGCTTCTAAGAATGCAGTAAAGCAGATGTGGCAATGTTTACAAGTATTTCAGTCCAGTTCTGGGATGAAGTTTAATCTAACTAAGTGCCAATTAATATTTCCAAAACATCTATCTCCTCACAAAAAATAGTAGGTACTGGACTTCACTGGCTATTCAAATGCTCAACTCCCAATAAAATATCTTGGAGTACCCCTTATCACTGCAAATCAAAGTAAACCTAATTTAATGAAATTCTTAAAAAAATCCAGTCCCATTTGGCCTGTTGGACCAATTCTTTTCTATCTATTGGTGGCAGAATCACTCTACTTAAGAGTTTTCTTACCACCCTCCTTTCTTATACTCTCCAAATGACTGTAATGGAGAAAAGTACACAATTGCAATTGGAGAGGTTTTTCAATAGATTTCTCTAGGTTGGTCAAATGTACCAATTACACTGGGCATCATGGCAGAAGGTTACTAAACTCACATTGGCTGGTGGGATGGGATTTAAAGGTCTCCATGAACTTCTCCAGGTCAACCTGTGTAAACTGTGGTTTAAATTCAGAATTAAGTCATCCTCTTTATGGGCTAAAGTCCTTTGGGGGAAATACCGCAAAGATCTAAATCCTTCTCTTGTGGTTAGGAGAGTGGGGGACTCTAGATTATGGGTCAAATTGCTCATGATTAGACAGAATGCTGAGGAGTGCTTCAGTTGGGATTTGGGCAATGGGTAGGTGTATTTTTGGCTTAATCAATGGTGTCCCAAGGATTGGTTTTCTCCCCACAATGACACTCTCAACCCTAATTTAAAGGTTGTTGATTATTGGGAGGGTCAAGACTGGTCTCTCCCAATCCTCCACTCCATATTACAGGCTCCTTCTACGGCTCAAATCTCTAAACTCCACTTTGACAGAAGTAGAGCTGAGAGAATCATTTGGCAGGTCTACACTAATCAGAGCCTCTATAAAGCCATTTACTTTAAGATAACCCATTAGGATCAGGTTTCATGAGGGGAGGTTATCTGGAATAGATTCCTTTCTCCTTCTACGACTTTTTTTCTGTTGGAGAACTTTTCATAGTCTGATTCCAATTGATGATATTCTAAAGCTTAAAGGGCTGAGGGGTAATTCCAGATGTGCACTGTGCTTTGTAGATGAGGAGTCATCTCACATCTTTCTTTCAGTGCAGGATTGCTCAGGAGGTGTGGACTGAGATCTTTAAGCATCTGATCCTTGGCAGGGAGTAGTTCCAAGTGAATTAATTTTATAATTGTTGGCAGAGCTGACAGGATAAAAAATGTGATTTTATTCCTTTCATAGTTTCTTGGTTTATCTGGATGGCTAGAAACAAAGCTAGATTTGAGGGCATTTCTTTCTCTGTCCCCACTATTGTGAGAAACTGTATTTCAATTATTCATAAACTAATTCTCCATAAGAAGTTTCCTCCTAACTTCAAGTCGTTCTCCCCTTTGGAGGTGGTTCATCCTCTTATTTCTGCTGCGTATTGGAAGCCACCTCACCCCACTGTTGTTAAGATTAACACTGATGGGAGCTTTTCTCCTTGCCTCCTCTTCTTCTCTGCCCCAATCACTGCTACTGATGCTCTTGAAGCTGAACTTGCTGCCATCTACTGGGCTTCATGGATTGATGTCAAGGCTTCTTGGACACAACTTTTGGTTAAAGTGGACACATCAGTGCTAATTCAGTTGCTAGAACAAGAGGAGCTGACCTCTTGGCAACACTTTTTTTGGCTTAATAAAATTAGATCACTGAGAACCCTCTTCAGTGTAAAATTCTCCTTCATTTTTAGAGAGGGTAACAAACCTGCTCACTAGTTAGCTATACGGGGCATGGATTCTTCTGAAGTTGTTGTATCTACTTCCCCTCCTCCTGCTCTTCTGTTTCGACTTGTTGGGGATCCGCTGGGGATCCCCCATCTAAGAATTACTTATTTTCTTTAAGGGTAGGTTTATGGACCTTGGCATGGTTAATCCCTTCCTGCTGGATTTAGCTGCTGGAATCTAGAGCTTTTGTTTGGTTGCTATCTATTGTTCTTCCTTTCATATGGAGTCCCTCCCAGTCTCTTATTCTTGTTGTTTGACAAGAACATTGCTACTGATCTCTCACATGGGCCACCTTGTGTTAAATTCTAATTCTGGACTGAGGATTGTGCCTCTTCTGCTTGGGGTACATGCCTTTTTGGTGTACTTTCCTTTATGTTAGTATACTGGTATACTTTCTTTTGGGTTTCCTTTACTTGTTCATGTATTTTTATTACTTTTGATTGTAGTTGTAATGTGGAGATAGGACCCCAAGGAGCTTTTATTTATTTTCTTTTGGTTTTAGATGGGGCCTCATCTCCCTCCTCCTTATATTGTACTCTTACTTTTAAATTAACATGTAGGGAGCCATGAGCTACTTCTTTCTCCAATATATATATATATATATATATATATATATATATATATATATATATATATATATATATATATATATATAGGATGATGGCAGCTACCTTTGCTCTACTAGGATTTTGGTGCGCAATGGCCCTTTCCAGGCGGCAATTGGCTTCTACTGAAGGTCTTCCTCGGAGTTGGTGGTTCTCTGGTGGCCAGGTAAGCTGTGGATTTTCAAGTGGTGAAGGATTTTGTGAAGTGAACTTTGAAGGGGTGCTTCCCGGGCTCAACTTTTTGAATTACTGTTACTGTTCCATTGGGCTGTGACCTGGTGGACTCATTTGGTGCATTGATTGCTGTTTACCTTTTCCCTCCCTGATTTTCTGGAAGTTGTGCTCTATTTTTTATGGCTAGTTCGAGTGCCATTAATGCTCTCCCTATTTATGCCTCTACTGTCAGCAAAGGTATTCTGCCCAAGTCAGTGGAACATCTTACTTTCCCCCAAATCTTGCATGATGCTGCTGTAGGAAAAGTTGAATGCCCTTTTGTTAGACCACTGGGCTCTAAAGAAGAAAGACCAGCTGTTTTATTTACTTCCCAGGAAATGAACACCCTTGCAGATGCTATCAAGTTCACTATTGTGGGACAATTTCAGTTTGGACATCCCAAAATGGAGATAATAAGAAAACAATTTGAGAATATTCAGTTTGTGGGCCAATGGAAGTTGGGTGTTATGGATGGAAGGCACCTTCTAATTAGGCTTTCAAGTGAGGAAGATTATGCTAGAATTATGGGTATGCAAGTCATGCACATTCCAAACTCACCAATGAAGCTAATTAAATGGTATCCAGGTTTTGATCCAGCAAATGAACCTCCACTAAAACCTTTTTGGTTTACATTCCCAAACCTACCAATTCAATTATACCATACCCATGACATATTTCAAATCAGCAGGGCATTGGAACACCCCTTAGAGTTGATCCCCCCACTCACGATATGGGTAGCCTAGCAGCTGCTAAAGTACTGGTTAAAAGAGATCTTTCACTCCCAGATTTAGATAAAATTTGGATTACCACTTCTGATGATGGAGAGGGCTTCTGGCAAGAGGTGGTATTAGAAAATAAGCCTGTCTACTGCCAACATTGCAAGATGTTTGGCCATCATAAGGAGAAATGCTATAGGTTGAACCACCTACAAAAAAACCAGCTAAAGGAAAAGCAGTGGCAGAACAAGTATCAGAAAACATTCAACCTGAAACAGCAACACCCCAGGTGAGCACTACTGAGATTGAGTTCTTGGTAGAGGCTCCTACTAATGTTGGGCACCCCCAATGTGCATCCACTGACTTGGAACGTCAAGAACCTTTATTGGCTGGTGAGGTCCAACCATCTGTTGAAAGCCCACCTCTACCACAGCTAGAAGAAGAGCAAGATAAAATGGAATCAGCCTGGAAACTTCAGAAGTCAAGGAAAAAAAAGAAGAATTCCACTGAGCTGCAAAAATTAGTCTCTCAAGCCTATTAGCTACCTGAGAAAAATAGTACACTTGGTTCTCCTCAAGGCTCCTCCAGGGGAAGGACCAGGTCCAGATCTAGATCCATTTCTACCCACTCCTCACACCATACCAAACCTCCTGATGATCAACTGTCTTTGTTGGAACAGTAGAGGGGTGGCACACCCCCTTTTTTATAAAAGAATCTTACATCTCTACAGGAAGCACCAACTTTGGTGCATGGTTCTTTTGGAACCTATGGTGTATAAATATCAAGCTAAATTCCTTACCAAATTATCTGGTTGCACCTTTTTGCTAATTCCACTAATAAAATTTGGTTAATATGCAGAAAATAATTACATTGGATAGTTCTAGTTGAAAACCCCCAACTGGTTCATTTCTACTTTAATTTAGAGGGAAACAAATTTGCTGCTTCTTTTGTTTATGTTGGTTGCACCAAATATGATAGGAGAAAACTTTGGAATGAGATAATAGAGATCAGCAAGAAGGAGACCCTCAGCTGGATTGTGGGCGGTGATTTCAACAGTATTACATCTGCAAAAGAGAAGCTTGGAGGAAGATTACCAAACCAGACCAAGATTACTGAATTTAATGACAGTAATAAAAGTGAAACTCTTTTTGACCTGGGATTTCTGGGAAACCAATTCACCTGGAGGAGAGGAGCCATTTGGGAGAGACTTGATAGATTTTTGGCCAATGACACCTGGCACCAAAACTTTTTGTACACATCCATCACCCATATAAATTTTGCTGGATCAGATCATAAACCTCTTCTTCTCACTATCTCCACCCCCTCTACCCACACTACCCCTCCTCCTTTTAGATACCTAAATTTCTGGTCCTCTCACCCCAATTCCAACCCTATTATTATTAAAAACTAGTTTGGGTTCTCTAATTCTAATCCTTTTATCAAACTCCAAAATCTCCAATTAAAACTGGCCAGGGCTTTGAGAAAGTGGAGCTGGGATTCTATTGGTGATGTGTTCCAGGAGGTAATCAAGGAAGAACTGGAAGTTAACAATCTGGAAGCTGCATCTCAAGCTGATGAGAATATGTATAATAATTTTGTGACTGCCCAAGAGAATTTACTTACTCTACTTGATTGGCAGGACCAGATCCTTAGACAGAAAGCTTCCATCTCTAAGTTTAAGGAGGGAGATAGGAACACGAAGCACTGCCATGCTTTTATAAATTACGGAAGGAAGTGTATTGCCATTATATCCATTATGACTGACCATTGGATTATGCTCAGGGAAGGAACTAATATTGCCAACAATGCAGTCTCTTTTTATCAAAATCTTCTTACCTTCACACAATGCTCCAGCCCTCCTATTGACAGCAGTTTGTTTCATGATGATTACCACTACACCAACTCTCTAAATCTGACCGATCTCCCCTCACATGAAGAAATTTGGGTGGTTTTACAATCCATTGACAGCTCCAAAGCTTCTGGTCCTGATGCTTTTAATGTTGATTTTTACAAGAAAACATGGGCCATCTGTATGAATGACGTTACTGCTGCAATCCAAGGTTTCTTTCAAGGCATTGATCTCACACAATACTTCCATTCCTCTACTATTGTGCGTGTTCCAAAAATCTCTTCACCTAAAAATTGGAACCACTACAGACCTATCAGCCTCACCACTTTCATCAGCAAAATCATTAGAAAAGTAATTGTAGGGAGATTGTAACCTCATCTTAACAACATCATCAGTCCTCACCTGTTAGCATTTACTAAAGGAAGATCCATATCTGATAATTTACTCCTTGCTCAAGAATTACCCCTTGATTTGGACTGACCTTGCAGGGGTGGCAATCTGATCGACACACTTGATATTAAAAGAGCCTATGACACTATGGATTGGAATTTCATCCTCCAGGTGTTAAATTCTAGAGGCTTTTCTACTGAGTTCTGCTAGCTGATTAAGAGATGGTTGAAGCTTAACCACCACTCTATCCTTGTAAATGGACAGAATTGGGGTGGTTTCTAAGCCACTAGAGGGCTTAAACAGGTATATCCTCTCTCCCCTTCTATTTTCATTATTGTGATGGACTATCTTTCCAGGCTCCTGAAAGCTCAGGTCATGCCCTTCCACTATGCCAGATATCATCATAGGTCCAATGTGGTTATTTCTCACCTTTTATATGCAGATGATATTATGTTGTTTTCCAGGGCCTCTAAGATTGTTGTTAAAAGAGTTTTCAACTGTCTTAAACACTTCCAACAGGTTTCTAGACTTCAATTCAACCATGCTGAATGTGAATTGATCCTTCTCAAGCAAATAACAACTAATATCTCTCATTGGATTACTCAATATACAGGATTTACTAATGTCAATCTTCCTTTGAAATATTTGGGGGTGCTGCTAATTAAAGGTAGATCCAAACAACTTCACTTTGAGGACATAATTGGTAAAGTTAATGCCCAGTTATCCAGCTGGTCCAACTCCTTCTTATCAACTGGGGGAAGAATCACCCTCCTGCATAACATCCTTACCACCTTCCTTAACTATGTTCTTCAGATGACCTGCTTGAAGAAGAGCTCTAGGATCCAAATTGAAAGAATCTTCAACAGATTTTTGTGGGCTGGGCAAAGAAAACAGATCCATTGCGCCAGCTGGCAGAAACTTGCCATACCTGTTGGGTCAAGAGGATTGGGCTTCAAAGGGTTATAACATATTTAGAAAGTTAATTTCTGCAAATTATGGATACAATTAAGACAGCAGAATTCCCTTTGGGCTCTCTTTATGAAAGGCAAACATTATAAGGACAACCACCCCACATTGGCACAAATCAAACCTGGAATCTCTAGGATTTGGAAAAAAATGCTTCTTAATAGAGATTTAGCTTACTCTTTATACTGCTCGGAGATGAGAAATGGGAATGTGTTGTTTTGGCATGAGAACTGGTGCCCCCCTGAGATGAAGAATGCCCTCCCTAACAGAAATAAACAGCAGTTCCCTGTGGCCAACTGTTGGGACAACATGCACTAGTCTACTACTAAAATCTAGGAGCTTCTAATTGATTCTTCTGCTTACCAGGTCTCCACTATCCCTTTTGACAGAACCCAACCTGACAAACTTACTTGGCATAATGGGAAGTTACAAAGCCTTACCAAGCACATCTACCTATAAATTTACTTCTGGCCTTCCTTATGTTGGGGTAAGACAATTTGGAACAAGTATCTCACACCCTCCATATCTTTCTTCATTTGGAGGATTTTTCACAAATTCCTTCCCACTGATGACATTCTCAAACTAAAGGGGATCAGAGGGCCATCTAAGTGCTACCTTTATGGAACTCATGCTCAAACTTTACAACACTTATTTTTTACCTGTAATTTCTCCCAGGAGGTTTGGAAGGGGGTTATAAACCTACTCAACATCAACACACTTCTCCTTGATTGGCGTGATTTACAAATTTGCTGGCTACCCTAGCAAAAAGCTAAGGTTGGTAAAATTCCATTTATCATAACATGGTTTATTTGGATGCACAGAAACATTATGAAGTTTGAAGACAAAACTAGTAAAGTTCTCACTATGGTGGGGCACTGCCAGTCTTTCATAACTAAGCTCATCCACATGAAGAAGTTACCTAACATTCTCAATCTTCCTCTACATGACCACCCCAAGCAGTCCAGAATTATTCTCATTTACTTGAAAGCTCCTATCCACCCTTTTATCAAAGTTAACACTGATGGGGCCTTCTCTGATTTTGGTGCTAGCATTGGCGGTGTTTTTCAGGGACCATATTGGGAAGTGTGTTTGCTTTTTTCAGACCCCTACTGTTGCTGTTGATGCTCTGGAAACTGAATTAGCAGCTGTCTTCTGGGCTCTCCATCTGGCCAACTCCTTCCAGTGGTCTAATTTATCTGTGGAATGTGACTCAGCCATCCTCTTACAGTATATGTAGAATACCCTCCCCCCACCTTGGCACCACTCCATCTGGATTAAGAGAATCAAGGCAATCTCCCGACGAGATAAACACTCAGTTTAATTTCATTTTCAGAGAAGGCAATAGGCCTGCTAATTGGCTTGCTAGAAGTGCCCTATCCACTCAGAAAGTGCAGGTCTCCTCCTACCCCCCCAGCTATCATTTTTCGTTGAAGCAGATCAGGTGAAAGCTCCTCATTTCAGATTAGTGGACAACTAATGCTTATTTTCCTACCTTCCATCTAAAACTTTTTCATTTCTGCTGTTGCCATCTCCATCATCTTTGGCATGGTAGAATTGTGGGAGTTGGATGCTACTGATGAAATTAAATATCTGACCACACCTCACATCTACTATGGGATTGGCTCATTTAAGTCCTGGATTAATTTGCTGGTCATTTTTTGTTTAGAGTTCTTGTTTTTTTTTTGTTGGGGTATACTTGGGATTAAAATTTTGGTCAGTTTATTTTTCCCTTTCGGTGTGAAGTTGTAATTTGAGGGTTTGTATTTTTGGGTAGCCTTGTAAATTCACAACTTTATTGAACATGTAGGGAGCCTTTTGTAGCTCCTTCCCTCGAATATATATATATATATATATATATATATATATATATATATATATATATATATATATATATATATATATATATATATATATATATGTATATATATATATATATATATATATATATAGATACACACTTAAAAAAACCATGGTGGTTGCTCGATGTGAGAGAGTGTCCGCTAGGGTTCTGTCGGGAGTCGATGGCGGTCGTGACCACGGCCGGAGCTGGTAGGTTCCCTTTCCTTTTGGATTTCCTATTCCTGCAGCCTGTTTTGTGTTGGGCTTGGTGTCTCCATTGTTTCCCTTTGTTCTTGGCCTTCCCGGGTTTCTAGATTTTAAATTTCAGAGGTGTTATTGTTCCATTGATCTTGTGTTTGTTGCTTGGTGACTTTCTGGGGGCTCTGTTCTTCCCCTAGAATTTTCTTGTACCTTGTGCTTTTTGGTCTTGCCTGGGTGGTTTTTGCTTTTGGGCTGTCTATCCCTTTTTCCTTCTGGTCTGTTTTTGGGATCAGTTATTTCCTGGGGTGTGGTATTGGGGGCTGTTACTGATGGCCAACCCCTCTACCAGACTTTTCCCTATTGACAGCTCCACCAATTCTATGTGGGCTAAAGCCACCTATGCTGGAGTTGTGGGGAAAGGGCAAGTTCCTCATAAGTCCTTTGAGCATTTGGTTTTTCCCCAAGAGATGCATGATACTGCTGCAGGCAAAGGTAACAGTCCTTACATCAGGCCTTTGGGTTCCAAGGATGGCCTGCCTGTTGTTTTGTTCTCTAAACAGGATATGAACTGCCTAAATGAGGTACGTTAAATTTTGTTCGATTGGAAAATTCCAAATGGGGCACCCCAAAATGGAATATGTGAGGAAATACTTTGATGAACTAAATCTTGTCGTGTACTGAAGCCTGGGCCTTTTAGATGGGAGACATCTGCTGATAAGACTTTCCAATGAGGAGGACTATGCTAGAATTTTTTTGAAACAATCTATACTGATTGCTGGCACTTATATGAATGTTTTGAAATGGACACCAAATTTTGATCCTTCTAAAGTGCCACCAATCATCCCAATGTGGTTCAAATTTCCAGATCTACCTATTCAACTATATAATAAAAATGCCATGTTTAATATAAGCCAAGCATTGGGAACTCCACTAAAAATTGACACTCACACTTTTGATATGGCAAGACCAGCTGCAGCTAGAGTACTAGTAGAAAGAGACATAACATTACCTGATATTCAGAAGATTTGGATTAGAACAGATGAAGATGTTCCAGAAGAGGGATTTTGGCAGGAAGTTGAAGTGGAGTTCAAACCACACTATTGCAAACACTGTAGAATGTTTGGCCATTTGTTGGATCAGTGTTACAGACTACACCGCCCTTCCAGGAAGAAAGCTGGGCCTGGTAAGAGGGCAGATACTCTACCTGCCATCTCTACTTCCCCTCCTGAAGTTCCTATGGAAGACACCAATCTGGAGCAAACCCCCAGGGATGCCAACCCACTGGAAGGCCATGAGGTTGACAGGCTAGAGGGGCATGGTACGGGAAAAGTTCTGACAGAAATCATGAATGAACAAGAAACTGAACCAATTGATGTTTCCAGCCCTGCGGGTCTCATAACATCAATTCCGGCTCTCGAGAACACGAGTGGAAATTGCTACGAGACCAAATCGAGGAGGCAGCCGATGATTTGCATAATGCTTGGCAGATACAGAAAAATAGCAAGAGAAGAAAAAGCAAAACTGAACTGCAGGGATTACTTGGACTTCAATCTCCAGGAGACCCCCCCAGATAGCCCTCAAGCCCCTCACCCAAGAACTAGGGGGAAAGGAAAAAATATCTCTCAATGATCAACTTCATGTGTTGGAATATTAGAGGGGTTGCTCACCCTTCCTCTCTAAACAGAATAAAATAGTTTGTTAAATCACACAAACTATGGTGTTTTGTACTTCTGGAACCTATGGTTCATAAAAAAAAAGTAAAATTGTTAAGTCCTTTCCAAATTTTACCTGTTTTTCTAATCTCAGCAACAAGATCTGGGTCATTTCAAGGAAGGAATTACAATGGTCTATCATTATAGACAACTCCCAATTTATACACCTTCAATTTGCCATTGGGGAACAGTTGGGTTTTGCTACCTTTCTTTATGCCGGTTGCTCTCCACCTAACAACGATTGTTGTGGTCGATTTGCTCTCCATTGCTTAATAGCATGAGATCTTTTCGGATGGTTGGGGGAGACTTTAATTTCCTCTCTTCCTCAGGCGAGAAGAAAGGTGGTACTCCCCCACTTACCTCTTCTATGAAAAGATTTAATCTTTTCATAAATAATGCTAAGCTCTTTGACTTGGGCTTTACTGGCCCCCCTTTCACATGGAGAAGAGGGAATACTTAGGAAAGAATGGATAGAGTCTTGGTAAATTCCTCTTGGCTCCAGATTTTCCCCTTCACTTTTGTCACTCATTTGTCTATGGTTTGCTCTGATCACAGACCTTTACTCATCTCCATACAAAATTCTGGTGGGAAGGCTGGCAGAAACTTTAGATTCCAAAATATGTGGACTCTACACCCTGAATTTTTGTCTTAAGTGGGAAAGATCTGGAAACCTACTCAGGGCAGCTCACCTTGGGGAAACCTTTGGTCTCTTCATAAAGTAACTGCTCAACATCTCAGCAGCTGGAACTGGACAACTTTTGGGAATCTCCAGGATAATATTCAAAAGGCAGAATTAGAGTTTGCACATACTGAAGTTGCTTTCTTACATAGGGATAAGAATGAAGCAGAATTATTCGGAGCGAGTGAACAATGTGCTCACACGAATCAATTATCGAGCGAGAATTTTATAAGCGAAATCTGCATGCGCAAGTTTATTGATGGTGACAGAAATACCAAGTACTTATCATGCTTATATCAACTTCAAAAGGAAATGTAATATGATCCTTACCATTACTAATGAAGCTGGAATCAAAATCAACGATGCTTGTTGACATTGCTAGAGATGCTAAGAGACACTTTAGCAAACTTTTTACACAGGTTCCCTCTAGCTCCACTTCTATTCAACTTTTTCTATTTCAGGATAACTATAATTATGTGCAGGAACTGCATTTAACTGATATTTGAGAGGAAATTGAAATTAAGAGTGCTCTTGATACCATTAAAGACTCTAAAGCTGCAGCCACGATGGCTTCACATCCTCCTTTTACAAAGCTAGCTGGTCTATTACTGGTCGGGATGTTGTTCAAGCTGTGCAAGCATTCTTTCAAGGCATGGACCCTCCTAAATATTTTTCTGCTTCCACCATTGTGCTCATTCCCAAAAATAAAATCAGACAAAATTGGGGTGACTATAGACCTATCAGCTTAACTTCTGTGATGTCCAAGGTGTTAAGTAAAATTCTTGTATCAAGAATTCAACCTTATCTGATCCATATTATAAGTGAGAGCCAGGCTACCTTTGTTAAAGGAAGAAATATTTCAGACAATATCCTTTTGGCTCAGGAAATGCTTTTGGACTTAGATAAAAGGTGCAGAGGCCACAATATCATTTTTAAACTTGATATAAAAAAAGCATATGATACTATTAGCTGGAAGTTTATATTAAATGTGTTATCTGCCAGAGAATTTTAACCCAGCTTTGTTCATCTCATCGGCGAGTGGTTAAAGTGCAATGCTCATTACGTAGCTTGTGAATGGGAATAAACATGGCTTTTTCGGTTCTTCAAGAGGTATCAAACAAGGAGACCCTCTCTCCCCGACTATTTTCATTTTAGCATTTGACTATCTGTCCAGATGTTTAGACCATGTTTTTGCTGCTTCTCCCCACCTTGCCTACCACCACAAGTCCAACATTAGGGTAAGCCACCTATCCTATGCTGATGATATTATAATATTTTCTAAGGCATCTAAAGCTGCTATCAGGGTGGTTCAGAAGACTTTAAACCATTTTAGGGATGTTTCTGGGCTGGAACTCAATCTTAATAAGTGCCTTTTCTACCCAAGTAAAAATGTGAGTCTTAATCTAAGAAGATGGATCTCCGATTACACTTGGTTTTCACTCGACAACCCTCCCCATCAACTATCTTGGAGTTCATCTTATCGAAGACGGATCTAAACGAGACCCGAGTTTCGGGAGATCATTGAAAAGATCAAAAATCAAATTTCTAGTCTGGTCCAACTCTTTCCTCTCAAATGTTGGGAGGATAACCTTGCTTGAAAAGTATTCTTACTGCTCTCCTTCCTATGCTCTCCGGATGTTCTCGCATGAAGAAGAGCACAAATATGCGGATTAGCAAGCTTTTTAACAGATTCCTTTGGGTTGGACAGCACAAGCTGTTTCACTGGTTTCCCTGGCAGCAGCTATGCAAACCCACTCAGGCTGGGGGCCTTGTCTTTTTGATCAGCTGAGCTTCACCAATATGTGTAAACTGTGGATCAGGTTCAGAGCAAAAGATAATCTATGGGCCAAATTTCTCCATGGTAAATACTGCAGATTGGAACATCCAACTACAGTTAAGCCAAAGCTGGGTGACTCCAGGCTTTGGATTTCTATGCTGAAAGTAAAGGAAAAAGTTGAACATATGTTCATCTGGGAGTTAGGGGAGGGGCAAATCAATTTTTGGCTGGATCAGTGGGTCTGGAATGGAACAAAGCTTTCTGCTATCCCAACACCTGATCAGTCCAACACTTATGTGAAAGATTTCTGGACTGATAATAGCTGGAATTGCAGGCTCCTGAATAATTTGTTAACTCCTGAGCAGGTGCAGCAGGTCACTCTAACTAAGGTTATACCTGATCAACAGGACAAACTGCTTACAAAGAATAAAAGGTCCCAAAAGCTCTCTTCCTACATTTATCATAAATTTTACACCTGGGATCACTTTCAGTGGGGTGCTGAATTTTGGGGTAAATTTCTTACTCCTTCCATCTCATTTTTCTGTTGGAGACTGAGGCATCTTACCATACCCACTGATGACATTCTCAAACTCAAGGGTTTAAAAGGACCTTCCTGGTGCCATTTGTGCTCTCAAGATGAGGAATATGTTAACCATCTTTTCTTCAAATGTCCCTTCTCTCAAGAGGTTTGGAAACATCTCATTAGTAGGCTTACACTTAACACTCTCAATTTGAGTTGGGATATTTTGGACACCTGCTGGGTGGATTGGCATAAGGAAAAACTTTTGGAGATACCTTGTTTGGTGGCTTGGTTCCTCTGGATGTGTAGGAATAAAGCTAAATTTGATGGAAGGGCTTCCTCCCCTCTTCAGGTAGCTGTCCAATGTCTCAATTACATTTTGAAGCTTATTAAGTTTCATCATTTCAAAGATATTTGTAGGGTGGGGCTAAAGGCTGCCAAGAAGATTGCTGTTGTTGGTTGGAACCCCCCCCCCTCCCCTGTGGGTCAAAGTTAATACTGATGGCAGTTGTATTAAATTTGATGCTGGCATTAGTGGGATCTATAGAGTCTACCATGGACATTGCTTGTTGTATTTCCATTCACCCACATATGCCGTTGATGCCTTGGAAGCTGAGATGATTGCCATCTTTTGGGCCATTAAGACTGCTAAGTTATGTAAAATTACCAGGCTGCTGGTGGAATCTGATTCTAGTTGTTGCATCAACTATCTTATTAAGTCTGAACCTGCTCCTTGGAATATCAAGAGATGGATGAATAGTATGCTAAGCCATATGGACAACATGGTGGTTAAGTTTGCCTTCATTCCCAGGGAAGGTAATACTCCTGCTCATTGGTTAGCCACACAGGGCTGCTGTAATGAAGTTATAAAGGTTGATGACATCATTTCTCCCCCTCTCAAGCTTTTGATTCATGGAGATAATTTGGGCCTTCCTTTTTTTAGATGCTAATTTTCCTTCCCTTCTTGGTTTACACAGAGTCAGACATGCTTTTTGTTGGTATACTTTTAACAAGGGTGTCGTTCCTTTTTTTTTGTTAGTTATTTATGTGGTAGCTTTTATTTTGGATGAGGGGATCTTCTAGTCTTAGGGATCCTTCATCACATGTTTTATTAGTCTCTGTACTCATATTTAGTCTTAACATGTAGGGAGCCCTTGGTTGCTCCTTTTAATTAAAAAAAAAAAAAAAACATAGATACACACTTTTTTTTCAATGGAATCGGTATTTGGCAGAGGCTCAAATACCGATTTTTCATGCGCTAATGCCACATGATGAGAGTCTGGGCCACATGCCAAAAATTCCAGAGGCCCAAAGCCACGTTGGGATCAAACTCGTGATCTGAGGGGACCTACAGTGAGCCCGCCACCAACATGCAAAGACTTGCGGCACATATATACATTTAATGAAGGCAGATATATACGCAGATATATACAAGAAAGTTAGATAGGATTCTGAATATAAATTTATGCCATGATATGTTTTAAAAACATATATCTTCATGCAAACAGTTTAATAGCCCCTATTGACATACATATTTTATATCTTATATTCTTTTTTTATTGCTTTGTAGTTCAAAATAAATTAGTACATAATGATAATGATAAGATAAAAAAAATAACGCATTATCCAGGGTTGAATATTCTTGTATCAGAGTTCCATCAAACAGAAGGGTTGCCGAAACTAATCTTTGACCACCAAGGATGCAAAAAGTTCGTTCTGAGCCACAATACAAATTACTTAAAAAATGAAAAAGTGAAACCTAAACAAAGTTAAAAAAAGAGAAGAAGAAACACCCGGCCAGAGTCAAATGAAGGCAGCTGCATTGAGATGTTTGAAAGAACAATACGTTCCTTCGCCGGTTTCGTTTTGTTTTTGTTTTAGGAAAAAGTTAGTACAAAGCAATTTTTTCTTGTTCAATTTACGGATTCAACAAAAGCGTTGGGTTGCCTACCTCGAAATGCCATGCAATTGTCCATTTGTGTAAGGCCGGCAATGCATCCGTTCCTAAACTCCAAATTTTCTTTCAAAAGGATAGCTGTGCAGGAGCATGCTTCTTTCCCCCCAACATGTCCAGCAAATAAGACAACAATGTCCACGGAAGGCTATGATTATAAAATATTTTGAACAGAATGTTTGTCAGATTTATTGTGCTAAAGTTCTATTTAAAAGGAAAAGAACTAGCCTCTGCCAACACCATCTGTTCCAACAATTCTCTTAATTTGTTCGACCACAACCATGGCAGCAATGGTAGCGAGCTGGCCAACAGGTTCTCACTTCCCTCCTGGGTTCCGTTTCCATCCCACAGACCAGGAGCTCATCACCCATTACTTGAAGAAGAAGGTCTCTTCTTCCTTGCCTCCGGCATGGGCCATCATGGCCGACGCTGATCTTTACAAGTTCAATCCATGGGAGCTTCCAGGTGAGTAATAATTCTCCTCAGCACTCGTCTCCTTCGCAGTTAGCATTATCATAACATGTGCTGCGTTGTTTCAGAGAAAGCATATTTTGGAGAGAAAGAGTGGTTCTTCTTCAGCCCAAGAGATCGCAAGTACCCGAATGGCAACAGGCCCAATCGGGCTGCTGGGTCAGGTTACTGGAAAGCAACTGGCACTGACAAGCCCATCTTGGCACCTGATGGCATCCAGTGCATCGGTGTCAAGAAAGCTTTGATCTTCTACCAGGGACGCCCGCCGAAGGGTACCAAGACTGAGTGGGTCATGCACGAGTACCGCCTTCTGGACTCCACCTTGCCCTGTCATACTAAGAGGAGAAAAGACTCGATGAGAGTATGAATTCATGCCTTCTACATTCAATCAAAATTTCAAAAACCCAAAATAAATAGCAAAAAAAAAAAAAAAGAATGATAATTTGCTTCGCAATCTGAAATCCTAATTCCTGAAACTACTAGTTTCCAAAATCTAAATTTTATGCTTCTTTCTTTCAGCTGGATGACTGGGTTCTGTGCCGAATTAAACACAATGGCGCCCTGCAAGCTGAGAACGGAGAAGTGCATGTATCCTTAGAAGCACAACAGTCTGCCATTTTGGGTAATCGACAAGACAATCAGCAACATTTGAGAATTGAAAAGAGCAGCATCTTTGAGTGGAGCGACACGCAACTTCTTGGCTACCTTCTTGGGTCAGCTGAAAATGGAGAAATCAGCAATGGGGCTGATTCTGAATCCAGGTCTGATAGCAGATGTTCTGAGCTTGGTGAGTACTTTGAGGTGCAGCAGCAGTCATTGCAGTTGCAGGCCAATGCCCACAGCACGATGAAGAGGTCATGCTTTAGCTCAGTCGTCGATGAGCTGACGCAGCAGCCACCCAGCAAGAGATTACAACGTTCAAATAATGAGCAATATTTTTTGCAAGAAGAGGTCTTTTCTTTTGATCAGGGATTAATGGACTTTTTAAGGTCATGATTAGCACTGCTCGTTGCATTTGTGAACAACCATTTGTAATTTTTTCTTTTATAAATTTTTCCTGCCATCAATTTTGTTAATTCATATTTGATTATCCGGGCAAGTGTCTGTTTCCGAATTGGAACTATAAATAAAATTTGTTTTTATTTATTATTTTGTTGCGGAGTTCAAAGTTTTTCATTGACACCGTTTGTCATACTCTGCCCTCATTAAGATTCGCTCATTCATGTAAGTTGGTCTATTTTGCATTAAACAAACAAAAACAGTATTTATTCATGAACGAGAACTCTCAATGTTTAATCTAAAATTGTCATGTAATATATGCCTGAAGTCGGAAATTGATAGTGAAAAATAAAGTGAGAAAAAAGGAGAGTGACATGGTGATTGCCCCCAGCAGGTAAAGTGGAGGTGTTCTTTGGAGGTGTCCTTTGGGCCCTCGGACCTATGTTACATATTAAAAGTATATGTTAGAAGAGCTGGGGAGAGCATGAATCCCTTTTTTACAATAAAGGCCCCCTATTTATAGAATATAACCAATGTAAAAGTATAGAATTTCCCCTGAGTGTTGTTTTCATTGGCACCTCTTCATGCAACTGGCACCCTTTCATTTAGAGGTGACATATTCACATATCTGGGCCTATTTAACAAGGAGGTCAGCAAACGGCCGAGGTGGTTGATCGAAGGATTGAGGTGGTTGCTCCGTAGAGGTTGCTAGATGGATCGAAGTGCTCCCACGTTGGACCTAGATGGTCACTCGATCGACCAAGGAGGTCGCTCAACGGTCTTATGTGGTCACTCAATGAACCGAGATTGTCGGCCATATGAGGTGGCCAGTCGGTCTTAGGTAGTGATCGACTGAAAATTTGATAGCTTTTTACTATTCATTTCATACTGTTTTTGATGATATTGCACTTTAAAGAAAGGTATTTTGCATGATTTCATGCATGTACAGTGTTTTTAGGCCTTTGGAGCAAAAGAAAGCGTAAATGAGCAAATTTGGAGCAAAAAGGGACAAAAATGCATTTTATTGAACTAGCGACGAACGACGCTATCACTAGCGCTGGACCGCGCTAATTTACAGAGAGTTGTAACCATTTTGGCGGAATAATGCACCAAACGACGCCCTATCCAGTGCCGACCGTGCCCTTTCCGATTTTAAACTAGATTCAATGTATTTGGCCGGATTTTGAAGGGTTGCTTTAGGAAACTATTGAGAATTCAGTTTTTGGCCAAATTTAAATACTTTTAGAGCCAAATTTCAGAAAAGGGAAGATGTGAAGAGAACATAAGAGTTTAAAGTTTAGGAAGAGTTTCTTTCCATCGTGTTTAGGAAATTAGATTTTGTGTTTTCTCTTCTAAGGAGTGTGAGAGGAGAGGGAAAGTGAGAGATTTCTTATTCCTTACTTATGTAAAGAGTGAATTGTGTGTTGTTGCGAAGAAAGAAGAAGAGTCAAAGGAATTCTTTGAGATTCATCTGGGAAAGAGTTTGAGATAAGTTGTCTTTACTTTACTCTATTTTTATGACGTTGTTTCTATATATAAAATCCATGTTTTGTCATCTTTTCCTCATGAGTCTTGAGTAGATTTCTTCGTCTTTCTCCTTTTCATGTTATGTGTTGATGTTGTGATATGGAAATGATGTGTCGATTCATTATGAAAAATTTGTGATGACCTTTCACTTCGAACTTCATTCACGTTTTGATCTGGCCAATTGAAATGTTAAAACTTGTTGGGAAACATATTTTTCGAAAGGATTATGAGTTCCCAATAAAAGCTAAGGTTACATTTAATGTCCATGAATGAGAGATGTATTTCATGGGGATTGAGTGCAAACAAAAAAGCAAATATACTTTGATGGGCGTAAAATTGGCGATTTCAGAGTGACAGGCTGAAATCCTCAATTTGGTCCTAATGTTTGGAAACCGAAGCGAGAGTTAGGCTTCAGGTGAAGGGAAGTGGGAACTTTAGAGTGAGAGAGCTAGTATCCTCCTAGCCTAACTACGGATTTGGGGACTAAACCAAGGATTAATCAATATTCTTTACACGTTGAAATATGGGTAAAGAATAAGAATGCTCCTATTTGGCACAATACATTTGCATCACTGATCTATGTCACAATAATCATCACATTATGATTAGAAAGGAGGAAGACACTTTCTTGCAACTGAACTTAGTTATAAATTTAGTCTTCTATTAGTTTAAAGTAATTTGGTAGAAATAGTAACTACAACTGTTTATCTTTATTTTAAAAATTAAACTTGTAATTGTGATCTGATTAGATAAGGGATTTTTATGCTACGTCATAAAATTAAAACCTCCCTGTGGGATCGATATCCAGGACTCCACTAGAGCCCTGTATCACTTGAGCGATATGTATGCTTGAGTGTAAATATGTGACTCATTATAAAACAAAATCATTATATATATATATATATATATAAGAAGAGCAAAACCATTCTGGGGATATATATATATATATAAGATGGGGATGAGAGAGAAGCTCCGGATTTGTAGGAGGGATTCTTGAAGTTTGCTACGATTTCTTCGAGTTTCTTCGGGTTTTGGATTGTTCTTCTTTTGGTGTTCTCGATTAGGATTCAAAAGGGTCCGGATTTTCTTCCCGGGCTTGTTTTGGGTCCGGTTTTCTTCTTCCCGGGCTTTTGTTTTTCAAATCCTGGATTTGGTTTTTCGGTTTCATCATTTCCCTGAGTTCTTGAATTCTTGATTCCTGGTTTTCTGTCTTTGTTGTGGAGGGTCTCCTGATTTCTTGATGGTTGAATTGATTAATGGCAAGGCTACTTTTCTTGAAATTGTTGGTAAAGGAATTTCGACCAGTAAGATAAACTCACTTTTCCTCGATGTTACCATGACACGAGTTGCTTGGGAAAGGAGATTGTCAATTCATCAAACAAGTGGGTAAAAGGGAGGGAAACCAGCCCTTATTTTCTCTGATGCTTGAATTGATATCTTTGGTGGATGTTCATAAATTCACACTAATTGGTAAGTTTCAATATGGTCATCCAAAAATGGAAAATATTAGAAGGATCTTTGATGAGATTTGAAATTGATAGGGACTTGGAAAGTTGGTTTATTTGATGGTAGGCATATTATGATTCATCTTTCTAAAGAAGAAGATTATGCTAATCTTTTTTCTAGAAAATTTATCTTGATGGAAGGTAGATATATGAAAATCTTGAAATGGTCCCCTAACTTTGATCCAAATCAAGAAGCCCTTATTATTCCTATTTGGTATAGGCTTCCCGATTTAAAACTTCATTTTTTCAATCATCAAGTGATTTATGCTATTGGGATCTGCTATAGGGAGACCATTAAAATTGGATATGTCCACTTTTAATCTTTCTAGGCCTTCCTTAGCCGAAATCTTGTAGAAAGAGACATTATCTACTCGATATTGATGAAATTTGGCTTGGCTCTCCTCATAATGGGTATTGACAACCTATAGTTGTGGAACAAAAGCCTACATATTGCTACCATTGTAGAATGTTTGGTCATTCTAAAGAAAGCTGTTTTAGATTGAAACCAGAACTTAAACCTGTTAATATTAAAAATATTAATTCTTCCGCTTTGGTTAAGGATGGATCTTTACACGAAGGATCTTTAACGAGTTGGAATACGGATTCCAAAAACTACTCGGTAATATAAGTTCTCGGACTATTGATATCGTTAATGCCATCTGTTTCGGTCATCAAACTTCGATACCTGTTATGGAAGTTGCTTTGTTGGTTCTCTAGATCCTTTTATTATTCAGAATTCGAGTCTACCATATTGATAGAAAGTTCTATTATGAATTCCAATATTTACGAGAATCCATCGGATTTACTTCTGTCGTTCAATCGAGTTGCCGATTGCTCGTTCCTATTTTGCTGTTCGCTATTTCTTCTGCTGATCGACAATGGCTTCGGTAGAGATGTTATTTCGATATTGATTTAGTAAATAAGGGTTCCACCTCTCATTCGATATTAATTTGATTACGATGCTCGGGGATTGGAATCAAATTTAGCTTGATGAAAATTATGTTGAAGATGATAGAAATAATTACTTATCTAAAGAAGTGATACCTCCGGCAATGCTATATCCGAGTTTTTAATATTAAACCATAAGAGATTCCCGATATTCCTGCTAATATGGCTATTGTCAATAATGAACTAAATGAGGATTGGGTAGTGAAAAGAAGCGAAGAAAAAAATCGTTGATCATATTTCTGCTGAAAATATTATTCCTTCCGATCCTACTTGCATCTTCCTTCTCTAGATTGACTAGGGGAGGAAGATCTACCCATCATGCTTAATTTTCTCTGTTGGAATATTAGGGGAGTGGCAAACCTTGGCTCCCTTAATAGATTGCTGAGAATAAACGGGGTTAATAAGTGTTGGATGGTGGTTCTTCTTGAGCCGATGGTTAAATCTAATTATGACAGATTTACTAAAAAGTTCCCAGGTTACAACTTTATTTACAATTCCTCCAATAAAATTTGGGTTTTTTATAGGAAAGAATTAAAGATTGATATTCTGGTAGATCATTCTCAGTTTCTGCATGTTCATTTTGAGATTGACTCTTTTAAAGGTTATGCTTCTTTTGTCTATGCTGCTTCAAATAAAGTGAATAGAGAGGATCTCTGGTCCCATCTGATTATGATTGGTCAAACTATCAAAGAGGGTTGGATGGTTGGAGGTGATTTCAATTGTATAGCTCATCCTAGTGAGAAGAAGGGAGGCGAAATCCTAATGCTGAATGACTTGCTATTTTTTTCGATTCTATTAAAAATGCTTGGGTACGTTTGACATTGGTTTTGAAGGTTCTTCTTTTACTTGGAGGAGGGGTAATATTTATGAAAGATTAGATAGAGTTCTTGTTAATAAACCATGGTTTGATTTATTTCCTATCTCTAAAGTTCAGCACCTTGTTAGGTCGGGGTCCGATCATTCTCCTCTCCTTATTAAGCTTGTTGTTGCAAATATTGTCCATAAAACCTGCTTCAGATATTTGAATGTATGGTCTTCTCATCCTAATTGCAGGCAGATTATTGAGTCTAACTGGAATATTCCTATGGATTTCTTAAATGCTAATCCTCTAATTCGGCTTTGGCGAGTGCTCGGAAAAAGCTTTCTAAGGCTTTAACTAAATGGAATTGGAGTGATTTTGGCAATATTAATTCCAATATAAAAGCTGCTTGAAGAATTAGTTTCCAAAGCCGAACAAGTCGTTGAAAATGGCTCCTGTTCGATCATGACTTATTCATTGCTAATGGAAAATTAAATATCGCCATTCTTCGGGAGGAACTGTTTCTCCAACAAAAAGCTTCGACCAACCATTTTCTTCATGGAGATAGAAATTCTAGATTTTTTCATGCTTGTAATTAAATATAGTAAGATCTATTAATTCTATCTTAAAGATTAATTCTTCTACTAAAGGATGGATTTATGACTCACAAGTCATTGTCGAAGATGCTTGTTCTCCATTTCCCGAACTTGTTTTTCGCTCACCCGATTACCTCTTCATCTATTTTCGTTCGGTTATTGCAAGGTAACATGTTTAAAGGTGATGCTACTCGGTTAACAAATCCTCCTACGTGAAAATGAAGTTTTTTCGTTATTAATTCTCCGGATAGCAACAAAACAGCATGGTCTGATGGATATTCTTCTGACTTCTATAAAAAGTTTTGGTGTATTATTAAGCATATGGTGATGGCTGCTATCATTACTTTCTTTCAGGGTTCTGATTTGCCTAAATATTTTGCTTCCTCTACTATCATCCTTATCCCTAAAGATAAATTTAAAAACAAACTGGAAGGATTTTAGGCCCATATGTATTACTTCCACCTTTTCTAAGATCATTAGTAAGGTTCTAGTGGATAGGCTGCAACCTTATCTATTAGATTTAATCTCCGAAAACCAATCCGCATTCATTAAAGGGAGATGTATTAGTGACAATATTCTTCTTGCTCGGGAGTTGCTTGCCGATATTGATAAGCCTTGTAGAGGTTCCAATATTATTCTTAAGCTAGATCTCTCCAAAGCTTTTGACTCAATCAATTGGTCTTTCATCATTGATGTACTAGTCTGCTAGAGGTTTCAACTCGATTTTTGCTCTTTAATCTCTAGATGGTCTGGAGAACAATTATTATAGTGTTCGATCAATGGATGTACTTATGGTTTCTTTCAAGCTGGCGGGGAATTAAACAAGGAGATCCATTATCTCCTTATATTTTCATCTTGGCTTTTGACTACTTCTCTAAATTATTAAATCAAGTTCGAGTTGGCTAATCCTTATGTCCAATATCGGCATAGATCTAACATTTTGGTTAGTCACACGGCTTATGCGAATGATGTAATTGTCTTTTGCAATGGGAGTAAACAATCTATTAAATGCATTATGAGATCTCTTTCCAGTTTTGAATCGCTTTCTGGAATGGAATTTAATAAAGCCAAATGTTCTTTTCTAGCTAGTTCTTTGATGAAGGCACATATAAAAAATTGGATATTGGATTATACTTGGTTTTAAAGAGGCCGTTTATCCTCTTGTTTATTTGGGCTTTCCTTTGTCCAAAGGAAGAAGAAGATTATGTCATTTTGATGATGTGATTACCAAAATTTGTTCTAAAATTCAATGCTGGTCTAATTCTTTTCTTTCTAATGGTGGTAGAATTACTCTTTTGAAGAGTATACTAACTTCTTTCCCATTGTATATTCTCCAAATGGTTAATATGAAGAGAATCTCTCAAAAACTGCTTTCGATTATTTTCAACAAATTCTTATGGGAAGGCCGAGCATAAACAAATGCATTGGACAACCGGGATAAATTATGTAAACCATTTGCCTGTGGTGGTCTTGGATTTAAAAGCTTCAAACATCTTAGTTTCTCATTCTTTTGTAAACAATGGATCCATTTCGGATCAAAGTCTTCACTTTGGTCTCTATTTCTTCATGGGAAATATTGTAGAACATCCCATCCCTCTCAGAGTTCGAAGCTAAATTAGGAGATTCCAAAAGCTCGGAAAAGACTTTTAAAAGTATGAGAATTTGCTTGAGCAGCTCTTTATTTGGGATATTGGTGATGGTCAAGTGGATTTTTGGCTTGATAATTGGTTATTTAATGATCACTCGTATAAGCAAGGTGTTACTTCTTCTAATCGAAAGTTTCGATTTCGGTCTAACTCCGATCGGGATGAAGATAAAGCTGAAAGTCGTCGTTAATATTGACTTGGTGAATAAAATTAAGTCTATACCTTTACAATCTAATGTTAAGGACGGATCGATTACCAAGAATCCATCTACTCAAAGTCTCTCCAAGTTCATTTACCTTTCTAGTAATAATTGGACTCGCTAATGATTGGGGCAAGAAAATATGGAATAAATACATAACTCCTTCTATGTCATTTTTCCGTTGGAAGCTTTTCGGGAAGTTTTTGCCAATCGATGATATTCGAAATTAAAGGGTATTCGGGTACCTTCTATGTGTCCTTTTTGTCTCTCTAGTGAAGAATCCATTTCTCATTTATTTATCGGTTGCAATGCTATACAGGAGGTATGGAAGACTCGTCCTTAATCAAAGGGGATTGTCTCATAGATATCGTTGTTGGACCAACCTTGTTGATTGCCGGCAAGATTGGAAGATGACAATTGAATTCTATATCCCCCTAATTATATTTTGGTTCACTTGGATGGTTAGAAATGAGATTATGCATAATAATATGGTTTTTTCAGCCAAAGTTATCATAAAAAACTGCTTGAATTTTCTTCTTAAGATGACAGCTTCCTTAAATTTAATGAATAAGCATTCAGTAATCAAATTACAATTGATTATTTGGAGAACTCCTAAATACCCTTGGGTTAAAATCAATACTGATGGAAGTTATATACATTCCACTGCCGTTAATAGTTCTAATGTCGGTATTGGGGCCTTATGCGAAACTACGAGGGTCTTGCTTATGGGTTATCTCTGCTCCAATTTCTGCCATTAATGCATTAGAATCGAAGCTATAGTCTGTTTTCCGGAGTCTAAAGATAGCTATTCTGAATCATAAAGGCCCAATTCATGTGGAGATGGATTCATTAGTTTTACTAAATATTCTTCTGCATAAATCAGCTACTCCTTGGTATCTTCAAATTTGGATCAATAAAATTTCATTATTGGTATCTAATCTACCTATAGTTTGGAGTCACATTCATAGAGAGGGAAATCAGCCGACTAATTGGCTTGCTTCTAGAGCGCGTTCTTCTAAGGACATTTTATGCTTTTCTTCTTTGGATCTTAATTCTTCTATTTTTAAGGAGTTTAGAATTTTATTGCATGGGGATCCGCTTTCCTTTCCTCATATCGGATGTACTAGATCTTCATGATTAATATATTTTTCTTTTTCTCGCTAATATATATATATATATATATATATATATATATATATATATATATATCGAGTTCATAAATTTTGGCAAATTTAAAAAGTCACACCAAGTTTTGACGCGATTGCCGTGGAGGCAATGTAGAAAAAGGCCACGGCAATGTAGAAAAAGGTAATTGCTAAAATTTAATTTTTAGTATTTGAATCTTATATTTTAATTGCAAGTCATAATTGTGTGTGTCTGTTTATTATTAGTGTGTTTATTGTGTTTGTATGTGTAGTATCAGATCTATAGGTTTAGTATCTTACAATGCTGAATTAGAGCGTACTATTAGAAAAATTCGAAAACAACAAAAATAATCTGCAAATCCTCACAAGATAGAGAACAATTTAAACAATCAAAATGAAATATACCAAGACCTTTAAGAGATTATACTAATTTAACATCAGATGAAATTCACTTAACTATCCAAAATCCCGATGTTGCTGCTAATTCATTTGAGCTTAAACCTGCTCTTATCCAAATGGTACAGAATAATCAATTTAGAGAAACACCTAATGAAGATTGTAACTTACATCTCTCTAGTTTGCTAGAACTGTGTGCTACTTTTAAATATGATGGAGTGTCAAATGCTGCTGTTAGGCTTAGACTTTTTCCTTTTTCACTGAGGAATAAGACTAAGGCGTGGTTAAATTCATTAGCACCTAAAACTATTAGAACTTTGGGAGAGATTTCATAAAAGTTTCTGTCAAAATATTTGCCTCCTTCCAAAATTGTTAAATTGAAGAAAGATATCACATCTTTTAGTCAGTTTGATGGAGAATCCATATATGAAGCTTGGGAAAGATTTAAAGATCTTCCAAGGAAGTATCCACACCATACTTTACCAGACAGTTTAATAATTCAAACCTTTTATAATGGATTACTGAGATCTTTGAGATCGATTATCGATGTTGTTGCTGGTGGATCATTAATTTCTAAATATTTTGATTAAGCATATTCGTTAATTGAAGAGATGGCTACTAATAATTTTCAATGGCCCTCTAAGCAGGTAAATCCTATGAAAGTAGCTAGTATTCATGATTCTTATGTGATAACTATGATAGTCTCTCAAATTGTTGTGCTTACTATGAAAATAGATCAATATGGAATGAATTATTCTCCAACACCCCCAGTGTTAGAAGAAAATTCATTAGGACAGATGATAGACTCTCAAACATCTTATGAAACCTTGAATGTCATAAATAACAAAGTCAATAATCCTTATTCAAATTATTATAATCCTAGTTGGAGGAATCACCCGAACTTTAATTTGAATAATACTAATGCTCTTGTTAACCTAAAATGGTGAAACAGTCATAAGAATCTAGTTGGAAATCCGAACAACCAAGGAAATACCAACTACAAACCTTCTTATCCTCTTGGTTTTAATAGTAATCAACAATTTAAAGATAAGAATTTGCCAACTGAAGAAATGATTCTGAATATGGGTAATCAAATTCAAGCTCAAAACGTTGCAATGAAGAACATTAAGAATCAATTGGGACATATCTTTACTGTGCTTAATAATAGACCTTCTGGAATCTTCCTAGCAATGTTGAGTTCAACCCAAAAGATCAAAACAAGGAGCAAATTAAGGTTATTCAATTAGGGAGTGGAAAAGAATTGGAACCAAGACTTCAAAAAGAAGTCAAAGTTGAAAGAGAGGAAGTGAACATTGAGAAAAGTTCAAATAAGATATATCCAGACTAATATCCGCTAGAACCAACGAAGATAACTGTTGAAAGACCACCTCCTCCTTTTCCTGAAAGACTAAAGAAACAGAACAAGAAAAACTGATTTGTAAAGTTTTTGGAAATTCTTAAGAAACTAAAGATTAATATTCCCTTTGTTGAGGCATTAAAGCAGATGTCTGAATATGCAAAGTTTATGAAGGATATTCTTAGAAAGAAAAGAAAGTTCAAAGACCATGAGACTATTGCACTTAGAGGTGAGTGTAATGCATTAATTCAGAAAAGTCTTCCAGAAAATCTTAAAGACCCAGGTAGTTTAACTATCCCGTGTGCTATAGGTGAGAAATTCTTCAGAAGAGCTTTATGTGATCGTGGAGCTAGTATTAATCTTATGCCTCTATCAACTTTCAAAAGATTGGGAATAAGAGAAATTTCACCTACATCTGTGACTCTTCAACTAGCTGATCGTTCTATCACTTATCCTAAAGGTGTTGTGAAAGATGCATTAATAAAATTGGATAAATTTATCTTTCCTGTGGACTTTATTGTAATAGATATGGAGGAAGATAAAGAAATTCCAATTATTTTGGGAAGACCATTTCTTGCTACTAGGAGAGCTATGATTGATGTTCAAAAAGGAGAATTAACAATGAGAGTCAACGACCAAGAGCTAACTTTCAATATTCTGAAATCTATTAAATACCTTTCAACAAAAAAAGATGATGAGTGCTTTCGAATGAAAATCTGAGATTATTTGAGAGAAGATCATTTTAAAGAAGTATTTGAAGAAAATTTAATGTGAGGATGAATAAGAAAGTGAAAATAAAGTTGATTTGAATGATATGAAGAATGAAAAGCTAGAATTTGTTCTGGAAAAATTTGAAAGATTGGATACTTTGGAAAATGGAGATAAAAGTTTAATTCCATCTATCATTAAACCCCCCTGAACTTGAGCTGAAAATTCTCCCTAATCATTTGAAGTATATGTTTTTAGGAGAATTATCTACTTTACCAGTCATTGTATCTTCATATTTAAATGAATATCGAGAAAAAATATTATTGGACACCTTAAAAAGATACAAAAAGGCTTTTGGTTGGTCCATAGTTGATATTAAAGGAATCAGTTCATCGATCTATATGCACAAAAATTTGTTAAAATAACCACATAAATCTAGAGTTGATCCACAAAAGAGACTGTACCCAATAATGAAAGAAGTGGTTAAAAAAGTGATTTTAAAGTGGTTAGATGTTGGAATTATATATCCTATTTCTGATAGTACTTAAGTAAGTCTAATTCATTGTGTTCTTAAGAAAGGAGGAGTGACTATTGACGCTAATGATCGAAATGAAATTATACTGACAAGACAAGTCACTGGATATCGAATATGTATTGATTATAGAATATTAAATATCACCACCAGAAAAGATCACTTTCCTTTACAATTTTTAGGCCAAATGCTAGATAAGCTTGCTGGACACAAGTACTATTTATTTCTAGATGGATATACCGGTTATAACCAAATAACTATTGCTCCTGAAGATCAAGAGAATACTACATTTACTAGCCCTTATGGAACTTTTGCATTTAGAAGATTGCCCTTTGGATTATGTAATGCACCTGCAACATTTCAAAGATGTATGACGTCCATATTTAGCAAATTAATTGATAATGGAATAGAAGTGTTTGTGGATGATTTCTCAGTATTGGAAGATTCATTTCATGCATGCCTATGCAACTTAGAAAAAGTTTTAGAGGTATGTGAAAGAACAAATTTAGTCCTAAACTGGGAAAAATGTCAGTTTATGGTTGCAAGAGGAATTGTACTTGGGCATAAAATATCTGAATATGACATGGAAGTAGAACCTGCAAAGATTTAAATTATAGAAAAAATACCACCTCCAACAACTGTGAGAGGGGTAAGAAGCTTTTTGGGACATATAAGATTCTACAGGCGATATATTAAAGTCTTTTCAAAAATTACTAAGTCTCTATGCCAAATTTTGAAAAAAGATAGGAAGTTTAATTTTCACGATGAATGCTCAAAAGCTTTCGATCTATTAAAGGAAAAATTAATCACTGCACCTATAATAGTTTCGCCTGATTAGGAGAAACCATTTGAATTAATGTGCGATGTTAGCGATTATGCTATTGGAGTTGTTCTAGGGTAACGACATGACAAACTGTTTAAAGTTATATACTACGCTAGTAAGAGTATTACTTATGCTCAAATTAATTACACCACTACTGAAAGAGAGTTATTGGTGATCATTTATCCCTTTGAAAAATTAAGATCTTACTTAATTGGAACTAAATGTATAGTGCATACTGATCATCCCGCTATAAATATTTAATGCAAAAGAAGGATGCAATACCAAGATTGATTCGATGGATGTTTTTAATGCAAGAATTTGATTTTGAGATCTTTTATAGATAAGGGGTGGATAATCAAATAGCTGATCATTTATCTTGACTTGAACAATCTAAGTTGGATGACTTTGAAAAAGAAATTATTGAAACATTTCTTTATGAGAAATTATATAATATTATTAAAGGAAAATTACTGTGGTATGCTGATATTGTG
Source organism: Papilionanthe hookeriana x Papilionanthe teres (assembly GCA_022702705.1). Classification (NCBI taxonomy): domain Eukaryota; kingdom Viridiplantae; phylum Streptophyta; class Magnoliopsida; order Asparagales; family Orchidaceae; genus Papilionanthe; species Papilionanthe hookeriana x Papilionanthe teres. The sequence continues at coordinate 39,603,243 of CM040422.1, forward strand.
AATTACATCATTAGTAATATTTTACCACTTGATTTAAAGATGCAACAGTAGAAAAAATTTAAGCATGTTGCTAAATTTTATTTCTGGGATGATCCTTATCTGTACAAACAAAGTAAAGATCTTATTATTTGGAGATTTGTGCCTTATGAAGAAACCAAGATAATTATTTGAGAATGTCATGATTCTGAATTTGAAGGAGATTTTAGAATTGATAAAACTGCACATAAGATTTTGCAATATGGATTTTATTGGCATACACTTTTCATAGATGTTAATAGATTTATCAAAACTTGTGATCAATGTCAGAGAATAGGTAATATATCTAGAAGAAATGAAATGCCTCTTAATTTCACTTTGGAAGTTGAAATTTTTTATGCTTGGGGATTAGATTTTAAGGGACCATTTATACCTTTATTTGTAAATATATATATACTGGTTGCTATTGATTATGTATCAAAATAGATTGAGGCAATAGCTTTACCTAGGTGTGATGCTAGAAGTGTTTCGAGGTTTTTAATGAAAAATATTTTCACAAGATATGGAATGCCTAGAGTAATCATCACTGATGGAGGATTCCATTTTTATGAATAATCTGATTCAGTGATTGATGGAAAAATATAATATTATGCATAAAATCTCTACAACTTATCATGCCCAAAATAATGGGTTAGCAGAGGTATCTAATCGTGAAATTAAATAACTTTTGGAAAAAGTCATTAATCCTGATAAATTAGATTGGTCTGCTAGATTGGATACTGCTTTTTGGGCATACAGAACTGCTTACAAAACTCCTATAGGAATGTCCCCTTACAGATTAATTCTTGGAAAAATCTGTCACTTTGCAGTTGAGTTAGAATATAAAGCATATTGGCCGATAAAAAAATTGAATTTTAATTTGAAAGATGCTAGTGAGAAGAGAATGTTACAACTGAATGAATTGAAAGAAATCAGAAATGAATCATATGATAATGATAGAATATACAAGGAGAGAAGAAAAATATGGCATGATCAGAAGATTATCAAAAAGGAATTTGAACTAGGATAAAAGTTCTATTATATAATACTAGAAAGACATTATTTTCTGGGAAAATGAAATCAAGATGGATAGAACCTTTCATTGTCGTAAAAATATATCAGTTTGGTGCTGTGATTATCGAAGACCCTAAATCTAGAGGAATGTTCAAAGTTAATGGACAAAGATTAAAACCACATTTTGAAGGAAATATACCTAATTTTAAAGAGGTTTTAATGTTGGATCAACCTGAATAACTGGAAGTTATGTTGGGCTGATGACATTTGAGTGTTTGCTTTGTTTGATGTGTTAATTGTTTTTGTTTATTAGTTAATTGAGTCTTTTTTGTCCTTAAATATCATTAAAAAAATTTAAGAAACGAATTGAATCGATGTTTGGAAAGAATTTGGAAAAGGTAAAGTTTGGTGAAATTTAAACTAGCGCCGATTGACACTGTTATCAGTGTCGGACAGCACCGCTATTAGAAAAACGTTTCTCCTCTTTAAATTTGAGTTTTGGTAGTTCTAAGGGGTAAATCCTACATTAGAACTCCCAGAAACCTCCCCAAGACGTAGAAACTACTTTAGGAATGAAGAGGAAGATCCAAATTCTTATCCAAATGGATTTCGACTCGATCGAAACTTTAAGATTTCAAGTTTTCAACCATAGAAAGTTCATCAATTTCTAGGCGCAGCGCTTATTCAATAAAAATATCTTAAAAATGTGATTGATTAAGGTGTGAGGCTTTGTAAATCGATGTAAAAATTCTCCTACCACTAGAATTGATGAAATTATTGTTAAGAGACGTTAGGAAGTATTGTGTTATACTACTACTGCCATTATTGTCCCAGTTGTAAAGGAAACACAAATCTTCTTGGAATCAACCAAGGATCAATTTATGTGCAAGGTAGGTTTTTCACATTTACTCTTGCATAGATTAATGATTTATACTTGATTGAGAATGTGTCAATATGCCACCATTCAAATTTTGCCCCGACGAAGGACAATATGAATGATATATACATATATCTGATGGATGAAAGTGATGAATGAGAGATAAGAGATAGTAGGTATGTAAGTTCTCGACCACACTGCTAAATCTTACGTCGAACACTTACATTATTTAATATGTGCAAAATTGCTCCCAACTATGAAAATCAGTAAAGTAACTAAGGAGTGTGTTATTCTGAACTACTGTATTCAAATGGGGATGCCTATTGATGTTGGTTCAGTAATTGTTAAATCTGTTTTGAGATTGATCATTCAAGGATCTAAGTATGGGCTTGGAAATCCTTCCACCATATTTCTCCTCTGCAGTCAATCACAAGCGCCATATGAGAACTAGGAATGAGTACTTCTACCTTGGAAGCCTATTGACCCAGCAGATGCATATAGTAACCAGACACTTGGTGGAATGAATGACATGAGTATTAGATCAACTATCTCAAAGGTCAACACCTATTCCTCCTTAATTTCATGAAAGTTCACAAATTATCTTGAAGAAAATTAAGAAATTGGAGAAGGAAGTACAACATCTGATGAATGCAATCAATAATATATCTGATTTCTTTGATCATTTAGATTGAAGAATGAAGAAAAACTTTGATCATTCTGGACATCTTGAAGGAAGTATGACACGATTGATGAAAAGGAAAGGTTGGATTGAAAAGGATTCTACTGAATAATTTTATTTTCGTCCATTCTACAATCTGTTTGTTCACACTCAATCAATTGGAGATCTTAGAATTGACGATAGTTCTGAGGAAGAATGAAAACTTGATTAATGTATTTCTTTGTTTATGTATTTGAACTGATTGATTGCTTTGCTTTGCTTTGCTTGGATGTTATATTTGAACTTGCTTTTTTGTTTAGTTTCAGTGTTATTGTGTTGTGGTTGTGATTGACGCTGAACTTTAGGATTATATGGCTTGATGATGTGTCATGTTTAGTGTTATGTGTATGTGTCTGACACTTGGATTTTATATATGAAAGTTATGCTTTGTGTTTTTTATGTTTAAAAATACCATTTTCCATGGCTTTAGGATGTTATTCAATGCTTAATTAGACTAATTAGACGTCGGAGCAGGCTTGAAAAGATCGAAATTGTAAAAGAAATTCGGAAGCCTAGTTTTTGAACTGACGATGAACGACACTGTCACCGGTGCCAGACCGCACCAAAAGTAAGAGATTTTAGCCATTAGAGCAGAATAATGCTCCGAACGGCGCTGCCGCTAGTGCTGGATAGCGCTCAACTTGGAAAAAGGCCCGAAACTCCAAATTTTTGCGATCTAACCCTGGGACTCGCCATTTTTGCCCAAACCATCATCTTCAACCTCTAGCCAAGGCCTATTTTCGCACCTAGGACTCACTAGAATTTGGATATGAAGCGATTTTGTGGCAAAAAACGTTCAGATTTCATCTTCTCTTGGTAAGAGCTACACTTTAACCTAAAATTTTTCGATTTTGACAGTGGAAATCTCTTTCATTAGGAAGATTTGAAATTTTAAAGTTCTTAGAGAAACTTTGGAGATTTTCATGTATTTTGAGTTCTTATCTTTTTAAATTTACCCTGGAGTCCATTACATTGCAACTTTAAAATTGATTTGGATAAATTTGATATTTTTAGACAAATGGCTCCAATAATTTTAACAGGGGAAGAGAAAATTTGAGTATGATGAAAATAAATTTGTGAATTGCAAGGCTAATTCCCGCTTTAGTACGTTTCTTAGCAATAAGAAATGTATTCAAGTGAGAGCTTTCGAAAATCCTTGAGGTATGCTTGAAGAACTTATTGCAAATGCTCAATGGGAGATTTTCTGTTATTTCACTGTTGAAGTTAAGTTGTGTATTGTTAGAGAATTTTATGCAAATCTGAATTATTCTGAGAGTGAATACATTTTGGTTAGAGGCCAAAAGGTTGAATTCTCACCTGCCAGCATTAATGCATTTTATGAGTTAAGAGCAAATTTTTCTTGCGAATATGAAAATTTTCCCATTACGAATGAAGCATTGGATATGATTGTAAAATTTTTAACTGATGGAAAAGGGGAGTGGAAGGTTAAACAAAGGCTAAAAGTTAACTTCCCCATTTCTACTTTGAATCCTGTATCAAAAGTCTGACACTATTTCATTTCTGCAAGACTTTTGCCTACTAACCATCACTGTGAGGTTACTGTTGATAGAGCTGTTCTGAATTATTATATTTAGAATATGAAGAATAAAAATATTGGGGCTATTATTGATTAAAGTATTTTGACAAGTTTAAAAGGAGAAACTACAGGTGGACTAGGACACTCCAACCTGATTCATGCCTTGTGTATTCACTCAGGTATAGCAACTCAAGATAATGATGAGGTAGTCTATCCCAGGAAGCCCATTAATAAATTAAATTTGAAAACATATGAAGCCCATGTAGGATGAAAGTGGAGTAAGAAAGCATACTCTGCATGATGTTATGGATCAGTCGGAAAGGTTGAACACCAGAGTAGAGGACTAGAAGTAAGGAACAAGATAAATGATGCCCTATGATTATCAAGTGCGGTGGAGAGAATATGAGATAGCTTATCATGACGCACAGATGAGATTTTTCAGGGGAGATACTAGTGTTGTATTCCCTACTTACCCTGAGTATACACCATACCAGCCTGAAGTACCTGATGATGATGGAGCTTCTGCAGAAGAGGAAGATTGGTAGTTTATATAGTTTTATTTTCATTTTATTATGTATTTGTATTTTGTATAAGTGTGTACCTGAGACTCTTTCTGATTAGTAACTGTAATGTAATGTGTATTTGGTTGTATTTATAGCAGACTTTATGTTGATTTGTGATGTATAGATGTGATAGTAGAGTTTTCATGTGTTTTGTTTGTTAGTTTAATTTGTAATAGTAATAGTTGGATGTTAATGTTGATTGCATTGTTTATGTTTCATGCTTTTAAACTTCTTCCCTTGCAAATTTCTAACCTATAATTGTGTATTGAAATGCTCTTATTTATTTCAGGCTTATTGTTCTGCTTTATGAAGAAAAACCTGTTTAAACTCGAAGGTATGAAAAGCCCAACATATTAAGATATGAGTTATATGTTTATATCTTTTCTTTCTTCCATGTTAATTGTATTAATATTCAAAAATCTAAGTTCGGGGGAGGGAAAGAATTAACTATTAATTGTTCTCATTTAAAATTATTTTCAATATTATTAACCTGATTTCCTGTAATGGAACTCAATTTCAGATATTTGTATTTTGATTTTATATAAGAATTTTGTAAAGTTGAATGAAATTATTTGGCAATGAAAATTAATTTTGTAGGCTAAGATATTTGGTATAAGTGAATAGGACTATAGTTAACTATTCAAAGTAAGAAAAAATGTAATTTTGAAATATTAAGAATCTTAAAACTTTATGTGATAGGAAAGGATTGAGACTCTATGATGAATCATTAATATGCTAAAGAATGTCTATAAGGTCAAGGAATGTGGTAAGTTTCAAATTTAGGGTGAGAAGGGTGAAGTTAAAAATTATTAAAAGCTATCTAGATACAGTAATCCTCCTCACTTAAAAGAAAGAAAAGAAAAGAAAATAAATGAAAAGAAAAGAAAAGAAAAGAAAAGAAAAAAAAGAAAAGTGAGGAGAAGCTTAAGGAGATGCCTGGACCTACCTAAGGGAAAAACTTAATTACTTTCCTGAACTTATATGTCTGGATTAGTGACCCGTGCCGTCGCTCTATGCGTAATTCTACTTTTTTGTAACAAGTATATAATAAATTCTTTTAATCGAAGAGTTACTAATCACTTATACTAATGCGTAATTCTACTTATCCTTCAAGTAATACAGGGTTCTAGTGGAGTCTTGGATATCGATCCCACAGGGAATATTTTAGAGGCTCGAGACTAGGATTATAGAAATCAATTCAGAATCACAACTAAATAAAATTTGCCTATTTCTCACTAATACGTAATCAACAATAATATAAAATTTAAATTAAAATAGTTCTACTAACAAATAACTAATTCTACTAAAGTGAAGTTCAAATATATATGCAAGAATCATTCTCCTTTGTTAAGATATTTAAGTGAATAGATAATTAGAAGTAGTTTAAATGATATTGTGCCAAATAGGAGCATACCTATTCTTTACCCTTTGGTCCAGGCATAAAGAACATTGACTAATCCTATGCTTGGTTACTGAATCTGCGGCTAGGCTGGGAGAATACCGGCTCTCACATCGAAACTCCCACATTCCCCTCGCCTGAGGGCTAACATTTGTACTTCAGCACCCAAACGATAGGACTGAAATGAAGATTTTAGCCTGTCACTCTAAAATCTCCAATTCTACTCTCGATTAATATTATTTCCCTATTATTTGCACCCTACTTCCAATGATTTTGATCTCCCTGAATCTCGGATGCAATCTTTACTATAATTGTTAAACTCAACATATTTTAACTATTCGATTGACCAGATTGAAAGTAAATTAAGAATTAAGTAAAAGATTATCAAAACTTATTTAATTTTTTAGGGCACACTAATTCTATTTATCATTCCACAAAAATATCAAAACTAAGAGAAATACAGAAAAAATACTCAGATTTAATGGAGAGGATAGAATGAATCTTGGATTTCATATATAAAAGTAAAGTTCTACAAACTAAAGTAAATAAAAACAACTTATCTTAAATTCCTACCCAACCAAACTCCTTGAAGTTCTTCTGAATCTCTTCCTTTCTTTACAATATGTCGAATTCTCTTTCGAAACAACAATGCAGAAAAGATCTCTCACTTCCCTTCTACTCTGATAATCCTTCGAAGAATTCCTCACCAATATCTCTATCTGAACTCACTATTTAACACTCACTAAATAACAACAATGGACACTAGTGAACTCTCTATTTGACACTAAGTAACTCTTAGAAGACCCTTAAAGGACTTGTTAAGAACAGTTAGTGACATTTAGAGGAACCAAATAGAACCACATTTTCGGCCTAGAATTGTTCTTTTTAAAGTTTTTTATGAGTCTCTAAGGGTTTTCCAAGCATCCCATCGAAAATTGTCCACATCCGACGTATTTTGTGAAAGAACCGTTGATCCCGCCATCTGCAACCTCGAGCTCCGCCGTCAGCGGCCTTCTAGAAACAATGCCTAGAACAGGCCCCGCTGTCGGCGGCCTCGACCTCCAGCATCGGTGGCCTCGACCTCCAACGACGGTGGCCTCCCTTGAAATTTATTTTGAACTCTTAGGAAAATCACGTCGTCAGCGCCATCGAACTCACTATCGGCGCTTTAGATCAAATTTTCATAATTTAGTCTTTTTTGCTTCAAATTCGCTCCTTTTTGCATAGTTTTGCTCCATTGTCCTTAAATCTTCACACTTGCATAAAAACACCAAAAATACCCTTCTTTAAAGTTCAATATCATCAAAATCAATATAAAATAAGTATGAAAATCTTAACATTTTTTTCTTGGGTCAAAATCCCCCAAACTTAACTATTGCTTGTCCTCAAGTAATCTTTAGGACTACATAAAAGTTATGATTTAATGTGGTAAAGTTTTAATTCATAAATACTATAATTTTGATTTAAATAAATATTATGACAAGAATTCTTAGAAGGATTTTCAAGTAATTGACCCGACCGCAAATAACGCAGTAATTTATGCTTCCAAAAATATGTTATAGCCTATTCTTTGACCCAAATAATAATAGTGTCTTGTGTATATAAATATAATTTTATGTAAAATATTTTACACATAAGAGGTACTACACAAGCATACGTATCTTCTCAAGTAACATAGGGTTTTAAATAAAGACCCCAGTATCGATCCCACGATGAGGTTTATAGATTTTTAAATATTTTAATTTTATTTTTATGTATTTCTAAATGCATAAATAAAACAATACTAAAATAATGAGTGATGTAAATAATAATAAGCAAACAAGTTTCTTCCTTCCAATTAATCCAAGAATTTTTAAATAATGTAATATTTGTGGAGAATATAAAATTATGGTATTGTGTCAAATAGAAGCATTCCTATTCTTTACCTTCGCTCGATAGTATAAAGAACATTGGTTAATCTATAGATCAGGTCTGGATGTATTGTTAGTAGAATTGGTTAATCTAGGCTCACAGAACTAGATATCCAAGGGTGGCTATGGTCGGCCCTACTAGTGAACAGTTCCCTTTCTATAAACCAAATTAAAAGAATTTAGTCTGTCACTCTAAAAACTTATTAATTCTACATCCATTAAATAATATTTTTCAATTTATTTGCACTTCACCTTGAATAACCCGCACAAGGCCTTGGACTACCTAAAGATTCAAGTGATATCTACTAGTTAAAAATTCATCTCCTTCTATGTTTCAAAATTCTTCAACAGATTTTAACAACTTAAATGGCCAATTTGAATAGTAAATTAAGATCTGGTATTAATATCATCACATTATTTAAACATATTTAGTTTTTAATTCTCCAACGAATTTTATATTATCTTATTTATCTTTCCATAATTGAAAGGTGAAAGTAAAGTAACTACTCAGAACAAAATGGATTTAAATAACAAAACATATAAATAAAACTTTGAATCAAATTACAATTACTTATCTCAATTGTTTCTCTAACTGAACCTCTGATTCATACTGACTCCAAAGTGAAATATACTTCAAAAGCACAAACTCTTCCAAACTCTCAATACAAACTCTAAATAAAATAAACTCACTAATTTATGAAGGAAAGTAAACTAAAAGTGTGGCTCTATATTTAAAATTATATCTCTGATTGGGGGCCTCTTTTCTGTAGAAATGGTCTCCTATTTATAGGCTTTAAGGGTTGCCTAAAGCACATCTTCAAAATGTGTCCAAGTTCAATGAATCTTCTAGAAACTGTGTCTGGCGCCTAGGCTCCGGCATCTGGCGCCTAGGCGCCGGACTCCGCGTCCAGTTCTTTGCACCTCTTCACTTTGAAACGTGCCTCTTCGCGATCCAAACCGTTTCCAAGTGTCTAGATACAATGTATCACATGTCCTATAATCCAGGAATAACTACCAATCTTCTAGAAGGCCCAATAACCACTCTAACAGTCAAAATAACTGCCTAAAGTAGTTACAAAATCGTAACTGTTTTGGTATCGAGCTGGTGCTTAGGTGCCGGATTCTGGCGCCTAGGCGCTAGACCCATTATTTTTGTAATTTTCCATTTTGGCTCCATTTTTGCTCCTTTTTGCTCATTTTTGTTCCTTTTTCATCGTTTTTTATCCTTTTTCATCTTTTTTTTCTTTTTGAACATTTTTACATCACTTGCATCCAAAAACATAAAAAATACTTTTCATTAAAGCATAATATCCTTAAAATTTTAATAAAAATCAAGGCATAAAAATAAGTATTTTTTTCATGGATCAAAAATCTCCCAAACTTAAATGTTACTTGTCCTCAAGTAACCCTTTTTTCTATATAAAATGTATAACAATTGGAATAAAAGGTAAATATTTAAGATTCCTTGTAGTTTTTGATTTTATAAAGGCTTTAGTAAATCATTAACCAAATTTCACTAACTATGTTTAATTTAAAGAATTTAAAGAATATTTAACTACCAAATCATAAGACTTCAAAATTTTTCATTAATTTCGAAAATAATTGTAGTTTATTATATTAAGATCACATAAATTATTTACAAGAAAAAGATCATCATGAAAATCTTTTCTAATAGAGATGCATGCATAAAAATTAAGTAAAATATGTTATTAGTTTTCTTCTTATAAGAAAATTCAAGTGAAGCCAATTTTTGATTAGGCATCTCCTTAAGCTTCTCCTCTCTTTTTTTTTTCACAGTGAGGATTATTGTATCTGGATAGCCTGTTAATGATTTTGAACTTCACTATCCTTAACTTATATTTACAAACTTATAAATCTTCACTTAATTACTATAACATGAATAGTTTTCAAAAAGACTTTCAATCTTTTCTTTTTCAAGTTATAATTTTGATTTCTTAATAATTCTAAAATTCAATTATCTCTACCATGAATAGAAAAAATTCTTAATCTTACTCTTCTTTAAGTTGAATAATTCTATTCTTAAAATCAATCAAAGTTTTTAAAATTTTGGTTAAGTCTACTAAATTATTTATAATTTCAAAAATTTAAGTGATCTTAAAAAGATTTTTAATTCCTTATGTTATGTTAATATATTTTTTTTGGAGAAAATATTAGTACTTAAAGATAAATAAAATTTAAATTTGTATGTATTTTCCCTTCCCCAAAACTTAAGTTTTGGTCCTGAAAAAATTTAAAGTATGAGAGAAAGAAAGGCATAATTTAAAAAGGAATTTTATAAGTATGTAAAAATAGTCTATGAAGAAAAATTTACCTCTACACATGCTTTTTATGAATATCACTGAAATAATGAAGCATATATAAAAGTAAGCAGGTTCAATTTTTATATATCAGTAGCTAAATTAAACGACTATACTAATCACAATAACAGAAACAAAACAACATCAATAACTAAATAGTACGACAATCATCAGTAAAGCTAACATAAACAAAACATCAAACAAACATAAACCAATCATACTACTAAATCTAACACATAGATAAATAAAACAAGAACATAATCTCGACAATCTAATTATCACTCGCAGTCTCCTCATCATCATCATCATCGACACAAAAGGAAAAATCCTCAATCTTCTTCAGATCATAAGGTGTGATCTAGGACAAGTAGGGAACTGAACAGAATGTTCTCCCTTCAGGAATCTAACTAGAGCTTCATCATAATCAGCAGCATAATTTCTCTTCCTATGGGTAAAATCAACAAGATGATCAAATTTTGCATCGATCGTATCTATGCGGCAATGAGCTAAATTTAACACATTCTGCTGCTCTGAATACCTCTCATCCATAGTCTCCCAAAAACTAGGTGGCGGTGTAGCAGAAGTAGAAGGTCTAGAGGTAAAAGAACTACCTGGAGTAAGTACAGAAGTAGAAGGAGCAGTAGATCTCTTCCTACGAAGACGATAATAAATACTAACACTCTTCTGCCCAATAGGCTTTATAGTCTTCAGCTTCTCCTCAGAAATATCAGCAATAACTCCATCACTCACGCATAAAGAATATATCAAAGATGGGAATCCTAATCCCACAGAAGTGTTGGATCGTACAGTTGATTCTATAGAATCATAGATAATGCTGCCAACATAAATCAACTTTCTTTCCTGAATGCAGCAGTTCAGGATAGCTTTATCTCTGGTAACTTCACTCAGTTAGTTGGAAGGAAGTAGTCAGTTTCTTGTTCCGGATCTTCCAAGCTCCAGTGCCGTCAGTCAGATATGCAATGATCATCTCCAGATCTCCTTTAGATGGAGATAGACCAGAATAGTAGCACTCGACAGTAGGTGATAGGCCGTAGAAAATGTTGATATGCTCCGAAGTGAATCCCACTCCGACACCTCTAATGAAGACTTCATAGTCTTCATCATCCATAAAGTTGGCGTAAAATTCTCGTACAACAGGAATGATAGCAACTGTAGTGAAATAACAGAATTGTTGCTAGTTTTGTGCAACGATCGTGTTCTCGATCATCTCTCCAGAACTGTAAAAACTGCTCTCCGAGATAAATTTTCTCGATGTCGCAAATTCATGGTAAAGAAAGTGCACTGCCGCAGTAGCGAACTTACTGCGATCAAAATTTTCTCATTTTTTTCTGTGCTTAGATTTAGGTGCCATCTAAATGTGAAAGAAAATATAAATAAATTAAGGAATCAAATAAACTAAACCCTTTTAAGCTTGAGAAACTTAAAATGATTTTAAAAATCCATGGAAAGTTTTCTAAAAATAAAAAATTTTCTCCAAAATTTTGGTTTTTAGGAAAAATAGGAAAATCCATGGCAGAAATAAAAAATAAATGGATTAGAAGGTAGATCTAACATCGGGATGAAGAAATCAAGCGATTTCGGGTTCAAAAATATGAAGATTTGGCCTCAAAATGGATCTATGAGGTAGGTTTTCACGAAAATGGAGGAAAAAAGAGAGCTTAAGCGTCGGCCATGGCATGAGGGTTTAAGAAGATGAAATTTTTGGTTCAGGCCGAACCTGCGCCTAGGCGCCCACCTCTGGCACCTAGGAGCCAGACTCGCCTTTCACAAAAATCATTTTAAAAATTTAATTTTTCACCAAAACTCATAACTTCAACTTTCAATTACTCATATAAGAATATTGCTTCAGTTTCCAACTTCCAAAATATTTTCCAAAAATTTTGAAAAATTATAAATTAAATCCACCAATCCAACACTTGTTTAAGTGAAACTATTCTAATTCCTTTTCATAATCATCAATTTCAGCCTTCATGAATTACAGATAAGTATAATAATAAGATTTAAGTCTTAACAAACAATCAAACAACACAATTTCAAAGCAAATACAACACAGAGTGAACAATAAAACAAACACACAAACAACACATTCGATTTACCAAATCGATGCAACAACACACTAGATAAAGTCTTGATCTAACGACATTTACTATCTGATCTTCAAATTTGAATTTCCACTCTCGTCGCAATGAAGATTACTCAGCCTACATGGGAAGGACACTAACGCCCTTAGAAAATCCACAGTCGTTTTCTCGTCGATCCATTTTTTCTTCGCATACATCTCCACTTGAGCGTCTTGATAGGCCGCTAGATGATCGAATTGAAGGTTTGCCTGCCATTTCAGATGCTCGATTTGATGATACATCTCATGGATGGGATCTCCAATACTTTTGAATTCCGCTTCAAACTTATCTAGGCGACTTGAAAACTTCTCCAAACTAATAGCAATAAAACCATTGATGAAAGGTTGAGGATCCTTAGAACACTTGTCTCTAGCCTCTTCTCCATAATTTCTTCTCTCCATTTCTTCAAAATATTCTCTTATCTCCTCAATAATGAAGTGTAAAAGTCATATCTATGGTTGTGTGGGGATTGGGAATGATGATGGGGTAGTATATAGGGGAAAATCGTGTGAAAAACTGAAAATTTTCGATTTTTACATGACCCAGTAACTTTGGCGCTTAGGCGCCAAAACTAGCGCCTAGGCTCCGGATCCATCGATACACAGTCTACTCTAGCGCTTAGGCTCTTGATTTCGGAGCCTAGGCGCCGGAACCATGTTCTACTATGTTTCACCTAACATCAAATTTCAAAGTTTCGATCTAAAAAATAGGTAAATTAGATGGTAGGATCAATATAAACTCAGTAATTAAAATTAACTCAAATTATAAACAATCATAATGAAGGTTAACTTGATCTCCTTTGTACTCACATACAAAATGGAGTGATCTAAAGTCCAAACTTTATATACTTCGAGATAATCTTTATCTTAAGTTAATAAAGACTTGTTAGCATCTAATTTTCTAAAGTTATATAAAATTTAGTCAAGATTGAGGCATAACCTTACATTAAAAATGTAAAAACACACAATAATAACCATGGGTTGCCTTCCACAAAGCGCTTGGTTTAACATCGTCAGCCTGACCTAATTAAGTCTTTAATCTGGTAGACTTAACTCGTACACCTCTTTATAAATCATTTTTATGTCTCCCAAATAAGGCTTCAGTCTTAATCTGTTAACTTTAAATATTTTTCCCATTTTGGGGTCTTTAATATCCACAGCTCCATAATGGTATACTTTCTCAATTATATATGGTCTCATCCATTTAGATCTTAATTTTCAGGAAAAAGTCTTAAACGAGTATTAAATAATAATACTTCTTGTCCAGGCTTGAATATTTTTCCTGAAATCTTTTTATCATGTAATATCTTGATTTTCTCTTTATAAATCTTTGCATTTTCATATGACTCATTTCTTATTTCATCCATCTCATTTAATTGTAATAATCATTTTTCTCCTGCAGTATTCAAATCAAAATTAAACTATTTTATTGTCCAATACGCTTTATGTTCAAGTTCAACAGGTAAGTGACAATGTTTATCATAAACTAACCAGTAAGGTGACATTCTGATTGGTGTCTTATAAGCTGTTCTATAAGCCCATAATGCAGAATCAAGTCTATCAATCCAATCAGTTCTTTTCGGATTAACAATTTTCTCTAAAATTCTTTTAATTTCTCTATTTGATACTTTTGCCATTCCACTTGTTTGTGGGTGATAAGCAGTTGCAATTCTATGTTTGATTCCAAATTTTTCCAGTAATGATTGAATTCTTATATTTCTGAAATGACTTCCACCATCTGTGATAATTACCTTAGGAATTCAAAATCTTGAAAACATCATTTTCTTTAAAAATTTCGAAACACTTTTAGAATCACTGTTAGGTAAAGCTACAGCTTCAATCCACTTTGAAACATAATCAACTGCTAATAAAATATAAATCTTTCTAGATGATGGTACAAATGGTCCCCTAAAGTCTAAACCCCATATATAAAAAATTTCAACTTCCAATATATAGTTTAAAGGCATTTCATCTTTCCTAGATATATTTCCCATCCTTTGACATCGATCACATGTTTTCACATATTATCTGACATCTTTGAACAAGGTAGGCCAATAAAATCCAGAATTTAAAATTTTAAATGCAGTTTTATCTACTCCAAATTATCCTCCAAATTCAGAATCATGACATTTTTGAATAATAGCAAAAGTTTCTTCAAAAGGTACACATCTTCGAATTATAGAATCTCTTCCTAATTTAAATAAACGAGGATCTTCCCAAATATAAGATTTAGCATCATTTTTAAATTTCTTAATATATTTGTTATTCAATCCATAAGGTAGAATATTGCTAACTAAGTAGTTAACTATATCCGCATACCAAGGTGTTTGGCATCCTTGAATAACATATAACTGTTCATCAGAAAATTTCTCATTTATATTTTCTTCAATAATAATATCATTCTTAATTCTAGATAAATGATCAGCAATTTGATTGTTAGTTCCTTTTCTATCCACTATTTGAAAATCAAATTCTTTTTGAAGTAAAACCCATCTTATCAGTCTAGTTTAGCATCTTTTTTTGACATTAAATATTTAATAGCGGAATGATCAGTATGAACTATGCATTTGGTACCAAGAATATAAGGTCTAAATTTATCAAAGGCATAGACTATAGCTAAAAGCTCTTTCTCAGTAGTAGTGTATTTTCTTTGTGTTTCAGTAAAAGTTTTAATAGCATAATATATAACTTTAAAAATTTTCTCATATTTTTTCCCAATACAGCTCCAATTGCAAAATCACTTGCATCGCATATTAATTCAAAAGGTTTATTCCAATTAGGTGCAATAAAGATAGGCGCAGTTATTAAATTTTCTTTTAAAATATTAAAAGTATTAACATAGTCTTCATTAAATTCAAATTTAGCTTCTTTTTCCAATAAATGACAAGGAGGTTTAGCAATTTTAGAAAAATCCTTTATATATCTTCTATAAAATCCAGCACTTCCCATAAAACTTCTCACATCAGTAACAGTAGTAGGTGGTTGCAGTTCAACAATAATTTTCACTTTTGCTTGATCAACTTCCATCCCTTTTTGTGAAATTTTGTGACCAAGTACAATGCCTTCTGTGACCATAAATTGACATTTTTCCCAGTTAAGAACTAAGTTTGTTTCTTCACATCTTTTCAGAACTTTGGAAATATTTTCCAAACAAGATTCAAAAGAAGTTCCAAAAACTGAAAAATTGTCCATAAATATTTCAATTCCTTTGTCAATCAAATCACAAAATATTGACATCATACATCTTTGAAAAGTTACAGGTGCATTACATAAACTAAAAGGCATTCTTCTAAACGTAAATGTTCCATAAGGTCTTGTAAATGTTGTTTTCTCTTGGTCCTCAGAAGTGACAGGTAATTGATGATAACCAGAATATCCATCCAGAAAACAGAAATATGAGTGTCCAGCTAATTTATCAAGCATTTGATCCAAGAAAGGTAAAGGAAAATGATCCTTTCTAGTGGTGTTATTTAATTTTCGATAATCAATGCAAATTCACCATCTAGTAACTTGTCTTGTAGGAATTAGTTCATTTTTATCATTGACAATGATAGTTACTCCTCCTTTCTTTAGAACACAATGAATAGGACTCACCCATTGACTATCCAAAATAGGATAAATAATTCCAGCATCTAACCATTTTAAAATTTCTTTTTTAACAACCACTTTTATGATAGGATTTAATCTTTTGATGTTCAATTGTAGGTTTAAAATCTTCTTCCAATAAAATCCTATGCATACAGATGGAAGGGCTTATTCCTCTTATATCAACAATAGTCCAACAAAAAGCTTTCTTATAATTCTTTAACACTCCTATTAAGTTTTCTTCTTGATCTAAGCTTAGTTTAGAATAAATAATAACAGGTAAAGTTAATGAATTTCCAAGAAAAGCATACTTTAAATGTGCAGGTAACATTTTTAATTCCAGTTCAGGGGCTTTTTTAATCGTGATTAAAAGTATATCATTTTGAGTTATGTCCAAAATTTCCCAGTTATCTTTAATATAATGAGTTTATTTAGTTAATTCTTCTTTTTTTAGTTCTTCATTTCTGTCAATTAATAATTCAATTTTTTCTTCAGAAATGACTTTACATTATTCTTCATAATTTTTTTCAATTATATAATCAATAATATCATAATTTTTTTCAATTATATAATCAATAATATCCATTCGATAGCATTTTTCCGTCATTGATTTAAAGATATTGAATTTAATGTCTTGATCATTAACTCTCATAGTTAATTCTCCTTTTGTACATCAATTATAGCTCGTCCAGTAGCTAGAAAAGGTCTCCCTAAAATAATAGGTATTTCTTAATCTTCTTCCATATCAAATACAATGAAATCCACAGGGAAAATAAATTTATCAACTTTAACAAGAACATCCTCTATGACTCCTTTAGGGTAAGTGATAGATCTATCAGCTAACTGAAGGGTTACAGTGGTGGGAGAAATCTCTCCTAAATTCAACCTTCGAAAATTAGAAAATGACATGAGATTAATACTTGCTCCTAAATCACATAAACCTTTCCCACAAAATTTTTCTCCAATAGCATAAGGTATAGTGAAACTTCCAGGATCTTTATGTTTCTGAGGTAATTTCTTTTGAATTATTGCACTACATTCTTCACTTAATGCAACAATTTCAAAAGCTTCAAATTTTCGTTTCTTACTTAAAATATCGTTCATAAATTTTGCATAAGTTGGCATCTGTTCCAAAGCTTCAGCAAAAGGTATGTTAATGGTAAGTTTCTTAAAAATTTCAAAGAATTTAGAAAATTGTTGATCAAGCTTTTGCTATTTTAGTCTTTGAGGAAAAGGTGGTGGTGGTTTTTCAACTTCCACATTAATAGGAATAACAGTCTGATCTCTACTAGGAGAAGGAGTTTCTTTAGGTTTTTCAATCTCTTCAACCTCAATCTCATTTTAAATTTCATCCTGAATTCTTTTTTTTAATTTCTTTCCACTTCTAAGTTGTACAGCTTAGCATGTTCATGTTCTTTTCCAATTTCTTTTGGGTTGATTTCAACATTACTAGGAAGTGTTCCTGGAGGTCTGTAATTAATTAACTTAACGATTTGTCCCATTTGATTCTCAATATTACGAATAACAGTGTTTTGATTTTGTAATTGATTACTCAGTTGTAAAATTAATTCTTCTATAGATAACTTTCTTATTGATTATTAAATAAAGGAGGTTTATAGTTTAAATTTACTTGATTGTTCTAATTTCCAGTTAGATGAGATTGATTATTACCCCATTGTTGTTGTGAATTATTCCAGTTAAAATTAGGGTGATTTTTCAATCCAGAATTATAATAATATGAATAAGGGTTATTTTTACTAGCAATAGCTTGTAAAGTTTCAATAGTTTGAGAATCTTCAAAATTAGCAGAGTTGTTATGTGATGCATTGATAGCAAAATTATCTAATTTCTCTTACACCAATTACTGGTTGCTCCAGGAGTAAGCCGCTCGTAAGACTTCCACTTTATCTGTTTAGCAATTCAACAATCAGTTTTAAGAGATGCACAAGACTTCTCTTACGTGCAATGAAGTAAAGGAAAGGTGGTTGTATGATATGTTGTACAACATGCCCATAAAGAAGGCTAATCAACTTCTGAAGGAAGGATTACCAGACCTGAGGGTCGACGCAAACAAGGTGGGTGGAAACCCTCATAGAAGGCGAGCCATCTTTATAGGACAGGCTGCCGGACCCAGAGGGTAGACGCATAAAGCGTAAAGATGGTGGGTAAAAAGCCCACGAGATGGCAAGCCTTTATTCCAACGGAAGGGCTGTTGAACCCAGAGGGTCGGCACATAGTGCGTAAGGGCGGTGGGTGAAGATTCCACACATAAAAAAGGGAGGCAACTTCCAAGGAAGGACTGCCGGACCCAGAGGGTCAACACATCAAGCGTAAGATGATGTGGGTGTATGATATGTAGTACAACATGCCCACAAAGCTACTGAGAGCCTTCCATGCCATTTATACATATATATTTTTATTGGCAATAACTATATTTCTTTTATTATTCCCAACATAAGTCATTATGGGGAATGATTTGGTTTGACATGCCAAATTGATCTAGTAAGTGGACCTCTCAAGTAAGCATCCTAGACTTATGACCAGATAAACCATGCAAAACAGAGGTTGCAAAATTCTTGTGCAGGCGGGATTTCCTTAAGTACTCTTCCATGGCCCCTGTCCTTTAATTATTTCCACCCTTAGCTTAGATAGGCCTTGTCATTCGTATCTGGGTGTTAAGAAAATGCTTTCATTTTGGAGATGTCTTTAAATCCATTACAGATTTATTAACCATCCCAACGTCACTTAAACAATTATCTGAACCTTAATATTCTAAGGATCTTACCAGGGGAATTTTGAAATAAAAAAGTTCTTAATATAGTCATTTTTTTAACTATTTTTTTTTTATTTTGAAGGATTTCACACTTTTTTTATCTCTCCTAAGAATTACTATATCTGGTGAGCTTCTTTTTGTTATAAAGTAATTTTTTCTGACTCAAAATTCTCCCTAAGAAATATTCTTAGAATTTTATGGTCCATTACTTGTTAAGCTTCCACTGGTTTAGACGAATGGAAAATTAAGAGATCTAAATAGTCCCTGAAACTACTCACATCTCAATGACACCCATCTAGTCACTCTGAGATGTTCTCGGGACTTAGGTGAAATTTCATTAAAGTAAGGGATTCAGTCATCAAGAATCAGTTCTAATCCCCCAAACCATAAGGATTTGTAAAACCTAAGAAGGTGAATACATGGTCTGGCTTAAGCCCATTCTCAGGATCTATCATAGATTCAACCTCAAGAAACATCGAAGGAAAATCCAAGATAAGATCAACTCAAGGGGTGCAGTTCCTTTCGGAACCATCTCGATGGCCTCTGTAAATGGAGCCGGAACATCAAGAGGTACAGGGATAAGAATCCACTGCCTCTTGGTCAAGGTATATCTCGGTTAGATAAGTAGAGAGGTCTAACCGGTAGTGTCGGATATCAAGGTATCATGACGAGTCATGGCTTGATTTATCATGATGAGGTGTTTTAATCAGTTCAACATGAATATTAACATGGTGATAAGAATCAACCAAGTCAAAAAAATATCCACGAGGTTTGATATAGGAGATGAATCCATCTCACAGTGATGCTTTCTCACCAAAAAAAAAACTAAAAAGTCAATAAGATTCTAAATAGGTGAGGCACCAAATCCTAGTCAGGTTCGAAGTAGACTAACTAAATCAAATGCTAGACAAATTAGGTGGTCATAGCAAAGAAATGCTCTCATCAAGAGCTTAGCCAAAAGGCAAACATAGCTCAAATGGAATGAGGCACTCTCAAACAGCCTGGGAGATGTGCATCCTGGCTAAACATCGATCGACTAAGACTAGCAAAGTGGTCTAATTGATGCAACTTATCAACAATAGATTTTTGGGGTGTCTTCCCCAATAAAAGTATAAAACATCCATTATAGCCTTGCTTAATATGTAGAAAAAGGTAGGATAAAGGACTCTTCGAAGCAAAGGCGAGTAAACCCTCGCCGTCAAATGTAGAAAGTTATTCTACATGTAGAGTCGGGATATCAAGAGACATGGTGGAAATAATTTGCTTAACCCAATGGATATTCGTTGAATTACGGCAATCAACCTATATCGTCAAATAAGGTGAGAATCAACAGGGGTGCGTCCTGGATCTCCCTTTATTTACATAGAACAAATTCATCTAGTGTGATAAAGAGGAAGCCACAAAATTTTCCTTATGACTTGTGGAAAGAGTTAACACATCAAATATGGGCAAAAGCCACTCCAACAGGATCATCAATGATACCAGGCACAATATCTGGTAAGTGGTACTAAATACACCCCAAGGGTTACATGCAACACCTCGACGGGTCTCATGGTTTGCACAACAGATGGGGAAACATCCAGATCTTGTAATGGACTAAAAGGTATATCTCGGTCTCTTACTATAAGAATCATGGGGGTATGGTAAGTAGAGTGAGTTCCTACACAACATGCTTAAATATTTCAGAGATCTAAGAAAGCAACTCATCTCTAGAAATTGGACCCTGTCCTCTTAAAGAGGAAACTAGAATCTCAACAGGTAAAGAGACATGTGGCTAAGTTAGCCGCTATGGTTTCAGCAGTCTGTTCCTATTCCTCTGGACGCCCTTGCCCAATGTAGGGACAGATGAGGCCTCAAAGTAACCATAACAACTGGGGCTGGGACAGTTGTCAAATCAGCAAAAACATTTTCCCCTTAAAGAGGAAGCTGCTCCTACAATCTTCTAAGTCAGAGAACCCGTGGTAGCAACAACAGTATGGACTGCAAGGTGAGAATGACTTGCATCCGGGGGAGGGAAGAATCCTAAGCAAACTCGACTGGAATGTAGTCCACATAACCTGATAGAGGAGAGAAAATGATTCTCAGTTAATGGAATTTGAGCATTATTCCATGTTGGAATCGAAAAAAAATCATGGTGGGGACATACCACAACGTCAGGCAACGAAAAAAGTGATTCTCAGCCGACGGGATTTAGCACCATCCCGGGCCATAACCAAATGTGTCGTGACATTGACATGGTCCACAGCATCGGAGGATGAGAAAGGTGATTATCAACCTTCAAGATTTAAGCATAAATCCCAAGCCAGAACTAAAACAAATCATGGCGGGGACCCGGTCCACACCGCCAGAAGATGGTACCATAAGAGGTAACTCTAGCACTCTTACATAATGCAACATCTGCGAGGATGGAAATCCTCAACATATGGAAGGACTAAAAAAATAAAGGCTAGTAAACAGGAAAGATCATTGTAGCATATCGCCATCTTGCACTACTTCTTTCCTCGAGAGAAAGGTAATACTGATACGAGTTGCTGCAACGAAAGTAGTACTACATGCACAACTCCTTTTCAAAGGAGGGCATGTAGCCAATGTCCAATGGGGACGTGGTCTGCACAACAAGAATAGTAGCGAAAATGACTCAAAATGAGGGCCAAAGCCACCTCCTAAACTGGTGTCAGAATAGGTATAGAAACCTGGTACAAGAAATGCTGCAAAATTTGCAGTAATCTATTCCTAGTCCTCCTGGCCTTCCTGCCTAATCGAGGGGCAGGTGGATCCTCAGGAAAAACCTAGAATAGAAAGAATGTTGGGACAGATGTCACAACGATGACAGCAGTGAAAAAACTACAGCTAGATAATGACTCACCCACCTATGGTAGGGAGATATATGAGAGCACAAAAGGACACGTCTAGAAAAGACCGTCAGGTGCTGCGATGCATCGCTATTGAGCATCAGCCTCTATTTGCAAAAGAAACAAGCGTGACGTGAGCCACTGCAGCAAAAATAGCTAAATGTGTACGAATCCCTTTTTAATAAGGAGGACACAGTGGAAAATGCCTCGGAGGGCGTAGGAATAACTCAATATGCACTTCTCCCCTAGTAAGGGGGAGGGCATAGAGAAAAACGCTTGAGAGGGTGAAGAAAAGGCTCAATATGCACGTATCCTATTTTAAGGGGGAGGGCATAGAGCAAATGCCTCAAAGGGCATAGGATCACGTAAGGTAACACAAAAGGTGTGCTAGATAGAAACTGAAGGTAATGACACCCTCAGGAGCACAAAAACGCTCTAGGAGAGGGGAAAGAGTTCTCCTCGGCGGCAGCAATCATGTCCACCTCTCTACTCTTCCGCGTAGCAGGGCAAAAAGGGACACCGATCAAAAGCGAAGAAAGGTTAAGAAACCAATCACAATAGTATAAGGACATTGATGCACACGATAATGTAGCAACTGAAATGTTGTGGGTGAGAGAAGGGATTGAATGCATTGAGTTGCTACCCCTAGCAACTGACCCATGGACTCAAAACCAAGGTCTCCCAAAAGGCTCAACTGTGACTCGAAGGAAGAGAACCAGGTCACGAAAATATGATCGAAACTCCTAGTATGGAGAGAGGCTATAACCCCAAAAAGTGAAGCTCCAAGTATGGAGAGAGAGACTTCTCCCCAGCGAAATCGCCAATTTGTTTTCACCCTTTTTTTCACTTTTTTTAAAATTTTAAAAGGAGTCGTCAGCTTGTCAATCATCGTATACTTCTCCTATTCAAATAAATCTCTTTCCCGAATCAAATAAGTGACTCCAAGAGGAGAGGAACCAAATAAGAAGGGATATACAACAAAAACAACAAACAAGAGAAAAGAAAAACATGGAAAGTTTACGTGCGATAAGCCTCGTAAGGATAAGTCAAGCATGTCCGCCTAAACAAGATCGGGCGAAGGCACCTTGAACAAATATCTGCGAAAAATTATCTACGTAGACTACCCATAACCAGAGAGTCAGGTGTATGTACCTATTCTGGAGTCAAGAGCACTCCCAGAGGAATGTATTCCTACTGGTTAATTACATCTTGGGGGATACCCAAGAATACTCTTGATAAAAAGAGTTTTACTTTATATTATCATAGACCTGGGGTATAGGCAATAAAAGGAAGATTATTCCATGTGGGAAAGTCCTGATGCTTCAAAGCTTTCGCTATGCCACCGGGGCAGAGAGTGAGCCTCTCACATCCCAAATGGGGTAGCGGCTCATCGACATACGAAAAACCATAGAATAATCTAAATCATCTTGATGGGGGTATTCAATATGTCAAAACACGTTCGGGCTATAAGGGTAGAGGACAAATCATCGTATCCTAAATGGGTGACAGCTCATCGGCTCCGGGCAGTCAAAATGATATCAACGAAGTCAAGGAGCGAAAGGGCTCAATAGGGGTAGTCAAAGAAAAGGGAGGAGTAATCCTAAAGTGGTAGAGGTAGCCAAGTCAGGGTACCACAGAGCCGTTATCCCAAGCAGGAGAACCCTAAGTCTACCCGGTCATGAAGGTAGTTGACCGAACAAGTTCTAAGATCCCTGGTCAGCAATCCGAGAATTGTATTATCCACGCAGGCCTCGGTAGCCCTAAGGTCAAAGGAAGAAAACTCTATCCTATGACTATAAGCTGGAGCTCCAAGTGGTGGGTCTTACACCTGCTGAAGTGGCAAGGATGCCTCAGGAAAGAAGAGAAATGGATGTCCAGCTACAAAGCTGTAAACACTCCAAACAAAAGGACTTATACCTCGTCTGGGTCAGGGAGCCTTCTAACACCCTAGGCGCACTAAACAATCACCTATAAAGGTATGCTGGGCCAGTCAAGTTGGAGAAGCACGGAGACTCCTCCTCGGGACATGCAAATATGAATGAAGTTGTCTAGAGCGGTCCTTAAATAATGTGGAGGCCCTATTAGTTTGACTTAGGTGATATCCATGCATTGCAACCCATTTAAAATCCAGCCCGAATGCCATGCAAGAAAGTAAAAGTGCATGTTTTAAAATCTTGAATATTTTAATCCTAAAATTCATTTATCTTGAATATTTTATTAAGATTTTTGCTAACATATAAAATTTACAATTTTAGGTTACGTAAAGAGTCTAAGTGGTATTACGAAATCCCAGATCACAGAAAGAAACAAGGAAAACACATGCAAACATACAAATATGCAATAAAAGAATGAAAGAAAGCACTTCATAATAAAATAAAAGAGGCCAAAATGCCGCTGGACTGGCAACATATCCCAGGAAAGCAGTAAACGCGGTCGGACTCCGCATATACATGCCCAGTCCTAATTCTATACATCAAATGTAAAAAATGCTGAATTAAGATACAGAGCACGAGCATCTGCTCCTGGCCCCCTCCACATGGTTCCTGCGCCCATATCTTATTTCTGCTACTAGACTCTCCTAGACTCTAAAAGTACAATGGAAAAGAAAAAGACTCAATCCTGCATGAAAACAAGTGTTAGCGGGAAAGCTCACATGCAAATGACGTATAATGAGTCAGGCCTTATAGGTGGGGGAGCTATTAGCACCTGCAAGCAAAAGTGTCAGAAAAACATCACATGCTCCCCCCATAGCGGTACCTGTGTGTGCATATAAAAAGACACGGCTCCCTGCAGAAAATCACCCTAACACACTACCATAAATATGCAACATGCAATCACATCACAGGAAAAGTGCAAAAGAAAAATACTTGGCTAGGGTAACCAATCCATCAAAGAACAATAGCCAGACATCAAAAAGACTATCTAGCAACCTAAGTCCTAGCCTAGCACACCATTTAACAGAGAGTGTACATACCTAGTGTCTAAGTGCGGGGTAACTCTGGGTATAGTATGACTTTGACGGGGTCGCCGCACCGACCCTATCCTAAAGATCCGATGGATTTAAAGGGCGTCACAAAGTGGGGTGACACAAGTTGGATCCAATGGATCCTTAGCACAGTCATACTTGTGTCGATTCCGACGACTTAACTCGAATTGTTCATTGGGATCAACCCAGCAAGCAATGCTCATTAAGGCATCGTGACCAACACACGGTTACTCTCCTAATGAGTAGGACAAGCCATCGAGGAATAGGTAAGCAAATAGTCATGCAAGAAGCCCACAATGTGACTGCTTGACTGAAGTACGGAACAATCACAACGGGCGCCCAAAAAGGGAAAGCACACACATCATGCAAAATGCAAGGATGCTACATGCAAAGAGGATGCACCAAAGTGGTGAGAGTGAGTATACCGAGAAGGCAGTGACTCAGAAAGAGCGGGCATGTCGTGAAGGAAGCAGCCCAAAGGATGGGTATGCCGAGAAGGTAGTGACCCGAAGGTGGGCATGCTGTAGCAACAGCGGCCCGGAGGTGGGCATGCTGTAGCAACAGCGGCCCGGAGGTGGGCATACCGTAGCGGCAGCAGCCTGAGCAAATGTGAAACACGAACAAGTGATAGTGCTTAGGCAGGTAAACATACACAGGATAGGATGCAACATGCAAACATACCAACATGCACATGCATACAAACATGAAAAATGATGCAATAAGTGGTCACATGCAAAAGAATGCAACAAGGTGGACCATGCACATGCAACACAACCCCAACGCTACTGCATGCCGAACTCGTCCTAACGACCACACATAGGAACCTAAGGTTGACACTCTTGGATGTGCGGTATCGCCGACTCCAATTTTAGCGTGGCTATGTGGAGGGCTTCCCCATCTGATTTCTCGTAAGGGAAACTCTCCACCATTCGTAGGGCGGACAAGCTACAAAGCTTTTCCCACTCTACGAATGTCTCGATATTATAGGACGGACTAGCTACAAAGCTTTTCCCATCCTCTAAGATCGAACTCAATTAACCCATCCAAGGGAGATTAAGAGCGCCAAAACCTTGGGAAATTGAGATTCCAACCCAGCGGGGCTGAGGCCTAAAGCTCACAATAGGGAATCGCTCAGCTACGAATAGGACTGGCCAACACACAGGATTCCTAACCTACGGCTCGCTCTAGGTAAATCAATGAGCCATCACACAGGTGGCTCAACCGGTCGACACATGTCGTCCGGTACCTCCACCCCACATGGCGATCGAACCCATGTGCCTAGACCGGACTAAACCTATGACCAACTATTGGAAAAGAAAGTCTCATCGCCGTGAGGGTTGAAGACACTTTCTCTTTATGCCGAAGAAGAGCCTACGTTTCCGGTGAACCGTTGGTGCCACTTCAGTCAAGGTGACGACATACCTAACACTATGTACCTCATCGAGCATGCGAGGAATGAGAGAAAGACTCAATGAGGTATGCAAAGTACCAAATATAAACAATTTTGGCATATAAAAATAAAACCAAAATATACCTTTTCGAGAGGCAATGGATGAGTTTCTACAAGCTACAAGTTTGTCGCCACCTCGACAACGACGAGGGGGTCGCGAGGTCGCCAAAAAGGAAGTCGACGAGGAGGAGGCGATCACGGGTGAGGTGGATCGCTGATGAGGGAGCAAAGGAAAATGCCCGAGTTACATTTTCTGGCCCAAAGAGGGCTGGTCCATACATCACCGGCAAGAGAGTAGCTAGTCGACAGGAAGCACACTGGAGGGATCTTCTTCGACGGGAAGAGATGCTGAGGAGAGGGCTCGGCTAAGTAAGAAGGAGGTTGTGGCTCGACTGCAAGGCAGGGCGTCGGCAATGGAGCAAGCTGGCCAAACGTTGCTGGTCAGGGGGGAAGGTTTGGCGAGGCTTCATTCACTAGAATAGAAGTTGAGCCGCCGTGTACGACGCCGATGAGAGGAGCTTTGGGTCGTGCTCGACAGACGAGCCACGAATGTGGCTAAGGAGGAAGCTCGCTGGCTCGAGGAAGAGCTGTCTCCATTTCTCGGCGAGGACCGCTGGCCAGCCAACAGGTTTCGAGCAAGAGCGAACCGGACGGCAGCGTCGTGAACTAGGGTTAGCAAAAAATGGGCTCGCGGAGGGGAAAGTCTTGATTCTTTTTTTTTGCTGGGAGAGGAAGAGAGGGTTAAACGATATTATAAGATAATTATTATATTATACTATATATATATATATATATATATTCTTTAATATATTATATAATAATAATAATATTATTATCCTTTGCGTATTTTTAGTCTGTGCACGTACTCGCAGCGAAACAAATGTCCCTCTTGGCTAAAATTGGCGTTCCGGATTCAATGGCGCAGTCTGTTTTGTCATCCGGGGTCGTTCGGGGCCGTTCGATCCACTTTTTGAGCAATTTGGCCAAAAAAGAATAAGTCACATATTTTAAGCCCTGCCTCGGTGTCATAGCGAAATGAACATCCTCCGTAGGTAAAATCGACGTCCCGTACACAATCCTGTGATCTGTTTTGTCATCCAGAGTCGCTCAAGTGACGTTTTGACGATCGGGCTAAAAATGATAATTTACACAATTTTTACCCCGCCCGCGAAGCCGTAGCAAAATAAACGTCCTTCCTAGGTAATATCGATGTCCCGAACACACTCGCGTGGTCCTTTTTATTGTTTGAGGTCATATGAACAAGTTCACCGATGGATGTGCTAATTTGAGCCAATTTCCCTCGCGATGCATTGAGTAACACTTGTCGGCTCGACCAAAGCCATCTGACATGTGAAATGTCGACCGGCCTTCACCTAGTGAGAGCCAAAGCCTACAGAATGACTCTGGCAACGTGCCCCTCAACACGAGCCTGATGGTCACAAATGGATGTCTGGAGCTACGGGTGACTTATTTTCATAAAGTACGACCCTGATGCGCTCGAGTGGACATCCCACACATGTAATATAAAAAAATGATGCCAATAGGCGCTGTCAGCGGGATTTTGCAATTAAATTATCAGTGCTTTCGGGAAAAACCCACCGTCGGTGACATCGAGCTCGTCGTCGGTGCCCAAGGAAAAATTTGCTCATTAACTCCGTGGTCCATATTTGTTCCAAATTTTCTCTATGGATTCAAATTCCATGACGATCAAAGGGTAAATACGAGTAGTAGAATTCAATACTACCACAAACTAATGATAAATTCAAACAAATACACAACAAATAAAGATAACTATGGGTTGCCTCCCATAAAGCGCTTGGTTTAACGTCATCAGCCCGACCTATTCAGGTGTTATTCAGGTTTACTGACGATTAAAACCTCTTTAAAGTTCGGTTTTTTACCCTCAAAATATGGTTTTAATCTATGTTCATTTACTTTAAATTTATTCCCAGTCATTGGATCTTCAATTTCAATAGCACCGTAAGTATAAACTTGAGTCACAATAAAGGGTCCTAACCAACGAGACTTCAATTTCCTAGGGAATAACTTCAGCCTTGTATTGTAAAGAAAAACTTCTTGTCCCTATTCAAAGTTCTTCTGGTTAATCTTCCTATCATGCCTTAACTTCAGTTTCTCCATATAGACTTTGTCGTTATCATAAGATTCATTTCTTAATTCCTCCAATTCATTGATTTGTAACAATCTCTTCTCACCAACAACTTTTAAATTATTATTGAATTCTTTAATCTCCCAATATGCTTTATGCTCCAATTCTAATGGTAAGTGGCAAGTCTTTCCAAAAATGAGTCTGTAAGGAGTCATTACAATATGAGTTTTATAAGCAATCCTGTATGCCCATAATGCAATATCCAGTCTCGTAGACCAATCTAATCTACTAGGATTTACAGTCTTTTCTAGATTTCATTTAATCTCTCGATTAGAAACTTGAGCTAATCCACTAGTCTAACGATGTTAAGAAGTAGAGATCTTATGAATAAAATTAAACTTTTCTACCAATCTCTGAATATATTTAATCCTAAAATGGGATCCTCCGTCAGTGATAATCACTCTCGGCATTCCATATCTTGTGAAAATATTTTTCATTAAGAATTTTGAAACACTTTTAGCATTATAACAAGGTAAAGCTTGTGCTTCCATCCACTTTGATACATAATCAACTGCACTCAACATATATAAATTCCCAAATGAAGGAATAAATGGTCCCATGAAATCTAATCCCCAAACATCAAAGATCTCAACTTCTGGGTATAGTATGACTTTGACGGGGTCGCCGCACCGACCCTATCCTAAAGATCCGATGGATTTAAAGGGAGTCACAAAGTGGGGTGACACAAGTTAGATCCAATGGATCCTTAGCACAGTCATACTTGTGTCGATTCCGACGACTTAACTCGCATTGTTCATTGGGATCAACCCAGCAAGCAATGCTCATTAAGGCATCGTGACCAACACACGGTCACTCTCCTAATGAGTAGGACAAGCCATCGAGGAATAGGTAAGCAAATAGTCATGCAAGAAGCCCACAATGTGACTGCTTGACTGATGTACGGAACAATCACAACGGGCGCCCAAAAAGGGCAAGCACACACATCATGCAAAATGCAAGGATGCTACATGCAAAGAGGATACACCAAAGTGGTGAGAGTGAGTATACCGAGAAGGCAGTGACTCAGAAAGAGAGGGCATGTCGTGAAGGCAGTAGTCCAAAGGATGGGTATGCCGAGAAGGTAGTGACCCGAAGGTGGGCATGCCGTAGCAATAGCGGCCCGGAGGTGGGCATACCGTAGCGGCAGCAGCCTCAGCAAATGTGAAACACGAACAAGTGATAGTGCTTATGCAGGTAAACATAATCAACTTTAAGATTTGTTTTAATTAAAACATAAAAAAAACACTTGGAAATTAAAACTTTCTCTAAACCAAAACACTTTTCTCATCTCTTGATTTTCACCTTCTATAACTAAACCCTCTGCAACAACAAGGAGCTCGGAGCATAGTGGGCAGCATGACCATCATCATCAGCAAAACCTGAGTCTACTTCAGCAAAACTTTCTTAGAATTAAATAACTAAGCCATAGAATTTCGAGGTAGTTTGTCTAGTGCAACATAAATCCTCAACCTTTTGTTAGGCATTTGCATTGCAAATTAAGCTCTAACCGGTCTTAGGATTCCGAGGTAGTCGTCCGATACGACATAAACCCTCACATCTTCGAGGCCATTTGTATGATCATGTCATACGAATATAAGTCCTAATTAATTAAAATTGGCAAGATCAAAACATTAAATAAACATTAGGACTTTCCTAAATTCAAGCCAAACAATAGGATAGTCGGAAAATTACCGAAGTTTGCTTTGAATCTGTAATTTCTCCTACCTTTCTACCTTTGAATTCCCAAAACAAAATGTTCCAAACTTGATCCATTCCCTATTGAAATTCCAAAATTCAATCCCTTGAAAACTTAAACTTCGAGATTCTTGAGAGCAGAACTACTGATTATTATCGAGAGTTTTCTTAAGTGATTCCTGTCACTTAAGATGTAATTAACTATAGGGGCTTGCCCTTATAGGGAATTTTAAGAACCCAGGTAATATAAACCCTGCTTAATTCATTTATATTAAGCAGGGGAATTTGTCGGCTTATAAAATTGGTTCGCAGACCAAACGGATGTCACAAATCTCCTAGTTTATTTAACCGAGCCCCATCATTAAGCAGTGTGTCTATTCTTCGGGATAAATACACGGTTTGTGATGCGGCGCTCATTTATATAAACTATCTGGGATGAGAGGTCAGTTTGATTTCATATCTTAAAATTATTTTCAAAATTAAATACTACTTTCTAAATCATATATATATATTTAAATTAAAATTAAAATCTAAAATTCGCCGACAATTTCTGTAGGCGACCTCTTTTCAAAAATACAACACACAAACCTGAAAATAAGCCTTACAACACCTTAACAATTAAATTAAAATTAAAATATTGAACCAAAAATTAAATTAAATTAAAATTAAATTAAGATTAAATTAAAAATTAAATAAAATTAAATTAAAATAAAATAAAATCCAATTAAATCAAAATTAAATTAAATTAAATTAAATTAAAATCACTTAACAACAAACCTAAATTAAATCATTAAGAGTTAAATCAAAACATATCAATAATCTCAACACCTCTTTCTATCTAAGTAAATTTAAAACATAAACATCAATCTAAAATACTAAGATAATTGAAAGTGTAAAGATTTAAATTAAATCTAAAAATAACTTGAACACTATTCCAAATTTAAAATTATTAATTAAAACCTCATAATTAAATGAAATCACTTTAAATCATTAACTCAAACTTTTAATTAAGGATGATTAAAATTCTTAATAAATCAACTTCCCATTAAAGGCTTTAATTATTATAACTCTTAAATAGAGTATTAAAGGAAATGTCACTTCATTCATCAAGTAATCAAATACCCAAGTTCAGTGAGCAAGAGACAAAGTTTAACTAAACTCCTGCATGATTAATTCATATGTGCAACTAAATTTACTTGGACTCAAAATGATCCCAGAAGTATTGAAAACATGTTTAGGACTAGTCCTAAACACTTCCTCAATATGACGGGATGTTTTAGAAGAACAATTGAATCTAATTGTTCTTTGATGAAGAACATCATCATTAAACCAAACCAACAACGTAGACGTCATAGGAAATGACTAATTATAGGATTAGGAATTTGGTAGACAACCAAAACCCTTTTCCTTAGCTTTACCTACGTATTTCTTGCAAAATATGTTTAAATGTTCTAACATGTGTTTTAAGTGCAGCATGGGATGACGGAAAGACCCTCCAGGTACGCTTTTATTTTATTGCAATTTATTTTATTGCAATTTACTTACATGCACTGTACTTTACTTTTCTTGCATGATAAATAAGACTGTTGCATGAAAACTAAAACCTTTAGGATAGTCTCTGAACTGAAACCAAAACTAAATTAAAAGTCATTTTAAGATAAAATTCACCGCCAGAACATTCCAAAATATAAAACAACTCAAAATTTAATCGTAAACAGAACAACAAAACTACAATTGTAACTAAATTAAAACGTCTCGTTGAATGATCGGGGATACCTCGGATGATGTAACCCACGTGTTGCTAACGGGATTTCCCATGGTCTAAATGAAATTATGGAACTCATTCAGTTGAGTTTAGCGAATTCATGTGGACTAAGTGAATTCGATGAAAATAACGGTGCCGGGATGACAGAACCGTTGGATCTTGATCAGTTCTGTTTAAACAACTTTAAGATTTGTTTTAATTAAAATATTAAAAACTCTTGGATTTTATGATTTTCTCTAATCCAAAATACTTCTCTCATCTCCTGATTTATGACTTCTAAAACTAAACCTCTGCACAACAAGGAGCTAAGAGCATGGTGGGCAACTCGGCCATCGTCATCAGCAAAACTTGGATCTATTTCAGCAAAACTTTCTTAGAATTAAATAACCAACCTATAGGATTTCGAGGTAGTTTGCCTAGTGCAACATAAATCCTCAACTCTTCGTTAGGCATTTGCATGATCATGTCATGTAAATTAAGCCCTAACCGGTCTTAGGACTTTGAGGTAGTCATTCGGTACGACATAAACCCTCATATCTTCCAGGTTATTTGTGTGATCATGTCATACAATATAAGTCCTAATTAATTAAAATTGGCAGGATTGCAATATTAAATAAATTCCCAAATTGAAGACAAACAATAGGATAGTTTGGGAAGTTACCAAGATTCTTTTTGTATCCTCAGCTTCTCCTACTTTTCTTCCTTTGAACTCTTAAAATTAACTGTTCCAAATTTGAGCCATTCCCTATAGAAACTTCCAAAATTCAATCCTTTGAAAACCTTAAAATTTGAAATTCTTGAGAGCAAAACCACTAATAATTATCAAGAGTTTTCTTAAATGATTCCCATCATTTATGATGTAATTAAGTATAGGGGCTTGCCCTTATATGGAACTTTAAGAACCCAGGTAATATAAACCCTGCTTAATTCCTTTATATTAAGCAAGGGAACTTGTTGGCTTATAAAATTGGTTCGCAGACCAAATAGATGTAAAAAATCTTTTAGTTTATTTAATCGAGCCCCATCATCAAGCAGTGTGTCTATTCCTCGGGATAAATACACGGTTTGTGGTGCGGTGCTCGTTTATATAAACTATTCGTGATGTGAGATCGGTTTGATTTCATATCTTAAAATTTTCAAATTTAAAAATTATTTTCAAAATCAAATATTACTTACTAAATTATATATATATATTTAAGTTAAATTTAAAATTTAAAATTCACCGACAACTTCTGTAGGCGACCACTTTTAAAATCAAACTTACAACCTAAAAATATGCCGACAATCCTCATTAGGTATTCCAGTAAATTGATTGTTTTGTACCATTTGGATAATAACAAGTTTAGGTTCAACAACAACAGGATTTTGAATAGTTATATGAGTTTCATCTACTGTTGGGTTAGCATAATCTCTTAAAGGTCTTGACAAATTTCCATTTTCATTTCTTTGATTATCTTAAATATTCGCCATTTTGCATGGATTCTCAATTTGTTTTTGTTGTTTTCTAAATTTTTTGACAGTACACTCTAACTCCGAATCGTATGGCATTAAACCTATAGATCCGCTAATACGCATATACAAACACAAATACTATAATAAAAATAAATAAACATGATTACACACTACAAAATAAACTTACTTAAACTTACTCTATCGTGTCATTTAATTGATGTGCTCTCTAGATTTGGGCGCCGGCGGCGCCAGAATAGTTTTTCACCATTTTGCTCCTTTTTTCTGCAGATTCGTTCCTTTTTGCTCCTTTTTGCTCCAGATTCATTCCTTTTTGCTCCGGATTTGTTCCTTTTTACTTCTATTCACTCCAATCACCAAAAATCATTGTACCTGCCGCAAATCATGAAAATAACCTTTCTTTAAAGTGCAATATCACTAAAAATGAGTAAAATTTTAGATAGCAAAAACTGTATATATTTTCAGTGCATCAGATGTAAACCCCTACGCTAACTTTCTCCTGTAACTCGGAAAGCACCAATGATTCTGTTCAGGATTGGCTTCAATGAATTTGAAGTCGTACTCGGAAAAGCCCCGTTCAGGGTCGTGAAAGTTGCTACTCCTGAAATTCAAGAATTTTTTGCTGAGTTCGATCTGAACTCCCACGAAGATATCCCTTCTGCTAAGAAGGTGAAAGTAACCACTGCCCCCGTCAAGTCAATCGTCTCCATGACAAAGAGAGTTATCACCTCTACTGCCACCAGCTTTGCCATCACTACACCTACTTTCCCGTCTGCCAAAGGAAAGAAATTCCATGTGAAGATTATTTTGATGATACATTTCTTTCCACGCCGTCAGTCTTCGAGATTGGATCTAGTTCTAAACCTCCCTTACCGACCAAATCTCAAAGAAGAAATTGCAACCGCAGGATTCGTAGGGATGCCAAAACATAACTTGTAAGCCTGCTAGCAATTTATGAGATTCACAGGAGGAACTCAGGTTACCATATACCTCTCCTCTTCTTTGAGGTAGCAGGTTCCACCCATTAGCTGATACTACTAGAAATGAGAGCCTCAATAGGATTGCTGTCACACTTCGAGCACCACATAGTCGCGATAAGGTGAGGAAGAGGCCCACAACTATCACCCGAGCTTACACCCTTATACGAAGATTGTTTGAAATAGAGGGGTGTTCTATCGTTAAGCTTTTCAGGAGAATGGGATGTGCAATATCCCCCAAATTTAAAGATAAAATCCTAAAAATGTAAAGACGTGTTTAAGTTTTCATCAAACAGTATTTGGGAAAACATGTTGATAAAGCTATTACAGATGATATTACTATAAGCAGGTCGGTCAAGTCCTGGGTAGGTCCGAGAGTACCAGATGTCGATGATCATAAGGAACCCTGAAAGAGAAAGAATGAGAAGGTATTATTCTCCTCTGTACATGGTCTACACACTAGGAAGCACACTTCTCCTCGTTACCCCGATGTCCCTGTTGAGACACCTTGTCTCAAGGCATCAAATTTTAAGAGGAAAGTGTGGTTAGCGAGAGGTGTTGTACCAGTACATTATGAAAAACCCGCTGACCTCAAAATGAATCATGAGTTTGATATTCCCGTTGCCACTACTATTGTTGCTTCTGAATCAGTTACAAAGAAGATCGGCAGAGCAGGAAAGTCTGCAGATTTAAAGCTGACTAAAAACAAAACAGCGGGTGATAAAGTTCAAAAGCTCTGAGCAGAAATTTTTGAGTTAGCCAAACGATGAGGGTTGGATATTGATGATGATGATTACTTCCTATCAGATTACATGAATGAAGAATTTATGGAAGTCAACATGGTTGAAACTTGGTCCACTTCATCCCGTGGATGCTCCTAGTGAGAAGAACACCACAAATGAGCTTCGGAGGACCATCCTGAAAATAGATGAACAGATTAGTCGTCTGGAGATGAGAATGGAGGAAATGACTGTCACCATGACCGCCATGGATACCCTCCACAGACAGTCACGACCATGACCCGTAGCATCTCTATAGGATAACCAGCCTGAGATTATACACATCGTTGAGGAGGTTGCTTCAGCCAATGAAGATAAACCACCAATAAGAGATCTGACTCTGAGTCCATCAGAAAAAGACATTAGAAAGATAGTTGAACATCATGTTCGACAGGCCTTGGCTCAGTCCAAAGGTGGAGCATCAGTTTCAAAGGGTAGACCTTACCTGGAGGAGTTTGATGCACTGCCTTACCCCAAAGGCTTTGTGCCCCCGACATTCAAGACATTCGAAGGCACAGGAAATCCTCTGCCAGCACATAGCACATTTCAGAGCTAGTTGTTGCAACATAGGAGGAAGTGAAGCTCCTTCTGTCTTTCAGTTTATAAGTAGCCTGTCAGGAATAACGTTTAATTGGTATGCCGAGCTTCCTAATGGATCGATAAAAACTTTTGCAGAAATGGAAAACTTATTCGTGAAGAAATTCGCTGGTGCCAGATGTCATGTTACCATAGGATATCTCATGGTAGAGTGACAGAAGCACGACGAGACTTTGGTCGACTATATTCTCAGATGAAGAAACATAAGCATGAAGTGTGAACCTCAACTACAAGAACAGCACGCGATCGAGATAAGAGTATTCACGGTCCAGTAGCCTTCATGCTTAAGGGTCTCACCATGAAGTCCTTCGAGAAGCTACTGAACCGATTTTTGTATTTCCAAATACAAGAATTTGTTACCACTGCTAGAAAATTTAATTTCTGGCAAAGGCGCGAAACACTTGACCCAGAATAACTTGCTATATAGATGTGTACCAAATTTAATATAACGGCAATAACAATAAATTAAACTTGATTTCTACTAAATGCTAGGCCGTTAGTGATTAATATGTGAATATAGCAACATATAATTTTAAAGGAAAATATTTAATATACTTTTTGGGTACTTTGCAAGTATAAGTATCGTTTCAAGTAATAAAGGGCTTTGAAACAATAACCCAAGTATCGATCCCACGGGGAAAAAATGGTAATAAATTTTTAAATATTGTATTTCAAAAAACTTTTTGTATTTTAATCTAACTATAAATTACTTTTAATTTACTAGATGCAGGTAAAGAAAACAATAATAAGAAAATGATTTTGTGAAAACTATATAAAACAAACAACTTTCTTCCTTTCAATTAATCCAAGATTTTTAAGATAATTTAATATCCTTTGGAGAATCTATATTATGGTATTGTGTCAAATAGAAGCATTTATATTCTTTACCCTTTGATCCAGGCGCAAAGAACATTGGTTAATCTACAGATTAGGTCCGGATGTATTGTTAGTAGAATGGGTTAATCTAGGCTCACACTACTAGATTTCCAAGGGTGGCTATGGTCGGCCCTACTAGTGACCCTTTCCTTATCGATAAATCAAAATATAAGAATTTAGTCTGTCACTCTAAAAACTTATAAATTCTACGTCCTTTTAAATCTTATCTTCTTATTTATTTGAACTTCACCTTGAATAGCCTGCGCATGGCCTTCGACTACCCAAGGATTCATTTGATATCTATAAGTTAATAATTCTTCTCCTTCTAGGTCTCAAAACTCTTCAACAGGTTTTAACAATTTAAATGGCCAATTTAAAAAGTAAAGTAAGTTTAGGTATTAATATCATCACAATGTTTTGAAAATATTTTGATTTTCAATTCTCCATCGAATTTTATATTATCTTATTTATCTTTTCATAATTGAAGAAAAAAAGTAAACTAACTACTCAGACACATTGAATATAAACATCAAAACATAATAATTAAACTTTGAATCAAAAATAAAATACTTATCTCAAATATTCCTTCAACAGATCTTCTAATTCCTGCTGACTCCACAGTGTAATGAACTCCAGATGCAACAACTTGAAAATAAACTCACTAAACTAAATAAAAGTGGCCCTAAATTCCTCTCTCTAGTTCTCTCTCTATGGATGAGAGATACTAAAGTGGCTACGAGATAGGGGTTACAATGGGGGGCACGTTTTTCTAAAGAAGCGGACTCCTATTTATAGGCTTCAAGGGTTGCCTTAAGGCACCTCTTCAAAACATGTCCACATTCAATGAATCTTCTAGAAGGTCTGTCTGGCGCCTAGGAGCCGGACACCGCGTCCAGTTCTTCGCACCTCTTCACTTTGGCTCGCACCTCTTCGCGATTAAAACCATTTTGGAGCGTCCAAATGCAATGTATCACATGTCCTATTATTAAGGAACAACTGCCAGTTTTCTAGAATGTATAATAACCACTTACTCCGTCAAAATAACCGTCCAAAAGTCGTCAAAAACATTACAGTTTCTGTATCGAGTCTGGCGCTTTTGCGCCAAATTCTGGCGCCTAGGCGCCAGACTATAATTTTTTATAATTCTTGTATTTTGCTCAATTTTTGCTCCTTTTTGCTCATTTTTCACCCTTTTTTCCTTTTTTGGACATTTTTACATCACCTACATTCAAAAACACAAAAATACCTTTCATTAAAGCATAATATCCTTAGAAATTAATAAAAATCAAGGCATAAAAATAGGTATTTTTTTCATGGATCAAAATCTCACAAACTTAAATGTTACTTGTCCTCAAGTAACCCTTTTTACTATATAAAATGTATATCCTTTGGAATAAAAGATAAATATTTAAGATTCCTTATAATTTTTTATTTTATAAAGTCTTTAGTAAAT
This sequence comes from Papilionanthe hookeriana x Papilionanthe teres, assembly GCA_022702705.1. NCBI lineage: Eukaryota > Viridiplantae > Streptophyta > Magnoliopsida > Asparagales > Orchidaceae > Papilionanthe > Papilionanthe hookeriana x Papilionanthe teres. The sequence continues at coordinate 39,641,159 of CM040422.1, forward strand.
TATTAACCAAATTTCACTAACTAGATTTAATTTTAAGAATTTAAAGAATATTCAACTACCAAATCATAAGATTTCAAATTTTTCATCCATTTTGAAAATAATAGAAGTTTATTATATTAAGATCTCATAAATTATTTACAAGAAAAAGATCTTTTTGAAAAATATTTCTTAAATAAAGATTCATGCATAAAAATTAAGTAAAATATGTAACTAGTTTTTCCTCCTATAAGATAATTCAAGTGAAGCCAATTTTTGATTAGGCATTTCCTCAAGCTTCTCCTCTCTTCTCTCTCTTATATATATATATATATATATATATATATATATATATATATATATATATATATATATATATATATAGGATTACTATATTTAGATAACTTCGTTAATGATTTTGAACTACACTATCCTTAATTTATATTTTCAAAACTTATACATTTTTACTTAATTATTATAACATGAATAAAAATTCGAAAAGATTTTCAATCTTTACTTTTTTCAAGTGATAATTTTTTATTACTTAATACTTCTAAAATTCCATTATTTCTACCATGAATAGAAAAATTCCTTAATCTTATTCTTCTTTAAGTTAAATAATTCTATTCTTAAAATCAATCAAAGTTATTAAAATTTTGGTTAAGTTCACTAAATTGTTTATAATTTCAAAAATAAAAGCGATCTTAAAAAGATTCTTTATTCCTTAAGTTATGTTAAAAAGTTTTTATTTTAAAAAAATATTAGCTCTTTAAGGACAAATAAAATTTAAATCTGAATGTATTTTTCCTTCCCCCAAACTTAAGTTTTGGTATACTACGAAAATTTGAAAGTATGAGAGAAAGAAAATCATAATTTTAAAATGAAATTTTTATAAGTATGTAAAAACGATCTTAAAAAGAAAAATTTACTTCTACTCATGCTTTTATGAATAATAAAGAAAAAATTGAAGTAGGTATAAAAAGTAAGCAGGCTAATTTTTATGATTATACTAAATTTAAAACAAAATAGAAGCAGAGCAAAATTAATAATTACTAAACAGTAGACTGAAACAAACATATTATAAAGTAATTCTAATCTCAGTCTCAAACACAATATACTAAGAATATTCTAACAACAGAATCTTACCACTAATCAATCCACACAGGTACATAACAAATCAACATACATCAATCAAAACAAACTAACAACAAAGAAGCACAACATAGAGATCTATAAACTACTAGTCACTGGCTGTAGCCTCATCATCATCATCGTCACCAAAGGAAAACTCAACATTCTTAGGATCAACAAATGGTGTGAAACTAGGAAAAGTAGGGAAACTAATGTCATGCTCACCCTTCAGAAATCTAACGAGGGCTTCATCATACTCAGCATCATAGCTACTCTTCCTCTTGGTATAGTCAAATAAATGATCAAGTTTCCTATCAATAGTATCAATCCTGCAGTAAGTTTGAAATAACTCCTGCTGCTGCTCTATAAACTGATCATGCATTGACTCCCATAAACTCAATTGTGGCTCAGCAGAAGTAGAAGGTCGGGAAGTAGGTCTACTTGGAGTAGGTGCAGAAGAAGAAGGAGCAGACAATCTCTTCCCTCAAAGACGATCATATATGCTAACACTCTCCTGACCAATCAGCTTAGTAGTCTTCAACCTTTCCTCTGAAATATCTACAGTGACTCCATTGCTAATGCATAATGAATAAATCAGAGATGGGAATCCCAGTCCAACAGAAGTGTTGAATCTCACAGTAGAATCCACAGAATCATAAATAATACTGCAGACATCAATAGGCTTCATTTCCTGAATGCAGTAGTTTAAGATCGCTCGATCTCTAGTCACATCACTCAGGTGGTTGGAAGGTAACAATCATGCAGAAATAAAATAGTGCCATGCTTTATAAATACCATTTAACTTGGAAGATTTGAAGTTTACCCTTTTTCCATTTCTGATCTTCCAAGATCCAGCACTGTCAGTCAAATAAGCAATGACCATATCCAAATCTCCCTTAGATGGAGATAATCCAAAATAGTGGCACTCTATAGTTGGTGCATGCCATAAAATACATTGATTCTTTCAGAAGTAAATCCTACTCTGACACCTCTGACAAAAACTTCATAATCTTCGGCATCCAGAAAATTCACATAAAACTCTCGCACTATAGGGATAACAGCAACAACAGTGAAATGACAGAATCGTTGCTAGTTGTGCGCAACGATAGTGTTTTCAATCATCTCCCCCAGATGATAGAAACTTCGTTCTGAAATGAACTTCCTCGACGTCGCAAATTCATCGAATTGAAAATGGCAGCCGCAGTAGAAAATTTGCTGCTATCAAAGTTGTCTCGTGCTTTCCCGCGTTTAGATTCCGGAGCCATCTAAACATGAAAGAAAATAAGAACAAATTTAAGAATCACAAGTTTAAACTCTTTTTAAGTTTAGAAAACTTAAAATAAGTTTAAAAATCTAAATAAATCACTAAAAATCAAAAAAAATTTCAAAATTTCGGTTCTTAGCAAAACCCAGGGAAATCTATGGTGAAAATCAAAAATAAATGGTTTAAAGTGTAGATCTGACCTTGAGACGAAGAAATCAAGTGGTTTCGCATCCAAATCCTTGATGTTTTGACATCAAAATGGATTCTAAAGACTTATTTTCGTGAAAAATGGAGGAAGAAGAAGGCTTAGGTGTCGATAATGGCTTTTTGGGGTATTTAAGAAATTTTTCGAGTACATGCCGAACCGGCGCTTAGGCGACGAATTCTGGCTCCTAGGCGCCAGACTCACCTTTCACAAAAAATTATTTTTAAATTTAATTTTCCAATAAAATTCATAAATTCAACTTCCAATTACTCACATTAGAGTAGGGCTTCAGTTTCTAACTTCTAAAACATTTTCCAAAAATTTTAAAAATTAAATATTAAATCTACCAATCAAACATAAAGTTTAAATTAAACTTCACTAAATTCCATTTATAATCTTCAATATTGGCTCAATATATTCCAAATAAGTATCTTACTTGATTCAAGTTCCTAATACACAATCAAACACAATAATTTCTAAACAAAAACAACACACAATGAACATGAAAGCAAATACACAAACAAACACAATTGATTTACTAAATCGATACAACGACTCAACAAACCAGATAATAACGATCTCATTACCAGAATACGCTAATCTTCACAAGGGAAATTGTGTATTTTGCTTGGAAAGAACACTAATGCTCTCAGGAAATCAGTAGTCGTCTTTTCGTCAATCCACTTATTCTTTGCATACATTTCAACTTGAGCATCTTGATAAGCCGCAAAATGATCAAATTGAAGTTTCATCTGCCATTCTAGATGTTCAATCAGATGAAACATCTCATGAAGGTGATCTCTAATGCTTTTAAACTCCGCTTCAAACTTATCCAAGCGACTAGAAATTTTCTCTAAACTTACTGCGATGAAACCATTGAAGTAGGGTTGAGGATCCTTTGAGACCTTGTCCCTAGCCTCTTTTCCATGATTGTTTCCTTCCATTTCTTGAAAAATTTCTTAAATCTCTTAAGAATGAAGTGTAATGCACGTAACATTGATTGCTTGATGGTTATGGATGAAGATGAACTGATTTAAAGGTGAAAATCGTGTGAAAAACTTAAAATTTTCGGTTTTGCACGACCGAGTAACCGTGGCGCTTAGGCTTCAAATCTGGCGCCTAGGCGCCAGACCTATTGATACATATTTTAACTCGGGCGCCTAGGTGCCGGATCTTGGCGCCTAGGAGCCGGAACTATGTTCAACTCCGTTTCGCCTAATCGTCAAATTTCAAAGTTTCGTACTCCAAGATAGGTAAATTATACTGGTAAGAGTAATCTAGACTCAATAACAAAAATTGTAAGCAATCATAATGAAGGTTAACTTGATCTCCTTTTTACTCATATTTAGAATAGAGTGATCCAATTTCTAAATCTTACATACTTCAAAATAATCTTCAGCTTAAGTCAACAAAGACTTATAAGCATCAAATTTTTCTAAAGTAATATAAAATTAGTTAAGATCGAGGCCTAACCTTTGACATCGATCACATGTTTTCACATAATGTCTCACATCTTTAAATAAGGTCAGCCAATAAAATCCAGAATTTAAAATTTTAAATGCAGTTTTATCTATGCCAAAGTGTCCTCCAAAATCGGAATCATGACATTTTTTAATAATAGCAAAATTTTCCTCATAAGGTACATATCTTCGAATTATAGAATCTCTTCCAATTTTAAATAAATGAGGATCTTCCCAAATATAAGATTTAACATCATTTTTAAATTTCTTAAAAAATTTGTTATCCAATTCATAAGGTAAAATATTGCTAACTAAGTAGTTAACAATATCAACATACCAAGGTGTTTTGCAACCTTGAATAACATATAAAGATTCATCAGGAAATTTCTCATTTATATTTTCTTCCAAAATAATATCATTTTTAATTCTAGAAAAATGATCAACAATTTAGTTTTCAGTTCCTTTTCTATCTACTATTTGAAAATCAAATTCTTGTAGAAGTAAAACCCATCTTATCAGTCTAGGTTTAGAATCCTTCTTAGATATTAGATATTTAATAGCAGAATGATCAGTATGAACTATGCATTTAGTACCAAGAAAATAAGGTCTAACTTTATCAAAGGCATATACTATAGCTAGAAGCTCCTTCTCAGTAGTAGTGTAATTTCTTTGTGTTTCAGTGAGAGTTTTACTAGCATAACATACAACTTTGAAAACCTTCTCATATTTTTGTGATAATACAACTCCAATTGCAAAATCACTTGCATCACACATTAATTCAAAAGATTTATTCCAATTAGGTGCAACAGTGATAGGTGGAGTTATTAGTTTTTCTTCTAGAATATTAAAAGCATTAATACATTCTTTGTTAAATTCAAATTTTGCATCTTTTTCTAATAAATGACAAAGAGGTTTAGCAATTTTAGAAAAATCCTTTATGTATCTTTTATAAAATCCAGCATGACCTAGAAAACATCTCACATCAGTAACAATGGTAGGTGGTTGCTATTCAGCAATAATTTTCACTTTTGCTTGATCTACTTCCATCCCTTTTTGTGAAACTTTGTGACCAAGTACATGGCTTCTGTGACCATGAATTGACATTTTTCCCAGTTAAGAACTAAATTTGTTTCTTCACATCTTTTCAGAACTTTGGAAATGTTTTCTAAACAAGATTCAAAAGAAGTTTCAAAAACTGAAAAATCAACCTTGAATATTTCAATTCCTTTGTCAATCAAATCATTAAATATTGACATCATACATCTTTGAAAAGTTGCAGGTGCATTACATAAACCAAAAGGCATTCTTCTAAAAGCAAAGGTTCCATAAGGACTTGTAAATGTTGTTTTCTCTTGGTCCTCAGGAGCAATAAGTAATTGATGATAACCAGAATATCCATCCAGAAAACAGAAATATGGGTGTCCAGCTAGTTTATCGAGCATTTGATCCAAGAAAGGTAAAGGAAAATGATCATTTCTAGTGGCATTATTTAATTTCCTATAATCAATAGAAATTCGCCATCCAGTAACTTGTCTTGTAGGAATTAGTTCATTTTTATCATTCACCATGACAGTTACACCTCCTTTCTTCGAAACACAATGAATAGAACTTACCCATTGACTATCTGAAATACGATAAATAATACCAGCATCTAACCACTTAACAATTTCTTTTTTAACAACCTCTTTTATGATAGGATTTAATCTTCTTTGCGGTTCAATAGTAGGTTTAAAATTTTCTTCCATTAAATGGAAGGGCTTATTCCTCTTATATCAGAAATAGTCCAACCAAAAGCTTTCTTATAATTCTTTAACACACCTAGTAATTTTTCTTCTTGATCTTTACTCAGTTCATAAGAAATAATAACAGGTAAAGTTAACGAATTTTCGAGAAATGCATATTTTAAATGTGAAGGTAACATTTTTAATTCCAGTTCAGGGGCTTTTTTAATTGATGGTAAAAGTATATCATTTTGAGTTATGTCTAAAGTTTCCTAGTTATCTTTAATAAAATATGTTTCTTCTTCTTCTACTTCTTCATTTTCATCAGTTAAAAATTTAAATTTTTCTACAGAAATGACTATACATTTTTCTTGATAATGTTTCCCAATTAAATAATCAATTATATCCATTCGATAACAATTCTCTTTATCAGGGTACTTCATTGATTTAAGAACATTGAATTTAATTCTTGATCATTAACTCTTATGGTTAATTCTCCCTTTTGCACATTAATCATAGCTCGTCTGGTAGCTAGAAAAGGTCTCCCTAAAATAATAGGTATCTCTTTATCTTCTTTCATATCAAGTATGTTGAAATCTACAGGGAAGACAAATTTATCCACTTTAACAAGGACATCCTCTATAACTCCTTTAGGAAAAGTGATAGATCTATCATCTAACTGAAGGGTTACGATGGTGGGAGTAATATCTCCTAAATCAAATCCTAGAAAGATATAAAATGGCATGAGATTAATACTTGCTCCAAAATCACATAAAGCTTTTCCACAAAATTTTTCTCCAATAGCACAGGGTATAGTGAAACTTCCAGGATCCTTAAGCTTTTTCGGTAATTTCTTTTGAATTATTGCACTACATTCTTCACTTAATGCAACAGTTTCAAAAGCTTCAAATTTTCGTTTCTTGCTTAAAATATCCTTCATAAATTTTGCATAAGTTGGCATTTGTTCCAAAGCTTCAGCAAAAGGTATGTTAATAGTAAGTTTCATAAAAATTTCAAAGAACTTAGAAAATTGATGATTAAGTTTCTGCTGTTTATGTCTTTGAGGAAAAGATGGTGGTGGTTTTTCAACTTCCACATTAATAGGTATAACAGTCTGATCTTGACTAGGAGATAGAGTTTCTTTAGGTTTTTCAATCTCTTCAACATCAATCTCTTTTTCAATTTCATTCTTCATTCCTTCTTTTAATTCATTTCCACTTCTAAGTTGCACAGCCTCAACATGTTCATGTTCTTTTCCAGTTTCCTTTGGATTAATTTCAACATTACTAGGAAGTGTTCCTACAGGTCTGGTATTAATTAAAGTAGCAATTTGCCCTATTTGATTGTCGATATTACGAATAGCAGTATTTTGATTTTGTAATTGATTATTCATTTGTAAAATTAATTCTTCTATTGAAAAATTTTCTATTTATTATTAAATCCAGGAGGTTTATAATTTGGGTTAACTTGATTATTCTAATTTCCAGTGGGATGAGATTGATTATCACTGCATTGTTGTTGTGAATTATTCTAGTTAAAATTAGGATGATTATTTCACCCAGGATTATAATATTAGCAGAGTTATTATGTGAAATATTAATTGCAAAATTATCTAATTTTTGAGACATTGCTGCTACTTATGAAGCTAGGATAGAAAAGGCTCCATTATCGTGAATACTTGCCATCTTTTTAGGATTAAGCCTTTCGAAAGGCCATTGAAAATTGTTATTAGTCATTTCTTCCATTAAAGTGTAAGCTTCTTCAAATGATTTAGACATTAAAGAACCTCCAGCAATAGCATCAATAATTGATTTTAAAGATCCAATTAATCCATTGTAAAATTTTTAAATAATTAACCAATCAGGTAAAGCATGATGAGGACAGTTTCTTAATAGTTCTTTAAATCTTTCCCAAGTTTCATATAATGTCTCCCCATCAAATTGACTAAACGAAGTAATATCATTTCATAATTTAGCAGTTTTAGAAGGAGGAAAATATTTAGCAAGGAATTTTTGTGCCATTTCAGCCCATGTTTTAATAGAACCAGTTGCAAATGAGTTTAACCACATCTTTGCTTTATGTCTTAAGGTAAAAGGAAAGAGTCTAAGTCTAATAGCATCATCAGAAACATTGTTATATTTAAAGGTAGCACAAAGTTCTAAAAAACTAACAAGGTGTAAATTTGGATCCTCATTTGGTGTTCCACCAAATTGATTGTTTTGCACCATTTAAATAATAGACCGTTTAAGTTTAAAAGAATTAGCATCTACAGTTGGTATTTAAATACTACTATGAAGTTCATCAACTGTAGGGTTAGCATAATCCCTTAATGATTTATAAATATTTTGATCATTAAGTTCAATTGGATTTTGTAAAGTAGCCATTTCTTGAAATTTTTGAATTTTTTTTCCCTTTTTAATTTTTCTAATTGTTCTTTATAGTTCAGAATCTAAAGGTATTATACCATCAGAACCAAAACTAGGCATAAAAAAATAAAGCAAGGAATATATTTTTTTTATTTTATTTTTATATATTTTTTTTATATTTTAGGAAATATAATATTTAAAAATCTATAAATTGTACCTCTTTTTTTTTTCTTCCCCGACAACGGCGCCAAAAACTTGGCTCGATTTTTGTATTTCCAAATACAAGAATTTGTTACCACTGCTAGAAAATTTAATTTCTGTCAAAGGCGCGAAACACTTGACCGGGAATAACTTGCTATATAGATGTGTACCAAATTTAATCTAACGGCAATAGCATTAAATAAAACTTTATTGCTACTAAATGCTAGGCCGTTAGTGATTAATATGTTTATATAGCAAAATATAATTTTAAAGGAAAAAATTTTATATACTTTTTTGGTACTACGCAAGTATACGTATCGTTTCAAGTAATATAGGGCTTTGAAACAAAGACCCCAGTATCGATCCCACGGGGAAAAAATGGTAATAAATTTTTAAAAATTGTATTTTAAAAAACTTTTTGTATTTTAATCTAACTATAAATTACTTTTAATTTACTAGATGCAGGTAAAGAGAACAATAATAAGAAAATGATTTTGTGAAAACTATATAAAACGAACAACTTTCTTCCTTTCAATTAATCTAAAATTTTTAAGATAATTTAATATTCATTGGAGAATCTATATTATGGTATTGTGCCAAATAGAAGCATTCCTATTCTTTACCCTTTGATCCAGGTGCAAAGAACATTGTCTAATCTATAGATCAGGTCTGAATGTATTGTTAGTAGAATGGGTTAATCTAGGCTCACACTACTAGACGTCCAAGGGTGGCTATGGTCGGCCCTACTAGCGACCCTTTCCTTATCTATAAATCAAGTTATAAGAATTTAGTCTGTCACTCTAAAAACTTATCAATTCTACGCCCTTTTAAATATTATCTTCCCATTTATTTGCACTTCACCTTGAATAGCCAGCGCATGGCCTTCGACTACCCAAGGATTCATGTGATATCTACAAGTTAAGAGTTCTTCTCCTTCTAGGTCTCAAAACTCTTCAACAGGTTTTAACAATTTAAATGGCCAATTTAAAAAGTAAAGTAAGATTATGTATTAATATCATCACAATGTTTTGAAAATATTTTGATTTTCAATTCTCCATCAAATTTTATATTATATTATTTATCTTTTCATAATTGAAGGAAGAAAGTAAACTAACTACTCAGAACACATTGAATTTAAACAGAAACATAATAATTAAACTTTGAATCAAAAATAAAATACTTATCTCAAATATTCCTTCTACAGATCTTCTGATTCCTACTGACTCCACAGTGTAATGAACTCCAGATGCAACGACTTGAAAATAAACTCACTAAACTAAATAAAGTGGCCCTAAATTCCTCTCTCTATTTTTCTCTCTAAGGATGAGAGATACTAAAGTGGCTAAGAGATAAGGGTTACAATGGGGGGCACATTTTTCTGAAGAAGTGGACTCCTATTTATAGGCTTCAAGGGTTGCCTTATGGCACCTCTTCAAAACATGTCCACATTCAATGAATCTTCTAGAAGGTCTGTCTGGCGCCTAGGAGCCGGAATCTAGCGCCTAGGCGCCGGAATCTGGCGCTTAGGCGCTGGACACCGTGTCCAGTTCTTCGCACCTCTTCGCTTTGGCTCGCACCTCTTCACGATTAAAACCGTTTTGGAGTGTCCAAATGCAATGTATCACATGTCTTATTACCAAGGAACAACTGCGCTCTTCTAGAATGTCCAATAACCACTTACATCGTCAAAATAACCGTCCAAAAGTCGTCAAAAACTTGACAGTTTCTGTATCGAGTCTGGCACTTAGGCGCTAACTTCTGGCGCCTAGGCGCTAGGCCATAATTTTTTATAATTCTTGTGTTTTGCTGCATTTTTGCTCCTTTTTGCTTCTTTTTCAGCATTTTTCCTTTTTTGGACCTTTTTACATCACCTACATCCAAAAACACAAAAATACCTTTCATTAAAGCATAATATCCATAGAAATTGATAAAAATCAAGGCATAAAAATAGGTATTTTTTTCATGGATCAGCTACTCAGCAAAGTTAGTAGCTTGCAAGAAGAAGACAAGAACATGGAGCCTACAGAAAAGATAAAAAAAACAAAACCCGCTAAAGCATACAAGAAGAGATCTAGCGTAGTGGCAACGGTCGACAAAGGAAAACAACCAATGAGGATTCAGCATGAGCAGTTGCCACAGCGAAGACAGCCGAGTAGCCTCGCATACGGTCGACCTCAGCAGCATGGTCAGCCTCATGCACAACAGAGCAGTCAGTCTAGTCAGCAGTTGAGGTCATACAGGACTGATAGTCGACAGGGTCCGCTAATGTCAGAACTGTTACAAAGGAACTACTCCTTCAAAGACGACGTTGTAGCAAAGATGTTCAGGAATTTAATGAAGAAGCCCGAGTTCGGGTAGCCCAAGCCAAAGAAGCCAAAAGAAGTTGACAAGAAAAAATAGCCCATTTTCTGCCACTACCACAGGATGCTCAGACACACCATAGAAAGCTGCTTCAGTTTCAAGGAATGGCTCGAGCATAATTACAAAGAAGGGAATGTAACAATACCAAAGGAATACTTGAAGGAACCTGATAGAGGTTCTATAAACGTGATTTCAGCCAAGGCAATCTCTCTGATTAACCTATATGCTAGCAAAGGCGGCTGGAGAACAATTTGGAACGAGCTTAAGAAAGTCCTGGACAAGATCTAGTCTACTCGAAGAGAGCTCTTGTCCGGTTCTACTCCAGCCTAATCCAAGATTAAGACTTTGCAGAGGAGGCCACCGAGATAAGAATGGAGAAAGAAGTGAATCGTGAATGAAATTAAGGATGATAGCGAGAAGGGTAGGATAGAGGTTGCCCCTATTAGATTGGTTATTTCGGATTCTGGGGTGAAACCCCTCAAACCCCTGACTTTGTAACATTACCTTTATGCCCCTCCAAGGTCTCATAATGATAATATAAATGATGTTGGATACGTTCTTACTGTCTCTAGTGATGACGTAACTATTCACAACCTCTCTAACCCCAATTTTGATTCCCAAAATGATCCTCAAATCATGATTATTCCTGATGAGAATGTAGACGAAAATGAAGGGAATGTTGATAACACCAGCTACGACACCACCGGAAGCTAGGAGCCAGTCCTCGAATTCAAAGGTAGTCCGCTTGCCATAAACATGGACTTTTCAGATACAGAAGAGCCACATATAGTAATAGAAGGATCTCTAGGTGCAGAAGAAGAAATAATGGAATTACACTTAAGAAGTGGCTAGGTGTTACCGCCAAGAACAGCTCTAATGGATAAAGAAAAATAGGTAATCATTCAAGAAAAAGTATCTCCAGCAATAGAAGAAGTACAATTTCAAAATGAATTTGAAGATTCAAACAAAGTGGATTACAATGTGCTAGCTCTTCTCAGGAAGTTACCAGCTAAACTAAGCATTTACGACACTTTGATCCTCTCGAAGGAGATGAGAGAAAATCTGATCAAGGCTCTACTTGATCCGGATATTTTCTTAGCACAATTGGCTTGCACATCCTTAAACGGTGTTTGCACTTTGAAAGAATATCCTAGTGTAACCTTCACCGATGAAGATTAGCTACTCAGAACAGCCGATCACAACCATCCACTCTACATTTTTATCATCATCGGCATGTTCATATTTTCTAGAGTGTTAGTAGATCCTAGAGAGTCACTCAACATAATGACTGTACGGACATTAGCTTACTTGGACATCGACACTCGAGAACTTTCTATGTATAAAATTTTGCTAAGAGGATTCAAATAGAAAGTAGAAAGAGCCCTCAGATCTATAACGCTACAAATGAAAGTTGGAAATCTACTAACAAATATAAAATTCCATATCATCGATGTGGATACATCGTTCAACACCCTACTTGCTCGGCCGTGGCTTCATGTATACAACTTGGTCCCGTCGTCACTTCACCAATGCATCAAGTACTAGAAGGATGGAAAAGAACATTACATTAAAGGAGATCTACAGCCATTCTCAATACATGAAGTAGGCATCTACAAAAAAGCTGCCTACTACGCTTTCCCAAAGAGAACAATACTGTCAAGAGAAATTACGAAAGTAAAGCTAAAGATTTAGAAGAACAATGAGAACTAGACCATAAAGCTCTAGTTCAACGATCTCCCACCAATCCTTCACAAAGAGTTGGTGGAGGTTCTTTTAGCCCACACATCCGACGTCGAAGCCGAGGACCTGGTCGAGGAAGAACTCACCATGTTATTGAACGGACGAAGCTGACGATCAGCGGTACGGCTTATTTTTTAATTTAAATTTGAAAAGTAGTATTTGATTTTGAAAATAATTTTAAACTTAAAAATTTTAAGATATGAAAATCAAACTGATCTCACATCCCGAATAGTTTATATAAACGAGCACCACACCACAAACCGTGTATCTATCCCGAAGAATAGACACACTGTTTGGTGAGGGGGCTTGATTAAATAAACTAGAAGATTTGTGACATCCGTTTGGTCTATGAACCAATTTTATAAGCCGACAAATTCCCCTGCTTAATATGAAAGCATTAAACAGGGTTTATATTACCTGGGTTCTTAAAATTCCCTATAAGGGTAAGCCCCTATAGTTAATTACATTTTAAGTGACAAGAATCACCTAAGAAAACTCTCGATAATAATCAGTAGTTTTGCTCTCAAGAATTTCAAAGTTTAAGTTTTCAAAGGATTGAATTTTGGAATTTCAATAGGGAATGGATCAAATTTGGAACATTTTATTTTTGGAATTCAAAGGAAGAAACGTAGGAGGATTCACAGATTCGAAGCGAAATTCGGTAATTTCCCGACTATCCTATTGTTTGGCTTGAATTTAGGAAGGCCCTAATGTTTATTTAATGTTTTGATCTTGCCAATTTTTAATTAATTAGGACTTATATTCGTATGATGTGATCACACAAATAGCCTCGAAGATGTGAGGGTTTATGTCTTATCGGATGACTACCTCGGAATCCTAAGACCGGTTAGGGCTTAATTTGCAATGCAAATGCCTAACAAAAGGTTGAGGATTTATGTTGCACTAGGCAAACTACCTCGAAGTCCTATGGTTTGGTTATTTAATTCTAAGAAAGTTTTGCTGAAGTAGACTCCGATTTTGCTGATGACGATGGCCGTGCTGCCCACCATGCTCCGAGCTCCTTGTTGTTGCAAAGGGTTTAGTTATAGAAGGTGAAAATCAAGAGATGAGAAAAGTGCTCTAGTTTAGAGAAGTCTTAAAATCTAAGTGTTTTTTAGTGTTTTAGTTAAAAAAATCTTAAAGTTGATTATAACAACACCGGTTAAGATCCCACGGTTCCATCCTTCCGGCATCGTTATTTTTATCGGATTCACTTAGTCCAGATGAATTTGCTAAACTCAACTAAATGAGTTCCACACTTTCATTTAGACCGTGGCAAATCCCGTTAGCAACACGTAGGTTACATCATCCGAGGTATTCCCGATCATCCAACAAGATGTTTTAATTTAGTTGCAATTGTAGTTTTGTGTTCTGTTTGTGATTAAATTTTGAGTTATTTTATATTTTTGAAATATTGTGGCAGTGATTTTATCTTGTAATGATTTTTAATTTAGTTTTGGTTTCAGTTTTAGGGACTATCCGAAAGGTTTTGGTTTTCATGCAACAGTTGTTTATCATGCAAGAAAAGTAAAGTACATTTGCAATAAAATAAATTGCAATAAAATAAATGCGTACCTGGAGGGTCTTCCCGTCATCCCAAGCTGCACTTAAAACACATATTAAGGCATTTAAATATTTCATCAAGTACTTAGGTAAAGCTAAGGGAAAGGTTTTGGTTGTCTACCAAAGTCCTAATCCTTTAGCTAGTCATCTCCTATGACGTCTAGGTTCTTGTGTTTTGGTTTAAGGACGATTTTCTTCATCAAAAAATAATTAAGTTCAATTGTTCTTATAAATATCCTATCATATTGAGGAAGTGTTTAAGATGAGTCTTAAACATCTTTTCAATTCCTCTAGGATTATTTTAAGTCTAAGAGAATTTAATTATACAAGTGAAATTAATCATCTAGGAGTTTAAATTTTGTTATCTTGCTCAGTGAATTAGGACGTTTGAATATCTTATAAGTGAAGTAACACTTCATTTAATACTCCATTTAGGAGTTATGACAACGAGAGCTTTTAAGGGCAAATTGATGTTTAAGTGATTTGTGATTTAATTTAATTTTAAGTAATGGGTTTAAGTTTGGAATAGTATCCAGGTTATTTTAGATTTATTTTGAATTCTTTTAGGTCTTAGGTGATATTATATTTAATTTAATTTAATTTTAATTTTAATTTAATTTAATTTGGTTTAGTTTTAATTTTAATTTAATTTAATTTTTTTTATTTAATTTTAATTTTATTTTGACTTGATTTTAGTTTTTTATTTAATTTAATTTAACTTAATATGTTTTAATTTAATTTAATTTTATTTAATTTAATATGTTTTAATTTAATTTAATTTAATTTAATTTAATTTAATTTAAATTTAATTTAATTTAAATTTAAATTTTAATTTAATATTTTATTTTTTATGTTTTAAAGATGATTTAATTTAATTGTTAAAGTATTAATTTAATTGAAATTTTGGAAGGATTTAATTTAAATGTTTTAACTTTAATTTAATTTAATGATTAAGTCTTTTAACATTTTAAATCTCGACTTTGGATCATCATTTTAATTAGGAATTAAATGTTATTGAGGTGATTAATTTAGGGATTTTTAAATTAAAGAATAAATCTCTTCCTAATAACATCCCTATTTTAATAATTCCAATTTTTCATTATTCTTCCAAATTTAATTAATTATTTAATTAAGATTTATTTTAATTATTTTCAAATTGTTAGGTAGGTTTCCACCCTTTAATTACCTAAGTTTCAAACATCCAAAAATCAACTTAGTATCAAATATTATACCCACCCTTGTAATTAAACCTAAAATTTTTAATTATAGGTTAAAATTTTAATTACCATTTTGCCCTTTAAACTTACTAATTTCATAACTCACTAAATTGAGCTCAAATGAATATGAAATTTTTATGTGACTTCATTCACATATCAATCAAGACATTAGGGGAGATAATGTGATTTTTCTGTATTTAATTTATTTATGTAATTATTTTTGGTGGAAAATAGGGATTTTCAAGGTAAATTCAATAACATGACCAAGGGAAAGTTTCTATCCTTAAGAAAATAATGGGACATTCCTAATGACCAAAGGACCGCTTGGACCAATTTTGGTGATTTTTTTGAATTATATTTTTTTTATTATAATTATTTTGAGTTTTGGAGTATTAATTAATTTAAAAATAAAAAAAAGATTGAAAAATGAATTTTATATTTTTCAAAAATCTCTCTGATATCAAGGAAACCAGAGAACCAATTTTTATAATTTTCTGATTTTCTTTGATTTATTAGAATTATTTTAGTGGAAATACTAGAAAATACATTTTTTAATTTTAAAATTACCTTAGGGCTTTAAAACTTAACATCTCATCATAGAGACTTAAGAAAAATATGGGGTTTGTTCCTAAGTGATTAAAATTCAAAATGTGACATTTTGGTGAATTTTGTTATTTTTGTGATTTTTATTATTTTTTAATTATTAAAAATATTAAAATAATGCAAAAAATCAACTTTTTTAGAAAATTGTAACTTTAATTTTCTTAAATTCCCCTGATATCAGAGAGGCTCCAAACCCAATTTGGTGAATTTTTGAAAAGTATTTAAAAGTTATGAATTTTTAAAGTTTAAGTTTGGCTAAATGGCTTAATCAACCCATTTGATAGGGCTAACCAAGTCCAATTGACTTCAAACTTTTATGGTGGGTTCCCCTGATCCTAAAGGTCAGTGGAGAATTGATTTTAAGTCAATTTGTGTATGATTAGCTCTAATTAATTAAGGTTCCATTTTGGGTGTTTAAGCCAATTAGGGTTATTCCAAGTGAGTTAACTAAAAACTTATTTTCCCTAGGGTCCTCTGGTCATAAGAAACATCATCAAATTTTCCTAGAATTTATTTCTCAACATGCTAATTATTGGAATTAAAGTACTCAAAACAGCAACATAAATTTGAAAAATTAATAACTTCTCATAGGGATGGATGGCCTCTGACCTTGAAAAATTCAAGGAATGTTCTCAAGTTCAGAGGCTTCAAAAGCCCTATGGTCTCATGCCATGGTGAATTTCCGATATGCATGGAGAATTAAAACAATGCAGAGAGTAAATAAATCATTAAAAATAAAATACTTAATGAAATTAAATGATTTCTTTTCCACATTGTTCTCCTCTGTTCACTGAGCAAGAGGGTATTTTTATTTTATTTTTAGGATTTTTCTACACAAAATTATGAATATTCAAAGTTCTGGGTATTTAATAAATAAGAAAATGCCTATTTTTCTATTTATCCGAATCGGCGCTGCGTCAACCTTAGCATCCCCGAACAACCACGCGACGCTTTCTGGTTTGACTCCGCCATCTGACTCAGCGCTCCAGGGGCCCGCTGCATCGTTCCATCTCCTCATACGACTCAATCTGGATCGTCCACCCGCGAGTGTATCAAATGGACGACATCCGTTCATCGTCCCCAAGCCTCCTAACCCGAGAACCGTTCACACTAAATCCTTAATATCTCAATCAATACTTAACGGATTTTGGTGTTCTTGTGCTCTATGGATTTGTCTTGAAGAGACGAATACATCTATACGGTGATCATGCATTGAAATTAAAGCATTTGAAATAGACAATCTCCAGAGGCTCGGGATAAAGAGTTGGCTCATACCTTAGCTAAGAGAAGTGTGGCTTCAATCTGAGGGTTGTGTCACCTTCGATTGAGTCCAAGTAAGCTCCAGATGAAGTCTCCTGGCCTGGTGAATTGTCCAGGTATAATTTTGACCAACCCGATTTCAACCTTTGGAGTCTGGAACAGACGGGTGGCCTGGAGAGGGGGGCTTTCACTGGGGAACTCCTTCTCTTGGTCTTGTGTAGTTGTGGGTGAGTTTAATTTAACTTTGGTGGAGGATTTGGGAGTGTCCTGTTCTGGCCTGAGAATTGAGCTCCAAATTGAGCTCAATTTGTGGGGATTAGGGTAAGAGAACAGTGGGGATCAAATGCTCTAGGTGTGGGGGAGAGTATGGGGTGATTTTGGCGGAGTTTCCTTAAGGTTGGTTCAACACTTCTTCATGGCCGAGAGGGGTGAGGTTTAAATAGGAGAGGCTGGGGGCCTCCCAGGGGGAGTTAGGGACTGGGATCAGCTGCTCTTGGCAAGGGAAGAACAGCTGCAATGGCCACTCGGGCATGGGGCAACTCGAGCAAGGGAGAATTTCAATGCTTCGGCTCCTTCCAATATCTCGGCCATGGCGTTTTCCGGCGACCTGGTGGCTGGCCGACGAGCATGAGTTACCATCTCGACCGTGGAGGTCGTGGCTTGGCAATGGTGAAGTCAATTGGGTTTGGACATGTGTAAAGGTGTTGGATCAAAGTGGCATGAGGGGCATGGCTATTTTGGCTCTAAATGGGTCAACCCAACCTTTTGGGCTAGGTGCACCACCCAAGACTTGGTTTGGGCTAAAGAGAAAGTTATTTGGCTCAGCTTGACTAGTGGGGTCAAGTCACAATCCAACTACAATTAGAATTAAACATGGTTTAGGGGAGACATGGAAATGGTTAATCACCTTAAGGGAATGTGGAAAGGATCTCCTCCTTTTGCCCAATGTAGTAAGGTTACATGTGAAAAACTCACATGGCTTGCATGTGGCTTAAGAGTGGCTTCATGGCTTATATATGGCTTGGGAAAGTGGGCTTGGTTTCATGAAAGTGGGTTTAAGGAATTTTGGTGTTTTAGTGGACAAATTTCGTGAAGCTTGATTTGGAACTATTTGGTCATTGATTTTGGAACTTAGGAAGTGTTTTAAATTATGGGTATGATGAGAGAAATTTCATGTGGGCTTTTGGAATAAGTTTTGCGCTTTTAAATTTGTTTTGGGTGGGTTCTTTAGGAAGGTTTAAGAAAATGGGCTTTTTAAGCTTGGAAATAAATTGGTGGATGGGAGATTTGTAAAATTTTGCTCCAAATAATTGTTGGGTTTGGTTTAGGGATGTGTCATGAGTAATTTGAAACAAATTTGAGGTGGTTTGGGTTTGAATTGGGTTGAATTTGGGCTTTTTGGTACAGTGGCCAATGGTCGGCCAAATTGGGTTAACTTGGGCTAATGTTGGACTAATGTTGAAATTGGTGTGAAATTAATGTTGAGAAATGTTTGTAGGGCTGTTTCAAAGCG
Source organism: Papilionanthe hookeriana x Papilionanthe teres (assembly GCA_022702705.1). Lineage (NCBI taxonomy): Eukaryota > Viridiplantae > Streptophyta > Magnoliopsida > Asparagales > Orchidaceae > Papilionanthe > Papilionanthe hookeriana x Papilionanthe teres. The sequence continues at coordinate 39,659,740 of CM040422.1, forward strand.
GTGTCAACTTTGGTTGGGTTTGGATTTTGGGGTTTAGGCCCATTTGGTTTAGGTTTAGGTGTAGGCCCATGTAAGGAGTTTTGGCTTTGGGTTGAATTTGAGTTGGGTTTGGGTTCAAATTTTGGGCAAATCATGTTAGTGTTTTGTTTGTAGGGATGTTAGGGAAGGTTTAGAAAAGATTTGGGGTTAATTGGGGTTGAATTGGGTTAGTTTGGGCTAAGTTTGGGTCATGGGTCCAAATTGGGCTTTAAGGTCAAAAGTGAAATTGGATTCAAATGCCAATCAAATTGGGCTTGGATTTGGTCTAGATTGGTGTTGGGGATATTTAATTGAAGTTTAGAATTGAATTGGACCAGAATTTGGGTCAATTGGGTAGGTTTGGTTTGACATTGGGTTTACTTTGGGTTAAAATGGGTCAAATTGGGGATTTTGACAAAAGTGGGCTAAATTGACAAAATTGGCCCATGGTGTAGTTGAACAAAATTAAATTAGGAATAGTTGGGATTTTTTGGAATTTTTTGGGAATTTTTAGAAATTTTTGGATTTTTGGGTCAAGAGGGGCATTTTGGCAATTTGGAGGGTATTGGGGGTATTTTCTGGAATTTTGGGTATTTTGGGTAAAAATGGTCAATTTGAGTGGTGGGAGAATGTTTAGGATTGATTTTGAAGAATTTGGATGATTTTGGAGAATTTTGGAAAATTTAGGTAATTTCAAGTGTTTTGGGTAGGCTAGGCGGGTCCGGGGTCCCGGGAGTCAAAAATTGAAAATTTAGAAAATTGAAGATTGGGTAAATGTAAGTGGAATGAAATCATTTTGGTTGAGCCATGAAGCCATATCAAGCCCACATGAGCCATGAAGGGACTCATTTCGAGGCATTCACTATGTTGTTCCTAACCCTCTCGGCCCAAGGGCTTAGGGGTTAGGGACCATCCATGTGAATCACCTTCATGAGTCGGGAGTTCAAGTTGGGTATGGGTGTGGTTTTAGGAGGTGTGTGAAAGTGTAATGTATAAGTGTAGTGTGTGTGTAAGTCGAGTCCTCACCGCACCGAGGCCACCTGTGGGCGGTCCCAAGGCCAAAGAGTCCTATAGGAACTCATCCTTTAAACTTCCACATTTGATCTCAACCCTCTAGGTGATTAGGGGTCTACAATCAAGTTTGGGGATTTTGCAAGGAGTTAAGAAGTGGTTTGAATTTCTAAGTGGTGGGTCCCAATTCTAATCCTCTAGGATAGTCAAAGGAAAAGCCTAAGGCTAGACCCTGAGTACTAAAAACAAAAAAAGGAAGAGAAGACCTCATCAAAAATGAGGTCAACAAATGGACCCCCAATAGGCGTGGTGAGCTGACGGAGCACACCGCGCGTATTGGTGTTGACCGAAGCGATCAACAAAACCAACACAGAAGTCTAAGTGACAAACTTGGGACGAGTAGAAGAGTTTCCGCTGGGGAGTGTCAAGTATATCTCCGAGACCGGAGATTCCCGAACTCTCGCCTGGGAAAGGAAAAGGAGGTGAATCCCAAATCACATGATCCGGGGAATTTCGATTTAGATTTCATTTTGTTTCAGTTCAAGTTTTGATGTGTGAGCTCAGATTTTAGTTTAAGTTTCAATTTAGATTGAAGTTTTGTTAAAATTAATTTGAAGGGATTTGAACTTGAAATGAAAATTGGAATTTTGTAGTTTTAGATGTAACATCTTCAACCTCGAAAGAAAATTGAATTGATTGGATTGAACCATTACAATGAGGAAAGATCTAAGAGCAATGCAGTATTGGATGTAAAATCCTTAACCTCAATAGCTTGATTTTGATGTATTTCATTGCGATAGGGAAAGAACCTAAAGCAATACAGTATCGGATGTAAAATCCTCAACCCCAAGAATTTGATTTTGATGTATTTCATTGCAATAGGGAAAGAACCTAAAGCAATGCAGTATCGGATGTAAAATCCTCAACCCCAAGAATTTGATTTTGATGTATTTCATTGCGATATGGAAAGAACCTAAAGCAATGCAGTATCGGATGTAAAATCCTCAACCCCAAGAATTGGATTTTGATGTACTTCATTGCAATAGGGAAAGAACCTAAAGCAATGCAGTATCGGATGTAAAATCCTCAACCCCAAGAATTTGATTTTGATGTATTTCATTACAACAGGGAAAGAACCTAAAGCAATGCAGTATCGGATGTAAAATCCTCAATTCCAAGAATTTTATTTTGATGTATTTCATTACAATAGGGAAAGAACCTAAAGCAATGCAGTATCGGATGTAAAATCCTTAACCTCAAGAATTTGATTTTGAATGGTAATTGATTTGCAAAGATTTGTAGTGTTGATTTGAATAGTGTGGAATTTTGGTGTTTCGAGAATTTCATGAAAGTTGTAAAAGATTTTTGTGAAAAGAAACAGATTAGGAGGGAATATATAGATGCTACATATCCCATTCAAAAGAGTTGATCGAAAGTTGCTGGTTTGTATTGGATACAATTCCTCGCCATCACATCCGAATCGAAAACCTCGTGGCTCCATGTCTATGGAATCGACCGCTTCCATCCCAGACAAGGGAGATAGTAGAACAAATTGGATTTCATATTTGGAATGTTGAGTTTGAATCTGATTGAGATTTGTTTTGAAATATGGAAGGTTGAATTTGATTGAGATTTGATTTAAAATTTGGGTTCATTTTGTTTGTCCTTTAATGATTCAAATTTATTTTATCGTTCATTTAATGTTCATGTGAATTTGGCGTTCATCATTTTTTTTATTTAGGTTTTTAAGGAAAGTTTTCTTTTATTCTTTTTGTTTCTTTTCTGTTCTTTGTTCGAAGTTCATTTAACTTTAATGGCGTTTCCCAGTCAATTTGCACGAAAGAGGTGAAGGCCAAAATGTGACATGGTCACTTTCATTCCAATCATCTTGAAGATACATCATACAACTCGATCTGGAATACATCTCATACAATCCATGTAGACTCAAAATGGACTATGTATGATCTTTGTCGATCCATCCAAAAAAAGCCATCTGTCAAAAATCCATGTCTGAATTGTGAGGTACATGGTCAATAACATTACCTTCCAATCCATCCTTAGCAAGGTTGTCGTATGGATTTACGTTGGAGGTGTGATATCTTCCATGTAACTCACAGCTCGTAAGGCCAGAGGCTCTCTAGCTCTGGGTCTGGCTGGAAATGGTAAGGTGCTTTCCTGTCATCCATCCTTCTGAAAGTAACTGAGATCTGCTTCATTGGTACTCCCGGTATGCAATGTTTAGCGACATCTGCTCCGTTGCCCTTTAGTATCACGACGGAGCCTACCGGTAAGGGTATCTTTACTGGCCCTCAGAACTCACCTGGGCCTGCTATCCAGAGGTCATATTCGAACATGATATTACACTCCTTCAGAAAAGAAACTGTGCAGAAAGGTCTGACAAAGTCGTGGTGATTTATGTGCGGGGGTATGCAATCACCCTTCTTGTAAATGTTAATGATTCAACTGTTGGGTATGCAATCTGCTGGCAGTACCCTCCATGTTATCATTCTCTTTACCATCCTTTTGATGACTAATGGTATTGGATCTACCTTGCCATGACGGAGTATCCCCGGTGGGTTTCCCTTCCTGTCTTCTGCGAAGTTGCAGCAGCATCCACATTGTATTGTAATTCTCGATTTCCCTAGCATCCATCTCCGGGGTTCCGAGTAAGTGTTTTCTCTTAGGCGGCCTGCTCGACCCATTCTTTTAAAATCCCGGATGCAGTCCACGATTTGTTATTGTTCGTATTTTGAGAACATGTCTGTATGTAGCTTGAGGCCTTCTAGTATATTGATCCTCCTGCCTCTGATTCTCTCGAAGTATTCAAAAGTTTTCTTCTCGACATTCTGCATTCTTTCTAGCTCGTATTCTGGAATAATCTGCAAATGGCGAGGCCTGGTGATGTACTGTGGGATATATGGCTCAATCCCTTCGCGTTCTCCTGCATACCTCGGCTCCTCGGGGATGGTTTTCGTCGGGACATCCTCCGGGGTTGCTTCTGCAACAAAGTCATGCATTACTGGTGACTTTATCTGGTGGCGTGGTAGCCTTCCTTCTTTTGATCTTCTTGAGATTTCCCTTGTCTCTTCTGTTATCCTCGAAGCTGGCCTCCTTTCTTCAGGTTCCTGGCGAACCGGTATTCTTGAAGTATATGCACTGGTAGTAGCGACTGTCTCGTTGCACTGATCCGCTGCTAGTTTAGTTAACATCTTGCGGATACGGCGATTTTTATTTCTTCGCTGAGTTGCTGTGAGAGTAGCTCTTCATACTTCCTGAATCTCTGTGGGCGCGACGCTGACAAGCTTTCCCTCTGCTGTAGAGACTACAGACTTGATTCTCTTATCATCCTCAGTGTTTGCTTTCCTTTTCTTGCTGCCGGGTTGGTGGCTTGGGCCACCCACTTTCATTTCTGTCTGACTGGGCAATTCCTCTCAGTCGGGATCCAGATCACCTTCCTCGTATTGCGGGTCCGCCGGTGCGAAGTACGAGTCAATATCTATTATCGCTCCATCTTTCACCCTCTTTTCGTCGAGTGCAAGGCTTACGCCATTTCTAAAGTTCAGGACCAACCGCCCATTCGACATTTCCCTGTGAAAAGACAAGGAAAAGGATCAGGGGCTGTACTAAGAACAAGAACATTAAGAAAATGTTTATTAGAGACAGAGTTTTCTTTTGTATTTTTAAATTCAACAGGAATGAAGTGGGAAAAGATCGGAAAAAAGATTTTGATTTGGAAGAGAGAACAAGGAAAACTTTACTATCATGATTCTATTTATTTTAGCACATTTTTTTTATTATTTTTTTTGTTATTTTGTTTTGTTTTATTATTTTTGGGTTCGAACCCAGTCATAAGTAATTACTTCACCCGTGCTTCTAGGGATGAAGAATTCATTCCTTCGAAACATCAGGTAGCGTAATACATATTTAAGTATCGTCCGTTGATCGGAAGCATATGTCGTTCTCCTTGGCAATTCACTAGCTGGTAGGAGCCTCCCTAGTAGACTGCCTCAACCACAAACGGCCCTTCCTAAGTGGGTTCAAATTTTCCTCCTATCTTGCGGTGTGCAAGGATAGGTCTCTTGAGAACGAGAACTAAGTCACCAACTTTGAAGGTTCTTGGGTGGACCAGTCTGTCATGGGCTTGAACCATCTTAGCTTGGTATAGTTCTAAATTCGTCGCTGCTGCAAGTCTTCTCCTTCCGGGCTTTCCAATTCCTCTAGTTGTAATTTGGCATTCTCTTCGTCGTGATTTTGTTTGCAAGCTGCAATTCCGAGTGAAGGAATGCGGACCTCTAAGTGTAACATCGCCTCGGACCCATACACCGGAGCGTAAGGTGTAGCTTGAGTAGGAGTTCGAAGGTTGTCCGGTAGGCCCATAAGGCTTCTAATAACTTCTCGTGCCAATTTCTATTATTATCGTCCAAAGTTTTCTTTAAAATTTGAACGAGAGTTTTATTAAAAGCCTCAGCTAGGCCGTTTGCTCTTGGATAGTAAATTGTTGAATATCGCCAGTAGATTTCGTGTCTCCTGACAAAATTGTTGATTTGCGTGCTTCTGAATGCTGATCCATTATCTGAGATGATCCTGCACGGTACTCTAAAACGGTAGACAACTTGGTTCTTGAAAAACTGTAGCACGTGGTGTGCTTTCACTTCTCTGCGTGGAACTGCCTCTGCCCACTTGGAAAAGTAATTTGTAGCCGCAAGAATGAAGCAATGTCCTTTTGAAGATAGTGGTTCTATTGGACCCACTGTTGACCTCATTTTTGATGAGGTCTTCTCTTCACTCTTTAGTACTTAGGATCTAGCCTTAGGCTTTTCCTTTGACTATCTTAGAGGACTAGAGATGGAACCTACCCCTTTAGAAACTCAACCACTTCTTAACTCCTCGCAAACTCCACAAACTTGATTGTAGGCCCCTAATCACCTAGAGGGTTGAAATCAAATGTGGAAGTTTAAAGGATGAGTTCTTATAGGACTCTTTGGCCTTAGGACTGCCCTGGGTGGCCTGGTCTGGTGAGGGCTGACTTACACACACACTACACTTATACACTACACTTTCACACATCTCCTAAAACCACACCCATACCCAACTTGACCTCCTGACTCATGAAGGTGATTCACATGGATGGTCCTTAACCCCTAAGCCCTCGGCTAAGAGGGTTAGGAACAACATAATGAATACACAAAATGAGTCCTCTCATGGCTCATATGGGCTTAATATGGCTTCATGGCTCAACCTAAACGATTACATGTCACTAAAATTTGATTAATCTTCATTTTTCAAAATTTCAGTTTTTGGCCCCCGGGACCCGGACCCTCCTAACCTACCAAAAGCCCTGAATAGCTCAAAATCTCCAAAATTCCTAAATCACCCAAAATTCCTCAAAATTGATCTTAAACGTTTCCATACCACTCAAATTGATCATTTACAGCAAAAAATACAAAAAAATTCAAAAATACCCCCAATACCCTCCAAATTACCAAAATGCCTCTCTTGACCCAAAAATTCAAAAAAAAATTCCAAAAATTCCCAGAAAATTTCAGAAAATCCCAAATATTCCCAATTTCATTTTGTTCAACTACACCATGGGCTGATTTTGTCAATTTACCCCACTTTTACCAAAACCCCCAATTTAACCCATTTTAAACCCAAGTGAACCCAATGTCAAACCAAACCTACCCAATTGACCCCAATTTTGGTCCAATTCAATTCTAAACTTCAATTCAACATCCCAAATGTCAATCTGGACCAAATTCAAGCCCAATTTTATTGACATTTGAATCCAATTTCACTTTTGACCTTAAAGACCAATTTTGACCCATGACCCAAACCTAACCCAAACTCACCCAATTCAACTCCAATTAACCCCAAATCTTTTCTAAATCCTCCTTAGCATCCCCACAAGCAAAACACTAACATGATTTGCCCAAAATTTGGACCCAAATCCCATTCAAATTCAACCCAAAGCTAAAAGGCCCAATTTTGACCTAAACCCAAACCTAACCCAAATGAGCCCAAACCCCAAAATCAAAGCCCAACCAAAGTCAAAACCTCTTTGAAACACTCCCATAAACATTTCTCAACATTAATTTTACATCAATTTCAACCCTAGCCCAACATTGGCCCAAGTTAGCCCACTTTGACCTATATTGGCCCATTCACCTAAAGAGCCCAAATTCAACCCAATTCAAACCCAAATCACCCCCAATTTGCTTCAAGTCACTCATGACACATCCATGAGCTAAACCCAACAATTATTTAGCCCAAGACTTTACCAAAATTTCATCCCAAAATCCATTTTAATATTCAAAAGCCCATTCCCTTAAACCATTTTAAAAGCCCACATTTACCAAATTTTAAAAGCCCAAAGTCCATTACCAAGCCCACATGAAACCTTTTCTTCATCATTCCTTTGATAATCCTATTTGACCAAAGTCTTAAACCATCATGAAATCAACCCATTTGTAGCATCATGACAAATCCCATCAATGGAATCCAAAGTTTTCAAAATTCCAAATAACCCTTTTCCATGCAAGTGAGCCAACCTTTTCCCAAGCCATGAGCAAGCCAAATGAAGTCATGGAGCCATGAATAAGCCATATGCAAGCTATGGGGAGCCCTTTCCACCTCACCATGCAACTTATGGCAAGAAGAGGGGAGCCTTTCCTAAGCCTTCACTAAACCTTTTTAACCCCATTCATGATACACTTTAACCAAAATTGGCCACCTCACCTTGGATGGGGACTTCACCACAAATATGAGGCTGACCCAAATGATCTCACATCAGCCCAAATCAAGCCTTGGTGAGTGAACCAAGCCAAAACCATGAATTGACCCAAATTGGACCAAAAATGCTCCTTACACCCATGCCATTTAAATCCTTGACTTTACACATGGCATAACCCAATTGATTGCACCAAGATCAAGCTCAATCATGTGAGTTTTTCTCAGCAAAAAAAACTTTGGTGAATGAACCAAGCCAACCCTCATGGCCACCCAAGCTCCACCATAACCTTCCTTATTTAAACCCCACCATCATGACCAAGGGGAGGAGATGCAAGATTTACCTTGGGGAGACTATGCCAAATTGTTCCCAAAGCTTCTCCAAGCATTTCTAAGTTCAATCAAATCATTTCCAATTGAGGCCTCACCTCTTGGACAAAGGTATCAATTTTTTTCTCCTCCAACCGAGCATGTTTTAATTTTCTGTACTTATTCACATGTTTTAAGTATATCATCACCATATAGATGTGTGCTACTCAATTAGACGATCATTTTAAAAAAAAAATCATTAAATTTTGTTGAGAATCGAGGGAGATATCAAGGTTTGAAGTTGGACGGTTTTGAGTGAATAGAACAAAGAAAGAGGAGCAGCAGCCGTTCGATCAGGCATGTATCCCACGGACGGTGCTGATGGAGTTGGACGGCAGCTTTATCCGTGAACAGGCAACCACGCCAGCCAGTAGCAGCGCGACACGTGTCATTTGAGCGGGAAATGCATTTTTTTGATTTATTTTTGAACCTAAACTTCAAAAACTCATAACTTTTCATAGAAAACTCAAACAAATAAAATAAAAATACCCTCTTGCTCACTGAAACGAGGAGAATAATGTGGAAGTGATTTTATATTTATTTGATGCATATTTTATTTTTAATTAATTAAATAGTGTTTTCAATCATTCAATTCTCCATGCATGTATACAACTCATCATAGCATGAGACCATAGGAGCTTTTGAAGCCTTTGATCTTGGGAACATTCCCTGAATTTTTTAAGATCATAGGCCATCTCTATAAAGAGTTATGTATTTTCCAAGTTTATGTCACTGTTTGTGGTATTCTAATTCCAATAATTATCATGTTGTGAAATAAATTCTAAGAAAATTTGGTAATGTTCCTTAGGACCAGAGGACCCTATGAAAAATATATTTTGAGTTAACTCACTTGAAATGACCCTAATTGGCTTAAACACCCAAAATAGATCCCTAATTAATTAGTGCTAACCATAAATCAAATTGACTTGAAATCAATTCTCCACTGACCTTTAGGATTAGAGGAACCCACCATAAAAATTTGCGGCCAATTGGACTTGGTTAGCCCTACTAAATGGGTTGATTAAGCCATTTAGTCAATTTAAACTTTAAAAATTCATAACTTTCAAAATACTTTTTAAAAATTCACCAAATTGTTTTTGAAGCCTCTCTGATATTAGGGGAATTTAAAAAAATTAAAATTTCAATTTTCTAAAAAAGTTGATTTTTTAATATTATTTTAATATTTTAATAATTAAAAAATAATAAAAATCACAAAAATAATAAAATTCACCAAAATGTCACATTTTGAATTTTAATCACTTAGAAACAAACCCCATATTTTTCTTAGGTCTATTTAGTGAGATATTAAATTTTAAAGCTCTAGGGTAATTTTAAAATTAAAAAAATGTATTTTCTAGCATTTTCACTAAAATAATTATAATAAATCATAGAAAAATCAAAAAATTGTAAAATTTGATTCTCTGATTTCCTTGATATCAGAGAGATTTTTGAAAAATATAAAATTCATTTTTCAACATTTATTTTATTTTTAAATTAATTAACACCCCAAAACTTAAAATAATTATAATAAAAATAATTTAATTCAAACAATCACCAAAATTGGTCCAAGTGGTCCTCTGGTCATTAGGAATGTCCCTTAATTTTCTTAAGGAGAGAAACTTTCCCTTGGTTATGTTATTAAATTTTCCTTGGAAATCTCTATTTTCTACCAAAAATAATTATATAAATAAATTAAATACAGAAAAATCACATTTTCTCCTCTCATGTCTTTATTGACATATGAGTGAAGTCACATAAAAATTTCAAGTTCATTTGAGTTCAATTTAGTGAGTTATGAAATTATTAAGCTTAAAGGGTAAAGTGGTAATTAAAAATTTTAATCCTTAATTAAAACTTTAGGTTTAATAAAAAATTAACAAGTAAAATATTTGATCCTAATCTGATTTGGATGATTGAAATTTAAATAATTAAAGGGTAGAAACCCATTAAGCAATTTAAAATGATTAAACCTTAATTAAATAATTGATTAAATTTGGAAGAATAATAAAATTGGAATTATTAAAATAGGGATATTATTAGGAAGAGATTTATTCTTTAATTTAAAAATCACTAAATTAATTATCTCATTAATATTCAATTCTTAATTAAAATGATAACTCAAATTCAAAACATTAAAAGACTTAATCATTAAACTAAAATTAAATTATTAAACTCTTTTAAAAATTTCAATTAAAATTAAAAAATAAAATTAAATTAAAAATTAAATTAAATTAAGTAAATTAAATTGGATTAAATTAAATTAAATTAAATTAAAATTAAAAGTTGAATTAAATTAAATTAAATTAAATTAAATTAAATAAACAAATTAAATTAAATTAAATGAATTAAATTAAATTAAATTAAATAAATAAAACCAAATTAAATTAAGTTAAACCAAATTAAAAATTAAATTAAATGAATTAAAATTAAATTAAATTAAATTAAATTAAATTAAATCAAATTAAATTAAAATTAAATCAAATCAAATTAATTTAATATAACATCAAATCAAACTAAATTGAATTAAATTGAATTAAATTAAATTAAAACTCAATTAAATTAAATTAAATTAAATTAAGTTGAATTAAATATAACATCACCAAAGACATAAAGAATTCAAAATAAATCTAAAATAACTTGAACACTATTCCAAATTTAAACCCATTAATGGAAATTAAACTAAATCACAAACCATTTGAACACCAATTTACCCTCAAAAGCTTTAGTTACCATAACTCCTAAACGTAATATTAAATGAAATGTTACTTCACCTATAGGATATTCAAATGTCCTAGTTCATCGAGCAAGACAACAAAACTTGAATTCCCGGACGATTAATTCATTTGTGTAATTAAATTCATTTGGACTGAAAACAATCCTATCAGTATTGAAAAGATGTTTAAGATTCTTCTTAAGCACTTCCTCAATATGATAGAACACTTATAAGAACAATTGAACTTAACTGCTCTTTGATGAAGAAAATCGTCTTCAAACCAAAACACAAGGAACCTAGATGTCATAGGAAATGACTAGCTATAGGATTAGGAATTTGGTAGAAAACCATAACCCTTCCCTTAGCTTTACCTAGGAACTTGCTTAAATATTCTAATTGTGTTTTAAGTGCAGCTTGGGATGACGGCAAGAACCTCCAGGTACGCTTTTATTTTATTGCAATTTACTTTCTTGCAATTTACATTATTGCAATTTCATTAATCGCATCGCACTTACTTTTCTTGCATGATAAACAACTGTTGCATGAAAACCCACACCTTTAGGATAGTCCCTAAAACTGAAACCAAAACTAAGTTAAAAGTCATTGCAAGATAAAATTCACCGCCACAACATTTCAAAATATAAAACAACTCAAAATTTAATCACAAACAGAACACAAAACTACAATTACAATTAAATTAAAACGTCCTGTTGGATGATCGGGAATACCTCGGATGATGTAACCTACGTGTTGCTAACGGGATTTCCCACGGTCTAAATGAAAGTGTGGAACTCATTCAGTTGAGTTTAGTAAATTCATTTGGACTAAGTGAATCCGATAAAAATAATGATGCCGGAAGGATGGAACCGTGGGATCTTAACCGGTGTCGTTATAATCAACTTTAAGATTTGTTTTAATTAAAGTATTGAAAACACTTGGAAATTAATATTTTCTCTAAACCAAAACACTTTTCTCATCCCCTGATTTATGACTTCTAAAATTGAACCTCTGCAACAACAAGGAGCTCGGAGCATGGTGGGCAGCACGACCATCGTCATCGACAGAAACTCCGAGTCTACTTCAACAAAACTTTCTTAGAATTAAACAACAAAGCCATAGGATTTCGAGGTAGTTTCCCTAGTGCAACATAAACCCTCAACCTCTTCGTTAGGCATTTGCATTGCAAATTAAGCCCTAACTGGACTTAGGATTCCGAGGTAGTCGTTTGGGTACGACATAAACCCTCACATCTTCAAGGCTATTTGTATGATTCTATCATATAAATATAAGTCCTAATTAACTAAAATTGGTAAGATCAAAAAATTAGATAAATATTAGGACTTTCCTAAATTCAAGCCAAACAATAGGATAGTCGGAAAATTACCGAAGTTCGCTTCGAATCTGTGATTTCTCCTACCTTTCTTCCTTTGAATTCTCAAAACAAAAATGTTTTAAACTTGATCCATTCCTCATTGAAATTTCCAAAATCCAATTGTTTGAAAACCTTAAACTTTGAAATTCATGAGAGCAAAACCACTGATCATTATCGAGAGTTTTCTTAAATGATTCCCGTCATTTAAGATGTAATTAACTATAGGGGCTTGCCCTTATAGGGAACTTTAAGAACCCAGGTAATATAAACTCGCTTAATTCATTTATATTAAGCGAGGGAACTTGTCGGCTTATAAAATTGGTTTGCAGACCAAACGGATGTCACAAATCTTCTAGTTTATTTAATCGAGCCCCACCATCAAGCAGTGTGTCTATCCTTAGGGATAGATACACGGTTTGTGGTGCGATGCTCGTTTGTATAAACTATTTGGGATGTGAGATCGGTTTGTTTTCATATCTTAAAATGTTCAAATTTAAAATTATTTTCAAAATTAAATACTACTTTTCAAAATTATTTATTTAAATTAAATTAAAAATTCGCCGACAACTTCTGTTAGGCGACCCCCTTTTCAAAATAAAACACACAACCTAAAAATATGCCTCCAACTTCTGGCGACTCCGCTGGGGACTAGTTCCTCTCTCCATTTTGATCAGATGGTTTTGCTTTCATAAATCGGAAGTGAGTCCATCCCCTTGTGGACCAAACTACCATTCTTTCCATTGGCATACCACATTCATTTCTGTCTTGAACGGGTATAGTCAACACCTTTTGGATTGCGGAGCCATCTGTTTAGACACCTCTAAACAGAGAGGTTCCGGAATCCTTCCGCCTCGCCAAAATGGGGTGGACCCCCAATAGGTGTGTTAGAATAGGAGCGATCTATTGATGTGATTTCTATGTGAATTCAACCACCTCTAAATCTCGAACTGGGTCTGATACTTCATTCTTCTTTAGGTTTGACTTGTTGTAAACATCTCAAACTGAAATTCCGCTCTAATAACCTTCCAATAAACTCTAAACAAAATAAAATTTTGTTAAAATTTCAATTCAAAATGAAATTCTGAAAACCCATCGAATACACAATAATAAAACAAAATGCAAAATTTTGAGATAAAAAAAATTTCACATGAATAAATTTTAAAGGATGCCCAGTTTACAGGACAAGTGCGTTAACTTGAGTATTACCGCTGAAATTACAAGAGATAGGACGTCACTGACTTCTGGGATTTCTTCAAATGACAGGGACAATGTCTTCACCGAAGTTGATCTTTTCTTTCGCCTCCGGAGTAGAGTTCACCGTCAGTAGTGATGAGCCGCCCGATCCGTCGATCATCAAGTTTGGACAAGGGTTCAACGATGTTGAAGTTAAGTTTGGGGATGTGGCTATTGAAATAGTGAAGCCCGAAATGAGCAAGTCCGTTAAGCCTATTGTAATGTTCAACTCTGAAGTCTGTTGAGGAACTTCCCATGCCAAAGAAGGAATGGATTGAAAAGAACTCTGTTGTCATTACAAGCGTTGGGACGTCTCCTAAAGCTATTTCTGCTCTTACTGTCGGATTCATTACCGCTGTACCAGTCGCCCCGCTGATTAAAGGAAAAGATATTCTACATGAGGAAGAGTCAGTTGATGATTGTGTTGTGCCGTCTTCTAAGTTCAAGATTGGGTCTGATTTGAAGTCCGTACAAATGACAAAGGCACAAGAATGGAAACGCGATCAAGGGATTCCGAAAGTCGAGCGGCCGCAACAGGCACTTGCAACGGTCCGAAGAACGAGTTGTTCCGAGATGAGACTGTACTCGGATAGGCGAAAGAAAGGTTCCAACAACGTCAGATCGGTTACACAGAAACTACTCCTTCAAGGATGATGCCGTGGCAAAGATGTTCAAAAATCTAATCAAGAGGCCAGAATTCAGACTACCAGAGCCGAAGAAATCCGACGAGATCAACAAGAAAGGACATCCAAGGTACTGCCCATACCACAGGTTCGTTGGACACACCATTAAGGACTGCTTCAGCTTCAAGGATTGGCTTGAGGAGAATTTCAGAAGTGGAAAGGTGGTAATCCGGGAAGAATATTTAAAAGAACCTAAAAAAGGTTCTATAAATATGATTTCAGATGATTCAATTGACTTCTACGCGACGACACCAGTGCTCGGGGAAATAAGTGATGTTTCTCGAAAATCTCCAGTTGACCTTAAAGTCATCAAAGGAAAGTCAATTGAGGAGGCTGTGGAAAAGCTTCGATCTAACATTGCACAACTGTCTAAAGATCAGAAAAACAACATTGAAGAGGAAGATTATGAACTAGCAGATTTCATGGAAGGTGAATTCGCAGAAATCGACGTCGTCGAGACCCAATCAACATTATCTGCGAGCGACACTCCACCTTTTGGTGAAGAGAACGCCGCAGAGGATTGGCAAAGGGCCATTCAACAACGAGATGAACATATCAACCATTTGAAGAAGCAACTACAAGAAGTGATGACTGCTATGGCCACAATTCAAGGAAAGTCACAATCACCGCGAATAACACCTCCGTAAACAAACCAACTAGAGACCATTAATGTTACGGATGAAAGAAGGGAGTTCACCGTCGATGTACAACGAAGAGGGATTCGGTTCGGGGTCCAGTACCGAACAAGACATTAAGCAAATGGTGGAACGAGCGAGTGAGAGAAGCCCCGGCTTAGTCCAAAGAACGAACATCGATTCCGAAGGGTAGACCATACCCCGAAGAGTTTGATGTCATCCAATATCCCAGAGGTTTCGTATCACCTCAGTTCAAGATTTTTGATGGTACCGAAAACCCCCGACAGCATGTTGCACACTTTCGAGCAAGTTGCTGCAACACGGGGGGTAGCGATGCATTGTTGTGTCGTCAATTTGTGAATAGCCTTTCGGGGGTTGCATTCGACTGGTACGCAGAGCTGCTAAATGGTTCGGTGAGAACGTTTGTAGAATTGGAAGACCTCTTTGTTAAGCGGTTCGCTGGAGCTAGACACCATATCACCATCGGTGATCTTGTGGTGGAGCGACGAAGTCAACCGAAACATTGGTAGACAACATTTTGCGATGGAGAAATTTAAGCTCGAAATGTGAGCCACGGCTCCGGGAGCAACATGCAATTGAAATTCTCTTAAAGAGCATCCATGGACCAGTTGCATTTCTCCTCAAAGGATTCACAATCAAAACATTCGAGAAACTACTTTGCAAAGCTGGAAGTTTGCAAGAGGAAGCCAAACAGTTGGGTTTTCCAGAAAATTCTGAAAAACTAGAGTCGGTCAAGACATTTGAGGAGTCTAAGACAATGGCAGCGGTGGATAAAGACAACCAGCCAATGCAGATCCAGATTGAACAACCTCGACAACAGTACTATCAACAGTCGTCTCAACAGTTGTCGCTTCGGATGGATGGAAGACAGGGTCCGTCTACGGCCAAGAAACTAAGCAGAGTATATTCTTTCAAAGATGAGGCAGTGGAAAAGATGTTTCAGAATTTGATTAAGAAGCCCAAGTTCAGATTGCCTAAGGCAAAGAAACCAGCATAAGTTAACAAGAAGAATCATCCCAACTATTGCCCATATCACAGAATGCTTGGGAACACCATTGAAGGCTGTATCAGTTTCAAAGAATGGCTGGAGAAAAACTTCAAGAATGGAAGCGTAACAATCCCTGATGAATATTTGAGAGGAACTTGAAATAAGTTATATCAATATGATTTCAGGCGATTTGTTTGCTTCAATTGGTTCCTACGCAGCTGACAACGGACGTGACACTTTTTGGTTGCTATTACTTTTGACGCTGAAAGAAGATATTAGCACGATCAGTATTGGTATGTACCTTCCTTCTTACTGCATTGAATGAATGACAAGGAGTTTGTTTTTGTCCAGAACTGCTCAATGTTTGGAAAGCTTAAATTTGGATATTTTGCTAAGACTATGGTTTCAGGGAAGAATGAAATTAATGCTCTAATAACTAAGTCATTTACTTTAAGGAATTTGGACTGGGTCCTCAATTGATTTCAAAATGAAGTAGTGTGGTTGAAATACGAGTAATTGATCCGGGATATCACGAGCCTTTTAATTTCCCGCCATGTGGCTGGGTCCGGACTTTCGAATAAGTTATAATATCCCAGGATTCATGTTAAGAAACATTTTGGAATTATTAATTAGGGGTGTTTCGACATTCAAAATCTTTAACAAAAATATGCACTGCCAGATACAGTAATTCTCAGAAAACAAAGGAGCAAAAAAAAAAAAAAGTTCATGAGGAGAAGCTTGAGGTGAGCACACAATCAAAAATTGGTGTCTCAATCAAGACATTCAAAATCTTTAACATGTGCTCCACCACATATAAGAATCCTCAATAAAAAAGGAGAGCGAAAAGCTCAATAAAAAAAATAAGAAAGAAAAAGAATGCTCCCTGAGAAGAAGCTTGAGGCAAGCATATAATCAAAAATTGGTGTCTTAATCCTCCCCTGATTAATAAAACTTGAAATACAACCTTAAGAAGTTTCCTCTGATATTATGCTTTGAAAAGAGTCAAGTGATTTTATGTCTTTTGGATGGTCATTAACTGGCTCAGAAATATCTTTGGACGGTAAAAAATATTTTAATCACATGAACATAAATTTTGAAATCTACTTAAGCCCAGGAAGAAAGAATTAAACAAATGACAACGATATTAGCAGTTAATGTAAATTCAACCCCGAAGTCGTATCCTTCAGCGCCCAGCAAATACAACTTCAACGTCAGTTTAAAGAACGTCATAGTAATTTCTCGAAGACAGTGTAACACCCTTTACGAAATCGGTGACAAAATCAAATGACAACTGCTACGAACAAAGTTACGGAGTTGCAGCCTCCTAAACCGTGACGTCCTCGGAGATAACACATCTTTTTAGGTGCTTGAAAGAATATAAATTCCGATAGCAACTTAAAGAGTGAGTTATTATCTACAATTGATTTCAATCAGTTGATGGTACCCTCAGAAGTACTGCGCATCGTGATGCATCAGAGACAAATTCTTGTCCTACGAAGCACTGATGTGGCACTTGTCTAAAACTGGGTCCAGCTCTTAAAACAAATGAAACTAAATAAAACTCTGCATCAAACAAAATAAAAGTCAACATTTGAACAAAACAAAAGAACTTTGCACATCGTGAATTTTCAAAAATCTCCGCATAACATTTCGATAAAATTCAGACTCGCATGAACTTCTACAAACATTCTCTGCACTTTACAATATGTTTTCACAATCTCTGCATTCATAAATCTCAGCAATATGTTCAGTCTCTGCATTCATAAAACTCTGCATTCCCAAATATCAGCAAAATCTTTCTCAAATCTCAGCATAAGCCAAATCTCAATAAAATTCTTCATAGTCATAGCATAAATCAAATATCAATAAAATTTTTCACAACCACTGCATAAACTGAATCTCAGCAAAAATTCCCCATGGACCTCAGCAAAATTTCCCTCAATCTCTGCATAAATAAATTTCAATAAAATTCTTCAGTCTCAGCATAAGTCAGCAAAATTCTTCAATATCTCTGCATTCACAGAATCTCAGCAGTTCTCAGCACTTGGGATAGGCTTCCGCCCTACTCCCTTCTCAGCAATCCTCAGCAATCTCAGCAATTCTCAGCAATCCTCAGCAATCTCAGCAATCCTCAGCAATCTCAGCAATCCTCAGCAATCTCAGCAATCTCAGCAATCCTCAGCATATTCTCAGCAATTTGCAGCAATCCCCAGCAATCCTCAGCAATCTCAGCAATCCTCAGCATTCTCAGCAATCCTCAGCAATCTCAGCAATCCTCAGCATATTCTTAGCAATCCTCAGCATTCTTAGCAATACTCAGCAATCTCAGCAATTCTTAGCATATTCTCAGCATTCGGGATAGGCTTCCGCCTCATTCCCTTCTCTGCAGTTCTCAACACTCGGGATAGGCTTCCTCCATACTCCCATCTCAGCACATTCTCTGCAATTCTCAGCTCTCGGGATAGGCTTCCGCCCTACTCCCTTCTCAGCAATTCTCAGTACTCGGGATAGGCACAGTCCTACTCCTTTCTCAGCAATCTCAAAATTTGATCCTCTCAGCAAGAAATTGAAATTAAAGCACTTTGCATTTCGGATAGGCTTTGTCCTATTCTTTCTCAGCATACACATTTGGGATAGGCTCAGTCCTAATCCTTCTCAGCATACACATATGGAATAGGTTCAGTCCTACTCCTTTCTCAGCGATCTCAAAATTTGATCCTCTCAGCAAGAAATTGAAATTAAAGCACTTTGCATTTCGGATAGGCTTTGTCCTATTCTTTCTCAGCATACACATTTGGGATAGACTCAGTCTTAATCCTTCTCAGCATACACATATGGAATAGGTTCAGTCCTGCTTCCTTCTCAGCATACAAATGCGTTCGGGTGGGCCTTAGCCCTACTCTTTTCTCCGCATAAAACTAAAATTGAAACTCAAATTGAAATTCAAACTCAAAATTAAAACTTGAAATAAAAAAAAAATGAAACGAATCTAAAATCTAATCTCTTAAAATCTTGTGATTTGGAGCTCACCTCCTTTTCTTTTCCCCAGCGAGAGTTCAGGTATCTCCGAGCTTTGGGAACATACCCGATACTCCCCGACGGAAATTCTTTTGCTTCGTCCCAAGTTTGTCACCCGGACTTCGTGTTGGTTGTGTTGATCTCTTCGGTCAACGCCAATACGCGCGGTGTGCTCCGTCGGCACACCACACCTATCGGGGGTCCATTTGTTGACCTCATTTTTGATGAGGTCTTCTCTTCTCTCTTTAGTACTTAGGATCTAGCCTTAGGCTTTTCCTTTGACTATCTTAGAGGACTAGAGATGGAACCTACCCCTTTAGAAACTCAACCACTTCTTAACTCCCCGCAAACTCCACAAACTTGATTGTAGGCCCCTAATCACCTAGAGGGTTGAAATCAAATGTGGAAGTTTAAAGGATGAGTTCTTATAGGACTCTTTGGCCTTAGGACCGCCTGCAGGTGGCACTGGTCCAGTGAGGGCCGACTTACACACACACTACACTTATAAAATACACTTTCACACATCTCCTAAAACCACACCCATACCCAACTTCGACCTCCGACTCATGAAGGTGATTCACATGGATGGTCCTTAACCCCTAAGCCCTCGGCAAGAGGGTTAGGAACAACATAATGAATACACAAAATGAGTCCTCTCATGGCTCATATGGGCTTAATATGGCTTCATGGCTCAACCTAAACGATTACATGTCACTTAAATCTGATTAATCTTCATTTTTTCAAAATTTCAGTTTTTGGCCCCCGGGACCCTGACCCTCCTAACCTACCAAAAGCCCTAAATAGCTCAAAATCTCCAAAATTCCTAAATCAAACAAAATTCCACAAAATTGATCTTAAACATTTCCATACCACTCAAATTGATCATTTACAGTAAAAAATACAAAAAAATTCAAAAATACCCCCAATACCCTCCAAATTACCAAAATGCCCCTCTTGACCCAAAAATTCAAAAAAAAATTCCAAAAATTCCCAGAAAATTTCAAAAAATCCCAAATATTCCCAATTTCATTTTGTTCAACTACACCATGGGCTGATTTTGTCAATTTACCCCACTTTTACCAAAACCCCCAATTTAACCCATTTTAAACCCAAGTGAACCCGATGTCAAACCAAACCTACCCAATTGACCCCAATTTTGGTCCAATTCAATTCTAAACTTCAATTCAACATCCCAAATGTCAATCTGGACCAAATTCAAGCCCAATTTTATTGACATTTGAATCCAATTTCACTTTTGACCTTAAAGACCAATTTTGACCCATGACCCAAACCTAACCCAAACTCACCCAATTCAACTCCAATTAACCCCAAATATTTTCTAAATCCTCCTTAGCATCCCCAAAAGCAAAACACTAACATGATTTGCCCAAAATTTGGACCCAAATCGCACTCAAATTCAACCCAAAGTTAAATGGCCCAATTTTGACCTAAACCCAAACCTAACCCAAATGAGCCCAAACCCCAAAATCAAAGCCCAACCAAAGTCAAAACCTCTTTGAAACACTCCCATAAACATTTCTAAACATTAATTTTACATCAATTTCAACCCTAGCCCAACATTGGCCCAAGTTAGCCCACTTTGACCTATATTGGCCCATTCACCTAAAGATCCCAAATTCAACCCAATTCAAACCCAAATCACCCCCAATTTGCTTCAAGTCACTCATGACACATCCATGAGCTAAACCCAACAATTATTTAGCCCAAGCCTTTACCAAAATTTCATCCCAAAATCCATTTTAAAATTCAAAAGCCCATTCCCTTAAACCATTTTAAAAGCCCACATTTACCAAATTTTAAAAGCCCAAAGTCCATTACCAAGCCCACATGAAACCTTTTCTTCATCATTCCTTTGATAATCCTATTTGACCAAAGTCTTAAACCATCATGAAATCAACCCATTTGTAGCATCATGACAAATCCCATCAATGGAATCCAAAGTTTTCAAAATTCCAAATAACCCTTTTCCATGCAAGTGAGCCAACCTTTTCCCAAGCCATGAGCAAGCCAAATGAAGTCATGGAGCCATGAATAAGCCATATGCAAGCTATGGGGAGCCCTTTCCACCTCACCATGCAACTTATGGCAAGAAGAGGGGAGCCTTTCCTAAGCCTTCACTAAACCTTTTTAATCCCATTCATGATACACTTTAACCAAAATTGGCCACCTCACCTTGGATGGGGACTTCACCACACATATGAGGCTGACCCAAATGATCTCACATCAGCCCAAATCAAGCCTTGGAGAGTGAACCAAGCCAAAACCATGAATTGACCCAAATTGGACCAAAAATGCTCCTTACACCCATGCCATTTAAATCCTTGACTTTACACATGGCATAACCCAATTGATTGCACCAAGATCATGCTCAATCATGTGAGTTTTTTCTCAGCAAAAAAAACCTTGGTGAATGAACCAAGCCAACCCTCATGGCCACCCAAGCTCCACCATAACCTTCCTTATTTAAACCCCACCTCCATGACCAAGGGGAGGAGATGCAAGATTTACCTTGGGGAGACTATGCCAAATTGTTCCCAAAGCTTCTCCAAGAATTTCTAAGTTCAATCAAATCATTTTCAATTGAGGCCTCACCTCTTGGACAAAGGTATCAATTTTTTTTCTCCTCCAACCGAGCATGTTTTAATTTTCTGTACTTATTCACATGTTTTAATTATATCATCACTGTATAGATGTGTGGTACTCAATTAGACGATCATTTTAAAAAAAAATTCATTAAATTTCGTTGAGAATCGAGGGAGATATCAAGGTTTGAAGTTGGACGGTTTTGAGTGAATAGAACAAAGAAAGAGGAGCAGCAGCCGTCCGATCAGGCATGTATCCCACGGACGGCGCTGATGGAGTTGGACGGCAGCTTTATCCGTGAGCAGGCAACCACGCCAGCCAGTAGCAGGGCGACACGTGTCATTTGAGCGGGAAATGCATTTTTTTTTATTTATTTTTGAACCTAAACTTCAAAAACTCATAACTTTTCATAGAAAACTCAAAAAAATAAAATAAAAATACCCTCTTGCTCACTGAAACGAGGAGAATAATGTGGAAGTGATTTTATATTTATTTGATGCATATTTTATTTTTAATTAATTAAATAGTGTTTTCAATCATTCAATTCTCCATGCATGTATACAACTCATCATAGCATGAGACCATAAGGCTTTTGAAGCCTTTGATCTTGAGAACATTCCCTAAATTTTTCAAGATCATAGGCCATCTCTATAAAGAGTTATGTTTTTTCCAAGTTTATGTCACAGTTTGTGGTATTTTAATTCCAATAATTATCATGTTGTGAAATAAATTCTAAGAAAATTTGGTAATGTTCCTTAGGACCAGAGGACCCTATGAAAAATATATTTTGAGTTAACTCACTTGAAATGACCCTAATTGGCTTAAACACCCAAAATAGATCCCTAATTAATTAGAGCTAACCATACATCAAATTGACTTGAAATTAATTCTCCACTGACCTTTAGGATCAGAGGAACCCACCATAAAAATTTGCGGCCAATTGGACTTGGTTAGCCCTACTAAGTGGGTTGATTAAGCCATTTAGTCAATTTAAACTTTAAAAATTCATAACTTTCAAAATACTTTTTAAAAATTCACCAAATTGGTTTTAGAGCCTCTCTGATATTAGGGGAATTTATGAAAATTAAAATTTCAATTTTCTAAAAAGTTGATTTTTAATATTATTTTAATATTTTAATAATTAAAAAATAATAAAAATCACAAAAATAATAAAATTCACCAAAATGTCACATTTTGAATTTTAATCACTTAGGAATAAACCCCATATTTTTCTTAGGTCTATTTAGTGAGATATTAAATTTTAAAGCTCTAGGGTAATTTTAAAATTAAAAAAATGTATTTTCTAGCATTTTCACTAAAATAATTATAATAAATCATAGAAAAATCAGAAAATTGTAAAACTAGATTCTGTGATTTCCTTGATATCAGAGAGATTTTTGAAAAATATAAAATTCATTTTTCAACATTTATTTTATTTTTAAATTAATTAACACTCCAAAACTTAAAATAATTATAATAAAAATAATATAATTCAAAAAATCACCAAAATTGGTCCAAGTGGTCCTCCGTTCATTAGGAATGTCCCCTAATTTTCTTAAGGATAGAAACTTTCCCTTGGTCATGTTATTAAATTTTCCTTGGAAATCTCTATTTTCTACCAAAAATAATTATATAAATAAATTAAATACAGAAAAATCACATTTTCTCATCTCATGTCTTTATTGACATATGAGTGAAGTCACATAAAAATTTTAAGTTCATTTGAGTTCAATTTAGTGAGTTATAAAATTATTAAGCTTAAAGGGTAAAGTGGTAATTAAAATTTTTAATCCTTAATTAAAACTTTAGGTTTAATAAAAAATTAACAAGTAAAATATTTGATCCTAATCTGATTTGGATGATTGAAATTTAAATAATTAAAGGGTAGAAACCCATTAAGCAATTTAAAATGATTAAACCTTAATTAAATAATTGATTAAATTTGGAAGAATAATAAAATTGGAATTATTAAAATAGGGATATTATTAGGAAGAGATTTATTCTTTAATTTAAAAATCCCTAAATTAATTATCTCATTAATATTCAATTCTTAATTAAAATGATAACTCAAATTCAAAACATTAAAAGACTTAATCATTAAACTAAAATTAAATTATTAAACTCTTTTAAAAATTTCAATTAAAATTAAAAAATAAAATTAAATTAAAAATTAAATTAAATTAAGTAAATTAAATTGGATTAAATTAAATTAAATTAAATTAAAATTAAAAGTTGAATTAAATTAAATTAAATTAAATTAAATTAAATAAACAAATTAAATTAAATTAAATGAATTAAATTAAATTAAATTAAATTAAATAAAACCAAATTAAATTAAGTTAAACCAAATTAAAAATTAAATTAAATGAATTAAAATTAAATTAAATTAAATTAAATTAAATTAAATCAAATTAAATTAAAATTAAATCAAATCAAATTAATTTAATGTAACATCAAATCAAACTAAATTGAATTAAATTGAATTAAATTAAATTAAAACTCAATTAAATTAAATTAAATTAAATTAAGTTGAATTAAATATAACATCACCAAAGACATAAAGAATTCAAAATAAATCTAAAATAACTTGAACACTATTCCAAATTTAAACCCATTAATGGAAATTAAACTAAATCACAAACCATTTGAACACCAATTTACCCTCAAAAGCTTTAGTTATCATAACTCCTAAACAGAATATTAAATGAAATGTTACTTCACCTATAGGATATTCAAATGTCCTAGTTCATTGAAGCAAGACAACAAAACTTGAATTCCCGGACGATTAATTCATTTGTGTAATTAAATTCATTTGGATCTGAAAACAATCCTATCAGTATTGAAAAGATGTTTAAGATTCTTCTTAAGCACTTCCTCGATATGATAGAACACTTATAAGAACAATTGAACTTAAGCGCTCTTTGATGAAGAAAATCGCCTTCGAACCAAAACACAAGGAACCTAGACGTCATAGGAAATGACTAGCTATAGGATTAGGAATTTGGTAGAAAACCATAACCCTTCCCTTAGCTTTACCTAGGAACTTGCTTAAATATTCTAATTGTGTTTTAAGTGCAGCTTGGGATGACGGGAAGACCCTCAGAGTACGCTTTTATTTTATTGCAATTTACTTTCTTGCAATTTACATTATTGCAATTTCATTAATCGCATCGCACTTACTTTTCTTACATGATAAACAACTCGTTGCATGAAAACCCACACCTTTAGGATAGTCCATAAGCCGAAACCAAAACTAAGTTAAAAGTCATTGCAAGATAAAATTCACCGCCACAACATTTCAAAATATAAACAACTCAAAATTTAATCACAAACGAACACAAAACTATAATTACAATTAAATTAAAACGTCCTGTTGGATGATCGGGAATACCTCGGATGATGTAACCTACGTGTTGCTAACGGGATTTCCCACGGTCTAAATGAAAGTGTGGAACTCATTCAGTTGAGTTTAGCAAATTCATTTGGACTAAGTGAATCCGATAAAAATAATGATGCCGGAAGGATGGAACCAGTGGGATCTTAACCGGTGTCGTTATAATCAACTTTAAGATTTGTTTTAATTAAAGTATTGAAAACACTTGGAAATTAAGATTTTCTCTAAACCAAAACACTTTTCTCATCCCCTGATTTATGACTTCTAAAATTGAACCTCTGCAACAACAAGGAGCTCGGAGCATGGTGGGCAACACGGCCATCGTCATCAGCAAAACCTGAGTCTATTTCAGCAAAACTTTCTTAGAATTAAACAACAAAGCCATAGGATTTCGAGGTAGTTTGCCTAGTGCAACATAAATCCTCAACCTCTTCGTTAGGCATTTGCATTGCAAATTAAGCCCTAACCGGTCTTAGGATTCCGAGGTAGTCGTTTGGGTACGACATAAACCCTCACATCTTCAAGGCTATTTGTATGATTCTATCATATAAATATAAGTCCTAATTAACTAAAATTGGCAAGATCAAAACATTAGATAAATATTAGGACTTTCCTAAATTCAAGCCAAACAATAGGATAGTCGAGAAATTACCGAAGTTCACTTCGAATCTGTGATTTCTCCTACCTTTCTTCCTTTGAATTCTCAAAACAAAAATGTTCTAAACTTGATCCATTCCCTATTGAAATTTCCAAAATCCAATTGTTTGAAAACCTTAAACTTTGAAATTCTTGAGGGCAAAACCACTGATCATTATCGAGAGTTTTCTTAAATGATTCCCGTCATTTAAGATGTAATTAACTATAGGGGCTTGCCCTTATAGGGAACTTTAAGAACCCAGGTAATATAAACTCTGCTTAATTCTTTTATATTAAGCGAGGGAACTTGTCGGCTTATAAAATTGGTTCGCAGACCAAACGGATGTCACAAATCTTCTAGTTTATTTAATCGAGCCCCACCATCAAGCAGTGTGTCTATCCTTAGGGATAGATACACGGTTTGTGGTGCGATGCTCGTTTGTATAAACTATTTGGGATGTGAGATCGGTTTGATTTCATATCTTAAAATGTTCAAATTTAAAATTATTTTCAAAATCAAATACTACTTTTCAAAATTATTTATTTAAATTAAATTAAAAATTCACCGACAACTTCTGTTAGGCGACCCCCTTTTCAAAATAAAACACACAACCTAAAAATATGCCGACACCCACTATATCTGTGCCCCAACATTCAAATGGCCACGACGCAATTGTCGGATGTAGCACATTTGGAGATTGGTGTAGAACCACTCCGTGCACCTGGCATTGGTGAGAGATCTTGGCGATTTTCATGCAATCGATCATCATCGAGGGCCAGTAGTACCCTAGTTTTTTAATTTTCATTTTCATCTTCGGACCCGATTGGTGAGCGCCACAGAGTTCTGAATACACCTCTTTAACAATTTCACGGGCCTCAGACATGCTTAGGCACCTTTGCCACATTTGATCGAAAGTCCTTCTGTATAACGTGTTGTTTATTAATGCGTAGGACAGAGTTCTTTTCTTGATCTGATAGGCTAACAACCTATCGTCTGGTAGTTTTCCTGTTTGCAGGTAGTCTATTAATGGCCGTCGCCAATCTTCCGTGTTCTCCGTCACTGCTGCAGTCGATTCTTCTTCTTTTTCGATTTGTGTATTGTGTCTATGTCGAGCTGTGATAGGACCTGACGTCCGTGAACTGACACTTCCACTGATTCATCTTGCAGGCAGGCAAATTCTTTTGCGAGGCGGGCTAACACATCTGCTAAAAAATTTTCGTTTCTGGGAATTTTGTAGATCGTCACATTCGGAATCTGTTCCAACAACTGTATGGTATACTTGAAGTATTGCTCGAGTCTTGGCTTTAAAATTTTGTACTGTCCGGCGATCTGTTGAATGATTAACTACGAATCTCCGTAGATGTTGATGCTTGTTATCCCCAATTGAATAGTTAATTCTAGTCCTGTTATGAGAGCTTCGTATTCTGCTTCGTTGTTTGTACACGGCTCTATTAAGTGGTAGGAGTATCTTAACATCCCCCGCTCTTGTGTTATAAAGATTAGTCTGATTCCTGCCTTACCGGGCACTATCACTTGCGATTCTTTGTCTTTGTGGGCTGAAGATGCTCCGTCGAAATATAATTCCCAACGTCGATCATCAGGATCTTCTAAGCTCATTATTTGTTCATCTGGCAAGTCGTCATTGAGAGGAGATTCTGCCGGTGAAGGGTGTGCTGCGAGGAATTCTGCTAGGACTTGTCCCTTTACGGCACGAAGAGGCACAAAAGTTATATCGAATTGCAATAATATCATTGACCACCTGGCAAGTCTACCAGAAAGCGTTGGACGGGTCATCAAGTACTGCAATGGATTAAATTTCGAGATTAGGTTGACCTTATGAGAAAGCATGTAGTGCCTGAGCTTTTGAGCGGCGAAGATCAGGGCCAAACAGTGCTTTTCAATTGTGGGTTCCGTCGGAAGTAAACGACGGCTTAGGTAGTAAAGAGCATTTTCTTTACCCTCATCATTGACACAGGCTAACAGGGCTCCGAGAGAGTCGTCCAAAGTAGCGGTATAAAGTATCAACGGTCTACCTGAGACTGGGGCTGCTAAGACAGGAGGTGTCATTAAATATTGTTTAATTTCCTCGAAGGCCCTCTGGCATTTCTCTTCCCAAATAAATTTGGCGTCCTTTTTAACTAATGTCGAGAAAGGCTGACACCTACTCGACAAGTTTGAGATAAAGCGTCGAAGATATGCCAACTTCCCTTGGAAAGATCGTAGTTGTTTTAAGGTTCTGGGAGGTGGCATTTCTAAGATAGCTTTAATCTTTTCCGGGTCGATTTCAATTCCACAATGTCGGACAACGAATCCTAAGAATTTCCTGGAGGTGATGCCGAAGGCGCATTTTAAGGGATTCATCTTAAGGTTAAATTGTCTTAATCGTTCGAAAACAATTCTCAAATCATACAGGTGGTTTTCCTTTACTTTGCTTTTGATGACCACATCGTCCACGTAGCATTCAACTTGATTGTGGATGAGATCATCAAGAATGCTTGTCATTGCTCTGCGGTAGGTTGCTCTGCGTTCTTCGATCCGAATGGCATCACTGTGTAGCAATATACTCCGATCGACGTTCTGAATGCTGTAAGTTTTTCATCTTGTGGAGCCATTTTTATCTGGTTATATCCTGAAGATCCATCCATGAATGAGAATATTTCATGTGTTGAAGCAATGTCGATCATTAATTCTGGGATCGTGAGAGGGAATTCATCTTTTGGACATGCCTTGTTTAAATCTCTCGAAATCCACACAAATTCCGATCCGACCATTCTTCTTCCCGATCGGTACCACATTGGCTAACCAAGTCGGGTATTGTTCTTCACGGACAAATTTAGCGTCTATTAGCTTTTTAACTTCAGCTATGACTTGTTGTTCGATTTCTAGACACATTCTTCCGGGACCTTGTCCGACTGGAGCGAGTAGGATCCACTCCTAGCTTATGGACTGCGACCTTTGGAGCTAATCCTGGCATCTCATCGTAGCTCCAAGCAAAAAAGTCTTTAAATTCCATTAATAACTTGATTATTTCTTCGAAGTCTTCTTTATTGAGTAAGGAGCTAACAAAGGTAGGTCTAGGCTCTTTGCTAGTACCTATGTAAACTTCCGTTAACTCATCTATTGTAGATTTGATCTCTTCTTTGAACTCTGGTGGAGCGTTTCCAATTTGTAAATCTTCAAGTTCTTCTGTAGCATCCATGCAGTTTTCATTAGACTCACAGGTGACAACCAAGCAAAATTCAGTATCGTCAACTGAACCTACTGTGCCGAATCCGAGACCTTGCCTTGAATTGGGTGGACGACCAGAGTTATTCCATAATTTTTCAAAATGTTGTGATTAACCTTTTGTCCATTGTCGAAGTAAGAAACCACGCTGAATTAAATTTTGAACACAGGGAGAGTACCACTCAAAAGGTAATTCCATTAATTCGATGAAGTAGCATCTTCAAATTGTACATTATTTTCAGTTTTGGAGGAAGGAGCACCACGGCAGAATTTGATGGGCTTTGCACCGCCGTTATGTACCTCTTTGACCACCATACCCTCGATCTTGTTAGACTGGATCGAGGTCAGGGTCATAGTGTGTACATAGTGGTTAATCTTCACGTACATCGATTTGTATTCTTCGTTCTTCTCATCTTCGAGAGAAATCCTGAATTACAGATTCTTCCAATTTATTGTCGCTGCTCCTGCTTCATTTCTTTTTCTTCTTCAGAACTGTCTTCCCAATCAACATTGATGGCTGGTTTCCTCTGTCCAACTGTCCTAATGTCTCTGCCACGACCTCGTCCCCGGCCTCGACCTCGGATGCGAGTTGTGGAGAAACCTTCACCATCTCGCCGTAAGGTAGTAGTGAGTGACTGGTGGACTAGAATTTTAGGTTCTTCGTCATCCCGAACTTCCTTTGCTCCATTCGTTATAGTATCTCTGAAGAAGATTGTTTTCTTCGGAGGTGCATAATAAGATGCATCTTCATGGATTCCAATTTCATGTACGGAGAATGGTTGTAAGTCACCTTTGATGCACTGTTCCCCTCCATCGTAGTAATTGATGCACCGATGTAGAGATGATGGTACCATCCGGTTTTCATGTATCCATGGTCGGCCCGATAGCGCGTTTAATGACGTTTCGAATCAATTATGTGAAATTTCGCGGTTGTCTTTGCTAAGTCACCGGTCTTCATTAGCGGTGTTATTGATCCGAGGGCTCTTTCTCCTTTACGGTTGAATCCTCTTAATAACATTTTGTCCGCTTCGAGCTCGCAAGCATCAATTTCCAAGTATGCTAGCGTTCGAAGATTCATTATATTGATTGATGCTCCCGGATCCACCAATACTCGGAGAGTGTAAACTTCCCAATTGTAATCGAAATGTACAATGGTCGGTTGTGGTCTGCTGTCCCAAGTAGTAGGTCATTGTCCGTGAAGGTAACACCTCGTTGTTCTTCTAACGAGCAAACCTCGTCTAAGGAATCTCCGGCCATCTGAGCTAAGCAAATTACTGGATCAAGTAAGGCCTTGATCAGAGCTTCTCTCATCTCCTTTGATAAAATGAGAGCGTCGTAGATGCTCAGTTTGGCTGGTAGTTACCTAAGATGGGCTAGTACGTTGTAGTCCACTTTATTTCCATGTGTCTCGATTTCTTCCCAAATGGGTATTTCTTCTGTCGGGGTAGGTTCTTCCTAAACAACCACCTGCTTTCCTTTGTCCTTTGGACCCATTCTCGGAGGTAGAACTCTTCCACTTCTTAAGTTGACTTCTGTGATTTCTTCTGAATCTAGTATTGGGTTTGCTGGAGCTCCTCGAAACTCGCAAATAGATTTGTTGCTTGTTGAACTCTCGTAGCCTCCTTGGTGGATGTCTTCTTTATCATTGTGATCGTCGAGATTATGTATGATTTGAGAATTGTTATTTGTTTCGGAATCGATGTCCGGATTAGGATGGTTGTCGCCAGTTACGTAATCATTAGAAATAGTCAAAACGTAGCCAACTCCATAACCCTTATCATTATAAGATCCCACCGGAGTGAGCAAATAATCATAGAGAGTCAGAGGTTCGAGGGATTTCTCCCTCGAATCGGAAACAACCATCTTAGGATAAGCAGCCCCTAGTCTAGCCTCAGGAGCCTCGTTCTTCTCTTCTTCATCAATTTTCTTCTTTTCTTCAATCGTCTCTTTTTGAGGTGGTTCTTCTATCGCAAGTGATAGTGCCGACTTGACAGGTTTCGAACTCTGAATTGAGGCTCGCACCGAAGCAGTTTGGATGCGATCCAAAATCTTCTTCGAAGACTTTGTCCAAGCTGTAGTCCATCCATCATAAGTTGCATAGGGATCTATTGGAACAATGAGATCCGTCGAAATAACATTCACAGAACCTCCTTTATGGGGTTCCTTCATCTATTCCTTCGGGATCGTTATGTTCCCTTTTCGAAGATTATCGTTGAGCCAACTTTTGAAGGTAATACAATCTTCTATCTTGTGTCCAAGCATCCGGTGGTAAGGACAAAAGTTTGGATCACCTTTCTTGTCGACTTCTTTTGGTTTCTTAGGCTATGGCAATTGGAAATCTGGAGTCTTCATCAGACAGGGCGGAACATTTTCAGCACTGCCTCATTCTTGAACGGATACTCCCTGCTCAGAAGCTCCCTTAACGTACGTTGTGGATGAGGCGGTTGTTCATACTGTTGAGATGACTGATAGCTGGGTCGGGGTTGCTGGTAATTCTGTTGAGGTTGCTAATAAATTTGATGCGGCCATTCTGGCGGTATTTGTATTGGCTGCTTGCCTTTATCGACTGCTGTGATGATCCCGGACTTCTTTTCAAAAGTTTTTCACGGGCTTCTGCTTGTCTGTTTTGTCGATGAAACTTAATTTCTTCGCCTACTCTTGCAAGCTTCCGGCCTTGCTTAACAACTTCTCAAAAGTTTTAATAGTAAATCCCTTGAGGAGAAGTGCTATCGGGCCATGAATGCTCTTAAGTAAAATGCCGATCGCATCTTTGTTCTTGTAACTGTGACTCACACTTCATACTTAGATTCCTCCATCGAAGTATGTAGTCCACCAAAGTTTCGTTCGACTTCTGCTTCTCTACCACTAAATCACCTATAGTGATGTGGTGCTGAGCTCCGGCAAATCGCTTGATGAAGAGGTTCTCTAATTCTGAAAATGTCTTCACTGAACCGTTCGGTAATTCTGCATACCAATCAAAGGCGATCCCTGATAGGCTGCTGACAAATTGTCGGAAAAGTAAAGCATCACTTCCGTCGGCATTGCATAAACTGGCACGAAAATGTGCAACATGCTGCCGAGGGTTTCCGGTTCCATCAAAGGTCTTGAACAGAGGTGGTACAAAGCCTTTCGGATATTGGACAGCGTCGAATTCTTCTGGGTAAGGTCTACCCTTCCGAATGGATGTCCCGCTCTTTGATTGTGCCAATGCTTCTCGCACCTGCTGTTCCACCATGCACTTGATATCCTTTTCCAGAATCATGCTTTCTATTGCATCCTTTTTTAACTGATCATCCCCGTTGACGGATTTATTCTCCTTTCCTCCATCTACAATGTGAATAACTTCTGGGGCTATTTCTCTTTGGGGTTGAACCTGACTCTGGAGAGTGGCTAGGGCTGCAACCATCTCTTCCATCCTTTTTGCCAATTGGGCGGTCGTATCATCCTTCTCTTGAAGCTGTATCCTCATCACTTCCGGCTCCTCTCTTTTTGCGGCTGCAGGAACACCTTGTGAAGCTGACGAAACTCGTGTTTCAACCATGTTAATTTCTGCATATTCATCATCCATGAACTCTGACGAGTCGACTTCATCTCCGAATTTTTCTTCTCTTTCTCTTGCTAATCGCTGAATATCAGTTCTTAACTTTTCCATAGCATCTTCTAGTGGTCTTTTCTGTACTCCTTTGCAGTTGTCATGCGATAGCTATCGGGTTTCCTTCTCATGAGTCCCCTTCATTTCGGTAGCGCTTTCTTCGGACTCAAGTCTCCTGACGAGACTTTCCTTTTCAAGTTGTTGTTTTAATCTTAATTGTCCGGTAGTGGGACGCCATACCATTTTTCTAGCAGCAGAAGGTCTAGGACCGGATGGTCTGTTAGCCAAATGTTGGAAGGTGGTATCCTCCCTGATTTGTAGTCCTGAAACAACGACAGGTGGACTAGCTTTCATTCTCTTATTCGGCTTTTCTACAGCGATAGCAGGTTCTATTTGCGGCCCAAGACGGGATTTGGCCGGCACCCGCCCTATCCTTCTTAAAATCTCTGATATAGGGCATTTTTCTTTCTTTGCTAACTTTTCTATCAGGGTCTGCAGTCGAGCAAATGGCGTAATTCTAGCCCTATTCTTACTGCCGTCGTTGTAATAAGCAGGCTGAGGCAATGCAGAAGCAATCTTGCGGAAATTTTTCTCATCCTCTGCGGCGGAGAGGGGATGAAACCTACTTCCTCCCAAAGTGGTATGTATTCAGGCAGCGGTGTATACTCGGGCAATTCTGGGATTTCCTCCAGGAAAGCAACTTCAGCAGCTCTGACTTCTCTAGCAATCCTTCTACTTCCGTTCCTCCTCTGAGTCCATGTCAGTGGTGGAATTCTCGAGCTGGACCCGATCTCGAAAATGGAAGGTCTCACAGGAAGATCTGTACCCTCCACGGTAACAGGTTCATCACAGTTCTGAATTTCCTTCCCCTTTAGTTTGGCAGAAGCCGGGGTAGGTGCAGAGACAACTAGACCGGTGGGAGTAGCAACAACAGTCCTTCTGCGAACAACAGTACTCCTCTCAGTTAGAATCTTTTGCAGAGGAGGGAATTCATGAGTTGACTTGAGGTTAAACTCAATCAACTGCTTCTCAGTTTTCGGTACTTTGCTTGTGAGTGAAAGAGAGTGACGTCGGGGATTTTGATGTCGGTGTCCCCGAATCCTTGTCCGAATCGAATGATTTCATTATTAGGTAGTTCGTCCTTGAAAACAACCAGGTCCAGTCTGTTGACGAAGGAGAAGATCAGTTCTGGGGTTTCCATTTATGTAGGGCAGATTCAAAGTGTTAGTCCTCGAATCGTGCTTCTTCTTGTCGTAAAACTTATGACGAAAAAGAAAGAGTCCGAACACATTTTCGTTTATCTTAATGTATTTGTGGTATTAAAAGAAAATTTATTTATATAATTGTTTTTCAAAAAGATTTGTTCATTAGGAAGGAGAATTATTAAAAGAAGGAGAGTTGTAGGAAGGGTAAAGGGATTGATTAGGAATTGGAAAAGAAAGAGAAAGTCTTGTAGAAACTTCTCGACCCGCAAGACCGCTCCTAAACTAATACCTATTAGGGGTCCACCCCACCTCAGAAATGAGGTAAAAGGATCTCGGAAACTCTCTGTTTAGGGGTGTCTAAACAGTGGCTCCTAAATCCGAGAGAATGTTGGCTATACTCGTTCAAGGTAAAAATGATCATAGTATTCCAACGGAAAGAAGGGTAGTTTGATCCACTAGGGACATGGATACACTACCGATTTTTGAAAGCAGAACTATATGATTAAAAATGGAGAGAGGAATTTTCCCCAGCGGAGTCGCCATAAATTGTACGGCTTATTTTTTAATTTAAATTTGATAAGTAATTTGAAAAGTAGTATTTGATTTTGAAAATAATTTTAAATTTAAAAATTTTAAGATATGAAATCAAACTGATCTCACATCCCGAATAGTTTATATAAACGAGCAGCACACCACAAACCATGTATCTATCCCAAAGAATAGACACCTTTGTTTGGTGATGGGGCTTGATTAACTAAACTAGAAGATTTGTGACATCCGTTTGGTCTACGAACCAATTTTATTAGCCGACAAATTCCCCTGCTTAATATGAAAGAATTAAACAGGGTTTATTTTACCTGGGTTCTTAAAAGTCCCTATAAGGGCAAGCCCCTATAGTAAATTACATCTTAAGTGACAAGAATAACCTAAGAAAACTCTCGATAATAATAAGTAGTTTTGCTCTCAAGAATTTCAAAGCTTAAGTTTTCAAGGGATTGAATTTTGGAATTTCAATAGGGAATGGATCAAATTTGGAACATTTTATTTTGGGAATTCAAAGGAAGAAAGGTAGGAGGATTCACAGATTCGAAGCGAACTTCGGTAATTTCCCGACTATCATATTGTTTGGCTTGAATTTAGGAAGGCCCTAATGTTTATTTAATGTTTTGATCTTGCCAATTTTTAATTAATTAGGACTTATATTCGTATGATGTGATCACACAAATAGCCTTGAAGATGTGAGGGTTTATGTCGTATCGGATGACTACCTCGGAATCCTAAGATCGGTTAGGGCTTAGTTTGCAATGCAAATGCCTAACAAAAGGTTGAGGATTTATGTTGCACTAGGCAAACTACCTCGAAGTCCTATGGTTTGGTTATTTAATTCTAAGAAAGTTTTGCTAAAGTAGACTCGGGTTTTGCTGATGACGATGGTCGTGCTGCCCACCATGCTCCGAGCTCCTTGTTGTTGCAGAGGGTTTAGTTATAGAAGGTGAAAATCAAGAGATGAGAAAAGTGCTCTGGTTTAGAGAAGTCTTAAATTCCAAGTGTTTTTTAGTGTTTTAGTTAAAACAAATCTTAAAGTTGATTATAACAACACCGGTTAAGATCCCACGGTTCCATCCTTCCGGCATCGTTATTTTTATCGGATTCACTTAGTCCAGATGAATTTGCTAAACTCAACTAAATGAGTTCCACACTTTCATTTAGACCGTGGTAAATCCCGTTAGGAACACGTAGGTTACATCATCTGAGGTATTCCCGATCATCCAACAAGACGTTTTAATATAGTTGCAATTGTAGTTTTGTGTTTTGTTTGTGATTAAATTTTGAGTTATTTTATATTTTTGAAATGTTGTGGCGATGATTTTTATCTTATAATGATTTTTAATTTAGTTTTGGTTTCATTTTTAGGGACTATCCTAAAGGTTTTGGTTTTCATGCAACAGTTGTTTATCATGCAAGAAAAGTAAAGTACATTTGCAATAAAATAAATTGTAATAAAATAAATGCGTACCTGGAGGGTCTTCCCGTCATCCCAAGCTGCACTTAAAACACATATTAAGGCATTTAAATATTTCATCAAGTACCTAGGTAAAGCTAAGGGAAAGGTTTTGGTTGTCTACCAAAGTCCTAATCCTTTAGCTAGTCATCTCCTATGACGTCTAGGTTCTTGTGTTTTGGTTTAAGGACGATTTTCTTCATCAAAAATAATTAAGCTTAGTTGTTCTTATAAATATCCTATCATATTGAGGAAGTGTTTAAGAAGAGTCTTAAATATCTTTTCAATACCTCTAGGATTATTTTAAGTCCAAGAGAATTTAATTATACAAGTGAAATTAATCATCTAGGAGTTTAAATTTTGTTATCTTGCTCAGTGAATTAGGACGTTTGAATATCCTATAAGTGAAGTAACACTTTATTTAATACTCCATTTAGGAGTTATGACAACGAGAGCTTTCAAGGGAAAATTGATGTTTAAGTGATTTGTGGTTTAATTTAATTTTAATTAATGGGTTTAAGTTTGGAATAGTGTCCAGGTTGTTTTAGATTTATTTTGAATTCTTTTATGTCATAGGTGATATTATATTTAATTTAATTTAATTTTAATTTTAATTTAATTTAATTTTGTTTAGTTTTAATTTTAATTTAATTTTAATTTTATTTTAACTTGATTTTATTTTTTTTATTTAATTTAATTTAACTTAATATGTTTTAATTTTATTTTATTTTATTTAATTTAACTTAATATGTTTTAATTTTATTTTATTTTATTTAATTTAATATGTTTTAATTTAATTTAATTTAAATTTAATTTAAATTTAATTTAATTTAAATTTTAATTTTAATTTAATTTTTTATTTTTTATGCTTTAAAGATGATTTAATTTAATTGTTAAAGTATTAATTTAATTGAAATTTTGGAAGGATTTAAATTAAATCTTTTAACATTAATTTAATTTAATGATTAAGTCTTTTAACATTTTAAATCTTGAGTTTGGATCATCATTTTAATTAGGAATTAAATGTTATTGAGGTGATTAATTTTGGGATTTTTAAATTAAAGAATAAATCTCTTCCTAATAACATCCCTATTTTAATAATTCCAATTTTTCATTATTCTTCCAAATTTAATTAATTATTTAATTAAAGTTTATTTTAATTATTTTCAAATTGTTAGGTAGGTTTCCACCCTTTAATTACCTAAGTTTCGAACATCCAAATATCAACTTAGTATCAAATATTTTACCCACCCTTTTAATTAAACCTAAAATTTTTAATTATAGGTTAAAATTTTAATTACCATTTTGCCCTTTAAACTTACTAATTTCATAACTCACTAAGTTGAGCTCAAATGAATTTGAAATTTTTATGTGACTTCACTCACATATCAATCAAGACATTAGGGGAGAAAATGTGATTTTTACTGTATTTAATTTATTTATGTAATTATTTTTGGTGGAAAATAGGGATTTTCAAGGTAAATTCAATAACATGACCAAGGGAAAGTTTACGTCCTTAAGAAATTATGGGACATTCCTAATGACTAGAGGACCACTTGGACTAATTTTGGTGATTTTTTTTAATTATATTTTTTTTATTATAATTATTTTGAGTTTTGGAGTATTAATTAATTTAAAAATAAAATAAAGGTTGAAAAATGAATTTTATATTTTTCAAAAATCTCTCTGATATCAAGGAAACCAGAGAACCAATTTTTATAATCTCTCTGAAAATGAATTATATTTTTTTTATTAGAATTATTTTAGTGGAAATGCTAGAAAATACATTTTTTAATTTTAAAATTACCTTAGGGCTTTAAAACTTAATATCTTATCATAGAGACTTAAGAAAAATATAGGGTTTGTTCCTAAGTGATTAAAATTCAAAATGTGACATTTTGGTGAATTTTGATTATTTTTGTGATTTTTATTATTTTTTAATTATTAAAAATATTAAAATAATGCAAAAAATCCACTTTTTTAGAAAATTGCAATTTTAATTTTCTTAAATTCCCCGATATCGAGAGAGGCTCCAAACCCGATTTGGTGAATTTTTGAAAAGTATTTTGAGAGTTATGAATTTTTAAAGTTTAAATTTGGCTAAATGGCTTAATCAACCCATTTGATAGGGCTATCCAAGTCCAATTGACTTCAAACTTTTATGGTGGGTTCCCACGATCCTAAAGGTCGGTGGAGAATTGATTTTAAGTCAATTTGATGTATGATTAGCTCTAATTAATTAAGGTTCCATTTTGGGTGTTTAAGCCAATTAGGGTTATTCCAAGTGAGTTAACTCAAAACTTATTTTCCCTAGGGTCCTCTGGTTATAAGAAACATCCTCAAATTTTCCTAGAATTTATTTCTCAACATGTAATTATTGGAATTAAAGTACTCAAAACAGCAACATAAATTTGAAAAATCAATAACTTCTCATAGGGATGGCCTCTGACCTTGGAAAATTCAGGGAATGTTCTCGAGTTCGGAGGCTTCAAAAGCCCTATGGTCTCATGCCATGGTGAATTTCCCATATGCATGGAGAATTAAAACAATGCAGAGAGTAAATAAATCATTAAAAATAAAATACTTAATGAAATTAAATGATTTCTTTTCCACATTATTCTCCTTTGTTCACTGAGCAAGAGGGTATTTTTATTTTATTTTTAGAATTTTTCTACACAAAATTATGAAATTTCAAAGTTCTGGGTATTTAATAAATAAGAAAATCCCTTATTTTCTATTTATCCGAATCGGCGCCGCGTCAACCTTAGCATCCTCGAACAGCCACGCTGCGCTTTCTGGTTCGACGGCGCCATCCGACTCGGTGCTCCGAGGGCCCGCTGCATCGTTCCGTCTCCTCATACGACTCAATCTGGATCGTCCATCCGCGCGTGTATCAAATGGACGGCATCCGTTCATCGTCCCCAAGCATCCTAACCCGAGAACCGTTCACACTAAATCCTTAATATCTCACTCAATACT
Source organism: Papilionanthe hookeriana x Papilionanthe teres (assembly GCA_022702705.1). NCBI lineage: Eukaryota > Viridiplantae > Streptophyta > Magnoliopsida > Asparagales > Orchidaceae > Papilionanthe > Papilionanthe hookeriana x Papilionanthe teres. The sequence goes on from CM040422.1 coordinate 39,698,165, forward strand.
TAACGGATTTTGGTGTTCTTGTGCTCTATGGATTCGTCTTGAAGAGACGAACACATCTATATGGTGATCATGCATTGAAATTAAAGCATTTGAAATAGACAATCTCCAGAGGCTCGGGATAAAGAGTTAGCTCACACCTTAGCTCAGAGAAGTGTGGCTTCGATCTGCGGGTTGTCTCACATTCGAATGAGTCCAAGCAAGCTCCAGATGAAGTCTCCTGGCCTGGTTAATTGTCCAGGTATGATTTTGACCAAGCCAGATTTCAACCTTTGGAGTCTGGAACAGACGGGTGGCCTGAAAAGGGGGGTTTCACTGGGGAACTCCTTCTCTTGGTCTTGTGCGGGTGTGGGTGAGTTTAATTTGACTTTGGTGGAGGATTTGGGAGTGTACTTGTTCGGCTCCGAGAATTGAGTTCCAAAATTGAGCTCAATTAGTGGGGATTAGGGCAAGAGAACAGTGGGGATCAAATGCTCTAGGTGTGGGGGAGAGTTTGGAGTGATTTTGGCAGAGTTTCCTTAAGGTTGGTTCAGCACTTCTTCATGGCCGAGAGGGGTGAGGTTTAAATAGGAGAGGCTGGAGGGCCTCTCAGGGGGAGTTAGGGATCGGGATCGAGCTGCTCTTAACAAGGAAGAACAATCTGCAATGGCCACTGGGCATAGGGCAACTCAGCAAGGGAGAATTTCAATGCTTGGCTCCTTCCAATGTCTCGTCCATGGCATTTTCCGGCGACCCAGGCGGCTGGCCGGCAGGCATGAGTCACCATCTTGACAAGGGAGGTCAGGGCTTGGCAATGGTGAATTCAATTGGGTTTGGACATGTGTAAAGGAGTTGGATCAAAGTGGCATGGGGGGCATGACTATTTTGGCTCTAAATGGGTCAACCCATCCTTTTGGGCTCGGTGCACCACCCAAGACTTGGTTTAGACTAAAGAGAAAGTGATTTGGCTCAGCTTGATTAGTGGGGTCAAGTCACAATCCAAGTACAATTAGAATTAAACATGGTTTAAGGGAGACATGGAAATGGTTAATCACCTTAAGGGAATGTGGAAAGGATCTCCTCCTTTTGCCCAATGTGGTAAGGTTACATGTGAACAACTCACATGGCTTGCATGTGGCTTAAGAGTGGCTTCATGGCTTATATATGGCTTGGAAAAGGGGGCTTGGTTTCATGAAAGTGGGTTTAAGGAATTTTGATGTTTTAGTGGACAAATTTCATGAAGCTTGATTTGGAACTATTAGGTCATTGATTTTGGAACTTAGGAAGTGTTTTAAATTATGGGTATGATGAGAGAAATTTCATGTGAGCTTTTGGAATAAGTTTTGGGCTTTTAAATTTGTTTTGGGTGGGTTCTTTAGGAAGGATTAAGAAAATGGGCTTTTTAAGCTTGGAAATAAATTGGTGGATGGGAAATTTGTAAAAGTTTGGGCCAAGTAATTGTTGGGTTTGGTTTAGGGATGTTTCATGAGTAATTTGAAACAAATTTGAGGTAGTTTGGGTTTGAATTGGGTTGAATTTGGGCTTTTTGGTAAAGTGGCCAATGGTAGGCCAAATTGGGTTAAGTTGGGCTAATGTTAGACTAATGTTGAAATTGGTGTGAAATTAATGTTGAGAAATGTTTGTAGGGCTGTTTCAAAGAGGTTTCAACTTCGGTTGGGTTTGGATTTTGGGGTTTAGGCCTATTTGGGTTAGGTTTAGGTGTAGGCCCATGTAAGGTGTTTTGGCTTTGGGTTGAATTTGAGTTGGGTTTCGGTTCAAATTTTTGGCAAATCATGTTGGTGTTTTGTTTGTAGGGATGTTAGGGAAAGTTTAGAAAATATTTGGGGTTAATTGGGGTTGAATGGGGTTAGTTTGGGCTAAGTTTGGGTCATGGGTCCAAATTGGGCTTTAAGGTCAAAAGTGAAATTGGAATCAAATGCCAATCAAATTGGGCTTGGATTTGGTCTAGATTGGTGTTGGGGATATTGAATTGAAGTTTAGAATTGAATTGGACCAAAATTTGTGTCAATTGGGTAGGTTTGGTTTGACATTGGGTTTACTTTGGGTTAAAATGGGTCAAATTGGGGATTTTGACAAAAGTGGCCTGAATTGACAAAATTGCCCCATGGTGTAGTTGAACAAAATGAAATTTAGAATAGTTAGGATTTTTTGGAATTTTTTGGGAATTTTTAGAAATTTTTGGATTTTTAGGTCAAGAGGGGCATTTTGGTAATTTGGAGGGCATTGAGAGTATTTTCTGGAATTTTGGGTATTTTGGGTAAAAAATGATCAATTTGAGTGGTGGGAGAATGTTTAGGATTGATTTTGAGGAATTTGGATGATTTTGGAGAATTTTGGAAAATTTGGGTAATTTCAAGGGTTTTGGGTAGGCTAGGCGGGTCTGAGGTCCCGGGGGTCAAAAATTGAAAATTTAGAAAATTGAAAATTTAGAAAATTGAAAATTTAGAAAATTGAAAATTTAGAAAATTGAAAATTTAGAAAATTGAAAATTGGGTAAATGTAAGTGGAATGAAATCATTTTGGTTGAGCCATGAAGCCATATCAAGCCCACATGAGCCATGAAGGGACTTATTTGAGGTATTCACTATGTTGTTCCTAACCCTCTCAGCCAAGGGCTTAGGGGTTAAGGACCATCCATGTGAATCACCTTCATGAGTCAGAAGGTCAAGTTGGGTAGGGGTGTGGTTTTAGAAAGTGTGTGAAAGTGTAATGCATAAGTGTAGTGTGTGTGTAAGTCAGCCCTCACCAGACCAGGCCACCCAGGGCAGTCCTAATGCCAAAGAGTCCTATAGAAACTCATCCTTTAAACTTCCACATTTGATCTCAACCCTCTAGGTGATTAGGGGTCTACAATCAAGTTTGGAGAGTTTGCAGGGAGTTAAGAAGTGGTTTGAATTTCTGAGTGGTGGGTCCCAATTCTAATCCTCTAGTATAGTCAAAGGAAAAGCCTAAGGCTAGACCCTGAGTACTAAAAACAAAAAAAGGAAGAGAAGACCTCATCAAAAATGAGGTCAACATCAGCATTGAAGTAGAAGGAAGCTCCAAAGAAGATAAAGAAACAATGATGATAAGTCGGAAGAAGCCTCAATTTAAGATTTCTATGGATAGGGCCAACGTTGGTGACTGGGTCCAAATCTTAAAGAATAGGGCCTTGGACTCTCAAGAGGATAGACCCACGTTGTCAATCAATGGACGATATCTCAAGAAGTACTAGACGACATGACGAATCTGAAGAAAGATTTTCATTCCGATGTAGAATAGAGCCAGCGGCTGTGACTGGGTCCAAATAGTGTAATAGAATAAAGTTAAATGAATTAATGTAAATTTTCTCACAAAATAAAATATACTTGTCAAAATTTCTAAATCTCTAAATCTTATAAAACTAAATTATATAAGATAATGTCATTAAAACTTAAAAAATAATTTGTTTGTCCTTGTTCTTTTTCACACAAAACACCACCCACTGATATTTCCCCTATTTATTTGTGCAGGTGGTGTCGGTTTGCGAGTTGGCGTTTGCTTCCATAAACAACTTGGACTTCACATTTTGAAGAAAGAAACACACAAAAGGAGACTACAGACATGAAGTCAATGAAGAAGAATGGTCGTAGAGAGACCGAGCAGACTTTAAGATATGGAGGGAGTTCGTTGACTCACACCTCCTCACCGTGAGATACGGTCAAGTCCCATCTATGATCACTACTCCAAATGGTAATCTTATTCTTTGCTTCATACGAAAGAGTTCCAGATGCATCATTGGCGCGTACAAAAATAAGAAATGAAAATCGCCTCAAGCGTCGCCTCTTAGACAAACTGGAGAGGATACAAACTCGGGAGATAGCCATCGCGATATCACCCATTCCAAAAGATACTAACAATCCTGAAATTAAAGAAACTAATGTCAGCGCACCGCGCACCGATACTGAGCCAGAGGTCGCAGAGGATCCCACGCTAACATTGGATCCAATGGAAGAAATTTTGACTGGGTGTCTGACTTGCAACTCGGGTTTACCCAGACTGCCTACGGTGACAGGGGCATTTTCAGAATGCCCAGAATGTCATGTTTTACTGCTTGAGGAGTATGGCACATTTGAAACGTATGCAACTACCTCAAAGTTACTTAGTAGTTGGTAATACCTTGATGTGGAGCCGTACATATCACAGTTCGTCCTACCACCGCCACAGCCGTGAGGAGTTCTAGACTACATCATGGAAAAGAATAGAAAAATCATAAAATAAGAATTTTAACATCACGAAGACATACGAGGAAAAATTATCAATATCTTGGAAGGATTCGAGCTATACAGTGATGTATTCTCGAGGAAGGATGAATAAGAAATTTTGTACTGCATTGACACTCTTGAGACATTGGGCAGAGCAGGTCCCTTGAGGCCGAGAACTTATTCAGAGCTTTCGAAATGGAAATGAGGAAAAGGTAGAATCACTATTCAGTGTGGCTGTTGCTACAATTTCGTTAAGGATCGATAAGGCAATCCCCCGGGAATCTTACAACATGATGAGGTGGATCAGATTCCACCGCAAATCAAGAAGATGATAAAAAGGATGGTCGAGTGGCACGTGTTGCCTTCAGACTATATTCCAAACAACTGCATAATAAATATTTATGAGGATGGGGACTGTATCCTGCCTCATATCAAACACCATGACTTTTTGAGGCCCTTCTGTACGGTATCCTTTATAAGTAAAAGCAATGTCTTGTTTGGACGAGAAAATCAGATAGTCAGACCAGGAGAATTTCAAGGTTCTGTTAAAATCCCCCTACTAATTGGATCAGTACTGGTGTTAAAAGGAAATGGAGCAGACTTAACAAAGCACTGCATCCCAGAAGTTACTAGAAAAAGGGTGTCAGTCACCTTCAGAAGAATAGATGAAGATAAAGCGCCATTTTACTATGAGTCGGATCCAGAACTAGAGAACCTTCATCCTTTGTCACTGTGACAGCAGTACCTCCGGATGTTCGGGAAGGGATCAAAGATAATGTGCCTTGTTTAGGGTTGTGAGAATGTAGTAAGTGTGGTGTAAGCTCCAGACCTCCCAGGGTAGATCCTAAGGTATAACCACCTATAGGAGACTTCCCCTGGTCTTTCTTATGCTTTATCTCTTCCTCCCGAAAGTTGGAGGTTAAGCCTTAAGCATATGAAAACTCCCAGTAAAGTGAGAATGTTTGAATTTCTATGGGAAGGGTTTCATGGCTAGTCTTCTAAGAATGTAACTAGGAGAGTCCTATGGCTAGACACTAGGCTATTCTAAAGAGAGACTAGACCTTAACCAAAAGTGAGGTTAACAGCCCTTTCGATTATGTAATGCGCCTGTAACATTTCAAAGATGTATGATGTCAATTTCTAGTAATATGATTGATAATGGAATAGAAGCTTCTATGGATGATATTTTCATATTTTGGAACTTCATTTGATGCTTGCTTAAATAATTTAGAAAAAATTTTTAGAGTTATGAGAAAAAACAAATTTTGTTCTAGATAGGGAAAAATGTCAATTTATGGTTGCAGGAGGAATTGAGATCAGGCAAAAAATATCTGAATATGGCATGGAAATAGATCCTGTAAAAATTTAAATCATCGTGAAACTATCACCTTTAACTACTGTGAGAGGGGTGAGAAATTTTTTAGGACATGCTGGTCTCTACAGGCGTTATATTAAAGAATTTTTAAAGATTACTAGGTCTCTGTGCCAACTTTTAGAAGAAGATAAGAAGTTTAATTTTAATGAAGAATGTTTAAATGCCTTTGAGTTATTGAAAGAAAAATTAATCACTGGCCCTGTACTAGTTACACCTGATAGGGAGAAACCTTTTGAACTTATGTGTGATGCCAATGATTATGCCATTGGAGCTATTTTAGGACAACGGTATGATAAAATTTTCAAAGTTATATACTATGCTAGTAAAAGTCTTAATGAAGCTCAAATTAATTATACCACTACTGAGAAAGAGTTACTAGCAATTCTATATGCTTTTGAAAAATTTAAGCCATACTTAATTGGACAAAATGTATAGTCCATACAGATCATTCTGCTATCAAGTATTTAATGCAAAAGAACGATGCTAAGCCAAGAATAATCAAATGGGTACTTCTAATGTAAAAATTTGACATCATGATAGTAGATAGAAAAGGATTTAACAATCAAATAGCTGATTATTATGTTGGTTGGAACAACATGAATTATCTGATTTTGAAGATGAAATCACAGAAACTTTTCCTGATAGCAACTTTATAATATCAAGGAATGGAATTTACCGTGGTATACTGATATGGTGAACTATATTGCAAGTGATATTTTACCACCTGAATTTCCTATGAAACAATAAAAATATTAAGTATTATTCCAAAATATATTTTTGGGATGACCCATGTTTATATAAAGAATGCAAGGATCTAGTTAGTAGGAGATGTGTGCCTTCTGAAGAAATGAACCAAATATTTACAGATGCCATGATTCTAAATTTGGGGGACATTTTAGAACTGAAAAAATGCACTAAAAATTTTACAATCTGGATTATGTTGGCCTACTCTTTTTAGGGATGTTAATAAATAAATTAAAACTTATGATCGATGTCAGTGAGTAGGTAATATTTCTAGAAGTAATAAAATGCCCTTAAATTTTACATTAGAAGTAGAAATCTTTGATGTTTGGGAATTAGATTTTATGGGACCATTTATTCCTTCATTTGGGAATATATATATTAATAGTAGTGGGTTATGTATCAAAATGGATTGAAGACATAGCTTTACCAAGATGTGATGCTCAATGTTTTTCAAAATTTTTAATGAAAATTTTTTTTACAAGATATGGAATGCCGAGAGTTATCATTACAGATGGTGGATCTCATTTTAGAAATAATCTGATTCAGAGATTGACTGAAAAATATAATATTATGCATAGAATTTCAACTACTTATCATCCCCGAACAGGTGGTTTAGCTGAAGTATCTGATCGCGAAATTAAATGAATTTTGGAGAAATTAGTAAATCATCAGAAATTAGATTGGTCTACGAGAATAAATACTGTATTATGGGCATATAACATTGCTTATAAAACTCCTATAGAACTGTCTCCTTATAGACTGATTTTTGGAAAAACTTGTCATTTACCATTTGAATTGAAACATAAAGCATATTTGGCGATTAAAGAGTTCAATTTCAATTTAAAGGATGCTGGTGAGAAAAGATAACTATAACTTATTGAATTGGAAGAAATTAGAAATGAATCTTTCACAAAGAGAAAATGAAGATATGACATGATCCAAAGATTATAAGAAAGAATTTGAACCTGGACAAGAAGTTTTGTTATATAATACAATGTTGAAATTATTTCTTGGAAAACTTCTAGGTGGATAGGACCTTTCACTGTTACAAAATTTTACCAGTTTGGAGCTATTGATATTGAAGATCCTAAAACTGGAAGAATATTTAAAGTTAATGGGCATCAATTAAAACCATATTTTGAGGTGTTACGACCAAACTATAAAGTGGTTTTAATGTTAAATCACCTGAATAAAATTAATGTTTGTTGAGTTGACGATGTTAATCCAAATGCTTTATTGGAGGTAACTCATAGTTAATTTTGTTGTTTAATTTGTTTTGATTTGGTTGTAGTTGATATTATTATTAGATAGTTTTATATTTGAGTCCTACTCATTCATAAGTGGTGTTAAATATTGAATTGTATCGAATACTTCGAGTTTATTTGGAAAAAAATGTTGTTAGAGAGAAACTGTTCTTTGGCACCATCGGCCAAAATTGCTGCCGAAGGTGACATTTTCCAGAGAGCATTGTTAATATTCGGAGCTTGGGCACAGACAACGCTTTATCTAGCATTGACGGCGCTGATGGTCAAGTAGCAGTTTTTGGAGTTTCAAATAGAAAAATTTGGCGGCTTTGAACTGGAGTTTCACCCTTATAACTCCCCAAACTCATTTTAAAACCATTAACTCTAGAAACACAAATGGGTAGTTCCAATATTTGCATTCCATCACTTCTAACTTCTTTGGTTCTCTAAGATTTAGTGTTTTCAAAAGGAGAAAGTTCATCAATTTCAAGGCACAACGACTTTGTAACAAAATTCTAATAAAGAGGAGGCTTATTAAGGAAAGAGGCTTTGTCAACCGAGGCATGAATGTTCCTAGTACTTGTGTTGAAGAAATTATTATGCAAAGGTTATTGGGAAGCATTTTGTTATAATACTGTCGTAGTAGTCATTCCTATGGTAAAGGAATTTTATGCAAATCTTCATTGAATCGACAAAGGAGTTGTCTATGTCCAAGGTAGCTGGATATCATTCACTCCTTCCAAGATTAATGAACATTATATGATAGATAATGTGCCAATATGTCATTATACCAATACTGTCCGTACAAGAGACAATCTATCAATATTTGACGGATGAAGGTGAAGATTGGGAGATAAGAGATGACGAGTATGTCAATTTCTTTACTACCTTATTGAATCCTATGTCGAAGCAATTATATTTTTTTATATCTTCGAAATTACTCCTGACCATGAAAATTATATGGTTGAGAGGGTGAAAAAGCTTAAAGTGAGCCATGGACCCATAAATGTCCATTTTGAACACCTCATAGGTTGTTCCTAACCCTCTTAGCCAAGAGCTAGGGGTTTGGACTTTAGCCACATGAGTGCTCCAATGAACCAAGAGTCAAGATTGGGTAGGGATGGTTCAGGGTTAGGATGGGTGTGAAAGTGTAGTGTGTGCTAGCGAGACCTCACCAAGACCAAGCCAACCAGGGTTACCTTAAGGCTTGGACATCCTATAGGAATTCAACTTTGTCTTCCCACACATTGGTCCTAACCTTCCAAGTGATTTGGAGGTTGATGACCATATATGTAGGATTCTAAGGAGAATCATGAATTGGTTTGAATTTTTAAGAGGTGGGTTCCATCTCTAGTCTTCTAGGATAGTCAAGGTGAAGTCCTATGGCTAGATCCTAAGCACTAAGAGGAAAGAGAAGGACCTCACAAAAAATGAGGTCAACAAATGGACCCCCAATATGTGTAGTGAGCTAACCAAGCACACCGTGCATATTGGCGTTGACCGAAGTGATCAACAAAACCAACACAGACGTCCAAGTGACAGTTAGAACAAAGTGTAGAAATTTCCACTGGGTTGTATCAGGTAAATTTCCAAGACTGAAGATTCCAGAACTCTCACTCAGGAAAAAGGAGGTGAATTTCAAATCACAAGATCTGGAGAGAGATTGGATTTTAGATAGGTTTCACTTTTTTTTTCAAGTTTTAATTTTGAGTTTGACTTTTGATTTAATCAGATTTTTTATTTAAATTAAAGTTCGATTTAAGATTGATTTCAGGATTGATTCTGAGGAAACTCTGGATTTGAAATGAGAATTGGAACCTTGGTTCCAACCTCTGGATTTTGAAAGAGAACTGGAATTTAGGCTCCAGCCTCAGGATTGGAAGAGAGAACTAGAATTTAGGCTCTCAAAAAGAGAGTTGGAAGTTAGGTACCAGCCTCAAAAATGAGAGAGTCAGAATTTAGGTACCGACCTCAAAAAGAATGAGAATCAGAATTAACGTACTGACCTCAAAAATGAGGACTGGAATTTAGGTACCAGCCTCGAAGAGGGTTCGAAATTTAGGTACCGACCTCGAAAAGGATGATAATCAGAATTTAGGTACTGATCTTGAAAAGAGAACTAGAATTTAGGTACCAGTCTCGAGAGAGAGACGAAATTTTGGTACTGACCTCGAAAAGGATGAGAATCAGAATTTAGGTACTGATCTCAAAAATAGAACTTGAATTTAGGTACCAGTCTCGGGAGAGAGTCAGAATTTTGGTACCGACCTCGAAAAGGATGAGAATCAGAATTTAGGTACTAATCTCGAGAAGAGAACTGGAAATTAGGTACCAGTCTCGGGAGAGAGTCGGATTTTAGGTACCGACCTGGAAAAGGATGAGAATAAGAATTTAGGTACTGATCTCAAAAATAGAACTAGAATTTAGGTACCTATCTCGGGAGAGAGTAGGAATTTAGGTACCGACTTCGAAAAGGATGAAAATCAGAATTTAGGTACTGATCTTGAAGAGAGAACTGAAATTTAGGTACCAGTCTCGGAAGAGAGTTGGAATTTAGGTACCAACCTAAAAAAGGATGAGAATCTGAATTTGGGTACTGATCTAGAAAAGAGAACTGTAATTTAGGTACCAGTCTCGAAAGAGAATCAAAATTTAGGTACCGACCTCGAAAAGGGAGAGAACTGTAATTTAGGTACCAGTCTCGAAAGAGAAAATTGAAATTTAGGTATCAATCTCAGAAAGAAAATCATAATTTAGGTACTGACCTCAAAAGGGAGAGAACTGGAATTTAGGTACCAGTCTCAAAGGTGATGGGAATCAGAATTTAGGTACTCATCCCTAAAAGAGAATTGAAATTTAGGTACCAGCCTCGAAGGTTGACGATTGATTTATGAAGATTTCGATGTTTAGAAGAGTAGTGGAAGATTGGAATGGGACATGAAAGTGTTTCACGTCCCGAAAGATTTAATCAAATGTTGATTTTTAGTGAAGGATGTGAATCCATGTCATCAGAATCAAACTGAGAATCTCGTGGTTCTGTGTCAGTAGACTCAGCGACCTTCTCAAAAGAGGGAAGAAATTGCAGTGAATCGAAAGGGTTTCAGAACGATGGAATAGTTTAGAAGTCTGAAATTGAAGTTTGAGTCTTTCGTGGGGAAGAATCAACTCGAAAGAGGGTTCAAAGGAGTTTCAGTTGGATTTCAATTTGAAGAGGAATCGAAAGATTTGAATCGACGGATTGAGATCAGAATTCAATTCGAGGCTTAGATTTGTTTCGTTTGTTTTAGTGATTCGATTTCATTTTTGTTCAATTAGAGTTCAAGTTAATTTGATGTTTTTCTTGGTATTCAAATTTTTAAAAGAGTTTTCATTTATTTTCAAATCGTTCTTCATTCAAAGTTCATTCAACTTAGTGGCATTTCTCAGAAAATTTTGCACACAAGAAGTGAAGCTAAAACACGATGTGGTCGTTTCCATTCCAATTTGTTGAAAATACATCATACAGCTCGATTCAAATCATGATGATATTTTCCATGAAAATTAAGCATCTCATACAATCCTTACTAATCCAAAAATGGACTGTGTAAGATTCTTGCACGTTTCTTCCAAAAGCATCTGCCAAAATCCATGTCTGAATAGTGAGACACATGGGCAATAACATCACCTTCCAAGTCATCCTTGGTAGGAAATGTCGTTCGGATGTTCATCGGAGGTGTGCTGTTTTCAACGTAGCTCACAGCTTGTAGGGCCGAAGTCTCTCTAACTCTCGATCCAACTGAAAGTAGAAAGTCATTTTGCTATCGTCCATCCCCCTGAAAGTGACGGAGATCCACTAAAAAGGTACGCCCGGGATGCAGTGCTTTGCTATGTTTTCTTCATTTCCTTTTAACACCAGAACAGAACCTACCGGTAAAGGTATCTCAACTGGCCCTCGGAACTCTTCAGGGCGTGCCATCCGGAGGTCTGATCCGAACATGACGTTTCATTGGTTGACGAAAGACACTCTGCTGAAGGGTCTGACAAAGTCATGATGATCTATGTGTGGCCGTACGCAATCACCTTTTTTGTATATGTTGATGATGCAGCTGTTGGGTATGCAATCTGCAGGTGGCACCCTCAATGTCACCATCTTCTTGATGATTCCTGGCATCAAATCCACCTCAATGCGATGGAGTATCCCTGGTGGATTTGTTTTCCTGTCCTCGGTGAAGTTGTAACAACACCCACACTGGATTGTGACTCTTCCCTTTCCTTTCATCCACCTCCGAGGTTCTGAGTAAGTCTTTTCTCTTATACGACCAGCTCAGCCCATTTTCAGAAGCTCAAGGATGCAGTCCATAATCTGCTGCTACTCGTAGTCTGAAAACACATCTGCATGGAGCTCAATCCCCTCTAGGATATTGATCTTCTCGCCTCGAATTCTTTTGAAATATTCAAAGGTCTCTTTTCAACTTTCAACAATTTCTCCAGCACGTATTATGGAATTATCTGAAATTATCGGGGTCTAGTAATGTACTGTGGGATGTATGGTTCAACCTTAGCACGCTCTCCTATGTGTTTCACCTCCTCGGGGATAGTCTCTGTCAAGACATCTTCCGGGGTTACTTTCGCAACGATGCTCCTCAGAACTGGTGCATCGGTCTAGCGTCGTCGTGTTGATTCTGCTCTTGTTCTTCTCGGGATCTCTCTCATCTTCTCTATTGTTTTTAGAGTCAATCTCCTCTTTTCTGGCTCCTGCCGAATCAGCTTCTTAGAAATGCTTGCACTAACATTAGCAACTGTCTCCTTATGCTGGTCCGCCGCTAGCTTGCTCAGCATCCTGTGAATGCGGCGATTCTTGTTTCATCGCTGTGTAGGAGTGAGAGTAGCTCTCCTTATTCCTTGAACCTCTATGGGCACGACGCTGACAAGCCTAGCTTCCTTTTCTTGTCGATAGGCTGCTGACTTGAGCCACCCAATTTTACCACTGTCTGACTGTGGAACTCATCCCTGACAATCGGAGTCTAATAGGCCTCCTCGTACTGTAAGCCGGCTAGTCTGAAATCAGACATGATCTCAATCACGACCCCATCCTTCATCTTCTTCTCATTGATGCTAAACTCACGCCATTCTTGAAGTTTAGAACCAGCCGCCCGTGTGAAATTTCCCTATGAAAGATAAGGAATGGATTAGGGGCTGTACAAAGAACGAGAATAATAAGGAAGAAATCCATTTAATAATGAAATAGTTTTATTACTTTATTTCGTTTGAGTTTTATTAAGATAGGGAAAGGTAAGGGACAAACAGAAATGAAATTGATTTAGAAGGAATGGTCAAAATTTCATTATTATGATAATTTCTTTCACATATTTTCTTTTTATCAAAAAAATTTGTTCTTCATTATTATTATATTTAAATTTTGGGTTCGAACCCAGTCACAAGTAATCACTCTGCCCGTGCTCCTAGGGGTGGGACACCATCCTTCAGAGAATCAAGTTGTGTAATACTTCTTCAAATATCTTCCATTGATTGGAAGCATAGATCGTTCTCCACGGCAATTCACAAGTTGGTAGGAACCTCCTGATTAGACTGGCTAGACCACGAACGGCCCCTCCCAAGTCGGTTCAAATTTTCCTGCTATCTTGTGGTGTGTAAGAATAGGTCTCTTGAGAACTAGAACCAAGTCACCAACTTTAAAATTTCTCAGGTAGACCAGTTTATTGTGGGCTTGGATCTTCTTAGCTTGATACAATTCCAAATTTTGGGTTGCTGAAAGTTGTTTCTCTTCCAAGCTTTCCAATTCTTCTAATCATAGTTTGGCGTTCTCTTCTGTACTAATTTTTGCGTACGGTTGCAAACCGTAACTTCCAAGGGCAAAACTACCTCAGACCCGTATACCAGAGCGTACGGTGTAGACTGAGTAGGAGTTCTAAAAGTTGTTTTGTAAGCCCATAAGGCTTCTAACAACTTCTCGTGCCAATTTCTTTTGTTATCACCCAAAGTATTCTTTAAGATTTGGACGAGAGTTTTATTAAAAGCCTCGACCAAGCTGTTTTGTCTTGGGTAGTAGGTCGTCAAATAGAGCCAGTCAATCCCGTGCCTTCTAACAAAATAGTTGATCTTTGTAATTCTGAAAGCAGACCCGTTATCTGAGATAATTCTGTGTAGTACCCCGAAACAGTAGACGACTTAATTCTTGAAGAACTGTAACACGTGGTGTGATTTCACTTCTCTGAGCGGTACTGCTGCTGCCCATTTTGAAAAGTATTTTGTAGCTGCAAGAATAAAGCAATGTCCTCTTGAAGAAGGTGGTTCTATTGGTCCCGCGATGTCCGTGCCCCAAAACTCAAACGGCCACGATGCGAATTTCGGATGTAGCACATTTGGAGGTTGATGTAGAACCACTCCATGCACTTGGCACTGGTGACGACATTTGGCAATTTTCATGCAGTCGGTCATCATCGAGGGCTAGTAGTACCCTAATCTTTTGATTTTCATTTTCATCTTCGGACCTGACTGATGAGCGCCACAAAATCTTGAGTGCACTTCATTAACGATTTCACGAGCCTCGGATTCGCTTAGACACCTTAGCCACATCTGGTCGAAAGACCTTCTGTATAATGTATTGTTTATTAATCTGTATGACAGAGTTCCTTTCTTGATCTGATGTGCTAATGACTTATCGTCCGGTAGGTTTCCTGTTTGTAGGTAGTCTATTAATGGCTGCTGCCAATCTTCTGTAATTTTAGCCACTGTTGCAATTGTTTCTTCTTCTTTTTCTGACTCAGGTATTGTATCCATGTCCAGCTGCGGTAGGACCTCTCATCCCTGAACTGACATTTTAACTAACTCATCCTGCAAGCAGGCAAATTCTTTTGCAAGGCGGGCTAGCGCGTCTGCATGGGCATTTTCTCTTCTGGGGATCTTATAGGTCGTTACATTCGGAATTTGTTCCAACAACTTCATGACAAACTAAAAGTACTACTCGAGTCTTAGTTTCAAAATTTTGTATTGTCCTGCGACCTGCTGTATGATCAGCTGAGAATCTCAGTAGATGTTGATGTCTGTTATACCCATCCGAATGGTTAACTGCAGTCCAGTTATAAGGGCTTAATATTCTACTTCGTTGTTCGTATATGGTTTTGTTAAATGGTAGGATTACCTTAACATTCCCCACTCCGGTGTTATAAAGATTAGTCTGATTCCTACCTTACCGGGCACTATCGTTTGTAATTCTTTGTCTTGTCATGCTGATGATGCTCCGTCACAGTACAGTTCCCAACATCGATCAACGGGGTCTTCTAAGCTCATTATCTGCTCATCTGGAAAGTTGTCATTCAGAGGGGATTCTACCAGTAAAGGGTGCACTGCAAGGAAGTCTGCTAGGACTTGTCCCTTCAAGGAACGAAGAGAAACGAAAGTTATATCGAATTGCAATAGTATCATTGACCACCTGGCGAGTCTGCTAGAAAGCGTCGGTCAGGTTATCAAGTATTGGAATGGATTAAACTTCGAAATAAGGTTAACCTTATGAGAAAGCATGTAATGTCTGAGCTCTTGGGTTGGAAAGACCAGGGCCATACAATGCTTCTCAATCGAAGGATACTTTACTTCCGTTGGAATTAGATAACGACTTAAGAAGTAGAGAGCATTTTCTTTCCCCTCGTCATTGACCTGGGTTAGCATGGCTCCGAGGGAGTCGTCTAAAGCTGCGGTATAAACTATCAACGGTCAACCCGAGACTAAGGCTGCTAAGACAGGAGGTGTCACTAAATTACGTTTGATGTCATCAAAGGCATGTTGACATTTGGAGTCCCAAATAAACTTGTCATCCTTCTTTGCCAAAGCATAAAAAGGCTGACACCTTCCTGAAAAAATCCAAAATAAAGCGTTGAGGATATGCCAACTTCTTTTGAAAGGATCGTAGTTTTTTTAAGGTTTTAAGAGGTGGCATTTCTAAGATAGCTTTAATCTTCTCCGGATCGATTTCAATTCCACGATGTCGGGCAACAAATCCTAAGAATATCCCAGAGGCGACACCGAAGGCGCATTTCAGGAGATTCATCTTAAGGTTAAATTGTCTTAATGGCTCAAAAACAATTCTCAAATCATACAGGTGATCTTCTTTCAGTTTGCTTTTGATGACCACATCATCCACGTAGCACTCAACTTGGTTGTGGATGAGATCATCAAAAATCCTTGTCATTGCACTTTGGTAGGTTGCTCCTGCATTCTTCAATCCGAAAGGCATTACTGTGTAACAGTCTACTTCAATTAGCGTTCTGAAGGCTGTGAGCTTTTCATCTTCCGGTACCATCTTTATTTGGTTGTATCCTGACGATCCATCCATGAAAGAGAAGATTTCGTGCGTTGAAGCAATGTCAATCATTAATTCTGGAATTGGTAGCGGGAACTCATCCTTTGGACACGCTTTATTCAAATCCCTGAAATCCATGCTGATTCTTATCTGACCATTCTTCTTTCTGACTGGTACCACGTTGGTGACCCAAGTCAGGTATTGTTCTTCACTGACAAATTTAGCGTCGATGAGCTTCTTAACTTCAGCTATTACTTGTTGTTCGATTTCTAGATGCGTTCTTCTCAGAGCTTGTCTGACTGGAACGATGGTTTGATCCACTCCTAGCATGTGAACTGCGACATCTGGAGCTAATCCTGACATTTCATCGTAACTCCAAGCATGATAGTCTTTGAATTCCATTAATAGCTTGATAATTTCTTCGGAGTCTTCTTTATTGAGTAAGGAGCTAACAAAGGTCGGCCTAGGCTCTTCACTAGTACCTAAGATAACTTCCATTAACTCGTCTATTGTATATTTAATTTCTTATTCAAATTCTGGTAGAGCTTCTCCGATTGGCAGATCTTCAAGATCATCTGAAGCTTCCAGGCAGTCTTCATTAGACTTGCAAGTGACAACCAAGCAAAATTCTGAATCGTCAGCTGGTGCTACTGTGCCGAATCCGAGACCATGTTTTGAATTAGGAGGTCGACTGGCATTATTCCATAATTTTTCAAAGCACTGTGATTGATCTTTCATCCATTGTTTAGGCAAGACACCATGTTGAATTAAATTTTGAACACAGGGAGAATACCACTCAAAAGATAATTCCATTAATTTAGATGAGGCAACATCTTCAAATTTTACATCATTCTCAGTTTTGGAAGTAGAAGCACCACAGTAGAATTTAATCGGTTTAGTACCACCACCATGCACTTCCTTGACCACCATACCCTCGATCTTATTAGGATAGATCAGGGTTAGGTCAATAGTAAGTACACAGCGGTTAATCTTGTCGTACATCGCTTTGTATTCTTCATTCTTTTCATCTTCGAGAGAGATCTCGAATTGGGGTTTCCTTTGGCTTATCTTCATTGCTTCTTTCTTGATTTCTTCTTCTTCTTCGAAACTATTCTCCAAATCAACATTGATGATCGGCTTCTTAAGTTCAACTATTTTACCGTTTCCTCCTTGTCCTTGTCCCAGGCCTTAACTTCGGGTGCAAGTTCTGGAGAAACCTTCACCATCTCGCCGTAAGGGAGTGGTGAGTAACTGTTGAACAAGAATTTCAGGTTCTTCGTCGTCTCGAACTTCTATTGCTTCGTTTGGTATGGTATCTCTAGAGAAAACTGTTTTCTTCGCAGGCGTGTAGTAGACTGCATCTTCGTGGATTCTGATTTCATGCGCGGATAACGGTTGCAAGTCACCTTCAATACACTGTTCTCCTCCTCCTTCATAATACTTTATGCGTTGGTGCAGAGATGACAGTACCATCAAATTTTCATGGATCTACGGCCGACCCAGTAGAGCGTTGAACGATGTCTCAGAATCAATTATGTGAAATTTTGTAATTGTCTTTGCCAAATCACTGATCTTCATTAATAGTGTTATCGATCCAAGTACTCTATCTCCTTTCTGATTGAAGCCTCTTAGTAACATCCTATCTACTTCGAGATCACAGAAATCAATTTCCAAGTAGGCTAACGTCCGAAGGTTCATTATGTTGATCGATGCTCCCGGATCAACTAACACCTTGTAGAGCGTGAACTTTCCAATACTGATTGAGTTGTACAACAGTCGATTGTGATCAGTTGTTCCAAGTAGTAAATCATTCTCCGTGAAGGTAACACCACGTTGTTTTCTTAACAAGCAAACCTCGTCTAACGAATTACCGGTCATTTGAGCTAAGCAAATTTTTGGATCAAGTAAAGCCTTGATCAGAGTTTCTCTCATCTCCTTGGACAGGATCAGAGTGTCATAGATGCTTAGTTTGGCTGGTATCTTCCTAAGATGGGCTAGCACGTTATAGTCCACTTTATGACCAGGCTCTTCAATTTCTTATGGAGTGGGAAATTCCTCTCTGGGGTTGACTCTTCCTGAGCAACCACCTACTTTCCTTTATATTTTGGTCCCACTCTCGGGGGTAGAACTTTTCCACTTCTAAAGTTAACTTATGTTATTTCTTCTGAATTTGGTGCTGAACCTGCCAGTGTCTCCTCTTGAATAGGAATGACTAGCCCTTCTGGAGTTGCTTCAGAATCTGACAATTCTAATTCTATCGTGATCAGAGCTCCTCAGAATTCACAAACAGACTCATCACTTCTTGGGCTTTCGTAGCCATTCTTGTGAACGCCTTCTCCGTCGTGGTTGTCGAGGCTTCGTATGATTTGAGAATAGTCAATCATATCGAAATCGAGTTTCAGGTTAGGGTGGTTGTCGTTAGTTACATAATCATTACAAACAGTCAAACGTAGCCAACACCATAACTCTTAACATTATAATATCCCGCCGGAGCGGACAAATAATCATACAGAGTTAGAGGTCTGAGGGATTTCTCCCCCGAATCGGAAACAACCATCCTACGAAAAGCAGCCCCTAGTCTACCCTTTCGGAGCCTCAGTCTTTCCTTCTTCTACGATCTTCTCCTCCTCATGGGGAAGTTCTTCAATCGCAAGAGATAGTGCCGGCTTGGCAGGTATCGGACTCTGAACTGAAGTGCTCATCGAAGTGGTCTGGATGCGATCTAAAATCTTTTTCGAGGACTTCTTCCAAACTATATTCCATCCATCATTGGTCGTATACGGGTCTATCGGAACAATAGGATCCATTGAAATGACATTAACAAAACCTCCTTTTTGGGGCTCCCTCAAGTATTCCTTCGGGATCGTTATGTTCCCTTGTCGTTGAGCCAATTCTTGAAAGTGAAGCAATCTTCTATCTTATGTCTGAGCATCCTATGGCAGGAACAATAATTCGGATGATCCTTCTTATCAACTTCCTCTGGCCTCCTGGGCTCTGGTAGCTGAAAGTCAGGCGTCTTGATCAAACTTCAAAAAATTTTGTCTACTGCTTCAGTCTTGAAGGGGTATTCTTTATTCAAAAGCTCCTTCATGGCCTGTGGCAGACGAGGAGGTCGTTGATCATGCTGCTGTTGACCTCATTTTTGATGAGGTCTTCTCTTCTTCTTTTTAGTGCTTAGGATCTAGCCTTAGGCTTTTCCTTTGACTATCTTAGACGACTAGAATTGGGACCCACCTTTTAGAAACTCAAACCACTTCTTAACTCCCTTCAAACTCCACAAACTTGACTATAGACCCCTAATCACCTAGAGGGTTGAAATCAAATGTGGAAGTTTAAGGATGAGTTCCTATAGGACTCTTTAGCCTTAGGACTGCCCTGGGTGGCCTGGTCTGGTGAAGGGGTTGACTTACACACACACTACACTTATACACTACACTTTCACACACCCGTACCTAACTTGACCTCTTGACTCATGTAGGTGATTCACATGGATGGTCCTTAACCCCTATGCCCTTGGCTAAGAGGGTTAGGAACAACATAGTGAATGCCTCAAATGGGTCCCTTCATGGCTCATATGGGCTTGATATGGCTTCATGGCTCAACCAAAATGATTTCATTCCACTTACATCCACCCAATCTTCAATTTCCTAAATTTTTAATTTTTGACCCCCGGGACCCTACACCCGCCTAGCCTACCCAAAACCCTTGAAATTACCCAATTTTTTCAAAATTTCCTAAATCACCCAAAATTCCTCAAAATTGATCTTAAACAATTCCACATTACTCAAATTGATCATCCATACCCAAAAATACCAAAAATTCCAAAAATACCTCCCAATACCCTCCAAATACCCAAAATACCCCTCTTGGCCAAAAATCAAAAAATTCAGAAAATTCCCAGAAAATTCCAGAAAATCCAACATATTCCCAATTTCATTTTGTCCAACTACACCATGGGCCAATTTTGTCAATTTACCCTACTTTTGTCAAAACCCCCAATTTGACCCATTTTAACCCTAAGTGAACCCAATGTCAAACCAAACCTACCCAATTGACCCAAATTCTGGTCCAATTCAGTTCAAAACTTCAATTCAACATTTCCAATACCAATCTAGACCAAATCCAAGTCCAATTTGATTGAAATTTGGATCCAATTTCACTTTTGGCCTTAAAGCCCAATTTGGACCCATGACCCAAACCTAACCCAAACTCACCCAATTCAACTCCAATTAACCCCAAATCTTTTCTAAATCTTCCTTAACATTCCCACAAACAAAACACTAACATGATTTGCCCAAAATTTAGACCCAAACCCCACTCAAATTCAACCCAAAGCTAAAAGGCCCATTTTTTGACCTAAACCAAAACCTAACCCAAATGAGCCCAAACCCCAAAATCAAAGCCCAACCAAAGTCAAAACCTCTTTGAAACACTCCCATAAATATTTCTCAACATTAATTTTACATCAATTTCAACCCTAGCCCAACATTGGCCCAAGTTAGCCCAATTTGACCTACATAGGCCCACTTACCAAATAAATCCAAATTCAAACCAATTCAACCCCAAATCACACCAAATTGACTCCAAGCCCTTCATAGAACATCCCTAAACCAATTATAACACTTATTTGACAAGGTCCTTCACAAAATCTTCACCCAAATGCCCATCCTAAAATCAAAAACCCCATTCTCCTTAAACTTTCCTAAAAGCCCACTTCCTTCAAATTCAAAAGCCCAAATTCATCTAAAGCCCACATGGCACTTCCCCTCATCATCCATTTAATCAAAATTGCCCCTAAGTTTCAAAGTCATCAATTAAAAAATTCCAAATCAAGCCCCATACAAATTCCCATCAAAATATCAAAATTTTCTTAAATCCCTTTTTATGAAATTGACCCAAGCTTTTCCCAAGCCAAATGGAGCCAAGGGTGAGCCATTCACAAGCCATATGGAGCCATGAAAGTTTGGCATGTGACCATGCCATTAATGGCAAAAGGAGGAGGTCCTTTAACCATCTCCTAAAAGTCATTAGCCTTAAGCATGTTTCCCCTTAACCAAGATTTAATCCAAATATTCTTGGATAAGGACATCACCACCTCTTGACCAGCTAGCCTAACTGATCTTCTCAGCCCAAGACCAGCCATGGGAGGTGCACCCAACCCAAACCAATGGGTTGACCAAATTGAAGCCAAAATGACCCCTTCTCCATTCCATTTTACTTCAAAGCCTTTACACATGTCAAACTCCGATTGACTTCACCAACTTCAAGCCCCGGACTCCCCGACCCCGAAGGTGACCCATGCTCGCCGGCCACGCCGCCCGGATCGCCGGAAAACACCATGGCCGAGACCTTGAGAGGAGCCAAACTTTGGAATTCCACCTTGCTGAGCTGCCCCATGCCCAATGGCCACCATGGCTGTTCTTCCCATGACCAGAGCAGCTGATCCCAACCCTTGGCCATCCCTGGGAGGCTCTCCAGCCACCTCTATTTAAACCCGACCCCCTCACGGCCATGAGAGGAGAGTTGCACAAACCTTGCCGAAACTCTGCCAAAATTGTTCCAGACTCCTCCCCATACACAGAGCACTTGATCCCCACTGAGATACCCCTGCCATTTCTTCTCTGTGAGCTCAATTTCAGAGTTGAAATCTAGGCCCAAAACCAGGACACTTCTCCACGAGAGCCAATCCCCAAATTGATTGGTTCTACACCTTCACCAGACTAAGGGAAGGTGTCCACCAGCAAAAGCCCCATCTCCAGGCCACCCAGTTGCTCCAGCCTCCAAGCTTTGTGATCGGGCTTGGTCGAAATCCCACCTAGACAATTCACCAAACCAGGAGACTTCATCTGGAGCTTGCTGGGATCCAATCGAAGGTGCAACAACCCTCAGATCGAAGCCACACTTCTCTGAGCAAAGGTATGAGCTAATTCTTCATCCCGAGCTTCTGGAGATTCTCCATTTCAAATGCTTTAATTTCAATGTGTTCTTCTCTTCAAGACGATTCCATAGAGCATAAGAACATGAAAATCCATTGAGTATCGAGTGAGATATAAGGGATTTAGTGTGGACGGCTCTCGGGTGAGGACACTTGGGGACGATGAACGGATGCCGTTCATTTAATACACGCGCGGACGGGTGACCAGGAACGCGTCGGATCAGAAGACGGAACGATAGAGCTGGCCCCGGGAGCGCTGAGTCAGATGGCGGCATCGAATGGGAGCGCGCCACGCGGCGTTTCGGAGCTGCCGAGGTTGACGCGGGGCCGCGTGGATAAATAGAAAATTAGGGTATTTTTTTTATTTATTTAATTCCCTAAACTTCAAAAATTCATAACTTTGTGTAGAAAAATCAGAAAAATAAAATAAAAATACCCTCTTGCTCAGTGAACAGAGGAGAATGATGTGGAAAAGAAATTATTTAATTTCATCAAGTATTTTATTTTTAATAATTTATTTACTCTATGCATATTTTTAATTCTCCATGCATGTATACAATTCACCATGGCATGAGACCATAGGGCTTTTGAAGCCTCTGAATTTGGGAACATTCCCTGAATTTTCTAAAGTCGAGGCCATCCCTATGAAGAGTTATTGATTTTTCAAATTCATGTTACTGTTTTGAGTATTTTAATTCCAATAAATATCATGTTGTGAAATAAATTCTAGGAAAATTTGATGATGTTCCTTATGACCAGAGAACCCTACGAAAAATAGGTTTTGAGTTAGTTCATTTAAAACAACCCTAATTGGCTTAAACACCCAAAATGGATCTCTAATTTATTAGAGCTAACTATACATCAAATTGACTTCAAATAAATTCTCCACTGACCTTTAGGATCAGAGGAATCCACCATAAAAATTTGAGGCCAATTGGACTTGGTTAGCCCTACTAATTGGGTTGATTAAGCCATTTAGTCATTTTAAACTTTAAAAATTCATAAATTTCAAAATACTTTTTAAAAATTCACCAAATTGGTTTTGGAGCCTCTCTGATATCAGGGGAATTTAAGAAAATTAAAATTTCAATTTTCTAAAAAAGTTGATTTTTAATATTATTTTAATATTTTTAATAATTAAAAAATAATAAAAATCACAAAAATAATAAAATTCACCAAAATGACACATTTTAAATTTTAATCACTTAGGAATAAACCCCATATTTTTCTTAGGTATATTTTATGAGATATTAAATTTTAAAGCTCTAGGGTAATTTTAAAATTTAAAAAATGTATTTTCTAGCATTTTCACTAAAATAATTATAATAAATCATAGAAAAATCAGAAAATTGTAAAATTTAATTCTCTGATTTCCTTGATATCAGAGAGATTTTTGAAAAATATAAAATTCATTTTTCAACATTTATTTTATTTTTAAATTAATTAACACTCCAAAAATTAAAATAATTATAATAAAAATAATATAATTCAAAAAATCACCAAAATTGGTCCAAGTGGTCCTCTAGTCATTAGGAATGTCCCCTAATTTTCTTAAGGACAGAAACTTTCCCTTGGTCATGTTATAAAATTTTTCTTGAAAATCTCTATTTTCTACCAAAAATAATTATATAAATAAATTAAATACTGAAAAATCACATTTTCTCCTCTCATGTCTTTATTGACATATGAGTGAAGTCACATAAAAATTTCAAGTTCATTTGAGTTCAATTTAGTGAGTTATGAAATTATTATGCTTAAAGGGTAAAGTGGTAATTAAAATTTTTAATCCTTAATTAAAACTTTAGGATTAATAAAAAAAATTAATAAGTAAAACATTAGATCCTAATCTGATTTGGATGATTGAAATTTAAATAATTAAAGGGTAGAAATCCATTAAACAATTTAAAATAATTAAACCTTAATTAAATAAATGATTGAATTTGGAAGAATAATAAAATTGGAGTTATTAAAATAGGGATATTATTAGGAGGAGATTTATTCTTTAATTTAAGAATCCCTAAATTAATTATCTCATTAATATTCAATTGATAACTCAAATTCAAAACATTAAAAGACTTAATCATTAAACTAAAATTAAATTATTAAACTCTTTTAAAAATTTCAATTAAAATTAAAAAATAAAATTAAATTAAAAATTAAATTAAATTAAGTAAATTAAATTGGATTAAATTAAATTAAATTAAATTAAAATTAAAAATTGAATTGAATTAAATTAAATTAAATTAAATTAAATTAAATTAACAAATTAAATTAAATTAAATTAATTAAATTAAATTAAATTAATTAAATAAAACCAAATTAAATTAAGTTAAACCAAATTAAAAATTAAATTAAATGAATTAAAATTAAATTAAATTAAATTAAATTAAATTAAATCAAATTAAATTAAAATTAAATCAAATCAAACTAATTTAATGTAACATCAAATCAAACTATATTGAATTAAATTGAATTAAATTAAATTAAAATTCAATTAAAATTAAATTAAATTAAATTAAATTAAAAATTAAATTAAATTAAAATTAAATTAAAAATTAAATTAAATTAAATTAAATTAAAAATTAAATTAAATTAAATAAAAAAATTAAATTAAATTAAATCAAATTAAATTAAAATTAAATCAAATCAAACTAATTTAATTTAACATCAAATCAAACTAAATTGAATTAAATTGAATTAAATTAAATTAAAACTCAATTAAATTAAATTAAATTAAATTAAGTTGAATTAAATATAACATCACCAAAGACATAAAGAATTCAAAATAAATCTAAAACAACTTGAACACTATTCCAAATTTAAACCCATTAATGGAAATTAAACTAAATCACAAACCATTTGAACACCAATTTACCCTCAAAAGTTTTAGTTATCATAACTCCTAAACAGAATATTAAATGAAATGTTACTTCACCTATAGGATATTCAAATGTCCTAGTTCACTGAGCAAGATAATAAAACTTGAGATTCTTGGACGATTAATTCATTTGTGTAATTGAATCCATTTGGACTTAAAACAATCCTAGAAATATTGAAAAGATGTTTAAGATTATTCTTAAGCACTTCCTCAATATGATAGGACATTTATAAGAACAACTAAATTTAATTATTCTTTGATGAAGAAAATCGTCCTCAAACCAAAACACAAAGACCTAGACGTCATAGGAAATGACTAGCTATAGGATTAGGAACTTGGTAGAAAACCATAACCCTTCCCTTAGCTTTACCTAGGAACTTGCTTAAATATTCTAATTGTGTTTTAAGTGCATCTTGGGATGACGGGAAGACCCTCCAGGTACGCTTTTATTTTATTGCAATTTACTTTCTTGCAATTTACATTATTGCAATTTATTTAACCGCATTGCACTTGCTTTTCTTGCATGATAAACAAGCATGTTGCATGAAAACCCACACCTTTAGGATAGTCACTAAAACTGAAACCAAAACTAAGTTAAAAGTCATTGCAAGATAAAATTCACCGCCACAACATTTCAAAATATAAAACAACTCAAAATTTAATCACAAACAGAACACAAAACTACAATTACAACTAAATTAAAACGTCCTGTTGGATGATCGAGAATACCTCGGATGATGTAACCTACGTGTTGCTAAGGGGATTTCCCACGGTCTAAATGAAAGTGTGGAACTCATTTAGTTGAGTTTAGCAAATTCATCTGGACTAAGTGAATCCGATAGAAATAATGATGCCGGAAGGATGGAACCGTGGGATCTTAACCGGTGTCGTTTTAATCAACTTTAAGATTTGTTTTAATTAAAACATAAAAAACACTTGGAAATTAAGATTTTCTCTAAACCAAAACACTTTTCTCATCCCCTGATTTATGACTTCTAAAACTAAACCTCTGTAACAACAAGGAGCTCGAAGTATGGTGGGCAGCACGGCCATCGTCATCGATGAAAACCCGAGTCTACTTCAAGCAAAACTTTCATAGAATTAAATAACAAAGCCATAGGACTTCGAGGTAGTTTGCTCAGTGCAACATAAATCCTCAACTCTTCGTTAGGCACTTGCATTACAAATTAAGCCCTAACTGGTCTTAGGATTCCGAGGTAGTCGTCCGGTACGACAATAAACCCTCACATCTTCGAGGCTATTTGTTTGATTTTATCATACAAATATAAGCCCTAATTAATTAAAAAAAAAATCAGCAAGATCAAAACATTTAAATAAATATTAGGACTTTCTTAAACTCAAGCCAAACAATAGGATAGTCGGGAAATTACCGAAGTTCGCTTCGAATCTGTGATTTCTCCTACTTTTCTTCCTTTGGATTCCCAAAACAAAATGTTCCAAATTTGATCCATTCCCTATTGAAATTCCAAAATTCAATCCTTTGAAAACTTAATCTTTGAAATTCTTGAGAGCAGAATTATTGATTATTATCGAGAGTTTTCTTAGGTGATTCCCGTCACTTAAGATGTAATTAACTATAGGGGCTTGCCCTTATAGGGAATTTTAAAGAACCCGGGTAATATAAACCCCGTTTAATGCTTTCATATTAAGCGGGGAATTTGTCGGCTTATAAAATTGGTTCGCGGACCAAACGGATGTCACAAATCTTCTAGTTTGTTTAATCGAGCCCTACCGTCAGCGATGTGTGTCCATCCTTAGGGATAGATACACGGTTTGTGGTACGGTGCTCGTTTATATAAACTATTTGGGATGTGAGATCGGTTTAATCTCATATCTTAAAACCTTTAAATTTAAAATTATTTTCAAAATCAAATACTACTTTTCAAAATTATTTATTTAAATTAAATTAAAATTCGCCGCACAATTTCTGTAGGCGACCCCGTTTCAAAATAAAACACACAACCTAAAAATATGCCGACAGCTGCAGTGACTGATAGCTTGGTCGAGGCTATTGATAGCCCTGCTGAGGTTGTTTGTAAGTCCATTGTGGTGGTTGGTTACTTGGCCGTGGTCGCTCTGGCTATATCTGCACTGGTTGTTTACCCTTATTCACTGTCGCGACGACTCCGTATTTCTTCTCAAATGCTTTCATTGGTTTCGACTTCTCATCTTTGTCGACGAAACTCAGCTATTTTTCTTCCTCCTGCAAGCTCCTGGACTTGCTAAGCAACTTCTCGAAAGTCTTAATTGTGAATCCTTTAAGGAGAAGTGCTATCAGGCCGTGAATGCTCTTCAACAAGATACCAACTGCATGCTGTTCCTGGAGCTGTGATTCACACTTGATGCTTAAGTTTCTCCATCGACATATGTAATCCACCAAAGTCTCGTTCATTTTATGTTGCTCCACCACTAGATAACCAATAGTGATGTGGTGCTGGGTCCTAGCAAACCATTTAACAAAAAGGTTCTCTAATTCTGAGACAGTCTTGACCGAACTGTTAGGCAATTCTACGTACCAATTGAAGGCAATACCTTACAAGCAGCTGACAAACTGACGAAAGAGTAAAGTATCGTCTCACCGGTATTGCAGTAGCTAGCACGAAAATGTGCGACATGCTGCTGGGGTTTCTCGTACCGTCGAAGGTCTTAAATAGATGTGGTACGAAGCCCTTTGGGTATTGGATTGCATCAAATTCTTTGGGGTATGGTCTACCCGTCGGAATAGATGCTCCACTCTTAGACTGGGCTAAGGCTTCTCCCACCTGCTGTTCTACCATATTCTTAATCCTTTTTGGGAATTATACTCTGGGCTAAATCCTTCTCTGGTTGCTCATCTTCGTTGATGGATTTAATTTCCTTTCCTCCATAGGAAATGTGAATGATCTTTAGATGTGTTTCTTTTTGAGGTTGAGGCTGACTCTGGAGTGTGGCTAAGGCAGCCGCCATCTCCTCCATCTTATTCTCCATTTAATAAATCGTATCATCCTTTTCTCAGAGATGTAACTTCATTGCCTCTGGGTCGTCTCCTTTTGAGGTTGATGGAGCTCCTTGTAGAGCTGACGATGCTCGGGTCTCAACCACGTTGATCTCGGCGAACTCTTCATCCATGAACTCTAACGAATCCACTTTATTTCCCAACTCTTATCTTCTTTCCCTGGCCAACCGTTGTATGTCAGTTCTTAGATTTTCTATAGCATCCTCAAGTGGTCTTTTCCAAATGGTCTCGTGGTTGTCGGGCGACGACTGTTGAAATTCATCTTCAGGATTCTCTTTCAGAGCTACCGTACTTTCTTCAAATTCAGGCTTTCTGACCAGACTTCTCTTTCCAAAGTGTTCAGTTGGTATCGGTTCAACAATAATAGGTCGCCACAACATCCTTCCTGTAGTAGAAAACCTAGGACCAGATGGTCTGTCGGCTATGCGTCGGTAGGTGGTGTATTCCTTTGTATGGTGCCAGATACAACGACAGACAAACTTCTTTCGCTAGCTCATGCTTTCTTCTTTGGCCTTTCTATGGCAGTAACGGGGTCTGCTAGTGGTCCGAGGCGGGATCTAACTGGTGTCCGTCCCATTCTTCTCAGGATCTCTGACACGGGACATCCCTCCTTCCTTGCTAACTTCTCCACTACTGCTCACAATCGAGTGAGCGGCGTAGTCTTGATCTTCTTCTTCTTGTAGTCACAGTGGTATCTAGGTAGAGGTAACGCAGTGGCGATCCTTCAAGCATCCTCTTCATCAGATGCAGCAGAGAGGGGGTGGAACCTACTCCCTTATAACAGTGGTGAAATCTCAGGCAGTTCTTCTTCTTCCTCAGGAATCTCTTCAAGAAATGCAGCTTCAGTAGCCCGGGCCTTTCTGATCTTGGCGATCTTTCTGCTCCTATTCCTCCTTT
The DNA here is from genome assembly GCA_022702705.1 of Papilionanthe hookeriana x Papilionanthe teres. Lineage (NCBI taxonomy): Eukaryota > Viridiplantae > Streptophyta > Magnoliopsida > Asparagales > Orchidaceae > Papilionanthe > Papilionanthe hookeriana x Papilionanthe teres. The sequence goes on from CM040422.1 coordinate 39,726,770, forward strand.
GTGTCCGGGTTAAGGGTGCAAATCTTGAACTGGACTTTATCTCTAACACAAACAGTATTGTAGCAAAGTCTGAACCCTCCACGGTAACAGACTCATCACTGACTTGGACTTTTTTTCCTTTCAATTTGGCGGGAGCCGGGGTGGGTGCTTTGATGACCAGAATGATAGGTAGCAGCTAACCTCCTATGAATAACAGTATTCGTCTCAACCAGGACCCTTTGCAGAGGGGGAAATTTATGGGTAGACATCAAGTTGAACTTAATTATGGGTTCAATGGTTTTCGGTACTTTGGCCATCAGTACAAATAGAGTAACATTGGTGAACTTAATATCCGTACTGTCGAATCCTTGTCCAAAATGAATGATTGCATCGTCAGGCAACTCGTCCTGGTAGACAACTAAGTCCAGTCCATTGGTGAATGAGAAAATTATCCTTAGTGCAGACATCTTCTGCAGGGTAGATTCCGAATGTCAGTTCTAAATCATGCTTCCCTTCGTCACAACAAAAACTTTCCAGGATGAACAAAGATTTTCTCCGGAAAAAGAGTCTGAAGACATTTTCATTTATCTTTTTGTTTTCTTTACAAGGTATTTCAGATTTTGTAAAAAAAGTTTGTTTAAAAGAGGCTTGTTAATTAAAAGGTTAAACAATTAAGGGAGGAAGGGTACAGAAAAGGTTTTCAAATAATTGGACTTTGGGAAACTTCAATAAGGAATGGATAAAATTTGGAACAGTTATTTTTGGAGTCCAAAGGAAGAGAAGTAGGAGAAGCTGAGGATCCAAGAGGAACCTTGGCAAGTTCCCAAACTATCCTATGATTTGGCTTCAATTTGAGAATTATTTAATGTTTCAATCCTGCCAATTTAAGTTAATTAGGACTTATATTAATATGACATAATCATACAAACAGCCTCAAAGATGTGAGGGTTTATGTCGTACCAAACGACTACGTCGGAGTCCTAAGACCGGTTAGGACTTAATTTGCATAATATGATTATGCAAATGCCTAAAAAAAAGTTGAGGATTTATATTGAACTAGTCAAATTATCTCCAAATCCTATGGCTTTGTTATTTAATTCTAAGAAAAGGTTTTGCTGAAGTAGACACATGTTTTGCTGATGAAAATGGCCGTGCTGCCCATCGTGCTCTAAGCTCCTTGTTGTTGCACTAGTTTGGTTTTAGAAAGAGGCAATCAAGAGATGAGAGAAGTGTTTTGGTTTAGAAAAGTTGAAAAATGAGATGGCTTAGTATTTTTAATTAAAATAAATCTTAAAGTTAACTAAGCAGAACTGATTAAAATTGCATGTTTCCGTCATCCCGGCACCGCTATTTTTATCGGATTCACTTAGTCCAAATGAATTTGCTAAACCCAACTAAATGAGTTCCACACCTTCATTTAGATAGTGGAAAATCTAGTTAGCAACACGTGGGTTTCATCCTCCGAGGGATTCTTGATCATCCAATGAGACATTTTAATTTTAGTTGTAATTGTAGTTTATTGTTTTGTTGGTGATTAAATTTTGAGTTGTTTAGACATACTGGGTTCAATCATTTTCATGCATTTACAAGTACAGAAAAGTAAGACATTTAATAAATTGCTGAATGTAAATCGCAATAAACTTAAATGCGTACCTGGTGGGCACTCCTGTCACTTTCACCTGCACTTAAAATACATGTTAAGGCATTTATATTTTTGCATCAAATACCTAGGTAAAGCTAAGGGAAGGTTCTTGGTTGTCTACCAAAGTCCTAACCCTATTGCGAGTCACTTCCTATGATGTCTAGGTTCTTGTGTTTTATTAAGGATGATTTTCTTCACTAAAGAACAATGAAGTCTCACTATTCTTTTAAAACATCCCATCAAGTTAAATAAGTGCTCGTAACTGAATTCTGAACATCTTCTTAAACATTGTAGGGATTATTTTAAGTTTAGTTAGTTTCATTGTGGCGATGAGTCAATCACCAGGCTAGTCTTGCTTATTGAACTAGGATGTTTGATTATCATTATGTGTAAGGTGACATTTCATTTGATGTTTTATTTATGAGTTATAACAGTGAAAGTATTTAGGGGCAAATCACTTCACTAAAGATTTTAACCACTCCCAAATTAAAGTTTGAATTAATGGTTTCAAGGTGATTTAATTATAAAATTTTAATTGTTTATTTTAAGTTTCGAATAGTGTTCAAGTTTTTTTTTAATAAAATTAAATCTTTATGTTTTAGGTGATCTTAATATTTTAGATTAATTTTAATATTTTAAACTCGTTTCAATTTGATTTTCAAATAATTTCAAAATTAGTCCAGATATGCTTTAATTTAGTTATAAAATTTCAAAGAATCATTCTCTTCTCTTTTTAACTATTAGTTCCAATCATCATTTTAAAGTTCCATTAAATAATGTTTGATCAAATTATTATTTAGTGATTCAGTTTAATGAATTAAAATCTTTCTATATTCAAAATCCCTTAACCTTAATAATTCACCTTTAATTAACTTCCAAAGTTTATATGATTTAATTAATAAAGGTTTCTTCTTTAATGTTTAAAGCGATTAATGAGTTTCTACCCATTAATCTCTTATGTTTCAATCATCCAATAATGAGTTAAGATCAAATATTTTACCCCTACCCTTTGGTTTAGCGTAAATTTTGATTAGGGTTAAAATTCCTTAATTACCTTTATGCCCTTTTAAGCTAATTTATCTCATAACTCACCAAATTAAGCTCAAATGAACATGAAATTTTTTAGTCACCTTACTCACATGTCTATTAAGACATGAAAGGAGAAAATGTGATTTTTTTTGATTTTTTAATTTAATTTATATAATTGTTTTAAAAAAATAGGGGTTTTCAATGAAAAATACATAACATGACCATAGGATCACTTGGACCAATTTTGGTGATTTTTTGAATTAAATTTTATTTATTATAAGTATTTCAAATTCTTGAGTATTAATCAATTATAAAATCAAATTAAAGTTGAGAATTCAGTTCTATATTTTTCTTAAATCTCTCTGACCTCTTATATTTTTCTTATTTTCCCATGAATTTTTAGAATTATTTTAGAGGAAGGTGTAAGAAAATCATTTTTCAACATTAAAAATTACATTAAACCTTTAAAATTCAATGTCTTTGTTTTTGGACTTAGGAAAAATATTTGGTTGTTTCCCAAGTGATTAGGGGACCAAACTCAACATTTTTATAAGTTTTATTATTTTTCTGATTTTTATAATTTTTAATTATTAAAATATTCAAAGTAGGATTAAAAATGAAGATTTTAGAAAAATTTTTAATTTTAATATTCTTATACTCCTCTGATAGCAGAGAAGCCTCGAAACCAATTTAGTGAATTTTTAAAAAGTATTTTAGATTTTTAGTTTTTAAAGTTTAAAAGTGGCCATGTTACTTAAAAAACATTTAGTGGGCTAAATTGCTTTTAATTGATTTTAAACTTTTTAAGGGGGTCCCCCTGACCCTAGAGATCAGTGGAGAATTAATTCAATATTATATTGATTTTTAATTTGCCTTAATTAATTCAATGTTGGTTTTAGGTTAGGTGAGCCATTAGGGTTATCCACAATTTTTTAAGCCACACCATAATTACCCTAAGTTCCTCTGGTCATTAGGAACCTATCCTAATTTTTCTAGAATTTTCCAAATAGTATGCTAATTATTGGAATTAAAATATCAAAGCAAGCATAAATACTTGTAAAATAGATAACTCCATAAAGACATAGCCTCTAGCCTTGAAAAATTCAGGGAATGTTCCTAAGATCAGAGGCTACACAAGCCCATATGGTCTCATTCCATGGTGAATTGTGAGTGTGAGTGGAGAATTAAAATACTGAGAACAATATTAAATTAATTGAAAATAAAATACTCAACAAAATAGATCAACTCTTTTTTCACATTGTTCCCCCCTGTTCACTGAGCAAGATGATATTTTTAGTTTATTTTTTTTATTTTTATACACAATGATATGAAATTTGAAAGATTCAGGGATTTAAATTATTCAGAAAATCTGGAATTTCCTACTTAACCATGTCGGCACCAACTCAACATATGGCGGGTCGAAGCTCCACTCGTCGCTTCCTGATTTGGCACTGCCATCTGACTGGGCAGCCATGTGGCCCACAGTTCATGTTCTATTGCTCCATCCAGCACGATCCTGGTCATCCATCTGATACACGCCCGATCCGACGGTATCCGTTCATCGTCCCGACTGGTGCGAGCCGAGAGCCATCCAGCTTCTAACCCTATGATCTCACTCGATACTTAACCAAATCACATGCAGTTTTGTCCTACATGCTCGTCTAAGCAAGGGCTACACATCTATACGACTAATGCACAGTGAAATTGAATAAAAAAATATGGAATTGCTGGAAGCTCGAGAGCAAGAGGAGTTTCCAAGCCTTGGTTCAAGAGCTGAAGCCTCGATTGAATGTGCTCAGCACGTTCATTGGAGCTGGAGGAGCCTACGGATGAAGCCTCTGGTCCTCGAAAATCGCTTAGGTATTACTTCGTCCAAGTCCAATTTTGAGCTCTGGCCGATAGAAAAAATGGCTGGCCTGGTGAGTGGGCTTTCACTAGGGAACTCCTTCTCTACCTCTGGTGAAGGTGTGGGAAGAGTTAATTTGGTTTATGGAGATCTGGTGAGTGTCCTATTTCCTGGCCTGAGATTGAGCTCTGAAATTGAGCTCAACCAGTGGAGATTGATGAAGGAAAGCAGTGGGGTTCTTCTTCTCTATACTGGGAGAAGCTTTGGGGACCTTTCGGGGGGGGGGGGGGTTGTTGAGAAAAGTTTCAACACCCTTCTCATGGACGAGGAGAGGTGTTTAAATGGCCAGGTCCATTCAGCAAGGTTTGGGTTCAATTGAGGGGTTAATTATGTTGCTTAGGTGGAGGGCAGAGAGGCTCTAAGGTTTAATTTGGCTAAGGTGGATAGTTAGGGAGATTTAGGTGAGTATAGGTAGGTGTTGGCTCTTGATTTTGATCCCCTCCAGTGACTAGGCTGGCAACCAAGGACAAGGGAGCTGGGCCTAGGTCAGGTGAGTCAGGTGGTAGGGTTTAATGGTGATTAATCAGTTATGGGAGGATTTGGGGTGAGACAAACGGAGATTTATCTACTTAAGGGAAGAGATCCCTTAAAATGGAGAAACCTTGGTCCATGGCTCACTTAGCTTGGGCTAGGTGAATCTAGGTTGGTTCTTAGAGTTCAAAAGGTGTCTATGGAAGAGTTGGTTTAGCCACATTTGGTTTAATTCGGTTTGGTTAGGCCATAGGTTCAATTTGGCTCACTTGGGATTATGTTGGGCTAACTTAAGTTTTTGTTTGATTTAGGTCTAAGTGTCTTGATCAACATTGTAGAAATGATTGCCATGAAGAACTTTCTTGAAGACATGGAATGGCTTTGAGTTTAATTGAAAGGTCAATTTGGTGGATTTTGGGCTTTTGGTTAATTTAGGCAAGGTTGAATCAACTTGGGTCCAAGTTTGGTTAAGTTGGGGTTTAGACCCAATTCAAAGTTTAAAATGGTCTAGGATAATGTATTGAAGAGTTCCCAACATTAATTGGGAAGAAATTTTAGAATTAGGTCAATAAATTTGGTAGATTTAGGGCATGGGTTTAATTTAGTTCAAAATGGGGGATTTTGGATTTCTAATGGAATTGGGTTAGGTTTGAGCTCAAATTGGAACAATTAAAGGTTGAATAAGTTTCATGGGAGTTCCATGGAAGGTTTAGGATTGAAATTTAGGGGGAAATGGTTGACATTAGGATAATTGGGGAATTTTGGATTAGATGGACAAAGTTGAGGATTTAGGATTCAAATGGAATAGAACTCAAATGTAAATAAATTTGGACTTTGATTTTTTTGAGATTGGTAGTTGGAATGTTGAATTAATGTTTAGAATTGAAATTGGGCAATATTGAGGTCAAATTGGTTTGTTTGGTTTGACATTGGGTCCATATAGGTTCAAAATGGGTCAAATTAGGGATTTTGATAAAAGTGTGTTATTTTGGCAAAATTTGCTTATGCTGTAGTTGAAAAAAATGTAATTGGGAATATTTGGGATTTTCTTGAATTTTTTGGGAATTTTTGGAAATTTTGGAATTTTGGGCAAAAAGGGTATTTAGGGTATTTGAAGGTTATTTGGAGGGTATTGGGATATTTTGGTGGATTTAAGAGGTGGGAATTGTTTCAAATTGATTTTTAGGATTTTTGGGAATTTTAGGTAATTTTTGGGAAATTTTTGAAAGTTTTGGCAGTAGTAGGGGCAATTTGGGTAATTTTAGGCATGCTTGAGGACCCAATGTCAAGCCAAGAAATTTTGGCAAAAGTGGAATTTGATTATGGTTGAGGGTGAAAAAGCTTAAAGTGAGCCATGGACCAAGAAATGTCCATTTTGAACACCTCATAGGTTGTTCCAAACCCTCTTAGCCAAGGGCTAGGGGTTTGGACTTTAGCCACTTGAGTGTTCCAATGAACCAGGAGTCAAGATTGGGTAAGCATGGTTAAGGGTTTAGGATGGGTGTGAAAGTGTAGTGTGTGCTAGCTAGAACTCACCGAGACCAGGCCACTCAGGGTTATCTTAAAGCTTGGACATCCTACAGGAATTCATCTTTTTCTTCCCACACATTGGTCCTAACCTTCCAAGTGAATTGGAGGTTGATGACCATCTATGTAGGATTCTAAAGAGAATCAAGATTTGGTTTGAATTTCTAAAAGGTGGGTTCCATCTCTAGTCATCTAGGATAGTCAAAAAGAAGTCATATGACTAGATCCTAAGCACTAATAGGAAAGAAAAGGACCTCACCAAAAATGTGGTCAACAAGGAGTTTCTTAGGACATGCTGGATTGTACAGGCAATATGTTAAAGATTTGCTAAAATTGCTAAACCTTTGTGCCGACCATTAGAAAATGATAGAAAGTTTTATTTTAATGATGAATGCTTTAGAGCTTTCAAATTATTATATGAAAAATTAATAACTACACCTATAAGTGTTTCACCTGATTGGGAGAAACAATTTGAACTTATGTGTGATGCTAGTGATTATGCGATCGGAGTAGCATTTAAGCAAAAGGCATGATAAAGTTTTCAAAGTCATCCACTATGCTAGTAAAATTCTTAATGGGGCTCAAATTAATTTTACCACAACTGAAAGAGAGTTAATAGCTATAGTATTTTCTTTTGAAAAACTTAGACCTTATTGGAGCTTAAAAGTATTGTACATACAGATCATTTGGCTATCAAATATTTAATGCAAAAGAAGGATGTGAAACCTAGACTCATTAAGTGGATACTTCTTCTGCAAGAATTTGATTTTATGATAGTTGGTAGGAAGGGAGCTGATAATCAAATAGTTGTTCATATGTCAAGAATAGACTATGATAAATTATCAAAATTTGTAAAAGAGATTACTGAATTTTTCCCTGACGAGCAACTCTATACTATTATGGGAAGCTATTTACCTTGGTATGCTGATATTGTATATTATATTGTAAGGGATATTGTACCACCTGATTTAACAAGGCAACAACAAAAGAAGATCAAATATGATGGAAAATTGTATTTTTGGGATGAGCCATATCTAGATAAACAATGTAAGGATCTGATTATTAGGAAATGGGTTCCACAAGAAGAAAAAATTTTGATTATTCAATGATGTCATGATTCTGAATTTGGAGGTCATTTTGGTGTTGATAAAATTGCTTTTAAGATTTTACAATCTGGATTTTATTGGCTTGCTCTCTTTAGAGATGTTTATAGATATATTAAATCATGTGATTAATGTCAGAGAGTAGGTAATATCTCTTGAAGAAATGAAATGCCTCTAAATCATAATTTGGAATTTGAAATTTTTGATGTATGGGGATTAGATTTTATGGGACCATTTACTCCTTCATTTGGAAATCTATATATATTGGTTGTTGTTGATTATGTCTTGAAATGGATTGAAGCTGTTGCTTTTCCAAGATGTGATGCTCGGAGTATTTCAAAATTTTTAAAGAAAAATAAATTTACAAGATATGGAATGCCAAGAGTGATCATAACTGATGGTGGATCCCATTTTAGGAATAATCGAATTAAGAGATTAATTGAGAAATATAATATTATTCATAGAATCTCTACTGCTTATCATCCTCAGACTAGTGGTTTAGCAGAAGTGTCTAATCGTGAAATTAAAAGAATTTTGGAGAAAACTGTGGATAATCATAAACGTGATTGAGCTACTAGATTAGATACTACTTTATTGGCTTATAGGACTGCTTTTAAAACCTCTATTGGAATGTCTCCTTATAGACTAATGTTCTGTAAGACTTTTCATTTACCAGTTGAATTGGCGCATAAAGCATATTGGGTAATAAAAGAGTTAAATTTTAATTTGAAAAATGTTGGAGAGAAAAGATTTATGCAATTAAATGAATTGGAAGAGATTAGAAATGCATCTTATCACAATGATAGGATCTATAAAGAGAAAAGGAAATTATGGCATGATCGAAAGATATTGAAAAATAATTTGGATTTTGGACAAAAAGTTTTATTATACAACACAGGATTGAAGTTATTTCCTGGAAAGCTCAAGTCTAGATGGTTAGGACCTTTTACAGTTGTAAAAGTTCATTCTTTCTGAGCTTTTGATATTAAATATCCTGATACTGGAATGATTTTTAAGGTTAATGGGCATCGATTAAAGCCTTATTTTGATGGGTTTCAACCTGACTTCAAAGAGGTTTTATTGCTGAGTTAACTCGATTAACTCAATGGTTTGTCGGGCTAACAACGTTAAAATAAACTCTTTATGGGAGGCAACCCATATGTATCATTATAGTGTGCTTGTTTATTTGTTATAGTTGTGCTTTTAAGATTGTTGTTTTTGAATCCTAATTACTCCTAAATACTTTAAAAGTTGATAAATGATGGATCAAATCGAGATATTGGAATATGTTGGGCCAAACAAAGTTCGGTGAGAATTTTTTACCACTGGGGCCACTGGCACCAGAATTGGCGCTACCGCCGCCCTATCACATTTGTAACACTGAACATGCCTTTTTTAGCGCCACCAGTGCCCTATCAAGCGCCGCCGGGGCCATATCGAGTGCCACCGGCGTCCAAAACCTGTTGACAATTTTTAAGTTTTAAGATACGAGTTTTGGCAGTTTTTTTGCAGGATCTTCGTCCTTATAACTCCCTAAACTCCATTTTTGACTTCTTAACTCCAGAAAAACGAAAACCACCAATCCCATTGAAAGCCCTCGATTTCATGTTTTCAACCAAAGGAAGTTCATAAGTTTTGAAGCGCAACGTTTGTTTAACAAAGTGATTATGAAAAGAAGGATTATCAAGTAAAGAGGCTTCATAAATCGAGTTATGGATAATCCTACTACTATAATTGAATAAATTATTAAGGAGAGATGTTGGGAAGTGCTTTTCTACACTACTGCTGTCGTTGTTGTTCCTATCGTGAAAGAATTCTATGCAAATCTTCACGGGATCAACCAAGGGTTCTTTTTTGTATGTGGTGGATTTGTGCAATTCACTCCTACACGAATTAACAATCTCTTTATGATTAAGAACGTACTTATTTGCCATTATTCTAATTTCAATGCCACGGGGGATAATAAGAATGATGTGTATCGATATTTGAAGGATGAGAATGAGGACTGGGAAATTAGCGAGAATGGATACATTAGTTTCCCATCTGCATCTACCAATCTTGTATTGAAGCAGTGGCACTACTTTATGTCAGCAAAGTTATTTCTGACATTGAAGATTAGCAAGGTAACCAAGGAAAGCACCATTTTGAATTTTTGTATTCAAAGTGGGAGGCTGGTTGACATTGGTAATGTCATTGTGAGATCAATTCTGGGATTAATTATGCATGGATCTAAATATGGGCTTGGACACCCATCCACCATATTTCTGTTATGTAGTTAGTCACAAGTTCCTTATGAAAGTTTGGAAAAGGTTCTTCTTCGATGGAATCCTATTGACCCAACTAATCCCTATAACTACCATACAGTTGGAGATGAAGATGACATGAATTTCCTTGCTGATCAACCCACACAGACTTCACGATCGATTCAATCTTATTTTCTTGAAGGTTCCAGAATGATATTGAAGAAGATCAAATAGTTGGAGAAAGAGGTACAGAATGTTAAGAATGCAATCGATAACATTTTTGATTTATTCGATCATATAGATTGGAGAATGAAAGAGCAATTCAATCACACTAGTTGAATTGAGATGGGCTTGATCAATTTGATGATGAAGAAAGAGGTGATTGCTGAGGAATCGTCTAACAAATTTCCAATTTGTCCATTCTATAACTTGTTTGTGCAGCAGCAATCGATTGGAGACATTAGAGGAGAGGATAGTTCTGAAACTGATGTGGAGTAATTAATGGATTCTACTTATGTTTGTTGTGTGTTTAGTTTGCTTTACTTAGTTATGTTTGGTTTGTGTAGTATTTGCTTTGAACTTAGATTTGGATGTGCTTACTTTCCTTGTGTGCTTAGATCTTAGTGTTTGCCTATCGTAGAATACTTGCTACACTAAATATCTATGAGTAGTTGGTTTTAATGAACATATTTAGTGTCTAGGATGTAACTTTGATATTATATATATAAGATTGTTGTGTACTGTTTGTGTGAAGAATTGTGTTAATTATTGCTTATGGGATGATGTAAATTCCTATTGAAGTGTTAAACATCATTGTGGACGTCGAAACGATCGAAATTACAAAAAAAATTTCTAACCCAGAAAATATTTTGGACTGGCGCCACCGGCACCCAAATCCAGAGAGTTTGGCTAATATTTTAAATAGAGCGTCGCTGGCGCTGGAAACCAGTAAAAGGCCAAAAACCGTTATTTTTGTGATTTTTACCCTGGGACCCGCAAATTTTTCCTTTTCCTTTGTCTTCCTCCTCCATTTTCACGATTTTGAAGATCTTGGGCTTGCTAGATCTCGGATTTCAGGAGATTTTAAAGCTTTTCGACATCGGATTCACACTTCTCTTGTTAAGAGCATCACTTTAAGTTAAAATTTTTGGATTTTCACCATGGAAATCTCTCACATTGCTTATGGTGGAATTTTTGGAATTTTAAAAAGATTTTGAGATTTCCATGATGAAAGTTGCTCTTACTGGTTTAGAATAGTGTTTGGAGTTTGTTACACTGTGAATTTGGAATTTATTGAAATTTTCTTGCAAATTTTAGAATTTCACATGGCTCCAAGGTTGAGTAGAGGGAAAAGGAAATTGGATTTTGATGAGGAGAAATTTGTTAACATCAAAGCCCAATTTTGCTATAACTCTTACCTCTACAGCAAGAAGTGTATCCAGGATTGAGCTTTTGATAGTCCTTGAGGATCTGTAGAATAATTAATTGTAGAGCAGAATTGGGAGCGATTTTGTTATTTCACTGTAAATGCTATTATGGGAGTGGTTAGATAAATTCTATTTGAATGTAGCCTTGACTAAGATAGAGAATGTTCTTGTTAAAGGAAAAATGGTTGAGTTTAATCCTCAGTGTATTAATGCCTTCTATTAGACTCGGGATCCATTCGTTTGTGAAAATGAAAATTTTGACACTCGAAGGGAGAATATCAGAGAAGTTATTTCTTTTCTGATTGACGTGCAAGGAGAATAGAAAGTAAGTCGAAAATAGTTGATTTATTGCCCCACCTCCATATTGAATGTTGCTTCAAAAGTTTGGCATTATTTCATTTCTGCGAGGCTATTATCATCAAATCACCACAGTGATGTTACAAGAGATAGAGCGATTCTGAACTATTGTATTCAAAAGATGAAAAATATTGATATTAGAACTGTTATTTCCAAGAACATTCATATGATTGCTAGAGGCAAAACCACTGGAGGATTCGGACATTCTGCTTTATTTCATGCCTTGTGTTTTCCTTCCAGAGTGGAGTTCAGTAGTTCTGAAGAAGTGGCTATACCTTTGAGACCAATTACAAAGAATATTATTCGTACTTACGAGTCTCATATGGGAGCCAAAGTTGAGCGTAGGAGTATTGATATTCCTACTACGAGTTATGATGTTCCATCTACATCTGAGCCGCCTACCTTATCTGATATTATGGAGAAGTTGAGACAACAGAGGCCATGGTCGGATGGATGTATTTGAGGAGAGGAGTGATGTGAATGAAGATTATCTGCAGATGAGAGTTGAGTTCAATATTTCTTATTATGATGCTCATGTCAGATTTATGAGGGGGGAGTCTGATGTGATATTTCCAACTTGCCCCAGCTATACACCAAATAGACCTGACCCTGTTGATGACCCTGTTCATGACCCTGCTGATCCTGGTGATAGAGACTGGTAGATTGTTTGTTTTTTTATTTCTCTTCTTCTTCTTGTGTTTTGTTGTACTGATGTGATGTAGTAGACATTTGCTTTTCATGTGATGTGTAACCCTGTTGTTGTACTACTGTGATGTAAAATTTATTTTTTTTATGTTTTGTAACCTCGTTGGTGTATTGTTATGTTGTACTGAAACATTAAAAATATTAGCTGAACTGTGTAGTATCATGATTGTTTGTTCAGTATTGTAGTGTTCTATTGGATGTTTAGATGTTTAATGTTCATTTCTCTTTAGCCATGCAAATATTTAAAATTGTTATATCACTGCTAATAAATTTTTAATGCCTGCTAGTTGTAAATTTTGACTAATACCAGATAGCTGTTGAAGATTTCAAGATCCTGGCATAAAAAGGTTAGTTTTCCTCTACTCTCTACTGTTTCAAATTTACTAAAAATTTTAAGTATGGGGGAGGGTAGAGAAATACTAACTTTTATTTGTTCTCAATTATTATATTTTCAAAAATTATAAGCATAACTTCTGGCAGTTGAACCTCATTGTAAGATAACTAAAACTTTTCATTTCATTTGAATATTATGGAAGGATAGGATGAAAATTTTTAGTGATAATGGTTGATTTTATAGAAGTAAGATATTTGGTATGAAAGGATTTGATTATAGTCAACTATTTAAAGTAAAGAAAACTGTATTTTTGAAATGTTAAGGGACTTAAAATATTGTGTGTTAAGAAGAGATTGTAACTTTATGATAGAATAATAAAGCTAATACTTAACTATAAAGTAAGGAGATGTTTCGGGTTTGAACTTTAGAAAGAGGAGAGTGAAGTTCAAAATCATTAAAGGGCTATCCAGATATAGTAATCCTCATTAGAAAAAAAAAAGAGAGAGAAAAGAAAAGAAAGATTGAAAAAAAATCCCTAAAATAAAAGAGAAAAAGAAAAATAAAGAAAAATAAAGAAAAATGCTTATGAGGAGAAGCTTGAGGAGATTTCTAATCAAAAATTGGCTTCACTTGAATCATCCTAAAGGGAGAACTTGATTTCATTTCTGAATTAATGTTTTATGTGCTGGCCTACATTCTAATGAAGTTTGCATGAACTCCTTTTTCACATAATCTTTTAAGGCACTATTAATGTGTTAAATTATGGTTCATCTTGAAATAAATAGAAGACTGGAACTCTTAGACTTGATTGTTGAATATTCTTACACCTGTAATGTTGACCTGAGTTACTAAATTTCTTTCTAGAAATCTAACCAATATATTCTTTTGAATGAAAAATTTTAGTGCCTTACAGTTGAAAAGTACATTTCCTAGACTTATATTTTATGTAGTAAAAGGATTACTTAAGGACAATTAATAGTTAAAGTTTGGGGATTCTAAAGCACAAAAAATATATACGGTTTTTGCTATATAATTTTACCCATTTTTGGTGATACTGCACTTTAAAGAAAGGTATTTTCATGATTTGTTGCTTGTATAATGATTTTAGGTGATTGTAGTGAAAAGAAGCAAAAATGAACAAATCTAGAGCAAAAAGGAGCAAAATGGTGGAAAACATGTTCTAGTGCAACCGGCGCCCAAATCCAGAGACTCCAGAAACTATTGGCACGATAGAGCAGTGCTGGCGCCCTAAGTCAGTGGAATTCAAATTTGAAGAGTTTTGGAAACTTTTTAAAGGGATGCCTATGGAAACTCTTGGGATTTCATCCTTATCTTATAAGTAACTGTTTTTGGATGAAAATAGTGTGGAGTTCAGTGTGTCTTGTGTGTCTTGTGTCTTCCAGAGTAGTTTTAGTGAATGTTAAGTGTCAGGGTTTAGGAGAAGTGTGAGTAGCGTGAGGATTTGAGAGGAATTCTTTTCTAAGGAGTGAAGCAAAAGGGGTAAAGTGAGAGGTTGCTTCTTCCTTTCTATTCTAAAGAGAGAATCAACTGTTGTAAAAAAAAAGAGAGAAGAGGATTCAAAGGAACTTTAATGGAATTGCTTTAGGGAACAGAAAGAGATAAGTTGTATTTTCTTTTGCGGCTTGTATGACTTTTCTTTTATATATAAAATCTATGTTTTATTGTATCTTCTCCATGAATTCTGAGTAGTCTCCCTTGTCTTTCTTCTTGCATAAAGATGTGATGATGGATTGGTGTGGATTTGATGTGCTTTTAATGTAATGAAGAAATTGTGATGGTTTTTCATTTCAAACTTAATTTACTTTTCGATTTGGCCAATTGAAATGTTAAAAAATTTTGTTGAACATTAAGTTTGAAAGGATTTAATTTCCTACAATAATAATGAAATATCCATTCAATTTCTATGGATGAATTGCGTAGTTCAAGAGAATTGAGAGCAAATAAATAAGGAAATATTTTTCGATGGACTTCAATGTGGAGATTTTAGGGTGACAGGCTGAAATCCCCAAATTAGTTCTAAGATTAGTAACTAATATCAAAGATTAGCCTTCGAGTGAAGGGTGAGTGGGAGCTCCGAAGTGAGAGCCAGTATCCTCCCAGTCTAGCCATAGATTTAGTGACTAAACATAGGATATGTCAATGTTCTTTTCTTGCTTGGAAGAGGGGGTACTCTTTTAAGGGTAAAGAATCATCTATGCTCCTAATTGGCACAATAACATAAATATTTGTTCCATATTAATCCACACATCATATTCTCATTGCAAGAAGAAACATACTTTTCTCATATATCGAAAACCTTTCAAAAACTTTGTTTAGTGTGTCTGTTGTTAATTCTATTTTTAAAGTTGTTAGCTGTAATTGTAGTTTAGTTAGTTGTTACTATTTTTACGCAAAGTAGTAAGTAGTAAACTTTAATTGCAAATAGAGTGTCAGATTTTAGTGCTATATCATATATTGTGAAACACTTTTTATACTCCAATCTTCCCTGTGAGATCGATAACCAGGACTCCATTAGAGCCCTGTATTACTTGATACAATACATATACTTGCATTGAATGCTTGGACTTAACAAAATCGTTATAAATATATAAATTTGAGTTCATACGTTCTTGCAAAATATAAGTCCGCCGCATCAGCCGCCTACTACGCTCCCCCAAAGAAAACAGTCTTTTCAAAAGAATGTGTGCATAATGAAACTGAAGATTCAGAAAGACCACAAGAATATGACCATACAGCTCCAATTCAACAAACTCCCAACACTCCTTCGCAACGAGTCGGTGGAGGTTCTTTTAGCACACGTATCTGAGGTCAAGGTCGGGGTCATGAGTGGGGATAAACTCACTAGATTATTGAATGCACGAAGCCGGTGATTAGCATTAATGTAGAGGAAATCTTTGAAGAGGGTAAGGAAATAATGGAAATAAGTCAGATGAAGCCTCAGTTTAAGATCTCTTTAGATGACACAGAAAAGAATGAATATGAATCAATGTACGATCGGATTAACCATTATGTTCAAGCCGTGCCTCGAACTCTGATCCATCCTCAAAATATCGAGAGTATGGAAGTCAAGGAAGTTCATAATGATGCTTTTAAGTCGATCAGCTTTTATTGAGCTTCTCCTTCTACTTCTGAGCCTTGTGTAATTCTTGAAGAAAATGATTCTAATAATTTAATGGAATTACCTTTTGGCTACTTTTCACCATGTCTATAAAAATTAATTCAACAAGGATATGTGCCAAATCAAATGCCAAAGGATAAGTTACAATCATTTGAAAAATTATGGAATGTAAAAGGAAAGAAACCCAACTTAAAAAAAGTTCTTTGGTTCGGAAAGATTAGACCTGTCGATGACTCGGGACTTTGCATGGTTGTTACTAGACAGTTAGAGGAAGATAGCCTAGACATTCAAGATGAATTCAAAGATCAACTGATAGATGATGTCGCCAGAGTTCGAAGAAGAAATCAAATCGAGAGTTGAGGATTTAAAAAAAATTAACCTTGGGACTGAGGAGCAGCCTCGACCAACTTTCATAAGTTTGTTGCTCAGTGATTGTCAGAATTGATCAAGTTATTGTCAGAATTCAAGGATTTTTTCTCTTGGAATTACGATGAAATGTTAGGATTATCCCTGGAAGATGCAGTTCACCGACTCGGAGTGGATCGAAGTACAACGCCAGTAAAGCAAGCTCCCAGAAGAATGCACCTCGAAATAGAGCAACAAGTCACAGCAGAAATAAAGAAATTAATAGATGCTAATTTTGTACGAGAAGAATAGTATCTGACTTATTTAGCCAATGTTGTGCCAGTCTAGAAGAAGAACAGATAAATATGAGTGTGTGTCAACTTTAGGGATTTAAATAAATCATGTCCAAAGGATGAACTCCCATTACCAATACCGGAACTTTTGGTGGACATCGCATCGTTACATGAAATTTTCTACTTCATGGATGGATCGTCAGGTTACAACCAAATCAAGATGGCTCTAGAGATGCAACACTTACAACATTTAGAACTTCGATTGGGATTTATTACTACACAGTGATGCCATTTGGATTAAAAAAAACCAAAGCTACATACCAAAGAGCAATGATGAAGATCTTTGATGACCTCATTCACAACCAAGTGAAATGCTACGTGGATGATTTGGTCATCTAAAGCAAGGTGAAAGAAAGCCACCTATATGATTTGAGGATCGTATTTGAATGATTACGGAAATACAATCCCAAGATGAATCCCTTAAAGTGATCCTTCGGTGTTACCTTTGTTAAATTTCTAGGATTCATTGTCCTTCATCAGGGAATCGAAATCAACCCAAAAAATATTAAAGTTATCTTGGAAATGCCTCCTTCTAAAGCCTTGAAACAACTACGATCTTTTCAAGGTAAATCGGCATACCTAAGACATTTTATATCTAATTTGTCAAAAATCTATCTACCCTTTTTGAACTTACTTCGAAAGGATGTCAAATGCATTTGAGGAGAGTCTTCCTAACGGGATTTGGAAGATATTTAATGATACCTGATGACACCTCCTATTTTAGTAGCCTCTATCCCAGATAGACCGTTGATATTTTATATAGTGGCTTTAAATGAGTCTCTCAGAGCCTTACTTGCCCAAGTTAATGATGAGGGTAAAGATAACGTACTCTACCACCTGAGTCAAATTCTAATACCCATGGAAGTAAAGTAACCTCCTACTAAGAAATATTGTCTAGCTTTGGTTTTTGCCGCTCAAAAGCTTAGATATTGCATGTTATCTCACAAGATTCACCTGATTTCAAAATTTAATACGTTGCAATATTTGATGACCCCACCAACACTTTCTGGATGTTTAGCGAGGTGATCGATGACACTATTGTAATCTTACATAACTTTCGTGCCCTTTCACGTTATCAAAGGGTAAATTCTTTCAAACTTTCTTGCAGCGCATCCACTGCCAACAGGGTCCCCACTGAACGACGAACTACCCAATGAACAGTTTTTACAAGTGAAACAGCCCCACGCCAGACATTGGGAAATGCAATTTGATGGATCGTAATCAGCTAAAAGAATCAAAGGACAATAGACCATGATACCGGCCAAAAAGGAATTGATTTGATCTTCATTACACTAGATCAGGGAATGCTGAGATTCTCCTATCACCTGATATAACCGTGTAACAATAATAAAGCATGATATGAAGCGCTAATCACCAGCCTAGAGTTGGCAATATCAATGAAAATTATAGGCATTGCCATTTACGGCTACTTGCTACTCGTCATCAAGTAATTGGTAGGACCACGTAAGATTCTCAAGTCGAGATTGGAAGAATACCACCGATATAAGATGAAATTCCTAGAGAAAATTCTAAGTGTAATATTCTATAGGATTCCTCGAGCAGATAATGCCCACGTGGATGCTTTAACAAAGTTTGCTAAAGAGTTGGCTTGTCCACCAGAAGATTCTCTAGAAATTACAATGCAAGGACGTGAAGTTTATTGCAGATCGACCACAAAGTTTGTACAAGATTGGAAAAGAAGAGATAGCGACTACTATGGCAGCTGATACAGAAGACTAGCATCATCCATTAATAGAATATTTACAGACAAGAAGACTACCAAAAGACAAGTCAACAACGCATCAGATTCAGAAAAAGGCTTTGTCATATGCCTTAATCGATAATGTTCTATATAGAACATCTTTCGACCAGATGTGGCTAAGATGTTTGAGCAAAGCCAAAGCACAAAAAATTATGAAAGAGGTACATGCCAGATTGTGTGGAGCTCACCAGTTAGGGCCAAAGATGAAAATGAAAATCAAACAACTCAGATACTACTGGACGACAATGATGACATACTGCATGGACATTGTTAAGAAATGTCATCAATGCTAAGTGCATGGAGTGTTCTTGCACCAACCTCCGAATGTTCTACACCCCATGATTGCCTCGTGACGATTCGAGTGTTGGGGCACTGATATCCCTCCAACTTCAAAAGGACACAGGTTCATACTTACAGCTACATATTACTTCTCCAAATAGGGCAGAGGTAGTGCCGCTACGGGAAGTCACAACACAACAAGTTCTACAGTATTTCAAAAATTATATCGTCTACCGCTTTGATGTGTTGCGCAAAATTATCTCAAATAATGGGTGTGCTTTCAAGAACATGAAAATCAAAAATTTTTTCAGACGACTCGGGATAGACTGGTGGTACTCTACGATCTACTACCCAAGAGCATATGGCCTGGTATAAGCCTTCAATAAAACACTCGTGCAGATCATAAAGAAGACACTCAAAGATAATAAAAAAATATGGCACGAGAAGTTACTGGAAGCTTTGTTGGCGTACAGAACGATAGTTAGAACACCGACACAGTCTACACCCAACACACTTGTGTACGTGTCTGAGGCAGTTCTATCGCTAGAAGTTTAGCTAGCATTGCTCTGAATCGCTGTCGCCAATCAAATTATAACATAATAGAATGCTAAGCTCCTACTTTTAGAGTTAGAAAGTCTTGAAGGAAAGAGATTGCTCACATAATAGAATTTAGAACTCTATCAAGTGAAGATGATTCAAGCCCACGATAAATTGATCCGCACGATGTCGTTCAAAGTCGGTGACCTCGTGCTCGTTCTCAGAATTCCTATTTTTGCACACTACAAGATAGGTGGAAAATTTGAACTGACTTGGGAAAGGCCATTCGTGGTGGAAAAGTTTAATTAGGAGGGTTATACCAGTTGGTGGATTTTCAAGTGGATAGCCAATAAATGAACGATATCTAAAGAAGTAATATGCGACGTGATAAACTTGAAGAAGGGTATTCATTTCGATATAGCCATTTAGCCAGTGTCTGTGACTAGGTCCAAATTTTGTAATGAAATAAAGATAAATAAAATAAAACAAATTTTATCACAAGACAAAACACGTTTGTTAAATTCCAATTCTAAACCTTATAAAATCATATTAAATATAATAATGGCATCAAGATAATTGAGAAAGAAAAAAACGTTAAATCATTAATAAGAAGTTCATTATTGTTGTCGTTCGTGCAAAACACCAATCAATGACATTTCCCCTTGTTTTCTTGTGTAGGAAGTGTCAGGTTGCAAGTTCGTGTTTGCTTTCAACGACGGCTTGGACCATGCACTCCAAAAAGAAAAAACACATACAAGAAGGCTGCAAATACAAAGTTAATGATGAAAAATGGTTGCAGGGAGACCAGACAGATGTCAATATATGGATGCACTGTAGGTTTTGGTTACTCAGACATCCTTGTTGGGAGACACACTCAGATTCCATCCATGCTCACTATCTAGATAGTAGCCTTATTACCGCTGCAGTTAAGAGAGTCCCAGACACACCGTTGGAGCGAACAAAGAGAAGAAATGCAAATCACCACAAGCATCACCTCCTGGACAAAATGGAAAGGAGACATGCTCGGGAGTTAGACGCAGAGCTATCCCCTATTATGGAAGAATGTTATAACCCATAAATGAAAGAAATTGGCGACAACACATCGCACACAGATACTGAGTCAGAGACTGAGGATCATGCACTGACATGGGATCCGATGGAATAAATCCTTATTGGGTGTCCAATTTGCAGCTCGGGTTTACCCAGATAGCCTTCATTGATAGGAGCATTTTCAAGATGCCCATAGTGTCATATTTTACTGTTAGAGGAGTATGGCACATGAGAGGCATATGCAGCCACCTCAATGCTACTCAGGAGCAGGGAGCAACCTAATGTAGAGCCATACGTACCACAGTCTGTTCTTTTGCCTCCGCAACGAGGAGTTCGCGACTACGTAATTGCAAAAATTAGAAGAGTTAGGAAAAGAGAATTTCAGCACTATGAGGAAATCCAAGGAAGATTTATCAACATCTTGGAGGGCCTCGAGCTATACACATACATATTTTCGAAGAATGATCATAAAAAGATTCTGGATTATGTCTTCCCTCTCCAGAACTTGGGCATAGCAGGCCATCTGAAGCAGAGGATGTGCACAGAGCCAACGAAATGGAAAAGAGGAAAGGGCAGGTTCACCATCTAGTTTGGATGCTGCTATAATTTTGCTAGACATTGACAAGGAAATCCCCTAGGGATTCTACAACACGATGAGGTGCATCCAATGCTGCCACAAATCAAGAAGATGATAAAGTGGTTGGTCAAGTGGCACGTGCTGCTTACAGATTGTATTCCCAACAGCTGCATCATAAATATTTATGAGAATGGAGACTGTATCTGGCTTCATATCAGCCACCATGACTTTGTGAGGCTCTTCTGCACGGTCTCCTTTATAAATGAAAGTAAAATTTTGTTCAAACGAGAAATTTAGATTTTCGGACTGGGAGAGATCTGAGGTTCTATTGAAATCCTTCTACCAGTTGGTTTAGTGCTAGTGCTAAATTGAAAAGGAGCAGATCTTGCAAAGCACTGCATCCCAGGAGTTACAGGACAAAGGGTATCAGTCACCTTCAGAAGGATGAATAAGGACAAGGCGCTGTTTTACTATGAGTCAGATCCAGGATTAGAAAACCTTCATCCCTTACCATTGTGACATTAGTACCTCCGAGTGCTTGCGAGGGAAATTTTGTGCTGGAGCGTAGCTTTGGTTAGTTGGCATGTCCATAGAGCAACCTCAAACGGCAGAAATCTACTACCGGGCTAAATCAGTCATCACCACTTTTATGCCTACTGGATATGATATCATGGTTTTGTTCAGCTCTATAGGCTTGATGAACTTTTGGATGCTTGTGAGCATATGATTAGTTGTACTACCACCATCTTTAAAGATTAATGAAGATTTATGTTTCAGCTCACTGAGTTTTTCAGAAAAATTTCTTTTCGCAAAACAGTTGAAAGCTGCAGAACCATACGTTGGTTCCAAATTATAACGAACAAAGAAAGATACAAAAAATATGATAATAATAAAATAAAAGTAATAACAAATGGAAAAAAGTCAAAATGAAGTCATACGAAATGAAATCAAACAAAATGATACAAGATGGGATGAAACGAAATCAAAAGAAAATTTAATCTGAAATAAAATCAAATAAAATGAAATCAAATGAAACAAAATGAAGTAAGATAAAACAAATTGAAAGAAAATGATAGATCAAAAATTAATGATAAGCTACTTCTCTCTCTCGAGACTTCGAGTATCCGCACTCATCCTCAAATCCTTCATTTTCGAAAGTGAGCCGCGAAATTTAGCAGTTCACACAACATTACTTCTCACAAATTTCAAACATGACAAAATTCTGCAAATCCTTGCAATGGCTGCCAGTCTTAGCCGAATTGTATCAATTTAACATTCTTTGAAAGTCAATGTCAAATTTTACTCTAAATCTTTTCACATGAAACTCTGGGATCAATACCTAAATTCTGTTTCCATTCTGTCATCTCTGGGCTTGGATGTGAGTCTCTGAGCTTTCCTTTTTAATGTGACACTTTGCTGCCTCTTGAGCTGGATGTGAGTCCCTGAGCATTCCTCCTCAATGTGGTAAAAAGTCCCTTCAAATTCCCTATATTTTCGGCATCCTATCTGTGAAATTTTCTGTCTTCCATGAAATTCCAGGATCGGAGCATAGTCGTCTGATTCCTCAAAATTCCTTAAATTTCTACATCCAATCCAAGAAATTTTCCGCCTTCCATGAAATTCCTGGATTGGACCATTGTCATCCGACCCCCTTCAAATTCTCTATATTTTTCTACATCCTATCCGAGAAAATTTCTGCCTCCCATGAAATTTCAGGATTGGAACCTAGTCATTTGATTCCTCCAAATTTCCTAAATTTCCATTTCCTATCAGAGAAAATTTCTGTCCTCCTTCAAATTCCATGATCGAAGCATAGTAGTCCGATTCCATCAAATTTCCTAAATTTTCCATCCACAAAATTCTTAGGTCGGTACTAAAATTCTGATTCTCATTTTTGAGACTGGTACCTAAATTCCAGTACTCATCCTCTGAAATTAGTACCAAAATTTTGATTCTCTCTTTCTGAGATCCATACCTAAATTCCGACTCTTCCGCTGCACTCATATGCAACTTAAAATTTCCTACAAATTTAAAATTTTCAAATTAAAGTAAAATTTCACAATGTCAAAATCCCACAAATCCTAAATTTCTACAAACTCCATAAAACCGAAATTCAATTCAAAATCAAATTCAAGCTCAAATTCAAATTAAATCTGAGATCAAATCCAAATTCTAAATCTAAATCCCAATTTAAAATATATTCAGATCGGGCTCCTTCAGAGTTTGGGAGCTTGAAATTCATAACACCCTAACAAAGGTATTATATTTTCCTTCCCCTGCAAGACTTCTCGATACTTGAAGGTTTCCTACCCAGATAATCCCTATTAGAAACTTCTTCATTAAATTCTGCATTTTATCTTGAGTTTTGACTCAAACAGTTGTGTTGGTTTTATTGGTTTTGTCAGTCAACACCAATACATGCAATGTGCTTGCACGACACACCACACCTATTGAGGTTCTATTTGTTGACCTCACTTATGGTTGAGATCTAGTCTCTCTTTAGAATAGCCTGGGGTCTAGCCATAGGACTCTCCTGATGGCTGTCTTAAAAGACTAGCAATGGAACCATAGAAAATCAAAACACTTATTTACTTCACTTTTAGTTTTCAAATGTTTAAAGTCTAACCTCAAAGTGTGTAGGAGGATGAGGCCAAGCATTAGGAAACTCAAACAGAAGTTTCCTCTAGCATGGTCAACCCTTAGAACTTACTCTAGATGGTCTGGGGGGAGGCTCACACACACACTTGCACATTGCACACTCACACACTACCTGACACGCCTAAAATATATATGCTTTATACTTTAAAGGAATGTATTTTGTATGTTTTTTTGCTTTAGGTACAAGAAATGGTGATTGGAGCAAAAGGAAGCAAAAACGGTGCAATTTGGAGCAAAAACGAGCAAGAAATGAAATTTTGCCCTAACACCTTTCGATAAGTCTTTCGATGCTTAATCTCTTTTATACTTTTTGTATATTTTTGAATGAGATTACACTTTAAAGAAATTTTTTTTTTATGTTTATTTTGTAGGGCTATCTCTTACGATCGCAACGCAACTGAAACGGGGCGAAACGGAGCTAAAACGGGGCCAAACGGAGCGAAACAGTGGAGTTGCTCAGAGCCATCTCGCCAACGGCGAGATTTTCCCGAGACCACCGAAAAGTGGCCGTAAAGCTCGCCGACAGCGAGCTCGAACTCGCCGATAGCGGCCCGGACGACCACGAACCGACTTTGGCTGTTTTGGGCCAATATTCGACGTATTTGGACGCTTTTTCGAAGGGGTGCGTAAGGAAACTCTCGGGAATTCATCCAAACTCTTTAAAAATGGCGAATATAGGTTAGAAAAAGAGAGATTAAGAGAAGATTAGAGAAAAAAATTAGAGAAAAACTTAGAGGAATGTTTAGGATTCTTAGATTAAGAGTAGAAATGTAGATTTCTACCCTTTTGGAGAGATTGGAGAGGAGATTTTTGAGAGAATTTGTAAGGGATTGTACGAGCATTGCATGGATCGACGGGAGACTTTGTGGGAGAGATCTTCCTCTTTCTTTCAAAGGGAAAAAGCTAAGTATTGTTCTTCATTATCATATGATTTTGTAAACATTTATGTAGTGGATTTGCTTTGTTTAAATGAAGTTTCCTTTGCGTTTTCTTCGTGCTTTGTGACGTATCTCACTTACTCTTTCTTCTTCTTTGGAAATAGTGGCATGATATGATTATGCCATTGTTTTCTATTTACTTTTCTTTTCTAATGAGTAGAATTCATGCTTAGGATTTTGTGATGCATGTTAGAAGTTAATTTAGATATAAATGTGATGGTTTTACTTGCACTTCATTTACATTGCAATTAAGGCCTGTTGTAATGTTAATTTTTTTTGTGAAAACATACGATTCGAAAGGGCTATGCTTTCTACAACTAAGTACGAACCACATTTAAATTCCATGAATGGTGAAGTTCATAGAAGTTGAATGCAAATAAATAGGGAAATAATATTAATCGGGCGCAGAATTGGAGATTTTAGAGTGACGGGCTAAAATCCTTAATTCGGTCCTATCGTTTGGGTGCTGAAGTGTAGATGTTAGCCCTCAGGTGAGGGGAACGTGGGAGTTCCGAAGTGGCAGCCGGTATCCTCCCGACCTAGCCGCGGATTCGGTAACCAAGCATAGGATTAGTCAATGTTCTTTATGCTCGGACCAAAGGGTAAAGAATAGGATTGCTCCTATTTGGCACATACAATATTAAATGTATCTCACTCCTATACATTTTCTATTTCATTACATAAGAATAGTAGTTTTTAATATCTCAAAATTCTCCAAAGCAATTCATCCAAAAAGGGTTATCTTTAGAATTATTATTTGCACTTAGTTATAATTACTATTACATTTAACACTTGCATTTAGGAGTAGTTTTTAGATAAAACACAATTTTAATCGACATTCCAAACTAAGGACTATTAGTAGTAGACTATAATTTGACTAAAGACCTCTTACTTCACTTCCTCGTGGGATCGATACTGAGGTTTTTAAAGAAAACTCTATATTACTTGAAACTATACGTATACTTGCATAGTACCCCTAGTGTGTAAAATATTTTCTAATTTTTATATCATTTAAGATTTTGCACACTAGATGCTATTTAGAAATTGGGTCAAGTTTTTGGCCATCTTTTGGAAGTTAATTTACTGTGTTATTGCGGGTCGGGTCAAGTTTTTGGCGCCGTTGTCGGGGAAGCTTCTGTAAGAACTTTAGGAGAATTTTAGTTGAAACAATTAGGCTTAGATTTGAAAAACTGTAGTGTAGTAAAAACTATTTTTGTGTGAAAAATTTTTTTTGTTGTATGAAACTTTGTTGTGAAAAAATTGTTTGTGTGAAAAATATGGTGTTCGTAAAAATATTTTTTTGTGTTGAATATATTTCGTCGTTTATTTGTTTAATTGTTAATATATTATTTGTTGTGTTACGTATGTGAAACAAAGGATCTGTAGGATTTGTGCCTTATGATCCCGAGTTTGAAGAAAATAAAAAAATAAAAATTCAGAAAGGACTCAAAAAACTAGAAGTGGAAATGGAAAACTTTCAAGATAATAAATTGGAAAATCATCATAAATTATTGAGGGATTGCATAAATCCTATGACAGATGAAATTCACTTAAGTATACAATACCCTGTTGTAGATGCTGACACATTTGAAATAAATTCTGAGATTATCCAGCTGGTGCAGAACAATCAGTTTAGAGGAACTCCTTTGGAGGAACCCTATTTACACTTATCAAATTTTCTAGAACTTTGTGCTACATTTCATTATAACGGTATGTCGGACGATGCTTTGTTAGACTAAGGCTTTTTCCTTTCTCACTAAGGGATAAGGCTAAAATATGGTTATATTCATTAGCACTCGACTCTATTAAAAATTGGGAGGAGTTAAGTCAGAAATTCCTAGCTAAGTATTTTCCACCTTCAAGGACTACTAAACTTAGAAACGATATTATCTCATTTTGTCAGTATGAAGGGGAATCAATATACGAAGCCTGGGAAAGATTTAAGGAACTCCTAAGAAAGTGTCCACACCATGATCTGCCCGATTGGTTAATCATTCAAACTTTTTATAATGGGTTAGTAAGATTCCTTAGGTCTATAATTGATGCTGCCGCTAGTGGATCATTAATTTTAAAATCATTTGATGAAGCGTATGCATTAATTGAAGAAATGGCTACAAATGAATTTCAATGGCCCTCTACAAGGGTAAATCATAAAAATGTAGCTAGTGTTCATGATACGGATATAATTACAATTCTTGCATCTCAGATTGCTGCAATATCAAGGAAGTTGGACCAATTTGGAATGAACCAACCTCAATTTACTCCTGTAAGTGAGGAAAGTTCATTAGGGCGTATAATTGATTCTAAATTATCATATGAGACTTTAAATACCATAAATAACTCGTACTCTAACTTTTACAACCCAGGTTGGGAGAACCATCCTAAATTTAACTGCAATCCTACTACTGACGATGGAAACCAATGATGGGAAAATAATCATGCAAATCCTAATGGAAGTTGGAATAATTACGGGAACATAAACTATAGACTTTCATATCCACCAGACTCTAACAATGATCAACAATTTGAGGGTAAGAAAATATCTATGGAAGAAGTGGTATTACAAATGGGAAACCAGTTGCAAAGTCAAAATGCTGCGATTAGAAACATAGAGAATCAACTGGGACAAATTGCTAATTCACTTAGCAATAGACAACAAGGAACACTTCTTAGCAACAATGAGATCAACCCTAAAGAGAACACTAATGAACAAATAGAAGCTGTCCAATTAAAAAATGGAGGAGAGATAGAGGATGTGGTTAGCAAAGAGAAAGAAGTTGTGAGAGAAACAAAAGAAATTATAAGGCCTGAAGAACATGTTTCTAAGGATCTGAAAAAATTAATATCTCCAACTAAAATCAGTTTGGAAAGACCAACACCTCCATTTCCTCAAAGACTTAGACAGCATGAGTTGGATAAAAAATTTTCAAAGTTCATGAAAGTACTTAAGAAGTTAACGATAAATATTCCTTTCACTGAAGCTTTGGAACAGATGCCAAGTTATGCAAAGTTTATAAAGGATATATTAAACAAGAATAGAAAATTTGGGGATTATGAGACAGTTGCACTAAGTGAGGAGTGCAGCGCTATACTTCAGAAAAATTTTCCTCAGAAACTTAAAGATCCTTGTAGCTTTACAATTCCTTGTGCAATTGGAAAAATATTATGTGGAAAAGCTTTATGTGATTTAGGAGTAAGCATTAATTTGATACCTCTATCTATATTTAAAAGATTAGGTTCAATCGATATTTCTCCCACTACTGTAACCCTTATGTTAGTCGATCGATCTATCATTTATCCAAAAGGAGTTATAGAAGACGTGCTTGTTAAAGTGGATAAAGTTATATTTCCTTTGGACTTTATTGTATTAGATATGGAGGAAGATAAAGAAATTTCAATTATTTTAGGGAGACCTTTCCTTGTTACTAGACAAGCTATGATAGATGCACAAAAAGGAGAGTTAACTATGAATATTAATGACCATGAAGTCACTTTTGATGTATTAAAGACTATGAAATTTCTAGCTGAGAGAAAAGATGATGATTTTTGGATGGATAAAATTGATTATCTAAGTAAAGAACATTTCCAAGAAAGTTTTGAGAGTAAGTTAACAAATGAGATTGAAATAGACTTTCATGATGAGTCGAAAATGTTATGTAAAGAAGACTGTATGTATGTTCAGGAGAGGTGTGAAATGATGGAGGCTACCAAAAATAGTAAACTTTTAGTTCCATCTCTTGAAAAATCTCATGAACTTAAGATGGATGTACCCCATACAATTTTAAAGCCTATCTATTTAGGGAATTCATCTACACAACCAGTCCTAATATTTTTAGTTGCGACTCAATCACAAGAAAAACCCGAATTGAATGATGAACAAGATAAAATTATTGAACTAAGACTTGGAAGAGAATTTGAGGATATATTTCTAAAGAACTTTGAGTTGAGAAAAGAGGATAAGAATATTGAAAGACCACTTGGAAGAAATTCCTAAGGAATTAAAAAAACCTATTTTCTCAACTAAGATAGATCCTCCATCATTTAATAATTATAAAGGGGAAGAATTGGAAGATAACTTGAATCATAAGAGTGACATAGAAGAATTTGATCTTGAATCGAATTATTTAAAGAGAATTTGATCCAAAATTTGGAAGATATTGAAGTATCTTATAAAGATCCATTTCTTATCAATTTCAAGGATGATATTAATATGCAATTTCAGAAAATCAATAGAAGAATATTGGATCTAGAAGGAAATATGAGGAACAATGATATAAATC
Organism: Papilionanthe hookeriana x Papilionanthe teres; assembly: GCA_022702705.1. NCBI lineage: Eukaryota > Viridiplantae > Streptophyta > Magnoliopsida > Asparagales > Orchidaceae > Papilionanthe > Papilionanthe hookeriana x Papilionanthe teres. Next base: position 39,755,411 of record CM040422.1, read on the forward strand.
AACTGAAATTGAAGAGCTAAATGAAAAATTAAAATTTGAGGATTTTATAGGAATCCCTGGATCTGGAAATGATTGGGTGATTGATCAAGGATTACTTAAATGGAATTTTGATCCAGGTGGAATCATATGTCGGGCTAATGACGTTAAACCAAGCGCTTTATGGGAGGCAACCCATAGTTATCAGTATGTTTTGATTTAGTATGTTTTGAGAGTCATGATTGTTAGTGTTGTATGATGTTTGCTTTATAATGTATTGATAAGTTTGATTGATGATTGGTAGATATTTAGATTGTTAGTAGTTTGATCTTTGTGTGTCTTGAGGGAGGTGATTCCTTAACTTCTTATTATAGTTTCATCTTAATTTGTTACTTCCTTTCTACAACTTTATTTTCATTAGGTAGGAGTCGCGAACCTATTTGATGAATACCATATCGATGATCTTACACTATCTTTATAACTGTTATAGGTGCTTAATTATAAGAATTAGATCATACATGAGATTGGTGTCCGGAAACTAATTTATCAGGGATAATCTTATCTTTGAGATTATAATCTATAATATCATTTGAAAGTACCTAATTTACTAGTGTAGTGATTCCGTTAGAAATTGAAGGTAACATAGTGAGATTGGATGAGTTAAAGGATGAAATATCCTCATTTATCATTTGTGTTTGTATTTATTATATGTGTGTTTATATTTGTGTTACAACTTTATTTAGGTCTTGAAGAACATTTTATATTCCTTTGCTGATACCTGCTATGCTAGTTAGACTTTGGTTTAGTTAATTTCATTCTTGCATGATAGTTTAGATTTACTTTCTGCTGCATATTGTTCTGTCCTAATGAATACTTGTAAATGGTTTTGATAGACATTTGTGGTAGATAGAATTTCTAAATTATTTTTTTCCTGCTTATATTTTCTGTACTAAATGCTATATATGTTAAAAATTAAGTTTGGGGTAGGAAGAAAAATAGAATTTTGATATGAAAATACTTCCTTTTAGTGTAATTTTATTACAAGTATATTTTAGGCTAGATTTACTTTCTCCTGCAGTCATTTTATCCCGATTATGCATGAATATGAATTTGATAGAATGTTGTAGTAGTAATTATATTCAATCTTTACTTTTTCTTCCTCGCTATATTTTATGAAATTAATTGCAAAATATTTTACAATTTAAGTTTGGGGGGAAAAAAATATTAACTCTTATTTGTTCTCAATTGTTATATTTTCAAAAAAATTATTAACATAACTTCTGGCAATTTTACCTCGCTTGAGATAACTAAAACTTTTTATTTTAATTGAATATTATGGAAGGATTGGATGAAATTTTTTAGTAATAAAAGTTAATTTTATAAGGGTAAGATATTTGGTAGGAAAGAATTTGATTATAGTTAACTATTTAAAGTAAAGAAAAGCTGTATTTTTGAAATATTAAGAGACTTAAAGTATTATGTGTTAAGAAGAGATTGTGACTTTATGATGAATAATAAAGCTCATACATAATTACAAAGTAAGGATATAATTTAAGTTTGAACTTTAGAAAGAGGAGAGTGAAGTTCAAAATCATTACAGGCTCTCCAGATACAGTAATTCTCATATAAAAAAATAAATAAAGAAAAAAAAGAGAGTGAAAAAAAGGGATTGAAAGTGATCCCGAAAGAAAGAAAGAAAAAAAAAAGAGAAAGAAAAATATTTATGAGGAGAAACTTGAGGAGATACCTAATCAAAAATTGGCTTCACTCGAGTCACCCTAAAGGGAGAACTTGATTTCATTTCTTAATTTATAATTAAAATATTAGCCTACATTCTGATGAAGTTTACATGAACTTTTTTTTCACATAATCTTTCAAGGAATTCTTAATGTAACAAATTATAGTTTATCTTGAAATAAATAGAAGACTAGAACCCTTAGACTTGATTGTTGAATATTCTTATACTTGTAGTGTTAACCCGAGTTACTGAATTTCTTTCTAAAAGTCTAACCAATATATTCTTTTGAATGAACAATTTTAGTGTATTACAGGTGAAAATTACATTGCCTTGAGTTATATTTTTATGTAGTAAAAGTGTTACTTGAGGACAAGTAACAGTTAAGTTTGGGGGTATTTGACACGCCTAAAATATATATGTTTTTTGCTATATCATTTTACTTATTTTTTGATGATATTACACTTTAAAGGAAGGTATTTTGTATGTTTTTGGGCTTTAGGTACAAGAAATGGTGATTGGAGAAAAAGGAAGCAAAAACGGTGCAATTTGGAGCAAAAACGAGCAAGAAATGAAATTCTGCCCTGACACCTTTCGATAAGTCTTTCGATGCTTAATCTCTTTTATAATTTTTGCATATTTTTGAATGAGATTACACTTTAAAGAAAGGTTGTTTTTATGTTTATTTTGTAGGGCTATCTCTTACGAACGCAACGCAACTGAAACGGGGCGAAACGGAGCTAAAACGGGGCGAAACGGAGCGAAACGGTGGAGCTGCTCAGAGCCATCTCGCCGATGGTGAGATTTTCCCGAGACCACCGAAAAGTGGCCGAAAAGCTCACCGATAGCGAGCTCGAACTCGCCGACAGCGGCCCGGACGACCACAAACCGACTTTGGCGATTTTGGGCCAATATTCGACATATTTGGATGCTTTTTCGAAGGGGTGCGTAAGGAAACTCTTGGGAATTCATCCAAACTCTTTAAAAATGGCGAATATAGGTTAGAAAAAGAGAGATTAAGAGAAGATTAGAGAAAAAAATTGGAGAAAAACTTAGAGGAATGTTTAGGATTCTTAGATTAAGAGTAGAAATGTAGATTTCTACCCTTTTGGAGAGATTGGAGAGGAGATTTTTTAGAGAATTTGTAAGGGATTGTAAGAGCATTGCATGGATCGACGGGAGACTTTGTGGGAGAGATCTTCCTCTTTCTTTCAAAGGGAAAAAGCTAAGTATTGTTCTTCATTATCTTATGATTTTGTAAACATTTATGTAGTGGATTTGTTTTGTTTAAATGAAGTTTCCTTTGCGTTTTCTTCGTGATTTGTGACGTATCTCACTTACTCTTTCTTCTTCTTTAGAAATAGTGGCATGATATGATTATGCCATTGTTTTCAATTTACTTTTCTTTTCTAATGAGTAGAATTCATGCTTAGGATTTTGTGATGCATGTTAGAAGTTAATTTAGATATAAATGTGATGGTTTTTACTTGCACTTCATTTACATTGCAATTAAGGCCTGTTGTAATGTTAAAATTTGTTGTGAAAACATACGATCCGAAAGGGCTATGCTTTCTACAACTAAGTACGAACCACATTTAAATTCCATGAATGGTGAAGTTCATAGAAGTTGAATGCAAATAAATAGGGAAATAATATTAATCGGGCGCAGAATTGGAGATTTTAGAGTGACGAGCTAAAATCCTTAATTCGGTCCTATCGTTTGGGTGCTGAAGTGTAGATGTTAGCCCTCAGGCGAGGGGAACGTGGGAGCTCCGAAGTGGCAGCCGGTATCCTCCCAGCCTAGCTGCAGAATCAGTAATCAAGCATAGGATTGTTAAATGTTCTTTATGCCTGGACCAAAGGGTAAAGAATAGGATTGCTCCTATTTGACACATACAATATTAAATGCATCTCAATCCTATACATTATCTATTTCATTACATATGAATAGTAGTTTATAATATCTCAAAATTCTCCAAAGTAATTCATCCAAAAAGGGTTATCTTAAGAATTATTATTTGCACTTAGTTATAATTACTATTACATTTAACACTTGCATTTAGGAGTAGTTTTTAGATAAAGCACAATTTTAATCGACATTCCAAACTAAGGACTATTAGTAGTAGACTAGAATTTGACAAAAGACCTCTTACTTCACTTCCTCGTGGGATCGATACTCGGGGTTTTTAAAGAAAACTCTATATTACTTGAAACGATACGTATACTTGCGTAGTACCCCTAGTGTGTAAAATATTTTCTAATTTTTATATCATTTAAGATTTTGCACACTAGCCGCTATTTAGAAATCGGGTCAAGTTTTTGGCCATCTTTTGGAAGTTAATTTACTGCGTTATTGAGGGTCGGGTCACTACCTCACAACCTTAAACCAAGCTTCATTACACTTGATCCCCTACTCTTTTGGAAACTCACACACTACGTCACAACCCTTGGAAACTCATTAGGCTAGTACCAGCATATGGAGGATCTAAATGGGGAATTCCCTTGGTCCATGGCTCAATTGGGTTATCAATTCCTGTGAACCCCAATTTTACCAGAAAATCCCAACTTATGACCACTTTGCCCCTAAACTCCTTCAAATGACCAAATTACCCCCAAAACCCTAATTTTGCCCAAAATTCCCAAATCAATCAAAATTTCCAAAATCCTTCTTCGTCACTCAAAATACTTAAAACACCTCAAATTTACCAAAACACCCAAAATATTCAAAAATACCCAAAATTACCGAAACATCCCTCCTAGCACAATAATTCCCAAAATTTCCAAAAATTCCCAAAACCCTCTAATTATTCCCAATTTGAATTTAAACCACTTTATTTGAACCAATTTGACAAAGTTTGCCCAATTTTAGCAAAAGCCCCAAATAGCCCTTTAAGGCTAAAAATGTCCAAATCAACCTTAATGTCCACCTAATTAACCTCTTTTTTTTCTCAATTTCAATTCCAAACCAAAATTAAACCTCTCTAGCCTCAAATTAAACCAAATTCAAACCCGATTTGATGCACATTTGGACCCAACTTCAACCCAAACTCAAAATCCCAATTTTAACCAAGTGATCAATTTCACCTAAATTGAACCTAATATTAATCAATTTCCTCCAATTTTAATTCTAAACTTCTCATGACACTCCCCTAGGCCAATCAAAACATTCAATTGCCTCTTATTTGCTCTAAAGTCTCACCCAAGTCAACCCAAATCCAAAATCCCTAATTTTTCCCTAAATTGGACACATGACCAAATCACACCAAATTGGATGCCCTAAACCTACAATTGCAACCTAATTTACGTTGGAAACCCTTCAACACATCCCCCTAGATCATTTTGAGCAATCAATTGAGCCTAAACCCCATTATAGCCCAACCTAGACTCAAGCTAACCCAACTTGCCCCAAATTGACTAATATCCCAAATTAAGTCAAATTGAAACCCCGAATCAATTCAAAATCACTCCAATCCTTTTCTAAACTCTTCATGACAATCATACACACCAATTTGCTCAATCATTTGGGCTCAATCTAAGCTCAATCACAACATATCCTAATCTAAACCCGAATGTGTTCCAAATCAAGCCATAACCCAAATGTCACCTAATTTAGCCAAATTGGACATATTGAGCTTACCACAACTGGCTTAAGGACCCGAAGGACTGGTTTAAACCTACCTAAACCAGCTCAAATGAGCTATGGACCAAAGGAACTTCACCAAGTCAACTTGCTTTTTTGATTTTTAGCTAAATCATTACTCCAAGAAAACTACTCATCAGGGCAGCTTGTTAAGTATCATTTAAACCTCCCTTACCGCCCATCAGCCTGCCAGCCATCATCCCTGTCCTTGCCGGTCACCATAGTTGCCGGAACAACTAAGCCTTAGCATGCCTCTCCTCATTTAAACCCAAAATTGAGCCTTGTTAGAGTGGCATCCCCTCATTGATCAATTGTACTGCTTAGCCCTCTCCCTAAGCAACCTAAATCACCCACATTAGCACCACAAGCTCCACCCATTGTCCATGGATATAAAAGCCACCATTCACGGCCAAAGGGGAGAGTGCTAAAATACTTAAGGAAACTCCACTAAAATCTACCTAGAGCCTCCTTAGGATCCCTAGATCTCAGACCAGTCACCTCATTGCCCTAATTTCCCCTGCCTGAGCTCAATTTCAAAGCTTAATTCTGGCCAGAAAATAGGACACTTCCCCACACTCCACCACAGAACACAAAAGTTTAAGTTGATTTACCCTACACCATCCTCATAGAAAAACAAAGAAGAACCCCCACTAAATCCCCTTCATAAAGCTACCCTAAGGTAGATTTCGATCAGACCTCCAAATCAGTCCTGACCGATTTCATACCTATGAAATTCGCCACGACTAGGGACTTCATCTGTAAGCTCCTTGGACCCCTATGAACATGCCGAGAACATCTGATTGAGGATTTACCCCTCAGACCAAGGTATAAAATTTTCTCTCTTTTTTAAGCCTTAGTTGATTCTTCATTTTCATATGGTTAATTTCATGGCATGTTTACCGTATGGATATGTTCTCCATGCTTAGATGAGTCCATAGGATCAAACACGAAGTGACTTGGTGGAGTGTAGCTAAAGAAATTAAGGTTTTAGTGTGGAAGGTCTTGCGTTCACACCAGTTATGGATGAGGCTCTTGGACCGTTGGATGGCACATATCATAAATGGAAGGCTCTGATGGCGTCGGACGAGAAGATTATCTGTGAATACACCGCCACTCCAAATTACGCTAGCCAACAAGTGGATGACACGTGGAACCTTCGATCCGCTATAGCATGAGTTATTATCGACGTGTATTAAGAGAAAAATAATGTATTTAATGAATTAATTAAGTTAGTATAAGTTTAATAATACATAACTTTGTGCAGAAAACTCACAAAAATAAAAGAAAAAATAATCTCTTGCTCAGGGAATAGAGGAGAATAATGTGGAAATGGTTTGAAGTTTATTTGATGTGTATTTTATTTTTAATTAATTATGTTGTTTTAGGTCTTTTGATTCTCCAAGCATTTAAATATTTCACCATGGCTTGTCATTTAGGTTGTTTATAGCCTCGTATTATGGGGGGATCTTCCCTGATTTTTCCAAGGTCAAAGGAGACCTCCATGGGGAAATCTTTATTTTTCAAGTTATCATGCATTTTTTGACATAAAAAAATAAAAAAATTAGCATATTATAAAATTCCAAATATATTTTGATAGATTTCTTGTTACCAGAGGACCATAAGAAAAATAACCATTTTATTTAACCCATTAAAAATCACCCTAACTTTAAACAAATCATTAAACCTAATGAAAAACAAATAGAATTAAATGTTAACGGAAATAGCTTAAAATTCATTCTCCACTATGGCTCAAGGTTAGAGGAACCCCCATAAAAAATTTGAAGTCATTAAGAGTTGATTTAACCTCCTAATTGACTTTCTTATGTTAAACGACATATTTGACATTAAAATAATTTTTAATAATTAAAATACAAGTAAAAAAATTATGAAAATGGCTTTGGGAGTTCCTTATGACTAGTATAATTTTATAAAAATAATATGGTAATTAAAACAAACATTTCTTTTTTAAACCAAAAATTAAATTTAAAATATTTAAAACAATTAAAAAATGATAAAAATCATTAAAATATTAGAAATCACTAAATTAACACATTTGCTCTCCTGATTATTTTGGAACTATCCAAATAATTTTCTTATGTCTCTAAGTCATGATATTAATTTTCAAAGGCTTAAATTAATGTTGGAAGGATAAAAATTGCATTTCCTTGACTTCCACTAAAATAATTCAAAAAATTAAAATAAAAAACTAAAAAATGTGAAAGTTGTTTCTCTGGGTCCCCTAACCTCAGAGAGATTTATGAAAAATATAAAAATTAATTTTCAACCTTTAAAATATTTTATAATTAATTAAGACTCCATAAATTAAAATAATTCTATTAAATAAATTAAAGCTCCAAAAATCATAAAATTTGATCCAAGTGGTTCTCTGGTCTAGTTCTACCTCCAAGAAAAGTTTAGAGTTATAGGCTCTAATTTGGTCAAGTTATTGAATTTTCTTTGGAAATCCTTATTTTTCATTAAAATAAATATATAAATTAAATTAAAATTTGAAAAATCACATTTTCTCCTCTAATGTTTTAATTTACCCATCAGTAAGATATCATAAAAATTTCAAAGTCATTTGAGTTAAATTTGATGAATTATGAAGTGATAAAGCCCTAGGAGCAATGTTGTAATTTTAAGATCTTAGCCTTAGTTAATATTTAGGGTTAATCAAAGGGTAAAATGGGTAACCAATGATCTTAAATGACATATTGAATGATTGAAACATCAAGGAATAAATGGTAGAAATCCACTTCAACCTAGTCACATTAAAAATAAATATATAATTTCCTTCACTATTTTAATTTGTAAGATAATCAAACTGAATGATCCTAAAGACAGGGGTTGACTTTGGAAACTAATAATTCGCTGATTTAACACCCCTAAAATAAAATTTTGAATAATAATCCATTATTTTTATAAAAAAAAAAACCACACTGACATAACTTACTTTTCCTAAATGAATTACGAACCTATATACTAAATCTTAAAGGCTTAATAGCAAGTTCAGTCTGATCAAACTTTGTTAAGAGAAGTCTAGAAAGCGAACATAATCAAACTTCAAATACTAGGAAACACTACAAGCCCAATTCTAAAATTAATTGGCTAACATTCCTAGATAAATTAATTTTGTCCCAAAAGATTTTCACCCTCATAACTCCTAAATGAAAAAAACAAATGATAATAACCTCACTTGATGGTATAATCAAAGCATTAATCCACAAAGCATAAGGGTATGAAATAGATGGATCATTTAATAACTATGATAAATCCAAAAATGAGCTCAAGGAAGCTCAAAAGGATTGTGAGATATCTTATTGCTCCCTGGATCTTTCACAGGTCTTTTGGAAACTTGTAGGACTACAGAACCTATCATACTTATTAAATGAAAAGAATATCTCAAATGAAGAAATAGGACCCACCAAGTTATGACCTAGGATTTTGAGAGCTTTTGATGAATTAATCTATTAGCTTTTCTTTCCTACAAATTATAAATTCTTATTGCAAAAGATATTAAAGTTTCAAGTGGAGGAATGAGAAGACCCATCAGGTAAACTTTTATAAATTTACAGTACTTTCCTTATGTACTTCCTTTACTGTACCTTTCTTGCTTATAAGCTTGCATGTTAAATAAAAATGTTACCATGCATGAAAACCAAAAATTTTATGATAGCCACAAAACCAAAGCCAAAATTAAAAATAATATAAAAACAAGATAAAATTCACATCCATAACATTCAAAATGTAAGACAAGTCAAAATTTAATCACAAATAAAACAAAAATCACACTTCAAACTAAATCAAAATATCTCTTTCGGATGATTTGGAAACCCTCAGAAAATGCAACCTACAATTGCTAACGAGATTTCTCATGGTTTAAATGAAAGTATGGAACTCAGTTAGTTAAGTTTAGTAAATTCATTTGGACTAAGTGAATCCGAAGAAAATAGTGGTGTCTGAATGATGGAACCGTAGGATCCTAACTGGTGTCTCTATAATCAACTTCAATATTCCCAAAAATAAGGTATTAAGAAACCTCAATTCAAAAATTTCCAAAACATGACACTCCTCTTTCTCTTCAATTAACTTACTGAACCTACTGCGACGAGGAGCATGAAGCATGACAATGAGCAGCACGGTCATCTTCAACAGCAAAACTCTTTAGAAATTAAAACAACAAGACAAAGGACTTCAAGGTAGCTTGCCTAATAAAGCATAAACCCTCACCTTATCTCTTTAGACGTTTGCATGACCATGTTATGCAATATAAGCCCTAACTCGTCTTAGGTTTCTGAGATTGTCATCGAGTATGACATAAATCCTCTTATCTTCTAGGATATTCATATGATCAGTATAAAGTAAATGTAATCCCTAAATAGTAAAATTGGCAAGATGAAATATCAAATAAAAATCTGAAATTTAAGTCAAACAACAGGGTATTTTGGGAAAACACCAAGATCTCTCTTGGATCTATATCTTTCCCCTAGTCTTCTCCTCCATTGGATTCCTACAATAATGTTTCCAAAATTTGAGCCACTCACCTATTAGATTTCCCATCATCACATTTTCTTGAAGAATCCTACCATTTTGTAAGCCATGAATTTAAATATTTCCTTATCTATATCAAGATTTTTCATAGGTGACCTCGATAATCTAAGATGTAATTAACTATAAGGGTTTTCCCACATAGGAAACTCATAGACCTAGATTAATATAAACCCATCTAGTTGCTTCATACTAGATAGGGGAAATTTTTAGTTAACATAAATGGTTTGTAGACCAATCAGGTGTCATGAATTCTTTAGTTTATTTGATGAAGCCTCCCCACCAAGAAATGTATATATTCTTTAGGATAGATACATGTTTTGTAACGAAGCGCTTCATTATTTAAACTAGTGTTTCACATAAGATCGATTTGATTTCATATTTTCAGATTAAAAAATGATATTTTTCAAAAAACTATATATATATCTTAAATTAAATCTTCATTCCAAAACCAACCTCCTTTGCGGCACCAACATGATGACTCAACCATGTCATCCCTTAAGCAATTCATAAAGAAGTGACACCTCTTTTACCCCTTCATGGTGGTATCAAGATGAGAATTAACCTAGGTTAACCATGGTGGCTTATGGGCTTCCTTATGGGTTGTGGCATGTTATGAGAGGTCCTATTTGTCTTGGGTGACCCATTAGTGATCTCTCATGGATTGAATTTAGGATTTAGACTTAAAATATGATTTTAGTATTTTCATGAATTTGTCTTACCACTAGCATAAACCATACTTTTAAAATATAAGTCCTAGGTCTAATGGTCCTTATTTTAGTCATCTATAATTAATTATATTAATAATTAATTAAGATAAATGAAATTATTAAATTTTAATTAAAATAAATAATTTGATCAAATTTGATAAAGGTTGACTTGGTGACCATGTTTTATTAATGTTGACCATTGTAGGTTCAAGGGTGACCACAAAGATTAATTTGACCATTTGATGGTTGGATTAGTCTTGGGGTGATTGGGTTTAGTGGTATAGCTGGGTTTGACCAAGGTTGACCAAATGATTATGTATGAACATTTTAATGTCTTGAATTGATCAAAGGAGTCAAATTTAACCAATTTGGTGTCTAGGTTGACATGGTAGTCAATGTGGTAGTCATTGGGTTATATTGCTAGTCATTGTGTTATGGATTGACCATTTTAACTAAGTTTTACCATTTAGGTTAAGGGTTAACCAGTGTCGTCATTGTGGCGGTTATTAGGTCATGGATTGACTATTTTGACCATGTTTGACCATTTAGGTCGTTGGGTTAACCATAGGGTCAATATGGTAGCCATTGGGTCATGGATTAATCATTTTGACTAAATTTATCCATTTAGTTCATTGGCTTGACCTGTTGGTCGATGTGGTGGTCAATAGGTCCATTTTGACAAAATTTTGACCATTTAGGTCATTAGTTGACCTGTTGGCCGATGTGGTGGTCAATAGGTCCATTATTACCAAAGTTTGACTATTTAGGTCATTGGTTGACCTATTGGTCGATGTGGTGGTCAATAGGTCCATTATGGCCAAAGTTTGACCATTTAGGTCAAAGGTTGACATGTTCGTCAACGTGGTGGTCAATAGGTCCATTTTGACAAAAGTTTGACCCTTTAGATCAAGGGTTGACCTGTTGGTTAATGTGGTGGTCAATAGGTCCATTTTGACCAAAGTTTGACCATTTAGGTCAAGGAACCTATTGGTCAATGTGGTGGTCGATAGGTCGAGGAACCTATTGGTCGATAGGATCTTCCCTGATTTTTCCAAGGTCAGACGAGATCTCCATGGGGAAATCTTTATTTTTCAAGTTATCATGCATTTTTTGACATAAAAAATTAAAAAAATTAGCATATTAGAAAATTCCAAATATATTTTGATAGATTTCTTGTTACCAGAGGACCATATATGAAAAATATCCATTTGATTTAACCCATTAAAAATCACCCTAACTTTAATCAAATCATTTGACCTAATGAAAAACAAATAGAATTAAATGTTAATGGAAATAGCTTAAAATTCATTCTCCACTTTGGCTCAAGGTTAGAGGAACCCTCACAAAAAATTTAAAGTCATTAGGAGTTGATCTAACCTCCTAATTGACTTTCTTATGTTAAACGACATATTTGACATTAAAATGATTTTTAATAATTAAAATATAAGTAAAAATATTATGAAAATGGCTTTGGGAGTTCCTTATGACTAGTATAATTTTATAAACATAATATGGTAATTAAAACAAACATTTCTTTCTTAAACCAAAAATTAAATTTAAAATATTTAAAACAATTAAAAAATGATAAAAATCATTAAAATATTAGAAATCACTAAATTAACACATTTGCTCTCGTGATTATTTTGGAACTATCCAAATAATTTTCCTCCGTCTCTAAGTCATGATATTAATTTTCAAAGGCTTAAATTAATGTTGGAAGGATAAAAATTGTATTTCCTTGACTTCCACTAAAATAATTCTAAAAATTAAAATAAAAAACTAAAAAATGTGAAAGTTGTTTCTCTGGGTCCCCTAACCTCAGAGAAATTTGTGAAAAATATAAAAATTAATTTTCAACCTTTAAAATATTTTATAATTAATTAAGACTCCATAAATTAAAATAATTCTATTAAATAAATTAAAGCTCCAAAAATCATGAAATTTGATCCAAGTGGTTCTCTGGTCTAGTTCTACCTCCAGGAAACTTTTAGAGCTATTGGCTCTGATTTGGTCAAGCTATTGAATTTTCTTTGGAAATCCTTATTTTTCATTAAAATAAAGATATAAATTAAATTAAAATTTTAAAAATCACATTTCTCCTCTAATGTTTTAATTTACCCATCAGTAAGATATCATAAAAATTTCAAAATCATTTGAATTAAATTTGATGAATTACGAAGTGATAAAGCCTTAGGAGTAATGTTGTAATTTTAAGATCTTAGCCTTAGTTAATATTTAGGGTTAATCAAAGGGTAAAATGGATAACCAATGATCTTAAATGACATATTGAATGATCGAAACTTCAAGGAATAAATGGTAGAAATCAACTTCAACATAGTCACATTAAAAATAAATATATAATTTCCTTCAATATTTTAATTTGTAAGATAATCAAACTGAATGATCCTAAAGATAGGGGTTGACTTTGGAAACTAATAATTCGCTGATTTAACACCCCTAAAATAAAATTTTGAATAATAATCCATTATTTTAATAAAAAAAAAACTACACTCACATAACTTACTTTTCCTAAATGAATTACAAACCTATTTACTAAATCTTAAAGGCTTGGTAGCAAGTTAGGCATAATCAAACTTATTTAAGAGAAGTCTAGAAAGCAAACATAATCAAACTTCAAATACTTGGAAACACTACAAGCCCAATTCTAAAATTAATTGGCTAACATTCCTAGATAAATTAATTTTGTCCCAAAAGATTTTCACCCTCGTAACTCCTAAATGAAAAAACAAATGATAATAACCTCACTTGATGGTATAATCAAAGAATTAATCCACAAAGCATATGGGTATGAAATAGATGGATCATTTAATAACTATGATAAATCCAAAAATGAGCTCAAGGATGCTCAAAAGGATTGTGAGATATCTTACTGCTCCCTGGATCTTTCACAGGTCTTTTGGACACTTGTAGGACTACTGAACCTATCATACTTATTAAATGAAAAGAATATCTTAAATGAAGAAATAGGACCCACCAAGTTATGACATAGGATTTTGAGAGCTTTTGAAGAACTAATCTATAAGCTTTACTTTCCTACAAATTATAAATTCTTATTGGAAAAGATATTAAAGTTTCAAGTGGAGGAATGAGAAGACCCATCAGGTAAACTTTTACAAATTTACAGTACTTTCCTTATGTACTTCCTTTACTGTACCTTTCTTGCTTATAAGCTTGCATGTTAAATAAAAATGTTACCATGCATGAAAACCAAAACTTTTATGATAGCCACAAAACCAAAGCCAAAATTAAAAATAATATAAAAACAAGATAAAATTCACATCCATAACATTCAAAATGTAAGACAAGTCAAAATCTAATCACAAATAAAACAAAAATCACACTTCAAACTAAATCAAAATATCTCTATCGGATGATTTGGAAACCCTCAGAAAATGCAACCTACAAATGCTAACGAGATTTCTCATGGTTTAAATGAAAGTATGGAACTCAGTTAGTTTAGTTTAGTAAATTCATTTGGACTAAGTGAATCCGAAGAAAATAGTGATGTCGGAATGATGGAACCGTAGGATCCTAACTGGTGTCGCTATAATCAACTTCAATATTCCCCAAAATAAGGCATTAAGACACCTCAATTCAAAAATTTCCAAAACATGACACTCCTCTTTCTCTTCAATTAACTTACTGAACCTACTGTGATGAGGAGCATGAAGCATGACAATGAGCATCACGGTCATCTTCAACAGCAAAACTCTTTAGAAATTAAAACAACAAGACAAAAGACTTCAAGGTAGCTTGCCTAGTACAGCATAAACCCTCACCTTATCTCTTTAGACGTTTGCATGACCATGTTATGCAATATAAGCCCTAACTCGTCTTAGGTTTCTGAGATTGTCATCGAGTATGACATAAATCCTCTTATCTTCTAAGATATTCATATGATCAGTATAAAGTAAATATAAGCCCTAAATAGTAAAATTGGCAAGATGAAATATCAAATAAAAATCTGAAATTGAAGTCAAACAACAGGGTTGTTTGGGAAAACACCAAGATCTCTCTTGGATCTATGTCTTTCCCCTAGTCTTCACCTCCTTTGGATTCCTATAATAATGTTTCCAAAATTTGTGCCACTAACCTATTAGATTTCCCATCATCAAATTTTCTTGAAGAATCCTACCATTTTGGATGCCATGAATATAATTATTTCCTTATCTATATCAAGAGTTTTCATAGGTGACCTCGATTATCAAAGATGTAATTAACTATAGGGGTTTTCCCATATAGGAAACTCATAGACCTAGATTAATATAAATCCATCTAGTTGCTTCATACTAGATAGGGGAAATTTTTAGTTAACATAAATGGTTTGTAGACCAATCAGGTGTCATGAATTCTTTAGTTTATTTGAGGAAGCCTCCCCACCAAGAAATGTATATATTCTTTAGGATAGATACATGTCTTGTAACGAAGAGCTTCATTATTTAAACTAGTGTTTCATATAAGATCGGTTTGATTTCATATTTTCAAATTAAAAAATGATTATTTTCAAAAAACTATATATATATCTTAAATTAAATCTTCATTCCAAAACCAACCTCCATTGCGGCACCAACATGATGACTCAACCATGTCATCCCTTAAGCAATTCATAAAGAAGTGACACCTCTTTTACCCCTTCATGGTGGTATCAAGATGAGAATTAACCTAGGTTAACCATGGTGGCTTATGGGCTTTCTTATGGGTTGTGGCATGTTATGAGAGGTCCTATTGGTCTTGGGTGACCCATTAGGGATCTCTCATGGATTGAATTTAGGATTTAGACTTAAAATACGATTTTAGTATTTTCATGAATTTGTCTTGCCACTAGCTTAAACCATACTATTAAAATATAAGTCCTAAGTCTAATGGTCCTTATTTTACTCATCTATAATTAATTATATGAATAATTAATTAAGATAAGTGAAATTATTAAATTTTAATTAAAATAAATAATTTGATCAAATTTGATAAAGGTTGACTTGGTGAACATGTTTGATTAATGTTGACCATTGTAGGTTCAAGGGTGACCACAAAGATTAATTTGACCATTTGTTGGTTGGATTAGTCTTGGGGTGATTGGGTTTAGTGGTATAGCTGGGTTTGACCAAGCTTGACCAAATGATTATGTATGAACATTTTAATGTCTTGAATTGATCAAAGGAGTCAAATTTAACCAATTTGGTGTCTAGGTTGACTTGGTAGTCAATGTGGTAGTCATTGGGTTATAGTGCTAGTCATTGTGTCATGGATTGACCATTTTGACTAAGTTTTACCATTTAGGTTAAGGGTTAACCAGTGTGGTCAATGTGGCAGTTATTAGGTCATGGATTGACCATTTTGACCATGTTTGACCATTTAGGTCATTGGGTTAACCATAGGGTCAATATGGTAGCCATTGGGTCATGGATTAATCATTTTGACTAAATTTATCCATTTAGTTCATTGGCTTGACCTGTTGGTCGATGTGGTGGTCAATAGGTCCATTTTGACAAAATTTTGACCATTTTGATCATTGGTTGACTTGTTAGTCAATGTTGTGGTCAATAAGTCCACTTTAACCAAAGTTTGACTATTTAGGTCATTGGTTGACCTGTTGGTCGATGTGGTGGTCAATAGGTCTATTATGGCCAAAGTTTGACCATTTAGGTCAAAGGTTGACATGTTGGTCAACGTGGTGTTCAATAGGTCCATTTTGACCAAAGTTTGACCCTTTAGATCAAGGGTTGACCTGTTGGTTAATGTGGTGGTCAATAGGTCCATTTTGACCAAAGTTTGACCATTTAGGTCAAGGAACCTATTGGTCACTGTGGTGGTCAATAGGTCAAGGAACCTATTGGTCAATAGGATCTTCCCTGATTTTTCCAAGGTCAGAGGAGATCTCCATGGGGAAATCTTTATTTTTCAAGTTATCATGCATTTTTTGACATAAAAAATTAAAAAAATTAGCATATTAGAAAATTCCAAATATATTTTGATAGATTTCTTGTTACCAGAGGACCATATATGAAAAATATCCATTTGATTTAACCCATTAAAAATCACCCTAAATTTAATCAAATCATTAAACCTAATGAAAAACAAAAAGAATAAAATGTTAATGGAAATAGCTTAAAATTCATTCTCCACTATGGCTCAAGGTTAGAGGAACCCCCACAAAAAATTTGAAGTCATTAGAAGTTGATCTAACCTCCTAATTGACTTTCTTATGTTAAACGACATATTTGACATTAAAATGATTTTTAATAATTAAAATACAAGTAAAAATATTATGAAAATGGCTTTGGGAGTACCTTATGACTAGTATAATTTTATAAAAATAATATGGTAATTAAAACAAACATTTCTTTCTTAAACCAAAAATTAAATTTAAAATATTTAAAACAATTAAAAAATGATAAAAATCATTAAAATATTAGAAATCACTAAATTAACACATTTGCTCTCCTGATTATTTTGGAACTATCCAGATAATTTTCCTCTGTCTCTAAGTCATGATATTAATTTTCAAAGGCTTAAATTAATGTTGGAAGGATAAAAATTGCATTTCCTTGACTTCCACTAAAATAATTCTAAAAATTAAAATAAAAAACTAAGAAATGTGAAAGTTGTTTCTCTGGGTCCCCTAACCTCAGAGAGATTTATGAAAAATATAAAAATTAATTTTCAACCTTTAAAATATTTTATAATTAATTAAGACTCCATAAATTAAAATAATTCTATTAAATAAATTAAAGCTCCAAAAATCATGAAATTTGATCCAAGTGGTTCTCTGGTCTAGTTCTAACTCCAGGAAAATTTTTATTGCTACTGGCTCTGATTTGGTCAAGCTATTGAATTTTCTTTGGAAATCCTTATTCTTCATAAAAATAAAGATATAAATTAAATTAAAATTTGAAAAATCACATTTTCTCCTCTAATGTTTTAATTTACCCATCAGTAAGATATCATAAAAATTTCAAAATCGTTTGAGTTAAATTTGATGAATTACCAAGTGATAAAGCCTTAGGAGTAATGTTGTAATTTTAAGATCTTAGCCTTAGTTAATATTTAGGGTTAATCAAAGGGTAAAATGGGTAACCAATGATCTTAAATGACATATTGAATGATCGAAACATCAAGGAATAAATGGTAGAAATCCACTTCAACATAGTCACGTTAAAAATAAATATATAATTTCCTTCAATATTTTAATTTGTAAGATAATCAAACTGAATGATCCTAAAGACAGGGGTTGACTTTGGAAACTAATAATTCGCTAATTTAACACCCCTAAAATAAAATTTTGAATAATAATCCATTATTTTTATAAAAAAAAACTACACTCACATAACTTACTTTTCCTAAATGAATTACAAACCTATTTACTAAATCTTAAAGGCTTAGTAGCAAGTTAGGTCTAATCAAACTTATTTAAGAGAAGTCTAGAAAGCGAACATAATCAAACTTCAAATACTTGGAAACACTACAAGCCCAATTCTAAAATTAATTGGCTAACATTCCTAGATAAATTAGTTTTGTCCCAAAAGATTTTCACCCTCATAACTCCTAAATGAAAAAACAAATGATAATAACCTCACTTGATGGTATAATCAAAGCATTAATCCACAAAGCATAAGGTTATGAAATAGATGGATCATTTAATAACTATGATAAATCCAAAAATGAGCTCAAGGAAGCTCAAAAGGATTGTCAGATATCTTATTGCTCCCTGGATCTTTCACAGGTCTTTTGGACACTTGTAGGACTACTGAACCTATCATACTTATTAAATGAAAAGAATATCTCAAATGAAGAAATAGGACCCACCAAGTTATGACATAGGATTTTGAGAGCTTTTGATGAACTTATCTATAAGCTTTACATTCCTACAAATTATAAATTCTTATTGTAAAAGATATTAAAGTTTCAAGTGGAGGAATGAGAAGACCCGTCAGGTAAACTTTTTCAAATTTACAGTACTTTCCTTATGTACTTCCTTTACTGTACCTTTCTTGCTTATAAGCTTGCATGTTAAATAAAAATGTTACCATGCATGAAAACCAAAACTTTTATGATAGCCACAAAACCAAAGCCAAAATTAAAATTAATATAAAAATAAGATAAAATTCACATCCATAACATTCAAAATGTAAGACAAGTCAAAATCTAATCAGAAATAAAACAAAAATCACAGTTCAAACTAATTCAAAATATCTTTATCGGATGATTTGGAAACCCTCAGAAAATGCAACCTACAATTGCTAACGAGATTTCTCATGGTTTAAATGAAAGTATGGAACTCAGTTAGTTAAGTTTAGTAAATTCATTTGGACTAAGTGAATCCGAAGAAAATAGTGGTGTCGGAATGATGGAACCGTAGGATCCTAACTGGTGTCGCTATAATCAACTTCAATATTCCCCAAAATAAGGCATTAAGACACCTCAATTCAAAAATTTCCAAAACATGACACTCCTCTTTCTCTTCAATTAACTTACTGAACCTACTGTGATGAGGAGCATGAAGCATGACAATGAGCAGCACGATCATCTTCAACAGCAAAACTCTTTAGAAATTAACACAACAAGACAAAAGACTTCAAGGTAGCTTGCCTAGTACAGCATAAACCCTCACCTTATCTCTTTAGACGTTTGCATGACCATGTTATGCAATATATGCCCTAACTCATCTTAGGTTTCTGAGATTGTCATCGAGTATGACATAAATCCTCTTATCTTCTAGGATATTCATATGATCAGTATAAAGTAAACGTAAGCCCTAAATAGTAAAATTGGCAAGATGAAATATCAAATAAAAATATGAAATTGAAGTCAAACAACAGGGTTGTTTGGGAAAACACCAAGATCTCTCTTGGATCTATGTCTTTCCCCTAGTCTTCACCTCCTTTGGATTCCTATAATAATGTTTCCAAAATTTGAGCCACTCACCTATTAGATTTCCCATCATCACATTTTCTTGAAGAATCCTACCATTTTAGAAGCCATGAATATAAATATTTCCTTATCTATATCAAGAGTTTTCATAGGTGACCTCGATTATCAAAGATGTAATTAACTATAGGGGTTTTCCCATATAGGAAACTCATAGACCTAGATTAATATAAACCCATCTAGTTGCTTCATACTAGATAGGGAAATTTTTAGTTAACATAAATGGTTTGTAGACCAATCGAGTGTCATGAATTCTTTAGTTTATTTGATGAAGCCTCCCCACCAAGAAATGTATCTATTCTTTAGGATAGATACATGTCTTGTAACAAAGCGCTTCATTATTTAAACTAGTGTTTCATATAAGATCGGTTTGATTTCATATTTTCAAATTAAAAAATGATTATTTTCAAAAAACTATATATATATCTTAAATTAAATCTTCATTCCAAAACCAACCTCCATTGCGGCACCAACATGATGACTCAACAATGTCATCCCTTAAGCAATTCATAAAGAAGTGACACCTCTTTTACCCCTTCATGGTGGTATCAAGATGAGAATTAACCTAGGATAGTTGTGAACCAACAATGAGGTAATTTGACATATTAATCCATCTAAAAATAGTTGTGAACCATGATGTCACACTCCTTTTCACCCTCAAGATAAGTATGATCGAACACATGATAAATTATGGAATATGGAAAATCTGAAGCAACCTTATCATCGATCAATTTATTGTTGTCATACATGCTTACTTGATAGTCTTGGTAGCATGCCATATGGTTGAACTAAAGTTTAATCTATTATTGCAAGCAATCTTATTGATTATATATATCACTCAACTTGTTATGCAAACAAGATATCTTCTCTTTAATCCTCCCCAGTTTGTACATAAATCTCTCCAGACTCAATGCTAAGAATCCATTGGAATAAGTCCGAGTATCCTTACACATCATCTTTTATCTTTGGACATTTTATTGCTATTGAGAAAATGATTTATAAGTTAGAAAGAATTTTCCACTCTTTAAACTTCTCTAAACTGCTTTGAAATGTGAAGATGACGACTCCATTTTTACTCTAGGATATTTAATTAAGAAGAAGGGGGTAGAAAACCATCATTTGGGAGGTTTAGGGAGTTTTTACCTGTAGCGCTATGGCGCCAGATATGGCGTGATAGAGCCAATACAAAAATTTCAAATGTCCAACTTTTTATTCCCCCCTTACTTTCTTTAATAAAATATTAATTTGAGTGATCTCATCATGAAAAAAATAACTAATCAAATAAATCCACAATGATAATTGTTGGTTATCTTCCATAAAGCGCTTAGTTTAACATCATCAGCTCGACATATAAAATGTTATAGTTTTGTTGACCCAACATTACGATCTCCTCAAATGTGGGACTATCTCCACTTTTATTATCTTTTAGCCTGTGTCCATTTACCTTAATCATTCTCCTAGTTTCAACATCTTCTGTATGAACAAAACTATATAGATAAACTCCTACCTCAATAAATGGCCCTCACCACCTAGACTTAAGTTTTCCTGTAAATAATTTTGATTTTGTGTTGTATAATAAAACTTCTTATCCAAGCTCAAAAAGCTTTTTAAAATTCTCTGATCATGCTATATTTTCATTTTCTCCTTATAGATTTGCATTTTCATAAGATTAATTTCTTGTTCATCAAGCTCATTTAATTGCAATAATCATTTCTCTCTAGCATCTTTCAAATTATAATTAAACTCTTTTATGGTTGAATAAGCTTTATGTTATTTTTCAATTGGTAAATGAAAATCTTTCCATATATAAGCTAATATGGTGACATTCCTATAAGAGTTTTATATGCAGTCCTATATGCCCATAATGCACTATCTAGGCTATCAGACCAATCTTTCCTGTTAAGATTAAAAAGTTTTTCCAATATTTTTTAATATCACGATTAGATTTCTCTGCTAGACCACAAGTTTGAGGATGATAACATGTGAAAATTATGTGCTTTATTCTAAACTTTTGAGTTATTGACTGAATCATTTTACTTTTAAAATGACTTCCCCCATTTGTAATAATTACTCTTGGCATTCCAAATCTAGTAAAAATATTTTTCTTTAAAAATTTTGCAATAGTCCTAGCATTACAACGAGGTAAACCAGTAGCTTCAATCCATTTTGAAGCATAATCCACAGTTATCAAAATTAAAATAATTCCAGAAGATTGTATAAATGGTATCATAAAATTTAAACCCTAAACGTTCAAAATTTCAACTTCCAAAGTAAATTTTATGGGCATTTCATTTCTTCTAGAAATACCACCTACTCTCTGACATCGAACACATGTTTTCATATAATTATTAACATCCCTAATTAAAGTAAACCAATAAATCCATATTGTAAAATTTTATATGTAGTTTTATCAATCCCAAAATATCCTCTGGAGTCTGATTCAAGACATTTTTGCTTAATTTCTTAGGTTTTTTCTATCAATACACATCTTTGAATCACTATGTCCTTACATTGTTTATATAAATAAGAGTCATCCCAAAAGTAAAATTTTTATTCATGAATGAACTTTTTTATTTGATGGCTATCTAATTCATTGGGTAAAATAGTACTAACTAAGTAGTTAACTATATTAGCATACCATGTAATTCATCATTTATTAATCGCATAAAATTGTTCATGAGGAAGATTTTCATTTCTTTTATCATTAAATTTCAATTTCTTTTCATGTTCAAGCCTTAAAAAATGGTCAGCTATCTGTTGATCAGTACTTTTCCTATCCAAAACGTGAAAATCAATTTCTTACATTAGAAGGACACATCCAATTAATCATAGTTTCGCATCCTTCTTCATCATTAAATAATTAATAACAGAATGATTGGTATGCAAAATATATTTTGCTTCAATAAGATAAGATCTAAATTTATTCAAAGCATACACTATAGCTAATAATTCAATTTCACTAGTAGTGTAGTTAATTTGAGCTTCATTAAGGCTTTTTCTAGCATAGTATATACTTTAAAAATTTTATCGTATTTTTGTCCTAAAACAATCCCTATAACATAATCACTAGCATTAAACATTAATTCAAAGGGTTTTTCCCAACTATGTGAAACAATATAGGTGCAGTGATTAATTTTTCAACAATATAGGTGCAGTGATTAATTTTTCCTTTAATAAATTTAAGGTAATCAGGCATTCCTCATTAAAATTAAAATTTGTATCGTTTTCTAAAATATGACATAAAGGCTTAGCAATTTTTAAAAAATCATTAATATAACACTTACAAAACCCAACATGTCTAAGAAAACTTATTACTTCTCTCACGAACTTAAGAGGTCGTAATTCAGTGATAACTTAAATTTTAATGAGATCTACTTCAATGCCCTTTTTAGAAATCTTATGTCCTAACACAATTCCTCATGCAACCATAAATTGGCATTTTCCCAATTGAGAACAAGGTTTGTTTCTTTGCAGTGTTTAGAACCCTTGTTAGGTGATTTAAGCATGAATTGAAAGAGGTTCCAAAAACTAAGAAATCGTCCATAAATATTGACATCATACTTCTTTGAAAAGTTGCAAGTGCATTGCATAATCAATATGACATTCTTCTATAACCAAAATTCTTATATGGACTATTAAATGTTGTCTTCTCTTGATCCTTAGGAGCTATGGTTTTTTGTGGTATCCAAAATATCCATCCAAAAAGTAAAATTAATGATGCCTAATGAGTCTATCCAACATTAGGTCTACAAAAGGAGGAGGAAAATGATCTTTCCTAGTGGCGAGGTTTAACTTTCTATAGTCAATATAGATTCACCATCCAGTCACTTACCTTGTAAGAATTAATTCATTTCTTTTGTTTGGAACTATAGTCACTCCCCTTTTCTTAGGAACACAATGAATAAAACTAACCTAAGAAATTTTAGAAATAGGATAAATAATTTTGCCATCCAACTACTTTAAAGTTTCTTTCTAACAACTTGTTTCATTATAGGATTCAATCTCCTTTGAGGATCAGCCTTTGGCTTAGGATTTTCTTCCAATAAATTTCTTTCTATTTAAATTGAAGGTCTAATTCATTTAATATCAGCTATTTTCCATCCAAAAGCTTTCTTAAGATTTCTCAATGTCTATGATAATTTTTCTTCTTATTTTGCAGTTAAATATGATGATATAATAACTGGTAATGTTGATGTGTTCTCCAAAATTTACATCTTCTAAATGAGCAAGGAGTGCATTCATTGCAAGTTCAAGAGGTTCTTTTAGAAGGAATTAGTGTAATCCGAGGTTTACTCTTTTAGTAGTGCCTAAAATTTCAAAATTTTCCTCAACATAGTTTGAACTCTCAGTAATTATCCCAATTGATTTATCTTTAAAATCATTTTTAGTTTCATTCTTCAGTTCTATTTTACCTGATTTGACTTCACATCTTTCTTGGAAATGATTAATAATCATAAAATCAAAAGTGTCCATTCTATAACATTTACCGCCTTTTCCTTTATCAGGATACTTCATAGATTTAAGCACATTAAATGCAACTTTCTAGTGATTAATTCTCATGGTTTGTTCTCCTTTTTGAACATCTATCATTACACGTCCAGTGGCAAGAAAAGGTCTCCCCAAAATGATAGGAATTTCTTAATCTTTTTCCATATCTAACACTACGAAATCAACTGGGAAGATAATTTTATCCTCTTTAACAAACACATCTTTTATTACCACCTAAGGAAAGGAGATAGATCGATCAACTAACTATACGGTTATGTAGTGGGAGATATCTCTCATAAACCTAACCTTCTAAATATAGACAATTACATGAGATTAATGCTTACTCCAAAATCACATATAGCTTTTCCACAAAATTATTCTCCAATCGCAAAAGATATAGTGAAGCTGCCCGGATCTTTAAGTTTTTTAGTATGTTTTCTTAAATTATTGCACTACATTATTCATTAAGTGCAACCAATTCATACTCTTCAAACTTCCTTTTTTAAATAAAATTATTTCATAAATTTGGCATAACTTGGTGTATACCAAACCTTTTACAAATGGAATATTAATTGTAAGCTTCATAGATATTTCAAAGAATTTTGAAAATGGTTGATCCAACATTTGTTGTCTAAGTCTTTGGGAATATAAAGGTGGCGATCTTTCTAAATTAACATAGTTGGAGAGATAGGTTTTTCTATCTCCTTATGAATAGTTTTTTTAGGTATTTTAGTTTTTTTATTTTCTCTCTCAACTTCATTTTTTTTTTTGAACTCCAAAATTTAGTTGGTCTATAGTTAGAAAAACCATGGTTGTTCCAGTTTCTCAATGGGTTTACTTGATGGTTACCCTATTGTTGACTTCCACTATTAGAATTGTTGTTCCAGTTAAAATTAGGATGATTTTTCAAACCTGGGTTGTAATAGTTAGAATATGGGTTATTGGGTCTATTTTTAATAGGTTTTAAAGTTTATAATGAGGTTTGAGAATCAAGCATCTATCCTAATGAATTTTCTTCAATCACAAGAATTTTTGGACAAAAATTCATTCCAATTTGTTATATTTTCCTAGATAATGCAGCAAGTTGAGATAAAACCATCAAAATAGCATCATTATGATGAATACTAGCTATTTTCTTTGGATTTACCCTTTCAAAGGGCCATTGAAAATTATCCGTAACCAAATCTTTAATTAATGAATATGCTTCATCAATGGGTTTTGACATTAATGAACCTCCAACAATAGCAACTATGATAGATGTAAGGGATCATACTAACTCGTTATAAAATGTTTGAATGATCAACCAGTCTAATAATACATAATGTGGACACTTTCTAAAGAGTTCCATAAATCTTTCCTAACCTTTGTATATTGACTCGCCTTCATTTCGAGTAAAAGAAGTAATAGCATTTCTAATCTTAGCAGTTCTAGAAGGAGGAAAGTACTGTGTGAAGAAATTTTTGAGCTAAATCCCCCAAATTTCTAATATATTCAGGTGCTAGTGAATTTAACCATACCTTAGCCTAATCCCTTAATGAAAAAGGAAAACAAATATATATATAATTAATATCTTTTCTAAGCTTTATCCCTTAACCATATCGCTTGATATACCATCATATTTAAATGTAACACACAGTCCTAAAAAACTTATTAAATGTAAATTAGGATCCTGAGCTGGTGTTCCCCCAAATAGATTATTTTGTACCGCTTATATAATTTCAAGTTTATGAGTTGGACACTACAACGAGGGTTTGTATACTTAAGTGAATTTCATTTGTTGTAGGGTTCACAAAGTCCCTTAAAGTTTTTATAAATAATTATGTTCTTATTCAGTAGCTTGATTTTCAAAAATTATTTTGTGGTATATTTGCCATTTCTTGAAAATTGTGAGGTCCTCTTTATTTTCTAATTCATCTTATTGTCTGGTCTAATTCAGAATCATAAGGCACTAAACCATCATATCCCAAACTACACATAAAAAAAGTAAAATTTTAAAAAATAAAACTTAAAAGTACTTAAATGAAAATATTTTCAATTTTCAGTTTTACAATTTTTTTTATGTTTTTCTAATTTTCAAAAATGAAGAAACGCTAAACTAAATTTGTAATTCTCCTAAAATATATCTACAGTCCAAATAAATTTCTAAGTCAAGAAGTTTCATTGCAACCCCGACAACGACTCCATAAACGTGACATGAACTAAACATATGCAGATGTTTATACTTCAAAAGATTGTCAAAAACTTGCCCCAAATTATATTTAGCGGCTGGTGTGAAAATATGAAATGATTTGGAAAATAGATAATAATCCTTCACACTAGGGGTACTACATAGGTATACATATCGTTTTAAGTAATATAAGATTTTCCTTAAAAACCCTAGTATCAATCCCATGGGAAAAGCTGTAACTTCTTAATAATAACTTAGAAAAACTTCTATCTAAATTACAGATAAATATGATAGGAGAATAATATTAAAATATTTGCAAAGGATTAAAACTACATTTAAGCAGAAAGTATGAACAAACTTTAAGAGATTAAAAAAGTTTAATAGAGTAATAAATTTTAAAAGAGTTTGAATGCTATGAAAATATCTTTCCTCTTGTAATGAGATAATAATCAGTGTAGGATTTTAATGATTAAATATATAAAATGATGTATATTGAAAAATAGGAGGATACTCATCCTTTACCCCCTCTCGTTGCTAGCAAAGAACATTGGCTAACCTTAAGTTTTTTCCAGCTTGTGTAGTAGTGTAGAATAGATTTCAGCCTCTCACTTCTAGATTACCCACTGTATCCTCTTTATAGGTCCTACTAATAACCTATAGATCCAAACTCAAGACTGAACTGATAAAAGAATCTTGTCTGTCACCCTAGAAACATCAATTCTACGTCTATCAAAACTTATCTCACTATCCATTTGCACTTTCCTTAGATTATAGTCGCTCTCTTATTAAGGTGATTGTGGCAATCACAAATTGGGTGAAACTGTAGCCCTCCCGGGTCATTATGTTTATCAACAAATTTTAACCTCACAAGTGGCCAATTTGTAAAGTCAATGAAGAACCGATGTAAAATACCATTGCAAATTTTAAAATAAAAAGAAATCCTAAAATTATTCTAATCACACATGATTAATTTCCATATTCAAGGAGAAAGAAAGGAAACTACTCAAAATTAATAAAGAAAAAACATGAACACATGATTTGTATTGAAAATAAGAACACATGATTTGTATTTAAAAAAAAACTCAAACATAAATATAAGTTACTTATCTCATATTTTTTTTCAGCCCTTGTCCCTTTTAATAAATCTCTAAAGATAACTAAGGTTTGCTTCAGGTAATCCATCAAAATTTGACCAAATTCAATGCATCTTCTAGAAATTCTGTTACTGGCCCTATAGCACTACTCTGTGGTGTTATGGTTCCCATCACGCTTGATAGTTGGTGCTATGGCGTCAAGCTGGCATTATGGCGGAATATAAAGTTCTTCCTTTTTGCACCATTTGTCCTCATTTTATCTAAATATCCATTCCTTATACCTGAAACCAGAAACATGAAAAATACCTTTCTTTGAAGTGTAATATCATAAAATATGTACATAAATAAGCATTAAATGTACATTAAAAATAGATAAGTTTTAGTTGTATCAGCATCATGAATGATTTTCTTTTTTGTGTGGCATGTTAATCTGTAGGGTAAAACAACACTAACTATATAATTAATTATATCAACATACCACAAAACACTCCACTTATAAATAACATATTATTGTTCATCAATAAAATTTTCACTTATTTCATCATCAAAATTACCATAATCTTCCTATTCATGCCTTGATAAATATTCAACAATTTGATTATCAAATCACTTCTTGTCCACAACTTCAAAGTCAAATTCTTGCATCAGAAGGACCCATCTGATTAACTTTAGTTTTGTATCCTTCTTTAGCATCAGATAATTAAGCACATAATGATCAATAAGCACAATACATTTAGCTTTAATTAGATGTGATCTAAAATTTTCAAAAGCATATATTATTGCCAATAATTCATTTTCAGTAGTAGTATAATTAATTTAAGCATTATTAAGAGTTTACTGTCATAATATATAACTTTAAAAATCTTACTATATTTTTGCCCTAATATCGCCCCAATAACATAATTACTCGCATTACACATTAATTTAAATGGTTTTTTCCATTCAGGTAAAACAATAATATGTGCGATGATTAATTTTTTCTTTAATAAATTGATGGCATTTAAGAGATCATAGTTAAAATCAAATAATGCATCTTTCTTCCAAAAGGAGACATAGAGGCTTTGTAGTTTTTTTAGAAGTCTGCAATATAATGCCTGTAACATTCAACAATATGCTAAAAAACTCATAATCCCTCTCACTGATGTTGAAGGAGGTAGTTCAACAATAACTTGTATTTTGTTGGATTTACTTCCATGCCACTTTCAAAAATTTTATATCCCTGCACAATTCCTCCCGAGAACATAAATTCACATTTTTCTTAACTGAGAACTAAATTTGTTTCTTCACAACATTTTAGAACCATAGCTAAATCTTCTAAACATAATTGAAAAGAGGTCCCCAAAAGTGAAAAGTCATCCATGAAAATTATTTTCTTTTCTTAAATAGATCATAAAAAATAGACATCATGCATTTTCGAAAAGTTGTAGGTGCATTCCATAAACCAAAGGAATTCTTCTAAAAGCAAATGTCCTGTAAGGACTTATGATTGTTGACTTTTCTTGATCCCTAGGAGCTATAGGTATTTAGAGGTATCTTGAATATCCATACAAAAAGAAAAATAATCGATGCCCAACTAGCTTACCCAACATTTGATCCAGAAAAGGTAGCGGAAAGTGAACTTTCCTTGTGGCGAGATTTAATTTTCTATGATAAACACAGATTTGTCATCCAGTGACTTGTTTTGTTGGACTCAGTTCATTCCATTCGTTTAAAGATATGGTCACTCTCATTTTCTTAGAAACACAGTGAATCGGGCGAACCCAATCACTGTGAAAAATAGAATAAATAATTTCAACAGCTTACCACATTAAAATTTCCTTCTTCACTATGTCTTTCATATTATGATTTAGTCTTCTTTGAGGATCTACCCTAAACTTATGATTATGTTCCATTCAAATTCTATGTATATAGATAGAATATCAGCTAATGTCCATCCAAAAGCTTTCTTGTAATTCCCAAAATACTATTACTTTTTCTTCTAGATATTCTATTAACTCTGAGGATATTATGACAAGTAATGATGACGAGTTCTCTAGAAAAGCATACTTTAAATGCATAAGGAGCACCTTCGTTGCAAGTTCAAGAGGTTTCTTAATTGAAGGAATATGGGGTTTACTATTTTCTGTAGTATCTAAAATCTACAATTTTCTTAAACATAATTTGAATCCTTAGTTGTTATCTTAATAAATTTATGTAGAAAATCAGCTTTATCTTCATACTCCAATTCTTTTTATCTTGCATTAACTTCTTAAGTTTCTCAAAAATTATTATTACATAAATCATCGATAATCTTCATTTATTAACACTCATCAACTTTTCTTTTGTTGGATACTTTATTGACTTCTGCACATCTATCATAGCTCATCCACTGGCTATAAGAAGGTCTCCCCAAAATGATTGGTTTTTTTTTATCTTCCTCCATATCTAATACAATGAAATTCACAGGGAGGATAACCTTATCAATCTTAGTTAGTACATCTTCTATAACCCCCTTAGGATAAGTGATAGAGTGTAGTGGAAGAAGCCAAAAATGAGAGCCATCTCCCCCTCAATCCAAACTCGCCCATCATAGCTGGCCATCCCTAATTGGTCAATGGTGATGTTCAACACTCCATATAGGCAACCCAGGACACCAAAACTGAAGCCCTGAGCTCCCCCACATCCAAGGTTACTTAAACCTTCCCCTTCACGGCCAAGAAAAATGAGATGCACATTTACCTTGGGGAGACAGTCCAATTTCTTCCAGAGCCTCTTTTAGCCTTCCTATGCTCGAGCACAATTTTTTAGCTCAAAATCAAGCCAAAATAGGTCAGATTTGGCCACATCTCTACATTGAGCAAAATTCAAATTAGTTATCCCCACACCATTACTAGATTGAGAGAAGACAATCCTCCAAAAAAGCCTCATCACAAACCTACCCTATCCCGGAATTCCATCAGCGCCTCTAAATTGGTATGACCAATTTCATACTTGGACTCAAGGAGAGCACAAACTGGTGCTTATAAGAGCTTTTTGAGGTCTTTACGAAGGTGTAGAATCATTCCTATTGAGGCCTCAACTCTCAGACTAAAGTATAGAGCTCTCACCTTAGCCTGAGCTTATTTTGATCCCCATGCACGTATACTATATTTAAGACCGTATAAACAATATGAATGAGTTCCTCTAGACTAGATGAGTCTATAGGATCAAACCTGAGTCAATTTGGTTGTGTTTAGCTCAAGTTCTTAAGCCTGGAAAGTGGACGACTCACGGGTTGAACCAGTTGGGGTCAAAGACGCAGAGCTGTTGGATCGAGCATGTATCACTTGGAAGGTTAGGATCGCTCTAGACAAAATTCTGATGCATAAAGCGCGTGGCTGACTCAGATGGTTGCATCTAACTAGAAGGCACTTTGCGTGGTTCCGATGCGTACAAGCTCAGGGCCACATGATTATGTGAGAAAATATGGATTTATATGATTTATTTAAATCAGCCTACCTTATAAAATGCATAACTTGGTATAGAAAAATCAAAAAAATAATTAAAAATTGCCCCTTGATTAGTGAGCAAAGGGGAACAATGTACAAATGGTTTGGAGCTTATTTGATGTATACTTGATTTTAAATTAATTAAATACAGTTTTTCAAGTTTTAAATATATTTTGGCATAGATATTTCACCATGAGTTGTAGTTATGGCTTTGTTCTCTTTATCATAAGATATCTTTCCTGTTTTTTCCTTGGTCAGGGGGGATCTCCATGTTGAGATCCCTAATTTTCAAGTAAATCATCCCTATTTTGGTATAATAATTATAATATTTACTAGATTAATCACAAAAATACATAGTAAATTTTGGTAGGTTCACTGTGACTATAGTACCATAGAAACAATATAATTTTGATTTACATCATTAAAACTCACCCTAATTGCAATTAACCCATTAAAATGAAAGACAGAAAATAAGCAAAATATATATGTAAATAAACTAATAATGATTCTTCACTGTAAATTAAGGTCAGAGGAACTCCTTGTAAAAATTTGCGATTAATTGGAGTAACTTGACCACAAAACTTATTTTTTTAAGTTAAATGGCAATTTTGGATTAAAATAATCATTAAAATTAAAATATAAGTAACAAAACATGAAATTGGATTTGGGAGATCTTAATAACTAGAGGAAATCAGGAAAAATAAAATTAGAATTAAAACAAATATTCCACTTTTAAGCATAATTTTAATATTTAAATAATTGAAATATTTAAAAATAATAAAAAAAATCTAAAAAGTATTAAAACTCACTAAAATGCCTCATTTGGTCTCTTGATCATTTGGAAACCATAAAAATAATTTTCTTGTTTTTCTAAGTAAAGATATTAATTTTTAAAGGTTTAAAGAAATTTTTTATAGGCTAAAAATGGATTTTCCCTAGTTTTACACCAAAATAATTATAATAATTAAAATATAGACCACAAAATATAAAAATTATTTCTATGGGTTCCCTGGACTTAGAGATATTTAATAAAGATATAAAAGTTCATCATCCAATTAAACAATAATTTTTATTTAATTAATACTCCACAAACTAAAATAACTATAATAATTGAATCAAAACTCAAAAAATTATGAAGATTACTCTAAGTGATCCACTGGTCTAAGTAATCTTCTAGTAATTTTCAAAAGGACAAAAGTTTTGTTTTGATTAAGTTATAAAATTATCTTTGAAAATCCTTATTTTTTCCATTTAAATAATTATATAAATTAAATTAAAATTTGAAAATTCACATTTTCTCCTCTAATATTTTAGTTGACCCATTAGTGGGGTAACATAAAAATTTTAAAGTCATTTGAGTTGAATTTAGTGAATTATGAAATGATAGGTCCTTAGGGACAATATTGTAATTTTTTAAGATTTAGCCTTAATTAATGTTTAGTATTTATTAAGAGCTAAATGGGCAATTAATGATCCTTATTAACTTGTCTAAATGATTGAAACATAAAAGGATAAGTGGTAGAAACACATCTCACTTGTGTCAAATTAAAGAATAAATTCGTAATTTTACAAATTACTTTAATATGGTGTTGACCTCATTTTTGGAGAGGTCTTTTCTCTCCTTAGTACTTAGGATCTAGCCTTAGGCTTTCCCTTTGACTATCCTAGAGGATTAGAGATGGCACCCACCATTTAGAAATTTAAACACCTCTTAACTCCCTGAAAATCCAACATGCCTGATTGTAAACCCCTAATTCACTTGGAGGGTTCAGATCAAATGTGGAGGTTTAAAGGATGAGTTCCCTATAGGACACTTTCGCCTTAGGACTACCCTGGGTGGCCTGGTCTGGTGAGGGTTGACCTGTACACATTAAACTTTCACACACATTACAAATCCTAAAACTATTCATGTCTAGCTTGACTTCCTGACTCATGTAGGTAATTCATATGGATGGACCTTAACCCCTAGGCCCTTGGCTAAGAGGGTTAGGAACAACATAGTGAATGCCTCAAATGAGTCCTCTCATGGCACTTATGGGCTTGATATGGCTTCATGGCTCAACCAAAGTGATTCCATTCTACTCAAATTTGATCAATCTTCATTTTTCCAAAACTTCAATTTTTGACCCCCGGGGCCTTCCATGCACTAAACTTACCAAATGCCTTTGAAACTACCCAAAATTTGAAAAATCACCTAAATTACCCAAAATTTCTAAAAATTTCCCCCCACTCAAATTGATCATCCATAGCCAAATATACCAAAATTTCCAAAAATACCCCTTAATACCTTCCAAATACCCAAAATGCCCTTCTTAGACAAAAATTCCATAAATTCAGAAAATTCCCAAAAAATTCCAACAAATCCCAAATATTCCCAATTTCATTTAGTTCAACTACACCATAAGCCAATTTTGTCAATTTGACCAACTTTTACCAAAACCCCTAATTTGATCCATTTTAAACCTTAAGTGAGCCCAATGTCAAACCAAACCACCCTAATTGACCTCAATTTTGGTACAACTCAATTCTAAACTTTAATTCCATATCCGTAATATCAATCTAGACCAAATCCAAGCCCAACTTGATTAACATTTGGATCTAATTTCAATTTGAAGCCTAAATCCCCTAAATTGGCCTAAACCCAAACTTAACAAAAATAGGCCCAAATCCTAAAATCAAAGCCCAACCAAAGTTGAAAACTCTTTATAACACTCACCTAAACATTTATCAACATTAATTTTACATCAAATCCAACCTTAAACCAACATTAACACAAGATAGCCAAAGTTAGCCCAATTTGATCCATTTTGGACCCCATTACCAAAAAGGCCCAAATTAAACCTATTTCAATTCCAAATGACACCAAACCTTCTCCAAATCACTCATGCCACACTCTTAAACTAAACCCAACATTTGTTTAGCCCAATCTTTTAGAAAATCTCCATCCAACAATTTGTTTTCAAACTTAGAAGCCCACTTCCATAAAGCCTTTAAAAGCCCACTTTCCATCAAATTCAAAAGCCCAAAATCCATCCCCAAGCCCACATGAAACCTTTTCTTCATCATTCCTTTGATAATCCTATTTGAACAAAGTCTTAAACCATCATGAAATCAACCCATTTGTAGCATCATGACAAATCCCATCAAAGAAATCCAAAGTTTTCAAAATTTCAAATAACCCATTTCCATGCAAGTGAGCCAACCTTTTCCCAAGACATGAGCAAGCTCCTTACACCCATGCCACTTAAATTCTTGACTTTACACATGGCAATCCCAAATTAATTGCACCAAAATCAAACTCTGACCTCCCCTCCACCTAAACACATATTTTGAACCCACTAATCAACCCCCACCCAAAGCTTCACCATAACCTTCCTTATTTAAACCCCACCTCCATGGCCAAGAGGAGGAGATGCAAGATTTACCTTAGGGAGACCATGCGAAATTGTTCCCAAAGCTTCTCCAAGCATTTCTAAGTTCAATCAAACCATTTCCAATTGAGGCCTCACCTCTTGGACAAAGGTATCAAATTTTTTCTCCTCCAATCGAGCATGTTTTAATTTTCTATAAATATTTACATGCTTTAAGTATATCATCACCATATAGATGTGTTCTAATTGATTAGACGATCATTTTAAAAAAAAAATTCATTCAATTTCGTTGAGAAACGAGTGAGATATCAAGGTTTGAAGGTGGACGGTTTTGGGTGAATAACACTAGGAGAGAGGAGCAGCAGACGTCCGATCAGGTGTGTATCCGACGGACGGCCTCGATGCGATCGGACGGATCTTCATCCGTGAACAGGCGCCATACAGAACCACGCTGGCCAATAGGAGAGAGACACGTGGATTGAGCGGGAAATGGATTTTCTGGATTTATTTTTGACACAAAACTTCAAAAAATCATAACTTATCCTAGAAAACTCTAAAAAATAAAATAAAAATAACCTTTTGCTCATGAAAATGAGGAGAATAATGTGAAAGTAATTTTATTTTTATTTAATGCTTATTTTATTTTTAATTAATTAAATAGTGTTTTCAATATTTCAATTCTTCATGCATGTAGGAGCTTCACCATAACTTGAAATTTTTATATGTTATTCTATGCATAATGGTTGATCATCCTGATTTTTCCAAAATTAGGAAAGATTTTTATGATGAGATATTTTTTTTTCAATATTATGCTTCAGTTTTCCTATAATAATTATAAAAATTACTATGTTACTTAGAAAAATCTAGAAAAATTAGAGTATGTTCCCTTTGACCATAGAAATATTACAAAATTATCTCATGATTTATTTCAATCAAACAAATTCTAATTTGGCCAAAACCTTAAAATAGAATTTTAATTAATTAGGATTAACCACACATCAAAAGAACTTGAAAATAATTCTCCATTGAACTTTAGGATTAGATGAACCTCATATAAAAATTTGATATCAATTGGAAATGTTTAACCCCACTAAATGAATTAATTAAGTCACATAACCAAAAATAAACTTTAAAAATTCATAACTCCAAAAATACATTTCAAAAATTCACCAAATTGGTTTTGTGGGCTCTCTGATATCAGAGAAGTCTATAAAAATTAAAATTGGAATTTTCTAAAAAAATTTATTTTTAATCATATTTTAATATTTTAAATAATTAAAAAATAATAAAAATCATAAAAATATTAAAAATCATAAAAATGTCATATTTTGACTCCTAATCACTTGGGTACAAACCAAATATTTTTCCCAAGTCTCAAAGTAAAGATATTGAATTTCAAATGCTTAAAAGAACTTTTAATATTAAAAAATGTATTTTCCAACCTTTTCACTAAATTAATTACAATAAATCAAAAAAAAATTATAAAATTATAAAATTTGTTCCTATGAACTCCTTGTGGTCAGAGAGATTTAAGAAAAATATAAAATACATTTTTCAACTTTAGTTTTATTTTATAATTAATTAATACTCTAAAACTCAAAATAATTATAATAAACAAAATATAATTCAAAAAATCACCAAAACTGGTACAAATGGTCCTCTAGTCATTAGGAACATCCCATAATTTTCTTAAGAGTAGAAACTTTTCCTTAGTCATGTTTTTGAATTTTCTTTGAATATCCCTATTTTCTACTAAGAATAATTATATAAATAAATTAAATTCAGAAAAATCACATTTTCTCTACTAATGTCTTAATTGACATGTGAGTGAGGTGATGTAAAAATTTCAAATTCATTTGAGCTCAATTTAGTGAGTTATGAAATAAATAAACTTAAACGGGCATAAAGGTAATTAAAAATTTTAACCCTTAATTAAAACTTTAAGTTTAATCAAAATGGGGGGTAAATATTTGATTTTAACTTTCTCTTGGATGATTTAAACTTAGGGAAATTAAAAGGGTAGAAACCCATTAAACACTTTGAAAATATTAAAATGAAACTTTAATTAATTAAATGATTTAAATTTTGGAAAGAATCTATTTAAAATTTGGATTATTAAAATAGGGATATTATTAAGAAGATATTTATTCTTTAATTTAAAAATCCCTAAATAAGTCACTTTAACAATATTTAGTTCTTAATTAAAAATAAAAATAATAATCCAAATTGACAATTAAAACTAAAATTTAAACTAAAATTAAATTAAATTAAATTAAAATTAAATTAAAATTAAAGTTAAACTAAAATTAACAATTAAAATTAAAATCAAAATTAAAATTAAATTAAATTAAATTTAAATTTAATTCAAATAAAATTAAATTAAAACTAAAATTAAAAATAAAATAAAATTAAATTAAAATTAAATTAAAAATAAATTAAAAATTAATTAAATTAAATTAAATTAAAATCAAATTGAATTAAATTAAATTAAAATCATTTAACAACAAACCTAAATGAAATCATTAAGAATTAAATCAAAACATATCAATAATTTCAACACCTCTTTCTATCTAAGTAAATTTAAAACATGAACATCAACTTGAAATACCAAGATAATTGAAAATGTAAAAATTTAAATCAAATAAAAAATAATTTGAACACTATTCCAAACTTAAAATTATTAATTAAAACCTCATAATTAAATTAAAACATTTTGAATGATTAACTCAAACTTTTAGTTAAGAATAGTTAAAATTCTCGATAAATTAACTTGCCCTTAAAGGCTTTAATTATTATAACTCTTAAATAGAGTATTAAGTGAGATGTCACTTTATTCATCAGGTAATCAAATACCTAAGTTCACTAAGCAAGAGACAAAGCTTAACTAAACTCCTGGATGATTAATTCACCTGTGCAACTAAATTTACTTGGACTCAAAATAATCTCGGAAGTATTGAAAGATGTTTAGGACTCGTCCTAAGCACTTCCTCAATATGAAGGGATGTTTTAGAAGAACAATTGAATTTAATTGTTCTTTGATGAAGAAAATCATCCAAAAATACAAGAACCTAGACGTCATAGGAGATGACTAGCAAAAAGACTAGGATCTTGGTAGACAACCAAAACCTGTCCCTTAGCATTACTAAGGTACTTGTTATAAATATTTAAATGCCTTAATATGTGTTTTAAGTGCAGCTTGGGATGACGGGAAGACCCTCCAGGTACGCTTTTATTTTATTGCAATTTACTTTATTGTAATTTACTTACCTGCACTGCACTTTACTTTTCCTGCATGTTAAACAAGATTGACACCCTGCATGAAAACTGAAACCTTTAGGATAGCCACAAAACTGAAACCCAAAACTAAATTAAAAGTCATAACAAGATAAAATTCACCGCCACAACATTCAAAATATAAAACAACTCAAAATTTAATCACAAACAGAACAACAAAACTACAACTACAACTAAACTAAAACGTCTCGTTGGATGATCGGGAATAGCTCGGATGATGTAACCCACGTGTTGCTAACGGGATTTCCCACGGTCTAAATGAAAGTGTGGAACTCATTCAGTTGAGTTTAGCAAATTCATCTGTACTAAGTGAATTCGATGGAAGTAACGGTGCCGGGATGACGGATCTGTGGGATCTTAATCGGTTCTGTTTAATCAACTTTAAGATTTGTTTTAATTAAAATATTAAAAATATTTGGACTTTAAGATTTCTAAACCAAAACACTTTTCTCATCTATTGATTTTCACCTTCTACAACTAAACCTCTGCAACAACAAGGAGCTCAGAGCATGGTGGGCAGCACAGCCATCGTCATCAGCAAAACTCGGATTTACACCAGCTAAACCTTTCTTAGAATTAAATAACCAAGCCATAAGACTTTGAGGTAGTTTACCTAGTGCAACACAAATCCTCAACTCTTTGTTAGGCATTTGCATGATCATGTCATGTAAATTAAGCCCTAACCGGTCTTAGGACTCCTAGGTGGTCGTTTGGTACGACATAAACCTTCACATCTTCGAGGTTATTTGTGTGATTATATCATACAAATATAAGACCTAAATAAATAAAATTGGCAGGATTGCAACATTAAATAAACTCCCAAATCTAAACCAAACAATAGGATAGTTTGGGAAGTTGTCAAGATTATTCTCGGATCCTCAGCTTCTCCTACTTCTCTTTCTTTGGATTCTTAAAATAAACTGTTCCGAATTTGAGCTAATCCCTATTGAAATTTCCAAAATTCAATCCTTTGAAACCTTAAACTTTGAAATTCTTGAAAGCAAAATCACTGATCAGTATCGAGAGTTTTTATAAACGATTCTCGTCATTTAAGATGTAATTAACTATAGGGGCTTGCCCTTATAGGGAACTTTAAGAACCCGGGTAATATAAACCCTGCTTAATTCATTTATATTAAGCATGGGAACTTGTCGGCTTATAAAATTGGTTCGTAGACTAAACGGATGTTACAAATCTTCTAGTTTATTTAATCGAGTCTCATCATCAAGCAGTGAGCCTGTTCTTCGGGATAGATACACGGTTTGTGGTGTGGTGCTTGTTTATATAAACTATTTGGGATGTGAGATCAGTTTAATTTCATATCTTAAAATTTTCAAACTTAAAATTATTTTCAAAATTAAATGCTACTTTCAAATTATATATATATATATATATATATATATATATATATATTTAAATAAAATTTAAAATCTAAAATTCACCGACAATTTCTGTTAGGCGACCCCTTTTTCTAAAGTACAACACAAACCTAAAAATATGCCGACATATGGAAGATAATTAAAATCAAATGATCCTATGTTTGTGGGTCTCATTTTTGGAATTTGATAACTCATTGATATAATACCCTTAGATGGTATTTAAATGATGATCCAGTATTTTAATAAGAATCATGATCACATAAGTAAATTTTTTTCTAAATTATACCCATCATTTCATAAGGGCTTGGTAGTGAACTATGCTTGATCAATATTTGAATAATAAGGTTTAGAAAAGAAATTCAATTAACTTTAAGTCACTTTTAAGACACTGTAAGCCCAACTCTAAAACAAAAAATCAGCTAATCTTTTTAATTTACTAATTTACCCCTAGAGGGTCTTCACTTACATAACATATAAATGAAATGTCAAGTGATAATTACCCCAATCTTAGGGATGATTAAAACATCAGTATGCATTGTGTTTATTGGTATGATAGGGATGAATCATCAAGCAACATAATAATTTTGAATGAACTCGAGACATTTCAAAGGATTGTGAGATATATGGGGCTCGGCCCTGGACCCTTCTCATAATCTTTTGGATACCATGGAGGACAATTAAACTTAATATGCCTTGTTTAAGATGTCATCTGTACACTTAAACAATCAGGACCCAACAAGTTATGACATAGGACTTTGTAGGCCAAGGAGAAACCTACTATAGACTTTCTTTAATTTTCCTACAAGCATGCTTTAATTCTCACAAAATCATATATATGCATTGCAAGGCTAATCATTCAGGTGGAGGAACGGGAGGAATCGATTGGTAGAACTGTGGGATCCTAATCGGTGTCGTTATAATCAACTTAAATATTCCCTTAATAAGTCATTAAGACACCTCAATTTAAACATTTCTTAAACACGATACTTCTCTCATCTCTTCAATTTGATATTTCTAAAACTGAACATGTTGCAACGAGGAGTTTGAAGCATACACAGTATGGCCATCTTCAACAAGAAAATTCCTTAGAAATAAACAACAAACCATAGGACATCAAGGTAGTTTTCCTAGTGCAACATAAACCCTCACTTTATCTATTTAAGCATTTTCACCTCGTGCAATAAAATCCCTAACTGTTCTTAGGATTCTGAGGTTGTCATCGGGTATGACATAAGTCCTCCTATCTTCAAAGCTATTCAAATTATCTGTATCAATTGAATGTAAGCCCTAAATAATATAATTTGTAAGGTTAAAAACAAAATAAATATCTCAAATCGAAGCCAAACATTATGTTAGTTTGGGAAATCACCGAGATTCTTCTTGGAGTTGTATTTTCCCATAGCCTTATCTTCCTTTGAATTTCTATAATAATTGTTCTAAACTTGAGCCACTCACCTATTAGATTTCTTATTACCGCAATACCTTGAGGAACCCTACATTTTGGAAGTCATGAAATTAATATTTCCTGAAATAAATCAAGAGTTTTCTTATGTGACCTCAATTATCTAAGTCGTAGTTAAATATAGGGGCTTGCACTTATAGGAAACATAAAGACCCAAGATTAACATAAACCCTATCTAATTGCTTCATATTAGATAGGGGAAGTTGTACGTCAACATAAATGTTCGTAGATCAAATAGATGTCATGGATTCTTTAGTTTATTAGATCAAGCCTCACCACCAAGCCTTGTATCTATTCTTCGGGATAGATAAATGACTTGTGGTGTAATGCTTGATTATTTAAACTATTGTATATATAAGATCACTTTGATTTAATATTTTAAAAATTAAAATGCTATTTTCCAAAATATTATATATATATATATATATATATATTCTCCATGGTGGCGGCTAGGCTTGCTCTGCTAGGGTTTGGAGGTCAGGGATGACCCCCTGGCGGTGCTGGTGTCTGGTAAGTTGTCTTTGTTGAAGGTGGTGCTCTCGGGTGAAGTGTGGCTTTCCTGTTTGGCCTTTTTTCCTCCTCTTCCTTCTTCCCAGGTTTTCAGATTTCAAAATTCTACTGTTCCATTGCTGGTTCCTATCTGACTCTGGCATGGACCTTGCTGCCCCTCTTCTTTCTGTTACTGCCCTTTCATCCTCCTCCTGGGGTCCTGATAGCTGGTGTTTTCTGGGTTGTCAGTCTTCTTCTGGTGGCTTCAGGCTATTTTTTTGACTTGTTGTCTTTGATTTGACCTCCTGCCTGGCTAACCCTGTGGAACCTTCTACTAGACTGGATTGGGCCAAAGCTTCATATCTTTGGGGTGGTGGGTAATGGTCCCATCCCTAAATAGAACACTAATTAGATGGTCTTCCCTCAGGTTTTTCATGAAGCTGCTGCTGGAAAGGCTTCATGTCCTTATATTCATCCTATTGGTGAGAAGGAAGGGTGCCCGGCTGTTTTCTTCTCTGATGTTGAACTAGATGCTTTAAATGAGGAAGTTAAACTAACACTTATTAGAAAATTCACTATTGCTCACCCCAAAATGGAGCTTGTTAGAGCCTTCTTTGATTCTTTAGCATTTATTGGAAGTTGGAGAATGGGCCTCTTAGATGGGAGGCATTTCCTTATTCACCTCTCTACTGAGGAGGATTATGCTAGGGTTTTTGCTAAGCAAATGGTAACCATAGCTGGAATGGAAATGAAACTCCTTAAATGGACACCGGATTTTGATCCGAGCAAAGAATCCCCTATTGT
Organism: Papilionanthe hookeriana x Papilionanthe teres; assembly: GCA_022702705.1. Taxonomy (NCBI): domain Eukaryota; kingdom Viridiplantae; phylum Streptophyta; class Magnoliopsida; order Asparagales; family Orchidaceae; genus Papilionanthe; species Papilionanthe hookeriana x Papilionanthe teres. Next base: position 39,796,981 of record CM040422.1, read on the forward strand.
ACCAATCTGGTTTAAGTTCCCTAATCTCCCATATAGATTTTTCAATCACAATACTTTATTTCAAATTGCTAGAGCCATTGGTACCCCCCTCAGGATGGATGCAGCAACTTTTAATAGAGGTCTACCTAATGCTGCCAGGATACAAATTGAAAGAGACATTTCCTTGCCTGAGATTAAAAGGATCTGGGTAGGGTCAGCTTCTGAAGGTTACTGGCAGGAAGTTATAATGCAACAAAAACCATACAATTGCACTCATTGCAAAATGTTTGGGCATACCATTGGAAAATGCTTTAGACTGCAGCCACCCTTAAAGAAACCTAATCCCAGAGCTGTTGTTGGTGTTGTCACCTCTGCCAACAGGGATTTTGCTCTACCTTCTGCTCCTGCTGCTGCTACCAATTCCCATTTGACCCCCCTCCCCCTTCTGCTGCTAAAGTTTTATCTACCAACCTTATCCAGGCTCTATCTCCCAAACCCATCCCTTCCCCCTCTGGCCTTATTTACACCCACCAGAATGCTCCCCCCACTCCTATTTTTGTGAACCCCCCACCTAATCCATTAACATCTAGTGTAACTCTTGCTCCTATTCCCCCACCTATTATCCCCTCATCTTCACCTGTTGAGCCTGATTTTATTGATCCTCCCCTGGCTGGTTCTCCTGATACTTCACAGGTTCTCCCCTCTGAGGAACCTCAGGACTCCATGGAGAATGCCTAGGAAATCCAGACTGCTAGAAAAAAAAGAATAAACAAAGCTGATCTCCTCGGTGGTACCACTCCCCTTCTAAAGAAACTACCTGGACCTTCCCCCCTTCTACTAGGGGTAGAACCAGATCTAGATCTCACCCACCCACCTCCCCCCCTTTTTTCTCATGATAAATCTCCTATGCTGGAATATTAGAGGTGTGGCTCATCCCCCCTCTCTTGAAAGACTTATTTACCTTACAAAAAAACACTCTATTTGGTACTTTGCTATCCTTGAATCCCTAGTACATCAATGCCCTTCTAAAATCATTAACAAATTTTCTGGTTTCTCCCACTTTGCCAATTCAAACAACAAAATCTAGATCTTCTGCAGGAAGGAGATTATCTGGATTGTGCTGCTGGACCACCCACAACTAGTCCATCTTTCCATCCAATTTACTGGCCATCATGCTTTTGCTTCCTTTGTTTATGCTGGATATAGATGTATTGATAGAACCCTCCTTTGGGATCAAATTCATTCCATTAGCACCAACACTAACTCCCCCTGGATTGTGGGAGGTAATTTCAACTGTATTTCCACTCCTGCTAAGAAGGTTGGTGGCATCAGGCCTAATGTGAAGACTATGCTTAGGTTCATAGATAATATTCTTGCAGCTGGGTTATATGACTTGGGGTTTAAGGACCCCCCATTTACTTGGAGAAGGAACTACTATTAGGGAAAGACTCGACGGATTTCGTCAAATGAGCTATGTGATCTCATTTCCTTCATACTCAAATTACCCACCTTGCTCTTGCCTGTTCTGACCACAGGCCCCTCCTTATTTCTCTCACTGTTCCCCCTGCTCCCCCAACTAAACCCCCCTTCAAGTATCAAATTTTCTGGTCTTCCCATCCTGAATTTCTGTTGTTTGTAAAAAATCATTGGAGGGATTCTCATCATCAAGACCCCTGGATCAAGCTTTGATATCTACACCTTAATTTGAGCCATCATCTGAAAAATGGGGCTGGCACCAGTTTGTAAATGTGTTCTCTGTGGTGGAGAAGGCTGAACAAGATGTTTTGGCACTGGAGGCAAAAATTCAGGAGAACAGTGACCTCAACCCCCTACTGTTTGCTGCTGAAGCAAAATTGATGCAATCCATTGACATCCAGGAAATGTATCTTAAGCAAAAGGCATCTATTAATCACTTTGCTGAGGGGGACAAGAATACTGCCTACTTTCATGCCTACCTTCAATATAGAAGAAAAATCAACCATATTCATCACATTAGAAAGGAGTCTGGAGAATGGATCTCTTAACATTTGGAGAATGGTAGAAGTGCTACTCAACATTTTAGCAAATTATTGCAGCAGCCTAATGTGGAAAGAACCCCAATTAACTCTGATCTTTTAAAGTAGCACTATCAGTATCTTAATGAGCAGAACCTCAGCACCCCTCCATCTGAAACTAAAATCTGGCATGCTCTCTCTTCCATTGATTGTTCCAAAACTGCTGGCCCTGATGGCTTTACCTCTGATTTCTATAAGAAAGCTTGGGAGGTTATCAAATTTGATGTTATTAAAGTCATTACCAATTTCTTTCAGGGAGGGGATATTCCCCAGTTCTTCCATACTTCTAATTTTGTATTAATTCCTAAATGTAGTACACAGTCTAGCTGGGACCATTTTAGACCAATCTGTCTTACATCTGTTATCAGCAAAATCATCAGCAAAGTCATTGTTAACTGACTTCAACCTCTTTTGGACAAACTCATTAGCCCCAACCAAATAGCCTTTGTCAAAGGTAGATCCATTGCTGACAATATCCTATTGGCTCAAGAGTTGTTGTTGGACCTGAACAAACAGTGCAGGAGTGGCAATCTTATTTATAAATTGGATATCAAGAAGGCTTATGACACTATAAACTGGGATTTCCTCCTTAAGACCCTTGCTGCTAGGGGCTTTCAAAACAATTTCTGCAGTCTCATTAAAAGGTGGATTAAGGCTAATTCTCACTCCATTCTTCTCAATGGCTCTTGTTGGGGCTACCTTTCTGCTACCAGGGGTCTTAAACAAGTGGACCCCCTATACCCCACTTTATTTATTTTGGCCATGGACTACTTTTCTAAGCTCATTAACAATACTGCTACCACACATTGCTCCATCAGGTACCACCACAAATCTAATATCCTTATTTCTCACCTACACTATGCAGATGATGTTATGATCTTCTCTAATGCCTCCAAAAATGCTGTTAAGCAAATTTTGAAATGTCAGTACTCCTTCCAACATTGTTCTGGAATGGAATTCAATCCTACTAAAGGTCACCTTCTCTTCCCCCAGAAGTTTTCTTCTGAGATAAAACATTGGATTACTGACTTCACTGGGTTCTCAAGCACTGCCTTGCCTCTGAAATACCTTGGGGTTCATCTCATTATGGGCAGAACCAAGCAAAGACAATTTGATGATATCCTCAATAAGATAAGCTCTTATCTGGCTAACTGGACTCATAAATATCTATCTAATGGAGATAGAATTACTATTCTCAGGAGCATACTCACAACTTTACCTGCTTATGTGCTTCAAACGACTACTATGAACAAAGGAACCCAAATTCTCTTCGAAAGAGCTTTTAATCAATTTTTTTGGGCTGGCCAAAGGAAGCAAATCCACTGGACCTCTTGGCTTAAAGTGGCTAAACCCATCTAGGCTGGTGGGATGGGATTCAAGAACCTTCAGCAAATTATCCAAGTTAATCTATGCAAACTGTGGATCAAATTTAGATCACAAGATTACCTTTGGGCTAAATTTATTACTGAGATGTACTGCAGGCATTCACATCCATCCCAGATCACCTGCAGACCTGGTGATTCCAAAACTTGGAAAGCCATGTTGAAAGTCAGAAACCAAGCTAAAAATATGTACATTTGGAACCTGGGGCATGGGGAACTATCCTTCTGGCTGGATCACTGGTGCCCCCCTGATTGGCTCACTCCTGGGTCTACCATCCATGATCCTAGTCTGGGGATAACTGGTTGTCTCCTTCCCTCCTTGCTGTATTCAACAATGCTTCTGCCGAACAGGTGGCCACCATTAAATTTGATAGGCACAGGAAAGACTCTATTAATTGGCAGTCTGGTGCTCACCTCAGCTTGTCCAAAGTTATCTACACCAAACTTTACCACTGGGAGACTGTTCAATGGGGAGAAGTTCCCTGGAATAAATCTCTATCCCCCTCTATGAGTTTTTTCTTATAGAGAACATTACTTAAGCTGCTTCCCACTGATGATATTCTTAGACTCAAGGGTATTAGAGGTCCTTCATGCTGCAGACTTTGCTGGAGGGAGGAAGAATCTATTTCTCATCTGTTTTTCAGAAGCAGTTTTTCACAACTTCTTTGGAGCAATCTTATCAATCATTTACATATCAACACCTAAAATTTGGAGTGGGATTGCCTCTATTCCTGTTGGCCTTGCTGGGTTGGTCTTGGTATTGGTGCTATTTCCTTTATATCTGCATAGTTTTTTCTGGATGGAAAGGAATAAAGCTACCTTTGAAGAAACCACACCTAGTGAGCATACTGTTACCAAGAACTGTCTATCCCATATTCAAAAATTGATAAAATACACCAGATTCACTAACATTTGCTGTTTTGAGACTTCCCACTATAGACCATCCATCAGGATTGGTCTGGTGACCTGGAACCCCCCCTGCCACCCTACCTTAAAGTAAACTGTGATGGAAGTTACTGGGCTGGAAATGATGGTATTGGTGGACTGTTCAGGAACACTGTGGGGAACTGCAGGTTATTTTTCCATGCTCCCGTGGAAGCCTGCCGATTCTATGGAAGCTCGAATTAATTGTTGTATATTGGGCTATGAAAATTGCTAAGAACCTTAAGTGGAACTACATCGAGATCGAAGGAGATTCCGAATTGGTTATTCAACGGATCAAGTCGAATGAGTTCCATGTCCCCCTCCCTTGGCATCATCTTCATTGGGTATGCAGGATACAGAACTTAAAGTGCCAACTTCATACAAAGTTCTCTTTTATTCATAGGGAAGGTAATCAGTCGGCTGATTGGTTAGCCAACTTGGGCTCTACCTCTGATTCTGTGGTCATATCATCTGCCCCCCCACACCCCACATCTTGCCACCATTATTGGTGGAGACAATCTCCCTGCTCCTCATATAATAATTGTGCACTGAATTTTTCCTATTGTGGTGCCCAGGGTGTCCTCCACTTCTTTTGCTTCTGTTGGACATGTTTAGCCCTTGGTTGGCCAGTTTTGTATCTCTGTCCCAAATTTTCTTATGGGTTTACATAAATATATGGCTTCTGATATATATATATATATATATATATATATATATATAAGCATGTTGGTGGCTGTTGGAGCTCTGCTAGGGTTTCTAGCATGATCTTGCCGGCGGCAGTTTCTTGGGTGGTGGCTCAGGTAAGGTGGGGTGGCTCTCTTGCTGTGGTGGAGGAGGTTCTTGGTGTAGTTTGGCTCTACTCTTCTACTTTGGTGGTTTCACTCTTCCCGGGCTCCATAATTTTGAACTTTACTGTTCCATTGGTTCTTCTTGCTTTGCTTTTGCTTTTTGGAGGAGGAGTGGTCATCCCTCTCGCTTCCTTCCCCCTCTCTGGGGTTACCTGGGGTGTGGCGCTTGGGGTTCATCCTTTCCGGGCACCCGTTTTTCAAACTCTTCTACTGTTCTATTTCTGTTGTGCTTTCTCTTGATTTGAAATCTGAAGCTATCACTGATTTTTGCTGTGCCTTCTGCATCCCTTCTATTTTTAATCTTGCTGGATTGCTTAGGGCTGTGTCTCTCGATTTTCAGCAATACCTGTACCTGTTTTGTTTTTGGAACTCTGTGTTGTGCCCTGAATGGATAATCCAATTGACCCTCCTACCAGATTGGATTGGTCTAAGAATTCATATACTGGAGTGGTAGGCCACTCCCCCTCTCTACCTTCCAGCAAGTTGGTTTTTCCACAATTGTTTCATGAAGCTGCTGCTGGTAAAACCCAATGCCCCTTCATCCACCCTATTGGTGAAAAGGAGGGTTGCCCAGCCATTTTTTTCTCTGATGCTGAATTGGAAACTTTAAATGAGGAATTCAAACTAACCCTTATTGGGAAATTCACTCTTGGCCACCCCAAAATGGAACTAGTTAGAGCTTTCTTTGACTCCCCGGCATTTATTGTCGACTTGGAAAATGGGTCTCCTAGATGGGAGACATCTTCTCATTCATCTATCCACAGAAGAGGACTATCTTGAGTCTATTTGCTAAGCAAATGGTGATAATAGTCGGCATGGACATGAAGGCTACTTAAATGGACACCGGACTTTGACCCAAGCAAAGAACCCCTATTGTCCCCATTTGGTTCATGTTCCGAAAACTACCCTATAGCATACTTCAACCATAACACTCTTTTCCAAATTGCTAGGGGTATTGGCACTCCCCTAAGGATGGATGCAACTACTTTCACTAGGGGGATGCCTGATGCTGCCAGAATTCAAATTGAAAGAGACATCTCTTTGCCTGAGATCAAGAAGATTTGGGTAGGGTCAACCTCTGATGGCTACTGGCAGGAGGTTATAATGCAGCAAAAGCCCTACTATTGCAACCACTGCAAAACGTTTGGGCATACAGTCGAAAGGTGTTTCAGGCTCCAGCCAACTTCTAAGAAATCCAACTCCACTACAACAGGGAGACCTTCCCCTACCAGCAATCCACTTATAAACCATTTACCAATATCCCCTTCCACCAATGCTAACAACCTGGCTCACCCTACGTCCCCTATCCCCACAGATCTTATTCACACTTCCAACCCTTCTGTGACAACCTCTTCATTGGAACACCCATCCATTTCAACCCCCAGAGTTCCTCCTTCACAGGCCAATCCCACTTCTCCTATCATTCCCCCACCTCCTCTCCCCTCACCTCCCCCCCTCCCACTAAGATAGTTGTTGTTTCTCCATATGTTTTACCTCTGGTCCTTCCTATTGGAGAGTTTCAAGATTCATTGGAAATAGCTTGGGAAGTTCAGACCTCTAAAAAAAAGAAAAAACCAAATCATACCCTACTAGTAACCTCCCCTCCTCACCCAAGACCCCTTCCAGCCCTGCCCCCCTTCTACTAGGGGCAGAACCAGATCTAAATCTCATCCCCCTTCCACTTCTCCACCTAACCCATGAGGAAGTTCAGACCTCTAAAAAAAAGAAAAAACCAAATCAGACCCTACTAGTAACCTCCCCTCCTCACCCAGAGACCCCTTCCAGGCCGCCCCTTCTACTGTAGGGGCGGAACCGCATCTAAATCTCATCCCCCTTCCACTTCTCCACCTAACCCATGATTAATTTCCTTTGTTGGATCATTAGAGGTGTGGCCCAACCCTCTTCTCTTAAAAGACTCATTTACCTTACCAAAAAACACTCTATTTGGTGCCTTGCCATCCTTTAACCCCTTGTTCACCAAGCTCCTTCCAAAATCCTCAAAAAGTTTCCTGGTTTTTCCCACTTTGCCAATTCCAACAACAAAATTTGGATTCTTTGCAGAAAGAAATCTCTTGGACTGTCCTTCGGATCACCCCCAAATAGTTCATCTATCTCTCCAATTTGTCGGCCATTCCATTTTTGCCTCCTTTGTCTATGCTTGGTCGCAGGAGCATTGACGGATCTCGACTTTGGGAGCAAATTCATGCATTTAGCACCCATATTAACTCCCCTGGATTGTGGGTGGGGATTTTAACCGCATATCTACACCGAATTTGAAAAAACTAGGTGGCAAAAGGCCTAATGTTAGGACCATGTGCAACTTCGGGGATAACATCCTAGTTCTTTGGACTCTTTGATTTGGGGTTCAAGGGCCCCCTTTTCACATGGAAGAGGAATCAAGTTCAGGAAAGGCTTGACAGAATATTGTCCAATGAGCTCTGGCAATCCCATTTCCTTCATACCCAAATTACCCACATGGCTCTTACTTGTTCAGATCATAGACCCCTTTTGATCTCCCTAACTATCCCTCCTAATCAGCAATCTAAACCCCCTTTCAGATATCAGAATTTCTGGTCTTCTCATCCTGAATTTTTGCACTTTGTCAAGAACCACTGGAAAGCTCCTACTCAGTAGGACCCCTGGATCAGATTATGCTCTTTACATCATAACATGAGTCCCCAGCTGAATAAGTGGGGGTGGCAGCAATTTGGCAATGTATTTTTTGCAGTTGAACGAAGTTTGAACAAGAAGTTTTATCATTGGAGGAGAAGACCCAACATAACAATGATCTAAACCCCTTCGTTGGCAAATGAAGCTAAATTATTGAAATCCATTGACACCCAAGATATGTATTTGAAGCATAAGGCATCCATCAAGCACTTTGTTGAGGGAGATGGGAATACAGCCTACATTCATGCCTACTTACAGTATAGAAGAAAATGCAGCTATATTCATCAAATAAAAAAGGAGTATGGGGAATGGGTCTCCCATCATCTGGATATTGGCAGGAGTGCCTGTACGGCTTATTTTTAGGTTATGTGTTTTATTTTGAAAAGTGGTCACCTAACAGAAGTTTTCGGTGAATTTTAAATTTTAATTTTAATTTAAATATATATATATATATATATGATTTAGAAAGTAGTATTTGATTTTGAAAATAATTTTTAAATTTGAAATTTTAAAGATATGAAATCAAACCGATCTCACATCCCAAATAGTTTATATAAACGAGCACCGCATCACAAACCATGTATTTATCTCTAAGAATAGACACACTATTTGGTGATGGGGCTCGATTAAATAAACTAGAAGATTTGTGACATCCGTTTGGTCTGCGAACCAATTTTATAAGCCGACAAATTCCCCTGCTTAATGAATTAAGCAGGGTTTATATTACCTGGGTTCTTAAAATTCCCTATAAGGGCAAGCCCCTATAGTTAATTACATCTTAAGTGACAGGAATCACTTAAAAAAACTCTCAATAATAATCAGTAATTCTAATCTCAAGAATCTCAAAGTTTAAGTTTTCAAGGGATTGAATTTTGGAATTTCAATAGGGAATGGATCAAGTTTGGAACATTTTGTTTTGGGAATTCAAAGGAAGAAAGGCAGGAGAAATTACAAATTAGAAGCGAACTTCGGTAATTTCTCGACTATCTTATTGTTTGGCTTGAATTCAGGAAAGTCCTAATGTTTATTTAATGTTTTGATCTTGACAATTTTAATTAATTAGGACTTATATTCGTATGACATGATCATACAAATAGCCTCGAAGATGTGAGGGTTTATGTCGTATTGAACGACTACCTATGAATCCTAAGACTGGTTAGGGCTTAATTTGCAACGCAAATACCTAACAAAAGGTTGAGGATTTATGTTGCACTAGGTAAACTACCTCGAAGTCCTATGGTTTGGTTATTTAATTCTAAGAAAGTTTTCTTTGAAGTAAACTCAGGTTTTGCTGATGATGATGGTCGTGCTGCCCACCAGGCTCCGAGCTTCTTATTGTTGCAGAGGTTTAATTTTAGAAGATTGTAATCAAAAGAGAAGAGAGGAGTTTGTTTTTAGAAATCTTAAAGTCCAAGTGTTTTTTTTTATGTTTTAATTAAAACAAATCTTAAAGTTGATTATAACAACATCGGTTAAGATCCCACGGTTCCATCCTTCCGGCATCATTATTTTTATCGGATTCACTTAGTCCAGATGAATTTGCTAAACTCAACTAAATGAGTTCCACACTTTCATTTAGACCATGGGAAATCTCGTTAGCAACATGTAGGTTACATCATCCGAGGTATTCCCGATCATCCAACAAGACGTTTTAATTTAGTTATAATTGTAGTTTTGTATTCTGTTTGTGATTAAATTTTGAGTTGTTTTATATTTTGAAATCTTGTGGCGGTGAATTTTATCTTGTAATGACTTTTAATTTAGTTTTAGTTTCAGTTTTAGGGACTATCCTAAAGGTGTGGGTTTTCATGCAACGAGTTGTTTATCATGCAAGAAAAGTAAGTGCATTTGCTAATAAAGTAAATTGCAAGAAGGTAAATTGCGATAAAATAAAAGCGTACTGGAGGGTCTTCCCGTCATCCCAAGTTACACTTAAACACAATTTAGAATATTTAAGCATTTAAAGCAAGTTCCTAGGTAAAGCTAAGGGAAGGGTTATGGTTTTCTACCAAGTTCATAATCCTATAGCTAGTCATCTCCTATGACATCAAGGTTTTTGTGTTTTGGTTTGAGGACAATTTTCTTCATCAAAGAACAATTAAGTTTTGTTGTTCTTATAAACATCCTATCGTACTGAGGAAGTGCTTAAGACGAATCTTAAACATCTTTTCAATACTTTTAGGATTATTTTAAGTCCAAGAGAATTTAATTATACAATGAATCAATCATCCAGGAGTTCAAGTTTTGTTATCTTGCTCAGTGAACTAGGACATTTGAATATCCTATGAGTGAAGTAATACTTCACTTAACACTCCATTTAGGAGTTATGACAATAAGAGCTTTTGAGGGCAAATCGATATTCAAGTGATTTGTGATTCGACTCAATTTTAATTGATGTGTTTAAGTTTGGAATAGTGTTCAAGTTGTTTTAGATTTATTTTTGAATTCTTTATGTCTTAAGTGATGTTACATTTAATTCAATTTAATTTAATTTAATTTTAATTTAATTTAATTTGGTTTAGTTTTAATTTTAATTTAACTTTATTTATTTAATTTTAATTTTATTTTAATTTGATTTTATTTATTTTTTATTTTTTTATTTAATTTAATTTAATTTAATATGTTTTAATTTAATTTAATTTAATGTGATTTAATTTAATTTAATTTAATTTAATTTTTTTAATTTAATTTAATTTAATTTAATTTAATTTTAATTTTAATTTAAATCTTAATTTGGTTTTATTTTGAATTTTAATTTTAATTTAAATTTTAATTTAATTTTATTTTATTATTATTATTTTTTTAATTTAATATTTTATTTTTTTTATGCTTTAAGGATGATTTAATTTTAATTGTTAAAGTATTAATTTAATTGAAATTTTAAAAGGATTTAATTTAAATGTTTTAATTTTAATTTAATTTAATGATTAAGTCTCATAAATTTTAAATTTGGATTATCATTTTAATTAGGAATTAAATATTATTGAGGTGATTAATTTAGGGATTCCTAGATTATAGAATAAATTTCTTCCTAATAATATCTCTATTTTAATAATTCTAATTTTTTATTATTATTCTCCCAAATTTAATTAATTATTTAATTAAGGTTTATTTTAATTATTTTCAAATTGCTTGGTAGGTTTCTACCCTTTAAATACCTAAGTTTCAAACATCTAAAATCAACTTAATATCAAATGTTTTACCCATCCTTTCAATTAAACCTAAAATTTTTAATTATAGGTTAAAATTTTAATTACCATTTTGCCCTTTATGCTTACTAATTCCATAACTCACTAAATTGTGCTTAAATGAAATTGAAATTTTTATGTAACTTCACTCATATGTCAAACAAGACATTAGAGTAGAAAATGTGATTTTTCTGTATTTAATTTATTTATGTAATTATTTTTGGTGGAAAATAAGAATTTTCAAGGAAAATTTAATAACATGACCAAGGGATAGTTTCTATCCTTAAGAAAATTATGGGACATTCCTAATGACCAGAGGACCACTTGGACCAATTTTGGTGATTTTTTGAATTATATTATTTTTATTATAATTATTTTGAGTTTTGGAGTATTAATTAATTTAAAAATAAAATAATGTTTGAAAAATGAATTTTATATTTTTCAAAAATCGCTCTGACACCAAGGAAACCAGAGAACCAATTTTTATAATTTTTTGATTTTTCTTTGATTTATTAGAATTATTTTAGTGGAATTGCTAGAAAATACATTTTTTAATTTTAAAATTACCTTAGGGCTTTAAAATTTAATATCTCATCATAGAGGCTTAAGAAAAATATGGGGTTTGTTCCTAAGTGATTAAAATTCAAAATGTGACATTTTTGTGAATTTTATTATTTTTGTGATTTTTATTATTTTTTAATTATTAAAAATATTAAAATAATGCAAAAAATCAACTTTTTTGGAAAATTGCAATTTTAATTTTCTTAAATTCCCCTGATATCAGAGAGGCTCCAAAACCAATTTGGTGAATTTTTTAAAAGGATTTTGAAAGTTTAAATTTGGCTAAATGACTTAATCAACCCATTTGATAGGGCTAACCAAGTCCAATTGACTTCAAATTTTTATGGTGGGTTCCTCTGATCCTAAAGGTCAATGGAGAATTAATTTCAAATCAATTTGATGTATGATTAGCTCTAATTAATTAAAACTCCATTTTGGGTGTTTAAGCTTATTAGGGTTATTACAAGTGAGTTAACTCAAAAACCATTTTTCCAGTGGTCCTCTCAATCATAAGAAACATCACCAAATTTTCCTAGAATTTATTTCACAATATGCTAATTATTGGAATTAAAATACTCGAATAATGACCTAAAATCGAAAAATCAATAACTCTTCATAGGGATGTCCTTCGACTTTGGAAAATTCGTGGAATGTTCCCAAATTCGGAGGCTTCAAAAGCTCCTATGGTCTCATGTCATGGTGAATCGTATACATGCATGGAGAATTGAAAATGTGCAGAGTAAATAAATTATTAAAAATCAAATACTAAATGAAATTAAATGATTTCTTTTCCACATTATTCTCCTCTATTCACTGAGCAAGAGGGTATTTTTATTTTATTTTTCTGATTTTCCTACACAAAGTTATGCATTTTTAAAGTTTAGGGAATTAAATAAATTAAAAAATACCCTAATTTCCTACTTATCCACGCGGCGCCAACTCAACCTAGGCAGCTCCGAAAGGCCACGCGTAGTCTTCTGATTCGGCGCCGCCATCCGACTCAGCACTCCAGGGCCCCGCAGTTCACGTATCATCGCGCTGTCCAGCTCAATCCAGACCGTCCGCTCGATACACGCTAGATCCGACGGCTCCCAGTCATCGTCTATGACTGGTGTGCACCCGTGACCGTTAACCTTCTAACCCTAATTTCTCACTCGATTCTCAACAGATTTTCGTGTTCTTATGCTCTATGGATTCGTCTTGAGGAGACGAACACATCCATACCATAAAAATGTATTGAAATTGACTCAAATTAAATAGAGAATCTCTGTAAGCTCGGGAAGAAGAGTGAGTCTATACCTTTGCTCAGAGAAGTGAAGCTTCGACCTGAGAGTTGTTTCACCTTCGATTGGGTCCAAGCAAACTCCAGATGAAGTCCCTTGGCCTGGTGAATTGTCTAGGTATGATTTCGACCAAGCCCGATTACAAAGCTTGGAGGCTGGAAGCAATGGCTGGCCTAGTGAGGGGGCTTTTGCTGGTAAACTTCTTCTCTTGCTCTGGTGAAGGTGTAGGACCAATCAATTTTGGGATTGGCTCACTGTGAAGAAGTGTCCTGGTTTTTATGCTGAAATTTGAACTCAAAATTGAGCTCAGCTAGAGGGAATTGGGGCTGGAATCCAGTGGGAATGAAATGCTCTATGTGTGGAGAGTGGTCTGGAATGATTTTGGCAGAGTTTTCTTAAGGTTGGTTCAGCACCTCTTCCATGGCAGAGGTGGGGTTTAAATAGGAGAGGCTGGAGGGCCTCCCAGGGGGAGTTAGGGCTTGGGATCAGCTGCTCTTGGCAAGGGAAGAACAGCTGCAATGGCCACTGGGCTTGGGGCAGCTCAGCAAGGGAGAATTCAAAAATTGACTCACAAGGGTGCTCTCGGCCTGGTGGTTTCTGGCGGTTGTGGTGGCTGGCTGGCCAGGGTCAGGTTACCCTCAAGGTCAGGAAGACCAGTGCTGGAGGTTTGTGCAAGCAATTGTCCAATGCCCAGTATAAAGGGTTGGATTTAAGTGGTAAAGGGAGAAGAATGATTTTGGGTTCACATGTGTCAACCCATGTATTTGGGCTTGGTTAACCTCCCCATGGTCTGATTTTGGGCCAAGGGGATCAGTTGGGTCAGTTGCCATGGAGTGGTGAAGTCCCCATCAAAATAGTTTAAGTTAATTTTGGGTTATGGTGTTGCATTAAAGAGGTTAAAAATGCTTAAGGAAGGCTTAGGAAAGGACTTCCTCTTCTTGCCATTAATGGCTTGGTGACAAGTCGAACCCCCCCCCATGGCTCCATGTGGCTTGTCCATGGCTTGCATGTGGCTCCATTTGGCTCACCTTTGGTTTGGGAAAAGTGGATTCATTTATATGAAAAAGGAATTTGGAAATTTTGGCAATTTAGTGAAAATTTAGATGGTGCTTGATTTAGGTTGATTTGATGATTGATTTGGGACTTAGGAATTGATTCCAATTAAAGGGATGATGAGAAGGAATTGTCAATGTGGGCTTTGGAATGGGTTTGGGCTTTTGGATTTTACTTTGGATGGGCTTTTAAAATGGTTTAGGGAAGTGGGCTTTTGGATTTTAAAATGGACTTTAGGATGAACGTTTGATAAAGTCTTGGGCCAAATAATTGTTGGGTTTGGTTTAGGGATTTTTCATGAGTGATTTGGAATAAATTTGAGGTGGTTTGGGCTTGAATTGGGTTGGATTTTGGTTCATTTGGTACATGGGCCAATGTAGGTCAAATTAGGCTAATTTGGGCCAATGTTGGGCTAGGGTTGAAATTGATGTAAAATTAATTTTGGGAAATGTTTATGGGAGTGTTTCAAAGAGGTTTTGACTTTGGTTGGGTTTTGATTTTGGGGTTTGGGCTTATTTGGGTTAGGTTTCGGATTTAGGTCAAAATTGGGCCTTTTAGCTTTGGGTTGAATTTGAGTGGGGTTTGGGTCCAAATTTTGGGCAAATTATGTTAGTGTTTTGTTTGTGGGGATGTTAAGGAAGGTTTAGAAAAGGTTTTGGGGTTAATTGGAGTTGAATTGGATTAGTTTGGGCTAAGTTTGGGTCATGGGTCCAAATTGGGCTTTAAGGTCAAAAGTAAAATTGGATACAAATACCAATCAAATTGGGCTTGTATTTGGTCTAGATTGGTGTTAGGGATGTTTAATTGAAGTTTAGAATTGAATTGGATGAGAATTTGGGTCAATTGGGTAGGTTAGGTTTGACATTGGTTCATTTTGGGTTAAAATGGGTCAAATTGGGGATTTTGACAAAAGTGGGGTAAATTGACAAAATTGGCCCATGGTGTAGTTGAACAAAATGCAATTGGAAATATTTGGGATTTTCTGGAATTTTCTAGGAATTTTCTGAATTTTTGGATTTTTTGGCTAAGAGGGGCATTTTGGGTATTTGGAGGGTATTAGGAGGTATTTTTGGAATTTTTAGTATTTTTGGCTATAGATGATCAATTTGAGTGGAGGGAAATGTTTAGGAATGATTTTGGGGAATTTTGGGTAATTTAGGTGATTTTGCAAATTTTGGGTAGTTTCAAGGGCATTTGGTAGGCTAGGCGGGTGTAGGGTCCCCGGGGTTAAAAATTGAAAATTTGGAAAATTGAAGATTGGGTAAATGTAAGTGGAATGGAACCATTTTAGTTGGGCCATGAAGCCATGTTAAGCCTATATGAGCCATGAGAGGACTCATTTGAGGCATTCACTATGTTGTTCCTAACCCTGCTTAGCCAAGGGCTTAGGGGTTAAGGACCATCCATGTGAATCACCTTCATGAGTCAGGAGGTCAAGTTGGGTATGGGTGTGGTTTTAGGAGGTGTGTGAAAGTATAGTGTATGAGTGTAGTGTGTGTGTAAGTCAGCCCTTCACCAGACCAAGCCACCCAGGGCAGTCCTAAGGCCAAAGAGTCCTATAGGAACTCATCCTTTAAACTTCCACATTTGATTTCAACCCTCTAGGTGATTAGGGGTTTACAATCAAGTTTGTGGAGTTTGCAGGGAGTTAAGAAGTGGTTCAAATTTCTAAGGGGTGGGTCCCAATTCTAGTCCTCTAGGATGGTCAAAGGAAAAAGCCTAAGGCTAGATCCTAAGTGCTAAAGAGGAAAGAGAAGACCTCATCAAAAATGAGGTCAACAAATGGACCCCCAATAGGTGTGGTGTGCTAACCAAGCACACCGCTCATATTGGCATTTACTGAAAAGATCAACGAAACCAACACAGATGTCCAAGTGACAAACTTAGGACGAAATTAAAGAATTTCCGCTGGGGAGTGTCAAGTATATCTCTGAGACTGGAGATTCCTGAACTCTCGCTGGGGAAAGGGAAAGGAGGTGAATCCCAAATCGCATGATCTGGGGGAATTTAGATTTAGATTTCATTTTGTTTCAGTTTAGGTTCTGATGTGTAAGTTCAGATTTTAGTTTGAGTTTCAATTTAGATTGAAGTTTGTCAAAATTAATTTGAAGGGATTTGAACTTGAAATGAAAATTGGAATTTTGTGGTTTTAGATGTAACATCTTCAACCTCAAAAGAAAATTGAATTGATTGGATTGAATCATTACAATGAGGAGAGATCTCAGAGCAATGAGGTATTGGATGTAAGATCCATAACCTCAAGAGTTTGATTTTGTTGTATTTCATTGTGATAGGAAAGAACCCTAAGCAATGCAGTCTCGGATATAAAATCCTCAACCCCAAGAACTTGATTTTGATGTATTTCATTGCGATAGGGAATGAATCCTAAAGCAATGCAGTCTCGGATGTAAAATCCTCAACACCAAAAGTTTGATTTTTGATGTATTTCATTGCGATAGGAAAGAACCCTAAGCAATGCAGTCTTGGATATAAAATCCTCAACCCCAAGAATTTGATTTTGATGTATTTCATTGCGATGGGAAAGAACCCTAAGCAATGCAGTCTCGGATATAAAATCCTCAACACCAAAAGTTTCATTTTTGATGTATTTCATTGTGATAGGGAAAGAACCTAAAGCAATGCAGTATCGGATATAAAATCCTCAACCCCAAGAATTTGATTTTGATGTATTTCATTGCGATAGGAAAAGAACCTAAAGCAATGCAGTATCGGATATAAAATCCTCAACCCCAAGAATTTGATTTTGATGTATTTCATTGCGATAGGAAAGAACCCTAAGCAATGCAGTCTCGAATATAAAATCCTCAACCCCAAGAACTTGATTTTGATGTATTTCATTGCGATAGGAAAGAACCCTAAGCAATGCAGTCTCGGATATAAAATCCTGAACCCCAAGAACTTGATTTTGATGTATTTCATTGCGATAGGGAAAGAACCTAAAGAAATGCAGTATCGGATATAAAATCCTCAACCCCAAGAATTTGATTTTGATCTATTTCATTGCGATAGGGAAAGAATCCTAAAGCAATGCAGTCTTGGATGTAAAATCCTCAACCCCAAGAATTTGATTTTGATGTATTTCATTGCGATAGGAAAGAACCCTAAGCAATGCAGTCTCGGATATAAAATCCTCAACCCCAAGAACTTGATTTTGATGTATTTCATTGCGATAGGGAAAGAACCTAAAGCAATGCAGTATCGGATATAAAATCCTCAACCCCAAAAATTTGATTTTGATGTATTTCCTTGCGATAGGAAAAGAATCCTAAAGCAATGCAGTCTCGGATGTAAAATCCTCAACCCCAAAAGTTTGATTTTTTGATGTATTTCATTGCGATAGGGAAAGAATCCAAAAGCAATGCAGTCTCGGATGTAAAATCCTCAACCCCAAGAATTTGATTTTTGATGGTAACTGATTTTGTAAAGATTTGTAACGTTGATTTGAAAAGTGTTGAATTTTGGTGTTTCGAGAATTTCATGAAAGTTGTAAAAGATTTTTTTTTTTTTTTTTGGAAAGAAACAGATTAGGGGGGAATACGAAGATGTTACATATCCCATTCAATAGAGTTGATCGAAAGTTGCTGGTTTGGATTAGATACAATTCTTTGCCATCAAATTCGAATCGAAAACCTCATGGCTCCTTGTCAATGGAATCAACTGTTTCCATCCCAGACACGGGAGAAAGTAGAACGGATTGGATTTAAGATTTGGAAGATTGAGTTTGAGTTTGATTGAGATTTGATTTGAGATCTGGAAGGTCGAAATTGAAATTTGATTGCGATTTGTGTTTATTTTGTTTGTCCTTTAACAATTCAAATTTGCCTTATCGTTCATTTAATGTTCATGTAGATTTGGCGTTCATCATTTTTTAGATTTTTAAGGAAAGTTTTCTTTTATTCTTTTGTTTCTTTTCTATTCTTTGTTCGAAGTTCATTTAACTTTAATGGCATTTTCCAGTCAATTTGCACAAAAGAGGTGAAGGCCAAAATGTGACATGGTCACTTTCATTCCAATCATGTTGAAGATACATCATACAACTCGATCTGGAATACATCTCATACAATCCATATAGACTCAAAACAGACTATGTATGATCTTTGTCGATCCATCCAAAAAGGCATCTCGTCAAAAATCCATGTCCGAATAAGTGAGGTGCATGGTCAATAACATCACCTTCCAAGCCATCCTCGGCAAGGATGCCGTATGGATGTACGTCGGAGGTGTGATATTTTCCATGTTAATCACAAGCTCGTAAGGCCGAGGCTCTCTAGCTCCGGGTCCGGGTCGGAAGTGGTAAGGTGCTTTCCCGTCATCCATCCTTCCGAAAGTAACTCGAGATCCTCTTCATTGGTACTCCCGTATGCAATGTTTAGCGACATCCGCTCCGTTTCCCTTTAGTATCATGACGGAACCTACCGGTAATGGTATCTTTATTGGCCCTCGGAACTCACTCGGGCTCGCTTATCCGGGGTCAAATCCGAACATGATATTTCACTCGTTCGGAAAAGAAACCGTGCGTAAAGGTCCGACAAAGTCGTGGTGATCTATGTGCGGGGTATGCAATCACCCCGTTTGTAAATGTTAATGATGCAACTGTTGAGTATGCAATCCGCCGGCAGTACCCTCCATGTTATCATTCTCTTTACCATCCTTTTGATGACCAATGGCATTGGATCTACCTGCCCATGACGGAGTATTCCCGGTGGGTTTCCCTTCCTGTCTTCTGCGAAGTTGTAGCAACATCCACATTGTATTGTAATTCTCCCTTTCCCTGGCATCCATCTCAAGAGTTTTGAGTAAGTTTTTTCTCTTAGGAGGCCTGCTCGACCCATTATTTTCAAATCCTGGATGCAGTCCACGATTTTTTGTTGTTCGTATTTTGAGAACACGTTTGTATGTAGCTCGAGGCCTTCTAGTATATTGATCCTCCTGCCTCTAATTTTCTCAAAGTATTGAAAAGTTTGCTTCTCGACATTCTGCATTCTTTCTAGCTCATATTCTGGAATAATTTGCAAATGGCGAGGCCTGGTGACGTAATGTGGGATATATGGCTCAATCCCTTTGCGTTCTCCCGCATACCTCGGCTCCTCAGGGATGGTCTCTGTCGGGACATCCTCCGGGGTTGCTTCTGCAACAAGGTCATGCATTATTGGTGGCTTTATCTGGTGGTGTGGTAGCCTTCCTTCTTCTGATCTTCTTGAGATTTCCCTGGTCTCTTCTGTTATCCTCGAAGCTAGCCTCCTTTCTTCGAGTTGTCGGTGAACCGGTATCCTCGAAGTATATGCATTGGTAGTAGCGACCGCCTCATCGCGCCGGTCCGTCGCTAGTTTAGTTAACATCTTGCGGATAAGGCGATTTTTATTTCTTCGCCGAGTCGTTGTGAGAGTAGCTCTTCGTACTTCCTAAATCTCCGTGGCGCCGCGCCGACAAGCCTGCCCTCCGCCGTAGCGACTACGGACTCGATTCTCTTGTCCTCCTCGGTGTTTGTTTTCCTTTTCTTGTTGTCGGGTTGGTGGCTTGGGCCACCCACTTTCATTATCGTCTCGATCAGGCGGTTCCTCTCGATCAACCGGGACCCAGCCACTTTCCTCGTATTGCGGTAGCCTGTCGGTGCGACGTCCGAGTCAATCTCTATTATCGCTCCATCTTTCACTCTCTTTTCATCGAGTGCAAGGCTTACGCCATTTCTAAAGTTCAAGACAAACCGCCCGCTCGACATTTCCCTGCGAAAAGACAAGGAAAAGGATCAGGGGCTGTACTAAGAATAAGAACATTAAGAAAAAGTTTATTAGAGACAGAGTTTTCTTTTGTATATGTTTTTTTTTAAATTCAATAGGGATAAAGTGGGAAAATATCGAAAAAAAAAAGATTTTGATTTGGAAGAGAGAACAAGGAAAACTTTATTATCATGATTTTATTTATTTTAGCACATTTTTTATTATTTTTGGGTTTGGACCCAGTCATAAGTAATTACTTCGGCCGTGCTTCTAGGGATGAAGAATTCATTCCTTCGAAACATCAGGTAGCGTCATACTTCTTCAAGTATCGTCCGTTGATCGGAAGCATATGTCGTTCTCCTTGGCAATTCACTAGCTGGTAAGAGCCTCCTGAGTAGACTGCCTCAACCACGAACGATCCTTCCCAAATGGGTTCAAATTTTCCTCCTATCTTACGGTGTGCAAGAATAGGTCTCCTGAGAACGAGAACTAAGTCACCAACTTTGAAGGTTCTTGGGCGGACCAGTCTGTCATGGGCTTGAACCATCTTAGCTAGGTATAGTTCTAAATTCCGTCGTGCTGCAAGTCTTTTCCCTTCCAGGGCTTTCCAATTCCTCTAGTCGTAATTTGGCATTCTCTTCGTCGTGATTTTTTTTGCAACCGCAATTCCGAGTGAAGGAAGGCTTGGACTTCTAAGGGTAACACTGCCTCGGACCCATACACTAGAGCGTAAGGTGTAGCTTGAGTAGGAGTTCTGAAGGTTGTGTGGTAGGCCCATAAGGCTTCTAATAACTTCTCGTGCCAATTTCTCTTATTATCGTCCAAAGTTTTCTTTAAAATTTGAACGAGAGTTTTATTAAAAGCCTCAACCAGGTTGTTTGCTCTTGGATAGTAAATTGTTGAATACCGCTAGTCGATTCCGTGTCTCCTGACAAAATTGTTGATTTGCGTGCTTCTGAATGCTGACCCATTATCTGAGATAATCCTGCGCGGCACTCCGAAACGGTAGACAACTTGGTTCTTGAAAAGCCGTAGCACGTGGTGTGCTTTCACTTCTCTGAGTGGAACTGCCTCTGCTCACTTGGAAAAGTAATCTGTACCCGCAAGAATGAAGCGATGTCCTTTTGAAGATGGTGGTTCTATTGGACCCACTATATCTGTGCCCCAACATTTAAATGGTCACGACGCAATTGTCGGATGTAGCACATTTGGAGGTTGGTGTAGAACCACTCCGTGCACTTGGCATTGGTGACGGCTCTCGGCGATTTTCATGCGGTCGGTCATCATCGAGGGCCGGTAGTACCCTAGTCTTTTAATTTTCATCTTCATCTTTGGACTCGATCGGTGAGCGCCAGCGCAGTCCCGAATGCACCTCTTTAACAATTTCATGGGCCTCGGACCCGCTTAGGCACCTTAGCCACATTCGATCAAAAGACCTTCGTATAACGTGTTGTTTACTAATGCGTAGGACGGAGTTCTTTTCTTGATCCGATGGGCTAACGATCTATCGTCCGGTAGTCTTCCTGTTTGTAGGTAGTCATTCATGGCCGTCGCCAATCTTCGTGTTTTTCATCACCGCCGCAATTGATTCTTTTTCTTTTTATGATTTGTGTATTGTGTCTATGTTGAGCTGTGATAGGACCTGACGTCCGTGAACTGACACTTCCACTGATTCCTCTTGCAAGCAGGCAAATTCTTTTGCTAGACGAGCTAACGCATCTCCTAAAGCGTTTTCTTTTCTGGGAACTTTGTAGATCGTCACATTTGGAATCTGTTCCAACAACTTTATGGCATATGAGAAGTATTGCTCGAGTCTTGGCTTTAAAATTTTGTATTGTCCGGCGATCAGTTGAATGATTAACTGTGAATCTCCATAGATGTTGATGTTCGTTATCCCCATTTGAATAGTTAATTCCAGTCTTGTTATGAGGGCCTTGTATTCTGCCTCGTTGTTTCTGCATGGCTCTGTTAAGTGGTAGGAGTATCTTAACATCCCCCGCTCCGGTGTTATAAAGATTAGCCCGATTCCTGCCTTACCGGGCACTATCACTTGCGATTCTTCATCTTTGTGTGCTGAAGATGCTCCGTCAAAATGTAATTCCCAACGTCAATCATCGGGGTCTTCTAAGCTCATTATTTGTTCATCTGGCAAGTCGTCATTGAGAGGAGATTTTGCCGGCAAAGGGTGTGCTGCGAGGAAGTCTGCTAGGACTTGTCCCTTTACGGCACGAAGAGGCACGAAAGTTATATCGAATTACAATAATATCATTGACCACCTGGCAACTCTGCCGGAAAGCGTTGGACAGGTCATCAAGTATTGCAATGGATCAAATTTCGTTATCAAGTTGACCTTATGAGAAAGCATGTAGTGCCTGAGCTCTTTAGCGGCGAAGATCAGGGCCAAACAGTGCATTTCAATTGTGGGATACTTTATTTTAGTCGGAAGTAATCTACGGCTTAGGTAGTAAAGAGCATTTTCTTTACCCTCATCATTGACCTGGGCTAACAGGGCTCCGAGTGAGTCGTCTATAGCCGCGGTATAAAATATCAGTGGTCTACCTGAGACTGGGGCTGCTAAGATAGGAGGTGTCATTAAATATTGTTTAATGTCCTCAAAGGCCTTCTGGAATTTCTCTCCCCAAATAAATTTGGCGTTCTTTTTAACTAATGCTGAGAAAGGCTGACACCTACCTGAAAAGTTCGAGATAAAGCGTCGAAGATATGCTAGCTTCCCTTGAAAAAATTGTAGTTTTTTTAAGGTTCTGGGAGGCGGCATTTCTAAGATAGCTTTAATCTTTTCCGGGTCGATTTCAATTCCACGATGTCGGATAACGAATCCTAAGAATTTCCCGGAGGTGACGCCGAAGTTGCATTTTAAGGGATTCATCTTAAGGTTAAATTGTCTTAATCGTTTGAAAACAATTCTCAAATCATACAGGTGGTTTTCCTTTACTTTGCTTTTGATGACCACATCATCCACGTACCATTCGACTTGATTGTGGATTAGATCATCAAAAATTCTTGTCATTGCTCTCGGTAGGTTGCTCCCGCGTTCTTCGAGTCCGAATGGCATCACTCGTGTAGCAATATACTCCGATCGGCGTTACGAATGTTGTAAGTTTTTCATCTTCTCGGAGCCATTTTTATCCGGTTGTATCCTCGAAGATCCATCCATGAATGAGAATATTTCATGTGTCGAAGCAATGTCGATCATTAATTCGGGATCGGTAGAGGAATTCATCTTTTGGACATGCCTTGTTTAAATCTCTGAAATCCACACAAATTATGATCTGACCATTCTTCTTCCTGACTGGCACCACATTGGCTAACCAAGTCGGGTATTGTTCTTCAAGGACAAATTTAGCTTCTATTAGCTTTTTAACTTCAGCTATGACTTGTTGTTCAATTTCTAGACGCATTCTTCTAGGACCTTGTCTGACTAGAACAGAAGTAGGATCCACTCCTAGCTTATGGATTGCGACCTCTGGAGCTAATCCTGGCATCTCATCGTAGTTCCAAGCAAAACAGTCTTTAAATTCCATTAATAACTTGATTATTTCTTCGGAGTCTTCTTTATTGAGTAAGGAGCTAACAAAGGTAGGTCTAGGCTCTTCGCTAGTACCTAAGTTAACTTCCGTTAACTCATCTATCAGTAGATTTGATCTCTTCTTAGAACTCTGGTGGAGTGTTTCCAATTTGTAAATCTTCAAATTCTTCTGTAGTTTCCATGCAGTTTTCATTAGACTCGCAAGTGACAACCAAGCAAAATTAAGTATCATCAACTGATCTTACTGTGCCGAATCCGAGACCATGTTTTGAATTGGGTGGACGACCGGAGTTATTCCATAATTTTTCAAAATGTTGTGATTGCCTTTTGTCCATTAGTCGAGGTAAGAAACCACGCCGAATTAAATTTTGAACACAGGGAGGGTACCACTCAAAAGGTAATTCCATTAATTCCGATGAAGTAGCATCTTCAAATTGTACATTATTTTCGGCTTTGGAGGAAGGAGCACCACGGTAGAATTTGATGGGCTTTGCACCCCCGCTACGTACCTCTTTGACCACCATACCCTCGATCTTATTAGAATGGATCGGGGTCAGTTCATAGTATGTACATAGTGGTTAATCTTCTCGTACATCGATTTATATTCTTCGTTCTTTTCATCTTCAAGATAGATCCTAAATTGCGGCTTCTTCCGACTCATTGTCGCTCGCTTCTTGCTTCGATCTCTTTTTCTTCTTCGGAATTGTCTTCCCAATCAACATCGATGGCCGGTTTCCTTCGCCCAACCGTCTTAACGTCTCTGCCACGACCTCGTCCCCAGCCTCGACCTCAGATGCAAGTTGTGGAGAAACCTTCACCATCTCGCTGTAAGAGAGTGGTGAGTGACTGTTGGACTAGAACTTCAGGTTCTTAATCGTCCCGAATTTCCTTTGCTTCATTCGTTATGGTATCCCTAGAGAAGATTTTTTTCTTCAGAGTAACGTAATAAGCTGCGTCTTCATGGATTTCAATCTCATGTACGGAGAATGGTTGTAAGTCACCTTTGATGCATGTTGACCTCATTTTTGATGAGGTCTTCTCTTCTTCTTTTTAGCACTTAGGATCTAGCCTTAGGCCTTTCCTTTGACCATCCTAGAGGACTAGAATTGGGACCCACCCCTTAGAAATTTGAACCACTTCTTAACTCCAAGCAAATTCCACGAACTTGATTGTAAACCCCTAATCACCTAGAAGGTTGAAATCAAATGTGGAAGTTTAAAGGATGAGTTCCTATAGGACTCTTTGGCCTTAGGACTACCCTGGGTGGCTTGGTCTGGTGAAGGGCCGACTTACACACACACTACACTCATACACTACACTTTCACACACCTCCTAAAACCACACCTATACCCAACTCGACCTCCCGACTCATGAAGGTGATTCACATGGATGGTCCTTAACCCCTAAGCACTAGCCAAGAGGGTTAGGAACAACATAGTGAATGCCTCAAATGAGTCCTCTCATGGCTCATATAGGCTTAACATGGCTTCATGGCTCAACCAAAATGATTTCATTTCACTTACATTTACCCAATCTTCAATTTTTTTAAATTTTCAATTTTTGACCCCCGGGACCCTACACCCGCCTAACCTACCCAAAACCCTTGAAATTACCCAAATTTTTTAAAGAATCTCCAAATACCCAAAATTCCTCAAAACCAATCCCAAACATTCCCAAATTACTCAAATTGATCATTCATAGCCAAAAATACCAAAAATTCTAAAAATACCTCCCAATACCCTCCAATACCCAAAATGCCCCTCTTAGCCAAAAAATCCAAAAATTCAGAAATTTCCCAGAAAATTTTAGAACATCCCAAATATTCCCAATTTCATTTATTCAAATACACCATTGGCCAATTTTGTCAATTTACCCCACTTTTATCAAAATCCCCAATTTGACCCATTTTAACCCAAAATGAACCCAATGTCAAACCAAACCTACCCAATTGACCCAAACTCTGGTCCAATGCAATTCTAAACTTCAATTCAACATCCCCAACACCAATCTAGACCAAATCCAAGCCCAATTTGATTGGCATTTGAATCCAATTTCACTTTTGACCTTAAAGCCCAATTTGGACCCATGACCCAAACTTAGCCCAAACTAACCTAATTCAACTCCAATTAACCCCAAACCTTTTCTAAACCCTCCCTAACATCCCCAAAAGCAAAACACTAACATAATTTGCCCAAATTTGGAACCCAAACCCCACTCAAATGCAACCCAAAACCAAAAAGCACAATTTTGACCTAAACCCAAACCTAACCCAAATAAGCCTAAACCCCAAAATCAAAACCCAACCAAAGTCAAAACCTCTTTGAAATACTCCCATAAACATTTCCCAACATTAATTTTACATCAATTTCAATCCTAGCCCAACATTGGCCCAAGTTAGCCTAATTTGACCTAAATTGGCCCATTTACCAAAGAGGCCCAAATCCAACCCAATTCAAACCCAAGTCACTCCAAACTCATTTCAAATCACTCATAACATATCCCTAAACCAAACCCAACAATTATTTGGCCCAAACTTCTACAAAATTCCCATCCATGAATTCATTCTTAAACCTAAAGGCCCATCCCCTTTAGCCTTCCCAAAAGCCCATCAAAATGACTTCAAAAGGCCCAAAGTTCATCCAAAGCCCACATGACACTTCCCCGCATCATCCATTTAATCAAAATCACCCCTAAGTTTCAAGATCATCATTAAACCATTCCAAATCAAGCTTTATGAAAATTCTCCACCAAAGTACCAAAATTTTCAAATCCTACTTCCATGAAATCAAGCCAAGCCATCCTAAGCCATAGGCAAGCCATGAAGCCATGTATGAGCCCCATGGGAGCCATGAGAGCCATGGAATCTACTTTCCACCTCACCAAACCATTAATGGCAAGAGAGGGGATCCCTTTCTTAAACCCTCTTAAACCCTTTTTACCTTAAGCATGTCACACACTAAACCATGCTTAGCCACCTCACCATGGATGGAGACCACACCATTTTCTCTGGCTGACCCAAGTGACTCTTTTCAGCCCAAAACTAGGCCTTGGGTGGTGAACCTAGCCCAAAACCATGGGTTGACTCATTTGAACCCAAAATAGCCTTCCCCCCATTCCATCTCAATTCAACGCCTTTACACATTTCCATGGCCAATTAACTGCACTAAGCCCCAGCCCTGAACTCCCTGACCTTGAGGGTGACCTGACCCTGGCCGGCCAGCCACCACAGCCGCCGGAAACCACCCGGCCGAGAGCATCCATGTGAGCCAAAGTTTGGAAATTCCCACTTGCTGAGCTGCCCCATGCCCAATGGCCATCATGGCTGTTCTTCCCATGACTTAAGCAGCTGATCCCAAGCCCTAACTCCCCCTGGGAGAGCCTCCAGCCATGCCTATTTAAACCCCACCTCTCTCGGCCATGGAAGTGGTGCTGAACCAACCTTAAGGAAACTCTGCCAAAATCATTTCAGACCACTCTCCACACATAGAGCATTTGATTCCCACTGGATTCCAACCCCAATTCCCTCTAGCTGAGCTCAATTTTGAGTTTAAATTTCAGCATAAAAACTAGGAAACTTCTTCACAGTCAGCCAATCCCCAAATTGATTGGTCCTCCACCTTCATTAGACCAAGAGAAGAAGTTTACCAAGAAAGCCCCCTCCCCAGGCCAGCCATTGCTTCCAGCCTCCAAGCTTTATGATCGGGCTTGGTCGAAATCATACTTGGATAATTTACCAGCCCAAGAGACTTCATCTGGAGCTTGCTTGGACCCAATCGAAGGTGACACAACTCTCAGATCGAAGCTTCACTTCTCTGAGCAAAGGTATGGACTCACTCTTCTTCCCGAGCTTACATAGATTCTATATTTAATTTGAGTCAATTTCAATACATGTTTACCGTATGGATGTGTTCGTCTCCTCAAGACGAATCCATAGAGCATAAGAACACGAAAATCCTTTGAGAATCGAGTGAGAAATTAGGGTTAGAAAGTTGACGGTCACGGGTGCACGCCAGTCCTAGACGATGACTAGGAGTAGTCAGATCGAGCGTGTATCGAGCGGACTGTCTGGATTGAGCCGGACAGCGCCATGGTACATGAACGGCGGGGCCCTGGAGCGCTCAGTCGGATGGCGGCGCCGAATCAGAAGACGACGCATCGCCTTTCGGAGCTGCAGAGGATGGCGTGGCGCCGCGTGGATAAGTAGGAAATTAGGGTATTTTTTATTTATTTAATTCCCTAAACTTCAAAAATACATAACTTTGTGTAGTAAAATCGAAAAAATAAAATAAAAATACCCTCTTGCTCGATGGAACGGAGGAGAATAATGTGGAAAAGAAATCATTTAATTTCATCGAGTATTTGATTTTTAATAATTTATTTACTCTCTCGCACATTTACAATTCTCCAAGCATGTATAAATTCATCATGGCGCGAGACCATATGGTTATCGAAGCCTCCGAATTCGGGAACATTCCCTGAATTTTCCAAAGTCAGAGGCCACCCCTGTGAAGAGTTATTGATTTTTCAATTCTAGGTTACTATTCTGAGTATTTTAATTCTAATAATTAGCATGTTATGAAATAAATTCTAGGAAAATTTGGTGATGTTTCTTATGACCAAAGGACCCTAGGAAAATGGTTTTTGAGTTAACTCACTTGTAATAACCCTAATTGGCTTAAACACCCAAAATAGAGCTTTAATTAATTAGAGCTAATCATACATCAAATTGACTTAAAATAAATTCTTCACCGACCTTTAGGATCGGAGAAACCCACCATAAAAATTTGAAGTCAATTGACTTGGTTAGCTTCTATCAAATGGGTTGATTAAGTCATTTAGCCAAATTTAAACTTTAAAAATTCATAACTTTCAAAATACTTTTCAAAAATTTACTAAATTTGTTTTGGAGCCTCTCTGATATTAGGGGAATTTAAGAAAAATAAAATTACAATTTTCCAAAAAAGTTGATTTTTTACATTATTTTAATATTTTTAATAATTAAAAAATAATAAAAATCACAAAAATAATAAAATTCACCAAAAAGTCACATTTTAATCACTTAGGAACAAACCCCATATTATTTTAATCACTTAGAAACTTTCCCTTGGTCATGTTATTAAATTTTCCTTGAAAATTCTTATTTTCCACCAAAAATAATTATATAAATAAATTAAATATGGAAAAATCACATTTTCTCCTCTAATATCTTGATTGACTTATGAGTGAAGTTACATAAAAATTTCAAATCCATTTAAGCTCAATTTAGTCAGTTATGAAATTAGTAAGTTTAAAGTGGCAAAATAAGAATTAAAATTTTAACCTATAATTAAAAATTTTAGGTTTAATTAAAAGGGTGGGTAAAATATTTGATATTAAGTTGATTTTGGATGTTTGAAACTTAGGTATTTAAAGGGTGGAAACCTACCAAATAATTTGAAAATAATCAAAATAAACCTTAATTAAATAATTAATTAAATTTGGAAGAATAATGAAAATTAGAATTATTAAAATAGAGGATATTATTAGGAAGAAATTTATTCTTTAATCTAAGAATCCCTAAATTAATCACCTCGCAATATTTAATTCCTAATTAAAATGATAATCTAAATTCAAAACCTAAAATGCTTAATCATTAAATTAAATTAAAATTAAAACATTTAAATTAAATCTTTTTAAAATTTCAATTAAATTAATACTTCAACAATTAAAATTAAATCATCCTTAAAGCATAAATAAAAAATAAAATATTAAATTAAAATTAAATTAAAAAGAAATAAAATTAAATTTAAATTTAAATTTAAAATTAAAATTAAAGATAAAACCAAACTAAGATTTAAATTAAAATTAAAATTAAATTAAATTAAATTAAATTAAAAAAAATTAAATTAAATTAAATTAAATCACATTAAATTAAATTAATTTAAAACACATTAAATTAAATTAAATTAAATAAATAAATAAATAAATAAAATCAAGTTAAAATAAAATTAAAATTAAAATTAAATAAATAAAATTAAATTAAAATTAAAACTAAACCAAATTAAATTAAATTAAAATTAAATTAAATTAAATTGAATTAAATATAACATCACCTAAGACATAAAGAATTCAAAAATAAAATCTAAAACAACTTGAACACTATTCCAAATTTAAACCCATTAATTAAAATTAAGTCGAATCACAAATCACTTGAACATCGATTTGCCCTCAAAAGCTCTTATTGTCATAACTCCTAAATAAAGTGTTAAGTGAAGTGTTACTTCACTCATAGGATATTCAAATGTCCTAGTTCACTGAGCAAGATAACAAAACTTGAACTCCTGGATAATTGATTCATTCTATAATTAAATTCTCTTGGACTTAAAATAATCCTAAAAGTATTGAAAAGATGTTTAAGATTCGTCTTAAGCACTTCCTCAGTACGATAGGATGTTTATAAGAACAACTGAACTTAATTGTTCTTTGATGAAGAAAATCGTCCTCAAACCAAAACACAAGAACCTAGACGTCATAGGAGATGACTAGCTATAGGATTAGGAACTTGGTAGAAAACCAAAACCCTTCCCTTAGCTTTACTTAAGAATTTTCTTTAAATGCTTAAATATTCTAAATTGTGTTTAAGTGTAGCCTGGGATGAGGGGAAGACCCTCCAGGTACGATTTTATTTTATTGCAATTTACCTTCTTGCAATTTACTTTATTGCATCGCACTTACTTTTCTTGCATGATAAACAACTGTTGCATGAAAACCCACATCTTTAGGATAGTCCCTAAAACTAAAACCAAAACTAAATTAAAAGTCATTACAAGATAAAATTCACCGCCACAACATTTCAAAATATAAAACAATTCAAAATTTAATCACAAACGAATACAAAACTACAATTACAACTAAATTAAAACGTCTTGTTGGATGATCGGGAATACCTCGGATGATGTAACCTACGTGTTGCTAACGGGATTTCCCACGGTCTAAATGAAAGTGTGGAACTCATTTAGTTGAGTTTAGCAAATTCATCTGGACTAAGTGAATCCGATAAAAATAACGATGCCGGAAGGATGGAATTGTGGGAGCTTAACCGGTGTTGTTATAATCAAATTTAAGATTTGTTTTAATTAAAACATAAAAAAACACTTGGACTTTAAGATTTCTAAAACCAAACTCCTCTCTTCTCTCTTGATTATAATTTTCTAAAACTAGACCCTCTGCAACAATAAGGAGCTCGGAGCATGGTGGGCAGCACGGCCATCGTCATCAGCAAAACCTGAGTCTACTTCAGCAAAACTTTCTTAGAATTAAATAACCAAGCCATAGGATTTCGAGGTAGTTTTCCTAGTGCAACATAAATCCTCAACCTTTTTGTTAGGCATTTGCGTTGCAAATTAAGCCCTAACAGGTCTTAGAACTCCGAGGTAGTAGTTCGATACGATATAAACCCTCACATCTTCGAGGCTATTTGTATGATCATGTCATACGAATATAAGACCTAATTATTTAAAATTGGCAAGATCAAAACATTAAACAAACATTAGGACTTTCTTAAGTTCAAGCCAAACAATAGGATAGTCGAGAAATTACCGAAGTTTGCTTCGAATCTGTAATTTCTCCTTCCTTTCTTCCTTTGAATTCCCAAAACAAAAATCTTCCAAATTTGATCCATTCCCTATTGAAATTCCAAAATTCAATCCCTTGAAAACTTAAACTTTGGGATTCTTGAGAGCAGAACTATTGATTATTATCGAGAGTTTTCTTAAGTGATTCCCGTCACTTAAGATGTAATTAACTATAGGGGCTTGCCCTTATAGGGAATTTTAAGAACCCACGAAAAATATACACCATGCTTAATTCATTTATATTAAGCAGGGGAATTTGTCGGCTTATAAAATTGGCTCGCAGACCAAATGGATGTCACAAATCTTCTAGTTTATTTAATCGAGCTCCATCACCAAACAGTGTGTCTATTTTTTGGTATAGATACACTATTTGTGATGCGGTGCTTGTTTATATAAACTATCTGGGATGTGAGGTCGGTTTGATTTCATATCTTAAAATTATTTTCAAAAAATCAAATACTACTTTCTAAATCATATATATATACTTAAATTAAAATTAAAATCTAAAATTTGCCGACAACTTCTGTTAGGCGACCCCCTTTTCAAAATAAAACACATAACACAAGAATAAGCCGTACAATTTCTGGCGACTCTGCTGGGGAAAATTCCTCTCTCCATTTTAATCAGATAGTTCTGCTTTCAAAAAATTGGTAGCGTATCCATGTCCCTAGTGGATCAAACTACCCTTCTTTTCGTTGGAATACTATGTTCATTTCTACCTTGAACAAGTATAGCCAACATTCTCTCGGATTTAGGAGCCATTGTTTAGACACCCCTAAACAGAGAGGTTCTGAGATCCTTTTACCTCATTTTTGAGGTGGGGTGGGTCCCCAATAGGTATTAGTTTAGGAGCAGTCTTGCGGGTCGAGAAGTTTCTACAAGACTTTCTCTTCCTTTTCCAGTTCCTAATCAATTCCTTTTACTCTTCCTACAACTCTCCTTCTTTTAATAATTCTCTGTCCTAACGAACAAATCTTTTCGAAAAACAATTATCTAAATTAATTTTCTATTAATACCACAAATACACTAAGATAAACGGAAATGTGTTCGGACTCTTTCTTTTTCGTCATAAGTTTACGACAAGAAGAAGCACGATTCGGGGACTAACACTTGGAATCTGCCCTGCAGAAATGGAAGCCCCAAAACTGATCTTCTCCTTCGTCAACGGACTAGACCTAGCTATGTTCAAGGACAAACTGCCTGATAATGGAATCATTCGATTCGTACAAGGATTCGGGGACACTGACATCAAAATCCCCGACGTCACTCTCTTTTCACTCACAAGCAAAATACCGGAATCGAGAAGTCGTTGATCGAGTTTAACCTCAAGTCAACTCATGAATTCCCTCCTCTCGCAAAAGATTCCAACTCGAGAGGAGCATCGTTGTTCGTAGAAGGACCGTTGTTGCTACCCCCACCTGGTCTAGTTGTCTCCGCACCTACCCCGGCCTTCGCATGACTAAAGGGGAAGGAAATTCGAACCGTGATGAACCCGTTGCCGCGGAGGGTACGGATCTTCCCGTAAAACCTTCCGTTTTTGAAATCGGGTCCAGCTCGAGAATTCCATCACCGACACGGACTCGGAGGAGGAACGAAGTAGAAGGATTGCTAGAGAAGCCGTAGCCGCCGAATTTGCTTTCCCGAGGAAATCCCGGAACCGCCCGAGTATACACCGCCGCTCGAATACATACCACTTTTGGGAGGAAGTAGGTTCCATCCCCTCTCCGCCGCAGAGGACGAGGAAAATGTCCGCAAGATTGCTTCTGCATTGCCTCAGCCCGCATATTACAACGACGGCCATAAGAAAAGGGCTAGAATTACGCCATTTGCTCGACTGCAAACCCTGATAGAGAAGTTAGCAAAGAAGGAAAAATGTCATGTATCAGAGATTTTAAGAAGGATGGGGCGGGTGCCAGCCAAGTCCCATCTTGGGCCGCCAATAGAACCTTCTATCGCTACAGAAAAGCCGAATAAGAGAATGAAAGCTAGTCCACCTGTCGTAGTTTCAGGACTACAAATTAGGGAGGATACTACCTTCCAGCATTTGGCTGAAAGACCATCCGGTCTTAGACCTTCTGCTAGAAGAATGGTATGGCGTCCCACTACTGGACAATTAAGATTAAAACAACAGCCTGAGAAGGAAAGTCTCGTCAGGAGACTTGAGTCCGAAGAAAGTGCTACCGCAGTGAAGGGGACTCATGAGAAGGAAACCCGACAGCTATCGCATGACAACTGCAAAGATGTACAGAAAAGACCACTAGAAGATGCTATGGAAAAGCTAAGAACTGATATTCGGCGATTAGCAAAAGAAAGAGAAGAAAAATTCGGAGATGAAGTTGACTTGTCAGAGTTCATGGATGATGAATATGCAGAAATTAATATGGTTGAAACACGAGCTTTGTCAGCTTCACAAGGTGCTCCTACAGCCGCAGAAAGAGAGGAGCCGGAAGTGATGAGGATGTAGCTTCAGGAGAAAGATGATACGATCGCCCAAATGGCAAAAAGGATGGAAGAGATGGCTGCAGCCCTAGCCACTCTCCAGAGTCAGGTTCAACCCCAAAGAGAAACACCCCCATAAGTTATTCACATTGTAGACGGAGGAAAGGAGATTACATTCGTCAAAGGGGATGATCAATTAAAAAAGGATGCAACATAAAGCATGATTCCAGAAAAGGATATCAAGAGAATGGTGGAACAGCAGGTGCAGAAGCCTTGGCACAATCAAAGAGCGGGACATCCATTCAGACGGGTAGACCTTACCCTGAAGAATTTGACACTGTCCAATATCCAAAAGGCTTCGTACCACCTCTGTTCAAGACCTTTGATGGAACCGGAAACCCTCGGCAACATGTTGCACATTTTCGTGCCAGTTGTTGCAATGTCGGCGGAAGTGATTTTTTACTCTTCCGACAGTTTGTCAGCAGCCTGTCAGGGATCGCCTTTGATTGGTATGCGGAATTACCGAACGGTTCGGTGAAGACATTTTTAGAATTGGAGAACCTCTTCATCAAGCGATTTGCCGGAGCTCAGCACCACATCACTATAGGTGATTTAGTGGTAGAGAAGCAGAAGCCGAATGAAACTTTGGTAGACTACATACTTCGATGGAGGAATCTAAGTATGAAGTGTGAGCCACAGCTACAAGAACAGCATCCAGTTGACATTTTACTAAAGAGCATTCATGGCCCGATAGCACTTCTCCTCAAGGGATTTACTATTAAGACTTTCGAGAAGTTGTTAAGCAAGGCCGGAAAAGAGGAGGCGAAGCAATTAAGTTTCACCGACAAAACAGACAAACAGAAGCCCGTGAAAACTTTTGACAAGAAGTTTAGGATCGTCGCAGCAGTCGATAAAGGCAAGCAGCCAATACAAATACCGCCAGAACGGCCGCAACAAACTCAACAGAATTACCAGCAACCTCGACCCAGCTATCAGTCATCTCAACAGTATGAACAACCGTCTCGTCCACAACGTACTTTAAGGGAGCTTCTGAGCAGGGAGTATCCGTTCAAGAATGAGGCAGGTCGAAAATGTTCTGCAGCTCGATGAAGACTCCAGATTTCCAACTGCTAGAGCCTAAGAAACCAGAAGAAGTCGACAAGAAAGGTGATCCCAACTTTTTCCCTTACCACCGGATGCTTGGACACAAGATAGAAGATTGCATTACCTTCAAAAGTTGGCTAAATGAAAATCTTCGAAAAGTGAACATAACGATCCCGAAGGAATACATGAAGGAACCCCAGAAAGGAGGTTCCGTCAATGTTATCTCGATGGATCTCATTATTCCGATAAAACCCTATGCGACTGATGATGGATGGACTACCGCTTGGACAAAGTCTTCGAAGAAGATCTTGGATCGCATCCAAACCACTTCGGTGCGAGCCTCAATTCAGAGTTCGAAACCTATCAAGTCAGCTTTATCACTCGCGATAGAAGAACCACCTCAACAAGAGACAATTAAAGAAAAGAAGAAAATTGATGAAGAAGAGAAGACCAAGGCTCCTGAGGCTAGACTAGGGGCTGCTTATCCTAGGATGGTTGTTTCTGATTCGGGGGAGAAATCCCTCAAACCTCTGACTCTGTATGATTATTTACTCACTCCAGTGGGATCTTATAATGATAAGGGTTATGGCATTGGCTATGTTTTGAATGTTTCCAATGATTACGTAACTAGCGACAACCAACCTAGTCCGGACGTCGATTCCGATACAAGTAACAATTCTCAAATCATACACAATCTCGACGATCACAATGACAAAGAAGACATCCACCAAGGAGGCTACAAGAGTTCAATAGGCAATGAATCTATTTACGAGTTTCGAGGAGCTCCAGTCACAATAGAGTTAGAGCCTTCAGACTCTGAAGCTAATCAAGAAGAACCTGTCATTCTGATTCAGGAGGAGACACCGGCAAACTCAATACCAGATTCAAGAGAAATTACAGAAGTCAACTTAAGAAGTGGAAGAGTTCTACCTCTGAGAATGGGTCCAAAGGACAAAGGAAAGCGTGTGGTTGTTCAAGAAGAACCAACCCCGGCAGAAGAAATACCCATTCGGGAAGAAATCGAGACACATGGAAATAAAGTGGATTACAACGTGCTAGCCCATCTTAGGAAACTACCGGCCAAACTAAGCATCTACGACACTCTCATCTTATCAATGGAGATGAGAGAAGCTCTGATCAAGGCCTTACTTGATCCAGAAATTTGCTTAGCTCAAATGACGAGAGATTCCTTAGATGAGGTTTGTCGTTAAAGGAACAGCGAGGTGTTACCTTCACGGACGATGACCTACTACTTGGGACAGCAGATCACGACCGACCGTTGTACATTTCAGTTACAATTGGGAAGTTTACACTCTCCAGAGTATTGGTGGATCCAGAAGCATCAATCAATATAATGAATCTTCGAACGCTAGCATACTTGGAAATTGATGCTCGCGAGCTCGAAGCGGACAAAATATTATTAAGAGGATTCAACCAGAAAGGAGAAAGAGCCCTCGGATCAATAACACTGCTAATGAAGACCGGTGACTTAGCAAAGACAACCGCGAAATTTCACATAATTGATTCAGAAACGTCATTCAACGCTCTACTGGGCCGACCATGGATACATGAAAACAGGATGGTACCATCAACCCTACATCTGTGCATTAAATACTACGATGGAGGGGAACAGTGCATCAAAGGTGACTTACAATCATTCTCTGTACATGAGATTGGAGTCCATGGAGATGCAGCTTATTAAGCACCTCCAAAGAAAACAATCTTCTCCAGGGATACCATAACGAATGAAGCAAAGGAAATTTGGGACGACGAAGAACCTGAAGTTCTAGTCCAACGGTCACTCACCACTCCTTACGGCGAGATGGTGAAGGTTTCTCCACAACTCGCATCCGAGGTAGAGGCCGGGGACAAGGTCGTGGCAGAGACGTTAAGACAGTTTGACAGAGGAAACCAGCCATCAATGTTGATTAGGAAGATAGTTCTGAAGAAGAAAAAGAGATCAAGCAAGAAGCAGCGACAATAAGTCGGAAGAAGCCGCAATTCAGGATCTCTCTCGAAGATGAAAAGAACGAAGAATATAAATCGATGTATGAGAAGATTAACCACTATGTACATACTATGACCCTGACACCGATCCATTCTAATAAGATCGAGGGTATGGTGGTCAAAGAGGTACGTACCGGCGGTGCAAAGCCCATCAAATTCTACCGTGGTGCTCCTTCCTCCAAAACTGAAAATAATGTACAATTTGAAGATGCTACTTCATTAGAATTAATGGAATTACCTTTTGAGTGGTACTCTCCCTGTGTTCAAAATTTAATTCAGCGTGGTTTCTTACCTCAACAATGGACAAAAGGCCAATCACAACAATTTGAAAATTTATGGAATAACTCCGGTCGTCCACCCAATTCAAAACATGGTCTCGCATTCGGCACGATAGGATCGACTGACGATACCGAATTTTGCTTGGTTGTCACTTGCGAGTCTAATGAAAACTGCATGGAAACTACAGAAGAATTTGAAGATTTACAAATTAGAAATGCTCCACCAGAATTTGAAGAAGAGATCAAATCTACAATAGATGAGTTAACGGAAGTTAACTTAGGTAATAGCGAAGAGCCTAGACCTACCTTTGTTAGCTCCTTACTCAATAAAGAAGACTCCAAAGAAATAATTAACTTATTAATGGAATTTAAAGACTGTTTTGCTTGGACTACAATGAAATGTCAGGACTAGCTCTAGAGGTCGCAGTCCATAAGCTAGGAGTGGATCCTACTTCTGTTCCAGTCAGACAAAGTCCCAGAAGAATGCGTCTAGAAATCGAACAACAAGTTATAGCTGAAGTTAAAAAGCTAATAGACACTAAATTTGTTCGTGAAGAACAATACCCGACTTGGTTAGCCAATGTGGTGCCAGTGAAGAAGAATGGTCGATCGAATTTGTGTGGATTTCGTAGATTTAAACAAGGCATGTCCAAAAGATGAATTCCTCTACCGATCCCGTAATTAATGATCGACATTGCTTCAAAACATGAAATATTCTCATTCATGGATGGATCTTCGAGATACAACCGGATAAAAATGGCTCCGTAAGATGAAAAACTTACAAGCATTCGGAACGCCGATCGGAGTATAGTGCTACACAGTTGATGCCATTCGGATCGAAGAACGCAGGAGCAACCTACCGTGAGAGCAATGACAAGAATTTTTGATGATCTCATCCACAATCAAGTCGAATGCTACGTGGATGATGTGGTCATCAAAAGCAAAGTAAAGGAAAACCACTTCGTATGATTTGAGAATTGTTTTCGAACGATTAAGACAATTTAACCTTAAGATGAATCCTTGAAATGCGCCTTCGGCATCACCTCCGGAAATTCTTAGGATTCGTTGTTCGACATCGTGGAATTGAAATCGACCCGGAAAAGATTAAAGCTATCTTAGAAATGCCGCCTCCCGTAACCTTTAAACAACTACGATCTTTTCAAGGGAAGCCGGCATATCTTCGACGCTTTATCTCAAACTTGTCGGTAGGTGTCGACCTTTCTCGCATTAGTTAAAAAGGACGCCAAATTTATTTGGGAAGAGAAATGCCGGAGGGCCTTCGAGGACATTAAACAATATTTAATGACACTTCCCGTCTTAGCAACCCTGGCCTCAGTGTAGACCGTTGATACTTTATACCACGGCTTTAGACGACTCTCTCGGAGCCCTGTTAGCCCAGGTCAATGAT
Source organism: Papilionanthe hookeriana x Papilionanthe teres (assembly GCA_022702705.1). Taxonomy (NCBI): domain Eukaryota; kingdom Viridiplantae; phylum Streptophyta; class Magnoliopsida; order Asparagales; family Orchidaceae; genus Papilionanthe; species Papilionanthe hookeriana x Papilionanthe teres. Next base: position 39,835,057 of record CM040422.1, read on the forward strand.
GAAGGTAAAGAAAATGCTCTTTACTACCTAAGCCGTCATTTACTACCGACGGAAATAAAGTATCCCGCAATTAAAAAGCACTGTTTGGCCCTAATCTTCGCCGCTCAAAAGCTCAGGCACTACATGCTTTCTCATAAGGTCAACCTGATCTCGAAATTTAATCCATTGCAATACTTGATGACCTGTCCAATGCTTTCTGGCAGACTTGCTAGGTGGTCAATGATATTATTGCAATTCGATATAACTTTCGTGCCTCTTCGTGCCGTAAAGGGACAAGTCTTAGCGGACTTCCTCGCAAAGACACCCTTTGTCGGCAGAATCTCCTCTCAATGACGACTTGCCAGATGAACAAATAATGAGCATAGAAGACCCTGATGATCGATGTTGGGAATTATATTTCGACGGAGCATCTTCAGCACACAAAGATGAAGAATCGCAAGTGATAGTTCTTGGTAAGGCAGGAATCTGACTAATCTTTATAACACCGGAGCGGGGGATGTTAAGATACTCCTACCACTTAACAGAGCCATGTACAAACAACGAGGTAGAATACGAGGCCCTCAAACAGGACTGGAATTAACTATTCAAATGGGGATAACAAACATCAACATTTATGGAGATTCACAGTTAATTATTCAACAGATCGCCGGACAAGTACAGAATTTTAAAGCCAAGACTCGAGCAATACTTCCAGTATGTCATACAGTTGTTGGAACAGATTCCGAATGTGACGATCTACAAAATTCCCGTAAAAGAAAATGCTTTAGCAGATGCGTTAGCCCGCCTCGCAAAAGAATTTGCTCGCTTGCAAGATGAATCAGTGGAAGTGTCGGCTCACGGACGTCGTTTATCACGAATCGACATAGTACACAATACACAAATCGAAAAAGAAAAAGAATCAGCTGCAGCATGTGACGTAAAAACACGGAAGATTGGCGACATACATTAATAGACTACCTATAAACAGGAAAATTACCGGACGATAGGTCGTTAGCCCATCGGATCAAGAAAAGAACTCGTCCTACGCATTCGTAAACAACAAGTTATACGAAGGTCTTTCGATCAAATGTGGCTAAGGTGCCTAAGCGGGTCCGAGGCCCGTGAAATTGTTAAAGAGGTGCATTCAGGACTCCGTGGCGCCCACCGACCGAGTCCGAAGATGAAAATGAAAATTAAAAGACTAGGGTACTACTAGCCCTCGATGATGACCGACCGCATGAAAATCGCCAAGAGCCGTCACCAATGCCAAGTGCACGGAGTGATTCTACACCAACCTCCAAATGTGCTACATCCGACAATCGCATCGTGGCCATTCGAATGTCGGGGCACGTATATAGTAGGTTTAATAGAACCACCATCATCAAAAGGACATCGCTTCATTCTTGCGGCTACAGATTACTTTTCCAAGTGGGCAGAGGCAGTTCCACTCAGAGAAGTGAAAGCACACCACGTACTATAGTTTTTCAAGAACCAAGTTGTCTACCATTTCGGAGTGCCGCGCAGATCATCTCGTGTAATGGATCGGCATTCGAAGCACGCAAATCAATAATTTTGTCGGGAGACACGGAATCGACCGGCGGTATTCAACAATTTACAATCCAAGAGCAAACGGCCTGGCTGAGGCTTTTAATAAAACTCTCATTCAAATTTTAAAGAAAACTTTGGACGTTAATAAGAGAAATTGGCACGAGAAGTTATTAGAAGCCTTATGGGCCTACTCGGACAACCTTCGAACTCCTACTCAAGCTACACCTTACGCTCCGGTGTATGGGTCCGAGGCAGTGTTACCCTTAGAGGTCCAGGCCTTCCTTCACTCGGAATTGCGCTTGCAAACAAAATCACGATAGAAGAGAATGCCAAATTACGACTCGAGGAGTTGGAAAGCCCGGAAGGGAAAAGACTTGCAACGCAACAGAATTTAGAACTATACCAAGCTAAGATGGTTCAAGCCCATGACGGATCGGGTCCGCCCAAGAACCTTCAAAGTTTGTGACTTGGTTCTCGTTCTCAAGAGACCTATTCTCGCACACCGCAAGATAGGAGGAAAATTCGAACCCACTTGGGAAGGACCGTTTCGTGGTTGAAGCAGTATACTCAGGAGGCTCCTACCAGCTAGTGAATTGCCAAGGAGAACGACATATGATTCCGATCAACGAACGATACTTGAAGAAGTATTACGCTACCTGATGTTTCAAAGGAATGAATTCTTCATCCCTAGAAACACGGGCGAAGTAATTACTTATGACTGGGTTCGAACCCAAAAATAATAAAAAATGTGCTAAAATAAATAAAATCATGATAATAAAATTTTCTTTGTTCTCTCTTCCAAATCAAAATCTTTTTCCCGGTCTTTTCCCACTTCATTCCTGTCGAATATAAAAATACAAAAGGAATAATAAAAAAATATATAATACAACAGAAAGTTCTGCCTCTAATAGACTATTTCTTGATGTTCTTGTTCTTAGTACAGCCCTTGATCCTTTTCCTTATCTTTTCGCAGGGAAATGTCGAACTAGCGGTTGGTCCTGAACTTTAGAAATGGCGTAAGCCTTGCACTCGACGAAAAGAGGGTGAAAGATGGAGCGATAATAGAGATCGACTCGGACTTCGCACCGACGAGCTCGCAATTCGAAGAAAGTGACTAGGTCCCGACTGACCAAGAGGAACCGCCCGGCCGAACGATAATGAAAGTGGGTGGCCCAAGCCACCAACCCTAAGCAGAAGAAAAGGAAAACAAACACCGAGGACGACAAGAGAATCAAGTCCGTAGTCGCTACAGCAGAAGGCAGGCTTGTCAGCTCCACACCCACAGAGATTCAGGAAGTACGAAGAGCTACTCTCACAGCAACTCAGCGAAGAAATAAAAAATCGATGTATCTGCAAGATGTTAACTAAACAAGCAGCGGACCAGCGTGACGAGGCAGTCGCTACTACCAATGCATATACTTCAAGGATACCGGTTCACCAACAAACTGAAGAAAGGAGGCCAACTCCTAGGATAACAGAAGGGACCAGGGAAATCTCAAGAAGATCAGAAGAAGGAAGGCTACCACGTCACTAGATAAAGCCACCAGTAATGCATAACCTTGTTGCAGAAGCAACCCCAGAGGATGTCCCGACGGAGACCATCCCCGAGGAGCCGAGGTATGCGGGGAGAATGCGAAGGGATTGAACCATATATCCCACAAGTATGTCACCGAGCCTCGCCATTTGCAGATTATTCTAGAATACGAGCTAGAAAGAATGCAGAATGTCGAGAAGCAAACTTTTGAATACTTCGAGAGAATCAGAGGCAGGAGGATCAATATACTAGAAGGCCTCGAGCTCCATACAAACATGCTCTCAGAATATGAACAATAACAAATCGTGGACTGCATCCGGGATTTGAAAAGAATGGGTCGAGCAGGCAGCTTAAGAGAAAACACCTACTCAGAACCCCGGAGATGGATACCAGGGAAAGGGAGAATTACAATACAATGTGGATGCTGCTACAACTTCGCAGAAGATAGGAAGGGAAACCCACCGGGAATACTCCGTCATGGCAAGGTAGATCCAATGCCATTAGTCATCAAAAGAATGGTAAAGAGAATGATAACATGGAGGGTACTGCCAGCAGATTGCATACCCAACAAGTTGCATAATTAAAATTTACAAGCGGGGTGACCGCATACCCGCACATAGATCACCACGACTTTGTCGGACCTTTCGCACGCGTTTCTTTTCGAACGAGTGTAATATCATATTCGGATCCGACCTCCGGATAGCGAGCCCGAGTGAGTTCCGAGGGCCGATAAAGATACCATTACCGGTAGGTTCCGTCATGATACTAAAGGGCAACGGAGCGGATGTCGCTAAACATTGCATACCGGGAGTACTAATGAAGCGGATCTCGGTTACTTTCGAAGGATGGATGACAGGAAAGCACCTTACCACTTCCAACGTGACCCGTAGCTAGAGAGCCTCCGCCTTACGAGCCGTGAGTTACATGGAAAATATCACACCTCCAACGTACATCCATACGGCATCCTTGACAAGGATGGCTTGGAAGGTGATGTTATTGACCCTACACCTCACTATTCAGACATGGATTTTTGACAGATGCCTTTTTTTGGATGGATCGACAAAGATCAAACATAGTCCGTTTTGAGTCTACATGGATTGTATGAAATGTATTCCAGATCGAGTTGTATGATGTATCTTCGACATGATTGGAATGAAAGTGACTATGTCACATTTTGGCCTTCACCTCTTTTGTGCAAATCGATCAGGAAACGCCATTAAAGTTAAATGAACTTCGAACAAAGAACAAAAAAGAAATAAAAAGAATAAAAGAAAACTTTCCTTAAAATCTAAAAATAATAATGAACGCCAAATTCACATGAACATTAAATGAACGATAAGGCAAATTTGAATTGTTAAAGGACAAACAAAATGAACACAAATTTCAAATCAAATCTAAATCATATTCAAATTCAACCTTCCAGATCTCAAATCAAATCTCAATCAAATTCAAATTCGACCTTCAAGATTTCAAATCAAATGTCAATCAAATTCAAACTCAATCTTCCAAATCTGAAATCCAATCCGTTCTACTCTCTCCCTTGTCTGGGATGGAAGCGGTTGATTCCAGTGACACGGAGCCATGAGGTTTTCAATTCGAATCTGATGGCGAGGAATTATATCTAATCCAAACCAGCAACTTTCGATCAACTCTTTTGAATGGGATATGTAACATCTGCATATTCCCTCCTAATCTGTTTCTTTCCACAAAAATCTTTTACAACTTTCATGAAATTCTCGAAACACCAAAATTCCACACTTTTCAAATCAACATTACAAATCTTTGCAAAATCAATTACCATTCAAAATCAAACTTTTGGGGTTGAGGATTTTACATCCGAGACTGCATTGCTTTAGGATTCTTTCCCTATCGCAATGAAATACATCAAAATCAAACTTTTGGGGTTGAGGATTTTACATCCGAGACTGCATTGCTTTAGGATTCCTTCCCTATCGCAATGAAATACATCAAAAATCAAATTTTTGGGGTCGAGGATTTTACATCCGAGACTGCATTGCTTTAGGATTCTTTCCTTATCGTAATGAAATACATCAAAATCAAATTCTTGGGGTTGAGGATTTTACATCCGAGACTGCATTGTTTTAGGATTCTTTCCCTATCTCAATGAAATATGTCAAAATCAAATTCTTGGGGTTGAGAATTTTACATCCGAGACTGCATTGCTTTAGGATTCTTTCTCTATCGCAATGAAATATATCAAAATCAAACTTTTGGGGTTGAGGATTTTACATCCGAGACTGCATTGCTTTAGGATTCTTTCACTATCGCAATGAAATACATCAAAACTCAAATTCTTGGGGTTGAGGATTTTACATCGTAGATCGCATTGCTTAAGGATTCTTTCCCCGTCGCAATGAAATACATCAAAATCAAACTTTTGGGGTTGAGGATTTTACATCCGAGACTCGCAATGCTTTAGGATTCTTTCCCTATCGCAATGAAATACATCAAAATCAAACTTTTGGGGTTGAGGATTTTACATCCGAGACCGCATTGCTTTAGGATTCTTTCCCTATCGCAATGAAATACATCAAAATCAAACTTTTGGGGTTGAGGATTTTACATCCGAGACTGCATTGCTTTAGGATTATTTCCCTATCACAATGAATTACATCAAAATCAAATTCTTGGGGTTGAGGATTTTACATCCGATACTGCATTGCTTTAGGTTCTTTCCCTATTGCAATGAAATACATCAAAGTCAAACTTTTAGGGTTGAGGATTTTACATCCGAGACTGCATTGCTTTAGGATTCTTTCCCTATCGCAATGAAATACATCAGAATCAAACTCTTGAGGTTAAGGATTTTACATCCAATACCGCATTGCTCTGAGATCTCTCCTCATTTCAATGATTCAATCCGATCAATTAAATTTTCTTTTGAGGTTGAAGATGTCACATCTAAAACCACAAAATTCCAATTTTTCATTTCAAGTTCAAATCCCTTCAAATTAAACTTAACAAAACTTCAATCTAAATTGAAACTCAAACTGAAATCTGAGCTCGCACATCAAAAATTAAACTGAAACAAAATAAAATCTAAATCGAAATTACCCCAGATCATGTGATTTGGGATTCACCTCCTTTCCCTTTCCCCAGCGAGAGTTCAGGAATCTCCAGTCTCAGAGATATACTTGACACTCCCCAGCGGAAATTCTTTAATTTCATCCTAAGTCTGTCACTTGGACATCTGTGTTGGTTTTGTTGATCTTTTCGGTCAACGCCAATATGTGCGGTGTGCTTGGTTAGCACACCACACCTATTGGGGGTCCATTTGTTGACCTCATTTTTGATGAGGTCTTCTCTTCTTCTTTTTAGCACTTAGGATCTAGCCTTAGGCTTTTCCTTTGACCATCCTAGAGGACTAGAATTAGGACCCACCCCTTAGAAATTTGAACCACTTCTTAACTCCCTGTAAACTCCACAAACTTGATTGTAAACCCCTAATCACCTAGAGGGTTGAAATCAAATGTGGAAGTTTAAAGGATGAGTTCCTATAGGACTCTTTGGCCTTAGGACTGCCCTGGGTGGCTTGGTCTGGTGAAGGGCTGACTTACACAAATACTACACTCATACACTACACTTTCACACACCTCCTAAAACCACACCTATACCCAACTTGACCTCCTGACTCATGAAGGTGATTCACATGGATGGTCCTTAACCCCTCAGCCCTTGGCTAAGAGGGTTAGGAACAACATAGTGAATGCCTCAAATGAGTCCTCTCATGGCTCATATAGGCTTAACATGGCTTCATGGCTTCATGGCTTCATGGCTTCATGGCTCAACCAAAATGATTTCATTTCACTTACATTTACCCAATCTTCAATTTTTTAAATTTTTAATTTTTGACCCCCGGAACCCTACACCCGCCTAGCCTACCCAAAACCCTTGAAATTACCCAAATTTTTTAAAGAATCTCCAAATACCCAAAATTCCTCAAAACTAATCCCAAACATTCCCACATTACTCAAATTGATCATTCATAGCCAAAAATACCAAAATTCCAAAAATACCTCCCAATACCCTCCAAATACCCAAAATGCCCCTCTTAGCCAAAAAATCCAAAAATTCAGAAAATTCCCAGAAAATTCCAGAAAATCCCAAATATTCCCAATTTCATTTTTTCAACTACAACACGAGCCAATTTTGTCAATTTACCCCACCTTTGTCAAAATCTCCAATTTGACCCATTTTAACCCAAAATGAACCCAATGTCAAACCAAACCTACCCAATTGACCCAAACTCTGGTCCAATTCAATTCTAAACTTCAATTCAACATCCCCAACACTAAGCTAGACCAAATTCAAGCCCAATTTGATTGGCATTTGAATCCAATTTCACTTTTGACCTTAAAGCCCAATTTGGACCCATGACCGAAACTTAGCCCAAACTAACCTAATTCAACTCCAATTAACCCCAAACCTTTTCTAAACCTTCCCTAACATCCCCAAAAACAAAACACTAACATAATTTGCCCAAACTTTGGACCCAAACCCCACTCAAATTAAACCCAAAACCAAAAAGCACAATTTTGACCTAAACTCAAACCTAACCCAAATAAGCCCAAACCCCAAAATCAAAACCCAACCAAAGTCAAAACCTCTTTGAAATACTCCCATAAACATTTCCCAACATTAATTTTACATCAATTTCAATTCTAGCCCAACATTGGCCCAAGTTAGCCCAATTTGACCTACATTAGCCCATTTACCAAAGAGGCCCAAATTCAACCCAATTCAAACCCAAGTCACTCCAAACTCATTTCAAATCACTCATAACATATCCCTAAACCAAACCCAACAATTATTTGTCCCAAACTTCTACAAAATTGCCATCCATGAATTCATTCTTAAACCTAAAGGCCCATCCCCTTTAGCCTTCCTAAAAGCCCATCAAAATGACTTCAAAAGGCCCAAAGTTCATCCAAAGCCCACATGACACATCCCCTCATCATCCATTTAATCAAAATCACCCCTAAGTTTCAAGATCATCATTAAACCATTCCAAATCAAGCTTTATGAAAATTCTCCACCAAAGTACCAAAATTTCCAAATCCTACTTACATGAAATCAAGCCAAGCCATCCTAAGCCATAGGCAAGCCATGAAGCCATGCATGAGCCCCATGGGAGCCATGAGAGCCATGGAATCTACTTTCCACCTCACCAAACCATTAATGGCAAGAGAGGGGATCCCTTTCTTAAACCCTCTTAAACCCTTTTTTACCTTAAGCATGTCACACACTAAACCATGCTTAGCCACCTCACCATGGATGGAGACCACACCATTTTCTCTTGGTTGACCCAAGTGACTCTTTTCAGCCCAAAACCAGGCCTTAGGTGTTGAACCTAGCCCAAAACCATGGGTTGACTCAATTGAACCCAAAATAGCCTTCCCTCCATTCCATTTCAATTTAGCTCCTTTACACATGTCCATGGCCAATTCACTGCACTAAGCCCCAGCCCTGACCTCCCTGACCTTGAGGGTGACCTGACCCTGGCCGGCCAGCCACCACAGCCGCCGGAAACCACCAGGCCGACAGCACCCATGTGAGCCAAAGTTTGGAAATTCCCACTTGTTGAGCTGCCCCATGCCCAATGGCCATCATGGTTGTTCTTCCCTTGACCTAAGCAGCTGATCCCCCTAACTCCCCCTAGGAGAGCCTCCAGCCATGCCTATTTAAACCCCACCTCTCTAGGCCATGGAAGTGGTGCTGAACCAACCTTAAGGAAACTCTGCCAAAATCATTCCAGACCACTCTCCACACGTAGAGCATTTGATTCCCACTGGATTCTAGCCCTAATTCCCTCCAGCTGAGCTCAATTTTGAGTTAAAATTTCAGCATAAAAACCAGGACACTTCTTCACAGTGAGCCAATCCCCAAATTGATTGGTCCTACACCTTCCCTAGACCAAGAGAAGAAGTTTACTAGCAAAAGCCCCCTCGCCAGGCCAGCTATTGCTTCCAGCCTCCAAGCTTTGTGATCGGGCTTGGTCGAAATCATACCTGGACAATTCACCAGCCCAAGAGACTTCATCTGGAGCTTGCTTGGACCCAATCGAAGGTGACACAACTCTCAGATCGAAGCTTCACTTCTCCGAGCCAAGGTATGGACTCACTCTTCTTCCCGAGCTTACAGAGATTCTCTATTTAATTTGAGTCAATTTCAATACATGTTTACCGTATGGATGTGTTCGTCTCCTAAAAACAAATCCATAGACAAAAAGAACACAAAAATCCATTGAGAATCGAGTGATAAATTAGGGTTAGAAGGTTGAAGGTCACGGGTGCACACCAGTCGTAGACGATGACTGGGAGCCGTCGGATCGAGCGTGTATCGAGCGGACGGTCTGGATTGAGCCGGACAGCGCCATGGTACGTGAACCACGGGGCCCTGGAGTGCTGAGTCGGAAGGCGGTGCCTAATCAGAAGACGATGTGTGGCCTTTCGGAGCTGCCGAGGATGGTGTGGCGCCGCGTGGATAAGTAGGAAATTAGGGTATTTTTGATTTATTTAATTCCCTAAACTTCAAAAATGCATAACTTTGTGTAGGAAAATCAGAAAAATAAAATAAAAATACCCTCTTGCTCAGTGAACAGAGGAGAATAATGTGGAAAAAAATCATTTAATTTCATTGAGTATTTGATTTTTAATAATTTATTTACTCTCTACACATTTTCAATTCTCTATGCATGTATACAATTCACCATGGCATGAGAACATAGGGCTTTTGAAGCCTCTGAATTTGGGAACATTCCCTGAATATTTCAAAGTCAGAGGCCACCCCTGTGAAGAGTTATTGATGTTTCAATTCTAGGTTACTATTCTGAGTATTTTAATTCTAATAATTAGCATGTTGTGAAATAAATTCTAGGAAAATTTGGTGATGTTTCTTATGACCAGAGGACACTAGGAAAAATGGTTTTTGAGTTAACTCACTTGTAATAACCCTAATTGGCTTAAACACCCAAAATGGAGCTTTAATTAATTAGAGCTAATCATACATCAAATTGACTTGAAATCAATTCTCCACTGACCTTTAGGATCGGAGGAACCCACCATAAAAATTTGAACTCAATCGGACTTGGTTAGCCCTATTAAATGGGTTGATTAAGCCATTTAGCCAAATTTAAACTTTAAAAATTCATAACTTTCAAAATCCTTTTCAAAAATTCACCAAATTGGTTTTGGAGCCTCTCTGATATGAGGGAAATTTAAGAAAAATAAAATTACAATTTTCCAAAAAAGTTGATTTTTTACAATATTTTAATATTTTTAATAATTAAAAAATAATAAAAATCACAAAAATAATAAAATTCACCAAAATGTATAAATTTTTCTATCTTTGTATCACTCATCCATACTATTAACAAGCCCATACGAATGCTGCTTAATTGCTCAAAACAAGTGAGTTTGTCAAGGATAAAGAAAAAAAATGCACTTATAGACAATTCAGTCTATTTCCCGTGGTAACCTTATGTTTATTCTCAAAGGCTCGTATAGGAAAGCATCAAGTGAAATAATTAAGCTTCACCAAGTTCATCAATACTAGAATTTAAATGGTTTAACCCAGAACGCCACATTCTTATCATATTTCATAAATTCAACTAAGTGACACTTCACTATTCTATTTCAATAAATTCCATTCCCTTTTCCTTTTTTTTTTTGAGAAATCTGTAATACTTTTATAAAATTAACACCAGATAAAACATGATTCACACAACCAAGTCAAATCTCTTATAAACCCAATTATAAATGGGATTTAACTATTTCAAGCATCCCACTCGTTGAAGAATATACATATCCCAAAACCGTCGAAGACGTAACTTATATATCAGCGGGTTTCAGCATTTAAAAAAAAAACTCATAACATAAGTTTATTCCAACTAGACTTCACAGGGAGATTCATAAAAAAAATAAAAGCGAGCATTCTTGTGATATGAAACTTGCTATAGCTAAACCGCAAAAGAGAGAGGAGAATTGTAATATTCTTACCCCAATTAATCATTAAACCGTAAGTGAGAAAATTTGGATACCATGAGACAAAGCTCTAGAATGAAGCAAGATTTCACAAGAATTTTACGCACCCGAGATTTTACCCAAGATGAGGTAATATTAGATAAAACACCATATATATATGTAGATACATATACATATTTGAATCAAAAGTTTCCATCAATTTAAGCTCGGGAAGAATTTCACAAATTCGAGTATTCCATATTAAAGAAAATATCTCCACAACCTTCAAGAAATGGATCTTATACCTCCATTGATCTTGAATCAAACTAAAAAAAATGAATATTTCCAGAAAAGGAAACTATAAATCCATCAATCCATAACTTAAATTTCCATCTTTAATTCTCAGTAGATAAGTAGGAAATTAGGGTATTTTTGATTTATTTAATTCCCTAAACTTCAAAAATGCATAACTTTGTGTAGGAAAATCAGAAAAATAAAATAAAAATACCCTCTTGCTCAGAGAACAGAGGAGAATAATGTGGAAAAGAAATCATTTAATTTCATTGAGTATTTGATTTTTAATAATTTATTTACTCTCTACACATTTTCAATTCTCCATGCATGTATACAATTCACCATGGCATGAGACCATAGGGCTTTTGAAGCCTCTGAATTTAGGAACATTCCCTGAATTTTCCAAAGTCAGAGACCACCCCTGTGAAGAGTTATTGATGTTTCAATTCTAGGTTACTATTCTGAATATTTTAATGCTAATAATTAGCATGTTGTGAAATAAATTCTAGGAAAATTTGGTGATGTTTCTTATGACCAGAGGACACTAGGAAAAATGGTTTTTGAGTTAACTCACTTGTAATAACCCTAATTGGCTTAAACACCCAAAATGGAGCTTTAATTAATTAGAGCTAATCATACATCAAATTGACTTGAAATTAATTCTCCACTGACCTTTAAGATCAGAGGAACCCACCATAAAAATTTGAAGTCAAATGGACTTGGTTAGCCCTATCATATGGGTTGATTAAGTCATTTAGCCAAATTTAAACTTTAAAAATTCATAACTTTCACAATCCTTTTCAAAAATTCACCAAATTGGTTTTGGAGCCTCTCTGATATCAGGGGAATTTAAGAAAAATAAAATTACAATTTTCTAAAAAAGTTGATTTTTTACATTATTTTAATATTTTTAATAATTAAAAAATAATAAAAATCACAAAAATAAAAAAATTGACCAAAATGTCACATTTTGAATTTTAATCACTTAGGAACAAACCCCATATTTTTCTTAAGTCTCTATGATGAGATATTAAATTTTAAAGCCCTAAGGTAATTTTAAAATTAAAAAAATATATTTTCTAGCATTTCCACTAAAATAATTCTAATAAATCAAAGAAAAATCAGAAAATTATAAAAATTGGTTCTCTGGTTTACTTGATATTAGAGAGATTTTTGAAAAATATAAAATTCATTTTTCAACCTTTATTTTATTTTTAAATTAATTAATACTCCAAAACTCAAAATAATTATAATAAAATAATATAATTCAAAAAATCACCAAAATTTGTCCAAGTGGTCCTCTGGTCATTAGGAATGTCCCATAATTTTCTTAAGGACAGAAACTTTCCCTTGGTCATGTTATTAAATTTTCCTTGAAAATTCTTATTTTCCACCAAAAATAATTATATAAATAAATTAAATATAGAAAAATCACATTTTCTCCTCTAATATCTTGATTGACATATGAGTGAAGTTACATAAAAATTTCAAATCCATTTAAGCTCAATTTAGTGAGTTATGAAATTAGTAAGTTTAAAGGGCAAAATAGTAATTAAAATTTTAACCTATAATTAAAAATTTTAGGTTTAATTAAAAGGGTGGGTAAAATATTTGATATTAAGTTAATTTTGGATGTTCGAAACTTAGGTATTTAAAGGGTAGAAACCTACCAAATAATTTGAAAGTAATCAAAATAAACCTTAATTAAATAATTAATTAAATTTGGAAGAATAATGAAAATTAGAATTATTAAAATAGGGATATTATTAGGAAGAAATTTATTCTTTAATCTAAGAATCCCTAAATTAATCACCTCAATAATATTTAATTCCTAATTAAAATGATAATCTAAATTCAAAACCTAAAATGCTTAATCATTAAATTAAATTAAAATTAAAACATTTAAATTAAATTCTTTTAAAATTTCAATTAAATTAATACTTTAACAATTAAAATTAAATCATCCTTAAAGCATAAATAAAAAATAAAATATTAAATTAAAATTAAATTAAAAAGAAATAAAATCAATTAAAATTTAAATTTAAAATTAAAATTAAAAATAAAACCAAATTAAGATTTAAATTAAAATTAAAATTAAAAATTAAATTAAATTAAATTAAATTAAATTAAATTAAATCACATTAAATTAAATTAATTTAAAACATATTAAATTAAATTAAATTAAATAAAAATAAATAAATAAAATCAAGTTAAATAAAATTAAATTAAAATTAAAACTAAACCAAATTAAATTAAATTAAAATTAAATTAAATTAAATTGAATTAAATATAACATCACTTAAGACATAAAGAATTCAAAAATAAAATCTAAAACAACTTGAACACTATTCAAAATTTAAACTCATTAATTAAAATTAAGTCGAATCACAAATCACTTGAACATCGATTTACCCTCAAAAGCTCTTATTGTCATAACTCCTAAATAAAGTGTTAAGTGAAGTGTTACTTCACTCATAGGATATTCAAATGTCCTAGTTCACTGAGCAAGATAACAAAACTTGAACTCCTGGATAATTGATTCATTATATAATTAAATTCTCTTGGACTTAAAATAATCCTAAAAGTATTGAAAGGATGTTTAAGATTCGTCTTAAGCACTTCCTCGATACGATAGGATGTTTATAAGAACAATCGAACTTAATTGTTCTTTGATGAAGAAAATCATCCTCAAACCAAAACACAAGAACCTAGACGTCATAGGAGATGACTAGCTATAGGATTAGGAACTTGGTAAAAAACCATAACCCTTCCCTTAGCTTTACTTAGGAATTTGTTTTAAATGCTTAAATATTCTAAATTGTGTTTAAGTGTAGCCTAGGATGACGGGAAGACCCTCCAGGTACGCTTTTATTTTATTGCAATTTACCTTCTTGCAATTTTCTTTATTGCATCGCACTTACTTTTCTTGCATGATAAACAACGGTTGCATGAAAACCCACATCTTTAGGATAGTCCCTAAAACTGAAACCAAAACTAAATTAAAAGTCATTACAAGATAAAATTCACCGCCACAACATTTCAAAATATAAAACAATTCAAAATTTAATCACAAAAAGAATACAAAACTACAATTACAACTAAATTAAAACGTCTTGTTGGATGATCGAGAATACCTCGGATGATGTAACCTACGTGTTGCTAAAAGTCATTACAAGATAAAATTCACCGCCACAACATTTCAAAATATAAAACAATTCAAAATTTAATCACAAACAGAATACAAAACTACAATTACAACTAAATTAAAACGTCTTGTTGGATGTCGAGAATACCTCGAATGATGTTCCTTCAAATTAATCTTAACAAAACTTCAATCTAAATTGAAACTCAAACTGAAATCTGAGCTCGCACATCAAAAATTAAACTGAAACAAAATAAAATCTAAATCGAAATTCCCCAGCATCATGTGATTTGGGATTCACCTCCTTTCCCTTCCCCAGCGAGAGTTCAGAAATCTCCAGTCTCAGAGATAAACTTGACACTCCCCAGCGGAAATTCTTCAATTTCGTCCTAAGTTTGTCACTTGGACATCTGTGTTGGTTTTGTTGATCTTTTCGGTCAACGCCAATACTCATGGTGTGCTTGGTTAGCACACCACACCTATTGGGGGTCTATTTGTTGACCTCATTTTTGATGAGGTCTTCTCTTCTTCTTTTTAGCACTTAGGATCTAGCCTTAGGCTTTTCCTTTGACAATCCTAGAGGACTAGAATTGGAACCCACCCCTTAGAAATTTGAACCACTTCTTAACTCCCTGTAAACTCCACAAACTTGATTGTAAACCCCTAATCACCTAGAGGGTTGAAATCAAATGTGGAAGTTTAAAGGATGAGTTCCTATAGGACACTTTGGCCTTAGGACTGCCTCCAGGTGGCTTGGTCTGGTGAAGGGCTGACTTACACAAATACTACACTCATACACTACACTTTCACACACCTCCTAAAACCACACCTATACCCAACTTGACCTCCCGACTCATGAAGGTGATTCACATGGATGGTCCTCAGCTCCTAAGCCATCAGGCAAGAGGGTTAGGAACAACATAGTGAATGCCTCAAATGAGTCCTCTCATGGCTCATATAGGCTTAACATGGCTTCATGGCTCAACCAAAATGATTTCATTTCACTTACATTAACCCAATCTTCAATTTTTTAAATTTTCAATTTTTGACCCCCGGAACCCTACACCCGCCTAGCCTACCCAAAACCATTGAAATTACCCAAATTTTTTAAAGAATCTCCAAATACCCAAAATTCCTCAAAACTAATCCCAAACATTCCCACATTACTCAAATTGATCATTCATAGCCAAAAATACCAAAAATTCCAAAAATACCTCCCAATACCCTCCAAATACCCAAAATGCCCCTCTTAGCCAAAAAATCCAAAAATTCAGAAAATTCCCAGAAAATTCCAGAAAATCCCAAATATTCCTAATTTCATTTTTTCAACTACACCATGGGGCCAATTTTGTCAATTTACCCCACTTTTGTCAAAATCTCCAATTTGACCCATTTTAACCCAAAATGAACCCAATGTCAAACCAAACCTACCCAATTGACCCAAACTCTGGTCCAATTCAATTCTAAACTTCAATTCCCAATTTGGACCCATGAGCGAAACTTAGCCCAAACTAACCTAATTCAACTCCAATTAACCCCAAACCTTTTCTAATCCTTCCCTAACATCCCCAAAAACAAAACACTAACATAATTTGCCCAAATTTTGGACCCAAACCCCACTCAAATTCAACCCAAAACCAAAAAGCACAATTTTGACCTAAACTCAAACCTAACCCAAATAAGCCCAAAACCCAAAATCAAAACCCAACCAAAGTCAAAACCTCTTTGAAATACTCCCATAAACATTTCGCAACATTAATTTTACATCAATTTCAATCCTAGCCCAACATTGGCCCAAGTTAGCCCAATTTAACCTACATTGGCCCATTTACCAAAGAGGCCCAAATTCAACCCAATTCAAACCCAAGTCACTCCAAACTCATTTCAAATCACTCATAACATATCCCTAAACCTAACCCAACAATTATTTGGCCCAAACTTATACAAAATTCCCATCCATGAATTCATTCTTAAACCTAAAGGCCCATCCCCTTTAGCCTTCCTAAAAGCCCATCAAAATGACTTCAAAAGGCCCAAAGTTCATCCAAAGCCCACATGACACTTCCCCTCATCATCCATTTAATCAAAATCACCCCTAAGTTTCAAGATCATCATTAAACCATTCCAAATCAAGCTTTATGAAAATTCTCCACCAAAGTACCAAAATTTCCAAATCCTACTTCCATGAAATCAAGCCAAGCCATCCTAAGCCATAGGCAAGCCATGAAGCCATGCATGAGCCCCATGGGAGCCATGAGAGCCATGGAATCTACTTTCCCCCTCACCAAACCGTTAATGGAAAGAGAGGGGATCCCTTTCTTAAACCCTCTTAAACCCTTTTTTACCTTAAGCATGTCACACACTAAACCATGCTTAGCCACCTCACCATGGATGGAGACCACACCATTTTCTCTTGGTTGACCCAAGTGACTCTTTTCAGCCCAAAACCAGGCTTTGGGTGTTGAACCTAGCCCAAAACCATGGGTTGACTCATTTGAACCCAAAATAGCCTTCCCCCCATTCCATTTCAATTCAGCTCCTTTACACATGTCCATGGCCAATTGACTGCACTAAGCCTCGACCCTGACCTCCCTGACCTTGAGGGTGACCTGACCCTGGCCGGCCGGCCACCACAGCCGCCGGAAACCACCAGGCCGAGAGCACCCATGTGAGCCAAAGTTTGGAAATTCCCACTTGTTGAGCTGCCCCATGCCCAATGGCCATCTTGGTTGTTCTTCCCTTGACCTAAGCAGCTGATCCCCCTAACTCCCCCTAGGAGAGCCTCCAGCCATGCCTATTTAAACCCCACCTCTCTCGGCCATGGAAGTGGTGCTGAACCAACCTTAAGGAAACTCTGCCAAAATCATTCCAGACCACTCTCCACACATAGAGCATTTGATTCCCACTCGGATTCCGACTCTAATTCCCTCCAACTCGAGCTCAATTTCGAGTTAAAATTTCAAGCATAAAAACCAGGACACTTCTTCACAAGTGAGCCAAACCCCAAATTGATTGGTCCTACACCTTCACTAGACCAAGAGAAGAAGTTTACCAAGCAAAGCCCCCTCACCAGGCCAGCCATTGCTTCCAGCCTCCAAGCTTTGTGATCGGGCTTGGTCGAAATCATACCTGGACAATTCACCAGCCCAAGAGACTTCATCTGGAGCTTGCTTGGACCCAATCGAAGGTGACACAACTCTCAGATCGAAGCTTCACTTCTCTGAGCCAAGGTATGGACTCACTCTTCTTCCCGAGCTTACAGAGATTCTCTATTTAATTTGAGTCAATTTCAATACATGTTTACCGTATGGATGTGTTCGTCTCCTCAAGACAAATCCATAGACAATAAGAACACAAAAATTCGTTGAAAATCGAGTGAGAAATTAGGGTTAGAAGGTTGACGGTCACGGGTGCACACCAGTCATAGACGATGACTGGGAGCTGTCGGATCAAGCGTGTATCGAGGGGACTGTCTGGATTGAGCCGGACAGTGCCATGGTACGTGAACCGCGGGGCCCTGGAGTGTTCAGTAGGATGGCGGCGCCGAATCAGAAGACGATGTGTGGCTTTTCGGAGCTGCCGAGGATGGCGTGGCGCCGCGTGGATAAGTAGGAAATTAAGGTATTTTTGATTTATTTAATTCCCTAAACTTCAAAAATGCATAACTTTGTGTAGGAAAATCAGAAAAATAAAATAAAAATACCATCTTGCTCGGTGAACGAGAGGAGAATAATGTGGAAAAGAAATCATTTAATTTCATTGAGTATTTGATTTTTAATAATTTATTTACTCTCTACACATTTTCATTTCTCCATGCATGTATACAATTCACCATGGCATGAGAACATAGGGCTTTTGAAGCCTCTAAATTTGGGAACATTCCCTAAATTTTTCAAAGTCAGAGGCCACCCCTGTGAAGAGTTATTGATGTTTCAATTCTAGGTTACTATACTGAGTATTTTAATTCTAATAATTAGCATGTTGTGAAATAAATTCCAGGAAGATTTGGTGATGTTTCCTATGACCAGAGGACACTAGGAAAAATGGTTTTTGAGTTAACTCACTTGTAATAACCCTAATTGGCTTAAACACCCAAAATGGAGCTTTAATTAATTAGAGCTAATCATACATCAAATTGACTTGAAATCAATTCTCCACTGACCTTTAGGATCAGAGGAACCCACCATAAAAATTTGAACTCAATAGGACTTGGTTAGCCCTATCAAATGGGTTGATTAAGCCATTTAGCCAAATTTAAACATTAAAAATTCATAACTTTCAAAATCCTTTTCAAAAATTCACCAAATTGGTTTTGGAGCCTCTCTGATATCAGGGGAATTTAAGAAAAATAAAATTACAATCCAAAAAAGTTGATTTTTTACATTATTTTAATATTTTTAATAATTAAAAAATAATAAAAATCACAAAAATAATAAAATTCACCAAAATGTATAAATTTTTCTATCTTTGTATCACCCATCCATACTATTAACAAGCCCATACGAATGCTGCTTAATTGCTCAAAACAAGTGAGTTTGTCAAGGATAAAGAAAAAAAATGCACTTATAGACAATTCAGTCTGTTTCCCGTGGTAACCTTATGTTTATTCTCAAAGGCTCGTATAGGAAAGCATCAAGTGAAATAATTATGCTTCACCAAGTTCATCAATACTAGAATTTAAATGGTTTAACCCAGAATGCCACATTCTTAACATATTTCATAAATTCAACAAAGTGACACTTCACTATTCTATTTCAATAAATTCCATTCCCTTGTCCTTTTTTTTTTTGAGAAATCTGTAATACTTTTATAAAATTAACACCAGATAAAACATGATTCACACAACCAAGTCAAATCTCTTATAAACCCAATTATAAATGGGATTTAACTATTTCAAGCATCCCACTCGTTGAAGAATATACATATCCCAAAACTCGTCGAAGACGAACTTATATATCAGCGGGTTTCAGCATTTAAAAAAAAAACTCATAACATAAGTTTATTCCAGCTAGACTTCACAGGGAGATTCATAAAAAAAATAAAAGCAGCATTCTTGTGATATGAAACTTGTTATAGCTAAACTGCAAAAGAGAGAGGAGAATTGTAATATTCTTACCCCAATTAATCATTAAACCAGAAGTGAGAAAATTTGGATACCATGAGACAAAACTCTAGAATGAAGCAAGATTTCACAAGAATTTTACGCACCCGAGATTTTACCCAAGATGAGGTAATATCAGATAAAACACCATATATATATATGTAGATACATATACATATTTGAATCAAAAGTTTCCATAAATTTAAGCTCGGGAAGAATTTCACAAATTTGAGTATTCCATAAAAAAGAAAATATCTCCACAACCTTCAAGAAATGGATCTTATACCTCCATTGATCTTGAATCAATTTAAAAAAAAATGAATATTTCCAGAAAAGGAAACTATAAATCCATCAATCCATAACTTAAATTTCCATCTTTAATTCTCGGTGGATAAGTAGGAAATTAGGGTATTTTTGATTTATTTAATTCCCTAAACTTCAAAAATGCATAACTTTGTGTAGGAAAATCAGAAAAATAAAATAAAAATACCCTCTTGCTCAGAGAACAGAGGAGAATAATGTAGAAAAGAAATCATTTAATTTCATTGAGTATTTGATTTTTAATAATTTATTTTCTCTCTACACATTTTCAATTCTCCATGCATGTATACAATTCACCATGGCATGAGACCATAGGGCTTTTGAAGCCTCTGAATTTAGGAACATTGCCTGAATTTTCCAAAGTCAAAGACCACCCCTGTGAAGAGTTATTGATGTTTCAATTCTAGGTTACTATTCTTAGTATTTTAATTCTAATAATTAGCATGTTGTGAAATAAATTCTAGGAAAATTTGGTGATGTTTCTTATGACCAGAGGACACTAGAAAAAATGGTTTTTGAGTTAACTCTCTTGTAATAACCCTAATTGGCTTAAACACACAAAATGGAGCTTTAATTAATTAGAGCTAATCATACATCAAATTGACTTGAAATCAATTCTCCACTGACCTTTAGGATCAGAGGAACCCACCATAAAAATTTGAAGTCAATTGGACTTGGTTAGCCCTATCATATGGGTTGATTAAGCCATTTAGCCAAATTTAAACTTTAAAAATTCATAACTTTCAAAATCCTTTTCAAAAATTCACCAAATTGGTTTTGGAGCCTCTTTGATATCAGGGGAATTTAAGAAAAATAAAATTACAATTTTCCAAAAAAGTTGATTTTTTACATCATTTTAATATTTTTAATAATTAAAAAATAATAAAAATCACAAAAATAATAAAATTCACCAAAATGTCACATTTTAAATTTTAATCACTTAGGAACAAAACCCATATTTTTCTTAAGTCTCTATGATGAGATATTAAATTTTAAAGCCTTAAGGTAATTTTAAAATTAAAAAATGTATTTTCTAGCATTTCCACTAAAATAATTCTAATAAATCAAAGAAAAATCAGAAAATTATAAAAATTGGTTCTCTGGTTCACTTGATATCAGAGAGATTTTTGAAAAATATAAAATTCATTTTTCAACCTTTGTTTTATTTTTAAATTAATTAATACTCCAAAACTCAAAATAATTATAATAAAATAATATAATTCAAAAAATCACCAAAATTTGTCCAAGTGGTCCTCTGGTCATTAGGTATGTCCCATAATTTTCTTAAGGACAGTAAACTTTCCCTTGGTCATGTTATTAAATTTTCCTTGAAAATTCTTATTTTCCACCAAAAATAATTATATAAATAAATTAAATATAGAAAAGTCACATTTTCTCCTCTGATATCTTGATTGACATATGAGTGAAGTTACATAAAAATTTCGAATCCATTTAAGCTCAATTTAGTGAGTTATGAAATTAGTAAGTTTAAAGGGCAAAATAGTAATTAAAATTTTAACCTATAATTAAAAATTTTAGGTTTAATTAAATGGGTGGGTAAAATATTTGATATTAAGTTGATTTTGGATGTTGGAAACTTAAGTATTTAAAGGGTAGAAACCTACCAAATAATTTGAAAGTAATCAAAATAAACCTTAATTAAATAATTAATTAAATTTGGAAGAATAATGAAAATTAGAATTATTAAAATAGGGATATTATTAGGAAGAAATTTATTCTTTAATTTAAGAATCCCTAAATTAATCACCTCAATAATATTTAATTCCTAATTAAAATGATAATCTAAATTCAAAACCTAAAATGCTTAATCATTAAATTAAATTAAAATTAAAACATTTAAATTAAATCCTTTTAAAATTTCAATTAAATTAATACTTTAACAATTAAAATTAAATCATCCTTAAAGCATAAATAAAAAATAAAATATTAAATTAAAATTAAATTAAAAAGAAATAAAATTAATTAAAATTTAAATTTAAAATTAAAATTAAAAATAAAACAAAATTAAGATTTAAATTAAAATTAAAATTAAAAATAAAATTAAATTAAATTAAATTAAATTAAAAAAAATTAAATTAAATTAAATTAAATCACATTAAATTAAATTAATTTAAAACATATTAAATTAAATTAAATTAAATAAAAATTAATAAATAAAATCAAGTTAAATAAAATTAAAATTAAAATTAAATAAATAAAATTAAATTAAAATTAAAACTAAACCAAATTAAATTAAATTGAATTAAACATAACATCACTTAAGACAAAAAGAATTCAAAAATAAAATCTAAAACAACTTGAACACTATTCAAAATTTAAACTCATTAATTAAAATTAAGTCGAATCACAAATCACTTGAACATCGATTTGCCCTCAAAAGCTCTTATCGTCATAACTCTTAAATAAAGTGTTAAGTGAAGTGTTACTTCACTCATAGGATATTCAAATGTCCTAGTTCACCGAGCAAGATAACAAAACTCAACTCCTGGATAATCGATTCATTATATAATTAAATTCTCTTGGACTTAAAATAATCCTAAAAGTATTGAAAAGATGTTTAAGATTCGTCTTAAGCACTTCCTCGCACGATAGGATGTTTATAAGAACAACTGAACTTAATTGTTCTTTGATGAAGAAAATCATCCTCAAACCAAAACACAAGAACCTAGACTTCATAGGAGATGACTAGCTATAAGATTAGAAACTTGGTAGAAAACCATAACCCTTCCCTTAGCTTTACTTAGGAATTTGCTTTAAATGCTTAAATATTCTAAATTGTGTTTAAGTGTAGCTTGGGATGACGGGAAGACCCTCCAGGTACGCTTTTATTTTATTGCAATTTACCTTCTTGCAATTTACTTTATTGCATCGCACTTACTTTTCTTACATGATAAACAACTGTTGCATGAAAACCCACATCTTTAGGATAGTCCCTAAAACTGAAATCAAAACTAAATTAAAAGTCATTACAAGATAAAATTCACCGCCACAACATTTCAAAATATAAAACAATTCAAAATTTAATCACAAACAGAATACAAAACTACAATTACAACTAAATTAAAACGTCTTGTTGGATGATCGAGAATACCTCGGATGATGTAACCTACGTGTTGCTAATGGGATTTCCTGCGGTCTAAATGAAAGTGTGGAACTCATTTAGTTGAGTTTAGTAAATTCATCTGGACTAAGTGAATCCGATAAAAATAATGATGCCGGAAGGATGGAACCGTGGGATCTTAACTGGTGTTGTTATAATCAACTTTAAGATTTGTTTTAATTAAAACTTAAAAAACACTTGGACTTTAAGATTTCTAAAACCAAACTCCTCTCTTCTCTTTGATTACAATTTTCTAAAGCTAGACCCTCCGCAACAACAAGGAGCTCCGGAGCATGGTGGGCAAGCACGACCATCGTCATCATGCAAAATCCGAGTCTACTTCAACGAATACTTTCTTAGAATTAAATAACCAAGCCATAGGATTTCGAGGTAGTTTTCCTAGTGCAACATAAATCCTCAACCTTTTTGTTAAGAATTTGCGTTGCAAATTAAGCCCTAACCGGTCTTAGGACTCCGAGGTAGTCGTTCAATAAGACATAAACCCTCACATCTTCGAGGCTATTTGTATGATCATGTCATACGAATATAAGTCCTAATTAATTAAAATTGGCAAGATCAAAACATTAAACAAACATTAGGACTTTCCTAAATTCAAGCCAAACAATAGGATAGTCGAGAAATTACCGAAGTTCGCTTCGAATCTGTAATTTCTCCTACCTTTCTTCCTTTGAATTCCCAAAACAAAAATGTTCCAAATTTGATCTATTCCCTATTGAAATTCCAAAATTCAATCCCTTGAAAACTTAAACTTTGGGATTCTTGAGAGCATAACTATTGATTATTATCGAGAGTTTTCTTAAGTGATTCCCGTCACTTAAGATGTAATTAACTATAGTGGGCTCGCCTTATAGTGGAATTTTAAGAACCTGTGTAATATAAACCCCGCTTAATTCATTTATATTAAGCTGTGGGAATTTGTCGGCTTATAAAATTGGTTCGCGGACCAAACGGATGTCACAAATCTTCTAGTTTATTTAATCAAGCTTCCATCACCAAACAAAGGTGTCTATTTTTCGAGATAGATACACAGCTAGGATGCGGTGCTCGTTTATATAAACTATCCGGGATGTGAGGTTGGTTTGATTTCATATCTTAAAATTATTTTCAAAAAATCAAAAACTACTTTCTAAATCATATATATATACTTAAATTAAAATTAAAATCTAAAATTCGCCGACAACTTCTGTTAGGCGACCCCCTTTTCAAAATAAAACACATAACACAAGAATAAGCCGTACAATTACTTGTACTCAAGTAATACTACACTTGTAAAATATTTTTTTATAGATTAGAGTTAATGGGTCATCCTTTAGAATTGCTAAAGTTTTGTTCTAAAAATGTGATAGTTCAACTTAGAAGAACTTCTATTGAATTAGGCTAGCCTAGGGTCTAAAATATTTATCATCAAACTTGGGAATTTGTTTTGCTATCTTATTTAGAAAAATATGCACATTTTTCAAATTTCGGATCCTATGAACTTTACTTTCACGACTTAAGAACTCTCTTAAAAATAATTTAACTAATATATGTATAAAAAGCAAGCTTAGTATTGTTTTAAGTTCTTTACTTTAGAAAGATTCAAGTGAAACCAATTTTTGATTACAACCTCTCCTCAAGCTTCTCTTCACTTTTTTTTTTATTTTTTATTTTTTTTATATGTGAGGATTACTATATCTGGAGAAACCCTTAAATGATTTTTAATTCCACTATCCTCCTCTAAAGTTAAAACTTATTACTTTACTTTAAAAGATATACATATATTTTTTTTAAATACTTTTTAAAAGAGCCTTAAATGTTTGAAAATAAAAATTCTAAGAATCTTTTTTTTCCAAAAATACATTTCTTCTTAATAAAGATAGTAATTCATTTTCTTATGTTCCCCAATAAATATCCTAAACTCTAGGTTCATCCTTTTCACTAAAAATATCAACAAAGTTATCCTACTCCATTTTTATACTTAAAATTCTAACATTCTTAAGATGACTCCACATAACAAAAATCATTAGAAATAAAATACAAATTTATTTGTAGTACCTTTGAAAACAAGTAAGGTTTAAATTTGAAACATTTTCCTTTCCCCCCAAACTTAAGCTCAAACATGTGTAACAATAAAGTACAAAAATATGATGTAGGGAAATATCACATTTACCATTTACTACACATCCTACAAAATATTAACAAAAAGCACATTGTAGAATATTGCAGTATAAAGTAAATCTATCCTAAACATGCTTGACATAACACTATAGTGGAATTTTAAATAGCAGAACAGGTACAAACTAAAAATTAAATAAGAACACATTTTAAACTTTATAAAGGAATTGCTAAATGCTAACAAGTTTAAAATATTAAGATAAGTTTTGTTGTCTCTAAAGACTCATTTTACTTGACTCACAAACATATACACACAAATATCAATACATACATTCACAGATTTCATAAGCAAACAACAACTAAGGTTAATTTGATCTCCCTTTTACTTTTATTTCCCCTCCTTTACGAGTGAAACTAAACTAATAATGTGTGTATATTATAAAAAATTTTATATTGTTATCACCCTTGGACTAGAATTCCCCTATTATAAAAACTCATGTGTTTCCAATATCAGGTTTACTCTAAGTCTAAGTTATACACAATCTCATGAGTAAAAGTAGTGCAGTTCATTCAGATGTTGTTCACTAAGTAAGTTCATAACCTTACTCAGTAAAGACAAAGTCAAATAAATGAAGTAATAGAGTTGAAATGGAGTGGTCCAAGTCCAAAATCTACATGCTTCAAGGTAATGCTCAGCTCCAAAAACTAAGTCGTAACAGACTCATCAGCCTGCTACTACCAGAAGTCATATAAAAATTTAGTCAAGACCAAGGCATAACCTCACAACATTATCCCAAAACACTTTTACACATCAAACAAGGATCAAAATTCAACATCTCACTATTATCCAATCCAACATAACAACAATCATCAATCAATCTGATTAATCCACACTAAAGCAAACAAAATACAATACTAATAATCATAACTCTCAGGCACAATAAATCAAACTACACTGATAACTATGGGTTGCCTCCCATAAAGTGCTAAGTTTAACGTCATCAGCTAGACTAATGATTCCTCCTGGATCAAAATTCCATTTAAGTAATCCTTGATCAATTGTCTAATCTTTTTTAGATCCAGATATTCCTACAACATCCTCAAATTGTAATTTTTCTTTCAGTTCTTCCTTTTTGGATTGATTCGTATCATTGTTCCACATATTTCTTTCTAGATCCAATATTTTTCTAATGATTATCTCAATTTGCATATTAATATCTTCCTTGAAATTTATAAGAAATAAATCTCTATAAGATACTTCATGATCTCCCAAATTTTGGATTTGATTCTCTCTAGATAATTCAGATTCTAGATCAAATTCTTCTGGGATATTCTTCTGTCTGTCGGCTAATTTTTTTTATTTTATTTTGTTTTAAAAATAAAATTTTTAAAATTTAAATTTAATGTAATAGGTAAAGTATATATTTATTTTTAAAATGATGATATATTTTTATTTTGAAAATAACGAGACCAGATAGATCTCATATGTTAAATAGTTTAAATAGATGAGCACGATACCACAAGTGACACATCATCCCGAAAGATGAGCGTACCACTTGTTAGTAGGCTTAACTATCTAAACATAAAGCTTATGACTCTATTTTAGTCTGCGTATTTTATAGCCGACAAATTTTCCTATCTAATACACAGATTAGACAGGGTTTAGATTAATCTGGGTTCTTAATTCCCTATAGAGGCAAGCCCCTATAGTTAATTACATCTTAGGAGACCGAAATCACCTAAGAAAACTCTCGATAAGGATCATGGGTTTCGTCTTCAAGAATTTCAACGTTCAAGTTTTCATGATTGGTTGTAGGAAAATCAAAGGGAATGGTTCAATATGGAACAGTTATTTTCAGAGTCCAAAGAAGCAAAGAGTAGGAGACATCGAGGATACTGAAAGAGCTTCAGCGACATCTCAAACTAACCTATGATTGGGCTTTATTTCTTTGAAATTTAAGTTATATTTAATATTTTAATCCTGTAAATTATTTAGATGATTTGGGATTTATATCTACATGTCATGTGTAAATAACCCAAAAATATGAGAGGATTTATGTCATGTCAAACGACAACCTCGGAATCCTAAACAGTTTAGGACTTATATCATACGATATACAATCGTACTAAGTCCTAAAGGATAGTGTGAGGATTTATGTCGTACCAAACGATGACCTCGATGCCCTATAGGTGTTGTTTAAATCTATGAAAGTCCAATCGAAGATCCTTCATTCGTCCTCTGTCGTCTTGTCTTGAGAAAAGATAAAGATAGGAGAGAAAAGAGTAGAACATGCCTCAAACGGCCTATCCTAAGGGTATATGCAAGGGAATAATTAAAGTAAACATGTATAATAAAAAAGAAACAACCATGCCCTAAATGGCCTATCCTAGGGGTATGTACAGGTGTGCAAGAGAAGTAATAATTAAAATGGACATGTGTAATAAAAGCATATCCTAAATAGCCTATCCTAGGGTTATATGTAAATATGCTAGAGAAATAATAATTAAAAGCATGAATATGAGTAAATATATACAATAATGAAAATTAAAAGAATGTACGACAATATATAGTAAAAAAAGTAAAAGAGCTGTGTAGTAAAAAAAATGTGTACCTGGCTAATTTTGTTGATGCCTCGAAAGCAAGCTAACAACTACAAATACCTGTATAATCATGTTTAGTTATAAACATATAAAAGATCAAAGTGGGGTGACCCACTTTTTAATATGTTTGCAATTTATGTTTATAGCAATGGCACCAAAAACTTGATTCCGCTTTAATATATATATTTAATTATATGATTGAATGTTTAATGTGGATTCTACGCAAGTATACGTATCGTATCAAGTAATACAGGGCTCTAGTGGAGTCCTGGTTATCGATCCCACAGGGAAGTTTTTAACAGACTTGTTATCAGCTAAATTTAAAGGAATTACTTACTAATATAGTAAACGGAAATTTAAAGTAACTAAGCAAACTAAAGTAAACTAATGCTTGAAATAAAGTTGATTTAAATAATTCAGAAAAAGTATCCTTCTCCTTATTTTTAGAAAATTAAATGAATGATTATTTTAAATAGAATTCTTAAATTGTATTGTGACAAATAGAAGCATTCCTATTCTTTACCCTTTGGTCCAGGTGCAAAGAACATTGACTAATCCTATGTTTGATTTCTGAATCTGCGGCTAGGCCGGGAGGATACCGGCCGCCACTTCGTAGCTCCCACGTTCCCCTCACCTGAGGGCTAACATCTACACTTCAGTTCTTAAACAATAGGACCGAATTGAATATTTTAGTCTGTCACACTAAAATGTCTAATTCTACGCCCGATAATTAATATTTCCCTATTTATTTGCACCCTCCTTCCAAGGCTTTTGACTTCCCTGAATGTCAGATGTAATTTTTACTATAGTTGATAATTCAACATATGTTAACAACTCAATCGGCCGGATTGAAAGTAAATTAAGTTTTAAGTAAAAATTATCACAATTCATTTTAATATATTAGGTACTTCTATTTAATTTCATCAATTCGCATAATTTTCATAAACAAGGAGAAAGACTAAGAAAACTACTCAAAATGCATGGGAATAAAACAAAACATGGATTTCATTTAAAGTTAATAACAACAATAAACAAAGATACTTATCTTAATTTCCTCCCTAGCGTACTCTCAAGTTCCTTTGACTTTTCCTTCTAAGACAAAGCAAACTTCTAAATAGCACTCAAATAAACTAAAGAAACTCACTAATAATAAACAACAGACACACTTAAGACACCAATAAGAGACTCAGACTCTCTAAAATAAACACACTGAAGACTCAAGAGACACACTAAGACACTAGAATTTGGCATCTATTTATAGAGGTAACAAAGGTTCAAGGGGTGCTTAAACACCTCTTCAAAAAGTGTGCAGGTTCAAAGTATTTGCATTTTAAACTATCTCGCCATCGGCAGGACACGACCTCGCCGTCAGTGGGGCTTCTCGCTGTCAGCGGGCTCGGGCTCGCTGTCGGCGAGATTCGTAAAAATCGCCCAATTTCGCTCTGGTCCGAATATTTTCTGATCTCATCATATAGGTTCAACTTTGTGATGATTCTAATAAAAAATTTGAGTAGTAAGATTTGTTTTAATAATATAGACTCACTAATTTGTAGATAATTAAAATAAAAGACTACTATAGGTTGCCTCCCATAAAGCGCTTGGTTTAACGTCTTCAGCCCGACCTAATTTAGTTAGTAATCAGGTTGACTAATCATTAAAACCTCTTTAAAATTTGGTCTTCTACCTTCGAAATATGGTTTTAATCTACCTTAAATCTATGTCTTGTTTTTGGAACTTTAATTTCTATAGTTCCATATGAAAATATTTGAGTTATGGTGAAAGGTCCTAACCATCAAGATTTAAATTTCCCAGGAAATAATTTCAATCTAGTATTATAAAGCAAAACTTCTTGTCATGGTTCAAAATTTCTCTGATTAATCTTCCGATCATGCCATAAATTCATCCTTTCTTTATAAATCCTATCATTATCATATGATTCGTTTCTTAATTCTTCCAATTCATTTAATTGCAACAATCTCTTCTCACCATCTTCTTTCATATTATAATTAAAATCTTTAATCGCCCAATATGCTTTATGTTCTAATTCAAATGGTAAGTGGCAAGTTTTTCCATATATAAGCCTATAAGGAGTCATTATAATCGGAGTTTTATAAGTAGTCATGTATGCTCATAGTGCAGTATCTAGTCTTATAGACCAATCTAATCTATTAGAGTTTACTGATTTTTCTAATATACGCTTAATCTCTCGATTAGAAACTTCAGCTAATCCACTAGTTTGTGGATGATACGCAGTTAATATTTTATGCATAATATTATATTTTTTTACTAGTTTGTGACTATATTTGTTTTTAAAATGAGTTCCTCCGTCAGTGATAATCACTCTCGGCATTCCAAATCTAGTAAAAATATTTTTCATTAAAAATTTTGAAACACTTTTAGCATCACACCTAGGTAAAGCTTGTGCTTCAATCCATTTGGAAACATAATCAACAAACTACTAATATATATAAGTTTCCAAATGAAGGAATAAAAGGTCCCATGAAATCTAATCCCCAAACATCAAAAATTTCAACTTCTAATATAAAATTCAAAGGCATTTCATTTTTTTCGATATGTTTCCTACTCTTCGCATTTATCGCGAGTTTTTATATATCTATATACATCTCTAAATAGAGTAGGCCAATAGAATCCGTATCGAGAATTTTATACGCAGCTTTATCCGTCCCAAAATGTCCTCCAAAATCAGAGTCATGACATTTTAGAATGATTGGTTCAGTTTCTTCATAAGGTACGCATCTTCTAATGATTAGATGCTTACATTGCTTATATAAGTATGGTTCATCCCAAAAGTGTGTTTTAGTATCGTGAATGAATTTTTTCTGTTGTTGCAAAGTTAACATAGGTGGTAAAATGTCACTTACAATATAATTTACTTTATCAGCATACCAAGGTATTTTCAACTCATTAATATTATAAAGTTGTTCATCAGGAAAACTTTCTAAAATTTCATTATCAGTATCGTTAATTCATGATTTTCTAATCTTCGATAAATGATCTGCAATTTGATTATCAGTTCCTTTTTTGTTAATGATCTCAAAATCAAATTCTTGCATTAATAATATCCATCTGATTAATCTTGGTTTAGAATCTTTCTTTTGCATTAAATATTTTATAGCAGAATGATCAGTATGTACAATACATTTAGTTCTTATTAGATAATGCCGAAATTTATTAAAAGCATATACAATCGCTAATAATTCTCTTTCAGCAATCGTATAATTTATTTCAAAGCATCATTTAGAGTTTTACTAAGCATAAGTATATAATTTTGAAAATCTTATCATATCTTTCGCCTAAGAATCGCTCCTATAAGCATAATCACTAAGCATCACACATAAGCTCAAATGATTTCTCCCAGCTAGGTGAAACTATTATAGGTGTTGTAATTAATTTATCTTTTAATAATTCAAAAGCATTCGAGCATTCAGTTGTAAATTCAAATTTCTTGTCCTTTTCAAGAAGTTGGCATGAGGTTTAGTAATTTTTGAAAAATCTTTAATATAACGTCTGTAGAATTCAGCATGTCCAAGAAAACTTCTTACCCCTTTTACCGTAGTTGGAGGTGGTAATTTAGCTATAACTTGAATTTTTGCAGGGTCTACTTCCATGCCTTTTTTCCGAAATTTTATGCCCTAATACAATGCCGCCTGTAACCATAAATTGACATTTCTCCCAATTAAGAACTAAATTAGTTTTCTCACATACTTCAAATACATTTTCAAGATGATTTAAGCATGTGTCAAATGTTGTTCCAAATACGTAGAAATCATCCATAAATACTTCTATTCCATTATCAATTAATTTACTAAATATAGACATCATACATTTTCGGAATGTCGTGGTGCATTACATAATCTAAAAGGCATTCTTCGAAAAGCGAAAGTTCCATAAGGACTTGTAAATGTAGTTTTATCTTGATCCTTGAGAGCAATTTGTATTTGATGATAACCGGTATATCCATCTAAGAAAAAAAAAATATTTATGTCCGGCTAATCTAACATCTGGTCTAGAAATGGTAAAGTGAAGTGATATTTCTTGGTGGCTGTGTTTAATTTTCTATAATCAATACATATTCGCCATTTAGTAACTTGTCTTATAGGGATAAGATCATTATTTTCATTAGCTTTGACAGTCACCCCTCCTTTCTTAGGTACACAGTGAATTGGACTTACCCAAGCACTGTCAGAAATAGGATATATAATACCATTATCTAAACATTTTAAAATTTCCTTTTTAACTACTTCTTTCATTATTGGATTTAATCTCCTTTGTTGATCTTCTTTAGGTTTATGTTCATTATCTAAAATAATTCTGTGCATACAAATTGAAGGACTAATTCCTTTAATATCTGCTAAAGTCCAACCAAAAATTTTCTTATATTTTTTTAATGTATCTAAAAATTTTTGTTCTTGAGATTCATTTAATTTAGATGAAATAATAACTGGTAAGCATACTTTAAATGATTAGGTAACATTTTTAACTCAAGTTCAGGAGGTTTAAAAATCGATGGAACTATATTTTTTCAGTGTTTTCTGTGTTATCCAAAAATTCAAATTTCTCTTGAATATAATCTAGTTCTTCATTTATCTCAAATTTTTCAATTAATTCAATATTTTCTTTTTCTAATTTTTCTTCATAATATTCCTTAAAATGTTCTTTTTGTAAATGATCGAGTACTTCCATTCGAAAACACTCATCATCTTTTTCTAACGTCAAGATATTTCATTGATTTAGCAATATTAAAAGTAACTTTTTGGTCATTTACTCTCATAGTTAATTCTCCTTTCTGAACATCAATCATAGCTTTTCCAATGGCTAAAAATGGTCTTCCTAAAATGATAGGAATTTATTTATCTTCTTCCATATCTAAGACAATAAAATCTATATGGAAGATAAATTTATCCACTTTTACTAATACATCTTCAATAACTCCCTTAGGATATGTAACGTAACGATCAGCCTAACCGAAGAGTTACCGAAGTAGTGAAATTTCTCCTAATCCTAATCTTTTAAAAATTGATAGAGGCATTAGATTGATGCTTGCTCCTAAGTCACACAAAGCTTTTCCATAGAATTTTTCTCCAATAAGTGTAGGTATAGTAAAACTACCAGATCTTTTAATTTTTCAGAAGTTTTTTCGAATAATAAGACTACACTCTTCACTAAGTGCGACCATTCATTATCAGTAATTTTTTTTTATTTAGAATATCTTTCATGAATTTTACATAGTTTGGCATCTGTTCTAAAGCTTCTACGAAGGGAATATTTATCGTTAATTTTTCAAAATTTCAAGGAATTTAGCAAATTGTTTATCTTTTTTATGTTGAATTAGTCGTTGAGGAAATGGTGGTGGAGGTTTTTCAACAGAAATTTTCATAGGTATTAAAGGATTTTCTAAGTTTGGATCTTGTTGATTCTTTTCCTTTTCAATTTCTACTTCCTCTTTTTGACTTTCAAGTTCTTTTTGAATTTGAGGTTCTAATTCTTTTCCACTTCGTAATTGTATCGCTTTAATTTGTTCATTTCCTTGTCTTTGGGATTTATTTCCACATTACTAGGAAATGTTCCAGTATTCTATTATTAAGTGCGTAGCGATATGTCCAAGTTGAGTTTCAATATTTTTTATAAGTTGTTCCTTGATTTTGTAATTGGTTTCCTTGTATTTGTAATTGATTTCCTGATTTTGTAAATGTTGACCCATATTTAATATTAATTCTTCTATCGATAATTTCTTATCTTTAAATTGTGGGTTATTAAATCGAGGTGGATAATTAGGTTTATAATTAGGATTTCTCGATTAGA
Organism: Papilionanthe hookeriana x Papilionanthe teres; assembly: GCA_022702705.1. NCBI lineage: Eukaryota > Viridiplantae > Streptophyta > Magnoliopsida > Asparagales > Orchidaceae > Papilionanthe > Papilionanthe hookeriana x Papilionanthe teres. The sequence continues at coordinate 39,868,618 of CM040422.1, forward strand.
TGGATTTCCTAATTGTTGTGTCATATTATTCATCCATGGTTGATTAGTTATGTTATTATTCCAATTAAAATTAGGATGATTTTTTCATCCAGGATTATAATAATTTGCATAAGGATTATTGGGTCTGTTGTTAATTGCATTAATAGTTTCATATTGAGATTGGGATTCTATAAGTTGTCCAGATGAATTTTCTTCTGATATATTTGGAGAGTAGTTCATTCCAAAATGATCTAATTTTTTTACATACAACAGCGATTTGTGCAGCTAACATAGATATTGCATCATTTTCATGAATACTAGCTATTTTTTCGGATTCATTCTATCAAGTAGACTATCGAAAATTATCGGTTATCATTTCTTCGATTAGTGCATAAAGGCGTCATCAAATGGTTTTGACATTAATGATCCTCCAAAGAAGAAGATCGATGATCGATCTTAAAGATCCTACTAATCCATTATAGAAAGTTTGACTAATTAACCAATCCGGTAACACATGATGTGGGCATTTCCTAAGAAGTTCTTTAAATCTCTCCCAAGCTTCATATATCGACTCTCCATCAAACCGACTAAAAGAAGTTATATCATTTCTAAGCTTAGCAGCTTTAGATGGTGGAAAATATTTGGATAGAAATTTTTGTGATAATTCTGCCCAAGTTTTAATAGATCCAGGTGCTAACGAATTTAACCACATTTTTGCCTTATCCCTTAAAGAAAAGGAAAAATTCAAAGTCTTATAGCATCGTTAGATACTCCTTCATATTTGAAAGTAGCACATAGTTCTAAAAAACTAGCAAGATGTAAATTAGGATCTTCAGTAGGTGAACCACTAAATTGATTATTTTGTACCATTTGGATAATTGCAGGTTTAAGTTCAAATGAATTAGCAACTACATCGTGGTTTCTGAATAGTTAAATGAATTTCATCTAATGTAGGGTCGGCATAATCTCTTAATGGTCTCTGTTGATTGATATTTTCATTTTCGAGAATATTTGTCATTTGCGTTAAATTTATAATTTCTCTTTTTTGTTTTCTAATTCTTTTAATTGTACGCTCTAATTCTGAATCGTAAGGTATTAAATTTTTGTTTCTAAATTTTCGCATACAATTTTATAAAATAAATTTTAAAATAGTCCGTTACTCTAGTAAATAATTTCTTTACTTCCCCGGCAACAGCGCCAAAAACTTGACCCACTTTTTAATATGTTTGCAATTTATGTTTATATCAACGGCACCAAAAACTTGATTCCGCTTTAATATATATATTTAGTTATATGATTGAATTTTTAATGTGGATTCTACGCAAGTATACGTATCATATCAAGTAATACAGGGTTCTAGTGGAGTCCTGGTTATCGATCCCACAGGGAAGTTTTTAACAGATTTATTATCAGCTAAATTTAAAGGAATTACTTACTAATATAGTAAATGAAATTTTAAAGTAACTAAGCAAACTAAAGTAAACTAATGCTTGAAATAAAGTTGATTTAAATAATTCAGAAAAAGTATCCTTCTCCTTGTTTTTAGAAAATTAAGTGAATGATTATTTTAAATAGAATTCTTAAATTGTATTGTGACAAATAGGAGCATTCTTATTCTTTACCCTTTGGTCCAGTGCAAAGAACATCGACTAATCCTATGTTTGATTATTGAATCTCGTGGCTAAGTCCGGGAGGATACCTGCCGCCACTTCAAAGCTCCCACGTTCCCCTCACCCGAGGGCTAACATCTACACTTCGACCTTCAAACAATAGGACCAAATTGAATATTTTTGTCTGTCACACTAAAATATTCAATTCTACGTCCGATAATTAATATTTCCCTATTTATTTGCACCCTCCTTCCAAGGCTTTTGACTTCCCTGAATATTGGATGTAATTTTTACTATAGTTGATAATTCAACATATTTTAACAACTCAATTGGCCGGATTGAAAGTAAATTAAGTTTTAAGTAAAAATTATCACAATTTATTTTAATATAATAGGTACTTCTATTTAATTTCATCAATTCACATAATTTTCATAAACAAGGAGAAAGACTAAGAAAACTACTCAGAATGCATGGGAATAAAATAAAGCATGGATTTCATTTCAAGTTAACAACAACAATAAATAAAGATACTTATCTTAATTTTCTCCCCAAGCAGACTCCTTGAAGTTCCTTTGACTTTTCCTTCTAGTACATCAAACTTCTAAATATCACTCAAATAAACTAAAGAAACTCACTAATGATAAACAATACACACACTTAAGACACCAAAAAGAGACTCAGACTCTCTGAAATAAACACACTGAAGACTCAAGAGACACACTAAGACACTAGAATTCGACCTCTATTTATAGAGGTAAGCAAAGGTCCAAGGGGTGCTTAAACACCTCTTCAAAAAGTGTCCAGGTTCAAAGTATTTGCATTTTGAACCATCTCACTGTCGGCGGGCTCAGGCTCGCTGTCGACGAAGTAGTTATAAATCCTTCAGAAATTTTTTTAATAATCTCGCCGTCGGCGGCCTCTATCTCATCGTCGGCGACTTAGTTCAATTTGCATGAATTTCTTCCTTTTTGATCCAAATTCTCTCCATTTCATGTTTTTTGCTTCCATCACTTATAAATCTTCATTCCTGCAGTAAAATAAAGAAAATACATTTCTTTAAAGTGCAATTTCATCAAAAAATAGATAAGAATTTCTTAATGAATTTTTCTGTGATCATGGGGGAATAAGAATTCTATTTGAGGATAGGCTCAGTCTTTGGACTTCTTTTTATATCACGATCCCACAGGCAACCCGAAGTATTGAAGTTTGTATCAATCTCAAATAAAGTCACCAGCAAATCACCTTAGAGCAGGCAGTCCTAATCCCTACCATTTAATCGACGAGTGAATCAATTTGTAGTATCTGAATTTTGAAAGTGTAGCATTTGTGATTGTAGTATCTGAATTCTTATGAGTGTAAAATCTGATATGTAGAATCTGGTGTGTGATGTGTGATGTGTAATGTGTAGTGTATAGTGTGCAATGTGTAATATGTTATGTGTAGTGTGTTATGTGTTATGTGTAGTGTGTAATGTGTTATGTGTAGTGTGTAATGTGTTATGTGTTATTTAATATATGATGTATGTGTATGTGTGATATTTAATATGTTATATGTGGCATAATGAGTTTGGCAATTACATGTGTCATGTTTGATGTGATGTGTTTGATATGTTGTATGTGTTGTATGTGTTGAATTTGATTTGATGTACTAGCATAGTGTCTGATGTCGTGCAAGTGCAGTGTTTATTGTTGTGCAAGTGTGGTGTAGTATTTGTTGTGCGAGTGTGGTGTTTATTTATCGTGCAAATGTGGTGTAGTGTCTGTTATCGTAGTATCTGTTACTGTATCAGTATAATATCCGGTGTTGTAGTATCTGTTATTGGTTCACAAATTTCTTAAAGGTAGGAATTAGAACTACCTAAACTATAGGATAAAATTGGCATCTAAAATTGAGTATTGATTTTATTTTGTTTCAACTATAAAAGCATGATTATTGAAGTTTGTGCATTATTGCCTGTACCTCGCATGTCCAACTTATCACCCACTTTGATATTCCATATGTATATCCAAATAAAAGAGCTCTTGCTATTTAACATGTAGAAGTGTATAAATTTCCAAGATAAGTCACATGCTAACTTTTTATTTTATTTTAACATCCATGTAATTTAATAGTTTTTTCACTTTTCATAATATTAAGATTTATGAATATCATAAAATGGTTAATTATCAAGCTGCGACATTCAGAAGGAAATGATTCACAATATAAAGTGTAACTGTTGCAACTCCTCAATTCCTAACCACGGGACAATATAAAGTTGGCTGCAACTTTCGAAATAATTCAGAGTAATAATAAAAAAAAATCTCTTAAATATCCTATTCCACGATTTGGCTTCAACAATAGTCCTTTATGCAAACTTATGGTTTTATCATTTCTCAGGAAATGAACAAACACAAAATTGAGGCACACATAAGATCCACACCTCCTCCGTAAGGTCTACGTTATGCATCTGCTTAAATAAGATTCATCATTTCTTTAAAAAAAAAAATTAGATGGTGGTATATATCAACGACTTAGATCAAAGGAACAAGTATAGCATCATCCAGCCGAAATAAATAAAAGCTGCATAGCATTTTCATAATAGATGATAGGAGTAAAGACTACGACAACCAAGTACTCTTGTGTTCAATAATGCATAATTAGTGACGCATTATTGGGTTGAAGATAAATAATCTTGATTCAGGAACTCTAAAAAAAAAGAAGAATCAATAAAACTGAACTCAAAGTTAACTATTTGAGAGAAACGAAGAACCTTTCAGCTCTAATCCGCAGGTATATATATATATTTTTAAAATTTAGTTTGGACTTCAATTTATTCCAAGCATACCATATCAAAGAAAACATCCAAGGATTCCCTTTTTTTAGAAGAACCAAAACATCTCAAATCTGAGAGCAAATAATAAATAGAATAAGGGAAGGCTAAAATACCACAAAATAATAGACATGAAAAAAAAAACTTTTAATCACCACCATTCAATTTCTGCATATGCATGATTTATATGAGTTAAGTATAGGGAGAATGGCTTTGTCATAAAATGGGTAAGTACGTGATAACTGAATAATACCATATATACATGTCTTTCCAATCAAGAATAATACCAGAAAACATCCTCATAAGATGATTATTTTTTTTTAAACTTTAAGCCCCAAAAGATACACCAACCTCCTCATTATGTACAAGTGAGGATTATACAAAATTTATATACAGAAAATGCAATCATTACATATTTACATATCAAACACCTAAACTCCAATTACCTTATACAAAATCCCCAAATCTTTAAATGGATATGTTATTACCATATATTTGTCGTCAAATCAAAAAAAAAAAAACTATGAAAATCAACATGAAAATTTAGGTGCTGAATATATAAACGCAAAATAACTGTATCATATGCATACAAATGCCCCCAAAAATGTATATGTAAATGTATAAATTTTTCTATCTTTGTATCACCCATCCATACTATTAACAAGCCCTTACGAATGCTGCTTAATTGCTCAAAACAAGTGAGTTTTTCAAGGATAAAGAAAAAAAAAACGCACTTATAGACAATTCAGTCTATTTCCCGTGGTAACCTTATGTTTATTCTCAAAGGCTCGTATAGGAATGCATCAAGTGAAATAATTAAGCTTCACCAAGTTCATCAATACTAGAAATTAAATGGTTTAACCCAGAACGCCTCATTCTTAACATATTTCATAAATTCAACTAAGTGACACTTCACTATTCTATTTCAATAAATTCCATTCCCTTTTCCTTTTTTTTTTTGAGAAATCTGTAATACTTTTATAAAATTAACACCAGATAAAACATGATTCACACAACCAAGTCAAATCTCTTATAAACCCAATTATAAATGGGATTTAACTATTTCAAGCATCCCACTGTTGAAGAATATACATATCCCAAAACTGTCAGAAGACAGAACTTATATATCAGCGGGTTTCAGCATTTAAAAAAAAAACTCATAACATAAGTTTATTCCAGCTAGACTTCACAAGGAGATTCATAAAAAAAATAAAAGCAGCATTCTTGTGATATGAAACTTGCTATAGCTATACTGCAAAAGAGAGAGGAGAATTGTAATATTCTTACCGCAATTAATCATTAAACCAGAAGTGAGAAAAATTGGATACCATGAGACAAAGCTCTAGAATGAAGCAAGATTTCACAAGAATTTTACGCACCCGAGATTTTACCCAAGATGAGGTAATATCAGATAAAACACCATATATATATGTAGATACATATACATATTTGAATCAAAAGTTTCCATAAATTTAAGCTCGGGAAGAATTTCACAAATTCGAGTATTCCATATTAAAGAAAATATCTCCACAATCTTCAAGAAATGGATCTTATACCTCCATTGATCTTGAATCAAACTAAAAAAAATGAATATTTCCAGAAAAGGAAACTATAAATCCATCAATCCATAACTTAAATTTCCATCTTTAATTCTCAATGGACAAAAATAAAATTATAAAGAACTTTCAAAATGAAAGTAAACTTCATATTAGGCAGCTAAAGAAGGGAGAAAAGGGGAGAAAGACTTCCAGAAGCTATAATAACAAAATTTCTCAGATCGTAAGAAGGAAGCACCAGCCCCAAATTCCTCTTCCAAAAGAGATGAGAGCAGACAGCCAAAAATTTTAAGGTTACACAAAAAAAGAACAAAAGAAAAAATCCCCCAAATCTTTCCAGAGGAGAGGTATTTATAGGCATAGATGAAGGGTAAAAAATCCCCCAAGTTCTGCTTCTCAGGCGTCCAGCTTGACCCATTTGTTGCTCAAGGATGACACAATCCATAATTTCTCTTTGTCCTCGCTCAGAAAATACGTCAGTGTATAATTCTAAGCCTTCCAATATATTGATGTACTTTCCTTATAGTCTTTGAAAATGATCAAAGTTCTGCTTTCTTACTCTTTGATACTTCTCTAGTTCATGTTCCGGAATAATTTGCAATCTACGCGGCCTGTCCACAAACTGTGGGACGTATGGCACAACTTCCATATTCTTTTTCTCAATCCCCTTCTTCTAAAGAGTAGGTTTGGGTACAATCTTCTCTGGCTTTGGTAGGATTACCTCAACGGGCTGATTTAGAATTTTCTCTTTCAACGCGACTGCCATCCTTTCAACAACAGCTTCATCCTCTCCTTGTTCTTTCATCTGTTCTAACATCTTGTGAATCCGCCGGTTCCGGTTCCTCTTCTGAGTGCGGGTGGAGCACATTACGGGGTTGGTGTAAGACCACTCCATGTATCTGACATTGATGGCAACTTTTGGTGATTTTCATACAGTCGGTCATCATCGTAGGCCAGTAGTATCCTAGCCTTTTGATTTTCATTTTCATTTTAGGACCTGATTGATGAGCGCCACAAAGTCCTGAATGTACCTCCTTTACGATTTCTTGAGCTTCCGTGTTGTTTAAGCATCTCAGCCACATTTGATCGAAGGATCTTAAATAAAGAACATTATCAATTAAATCATATGACAGTGCTCTTTTCTTTATCTGATGAGCTGCTGACTTATCATCTGGTAGTTTTCCAGCCTGTAAATATTCTATGAAGGGTTGACGCCAATCTTCTGTAATTTCAGTAACTGCCGCTACTATTTCTTCTTTATTTAATTTGTTTAACGTATCTGTATCAATTTGAGACAAAACTTGAAGTCCTTGCACTGTTATCTCAATAGAATCTTCCTGTAGACATGCAAATTCCTTAGCAAGTTTAGCTAGAGCATCTGCATGAGCGTTTTCTCCTCTCGGAATTCTATACAGTGTCACATTAGGAATTTGTTTCAACAACTTCATCGTATAACGGTGATACTGTTCCAACCTGGGCTTCAAAATTTTATACTGGCCAGCAACTTGTTAAATTATTAATTGCGAATCTCCATAGATGTTGATATCAGTTATATCTAAGAGTATCGCCAATTGTAATCCTGTTATCAGAGCTTCGTATTCTGCCTCATTATTTGTACACGGCTCTGTTAAATGATAAGCATATTTCAACATTCCTCGTTCTGGTGTAATAAATATCAATCCAATCCCTGCTTTACTGGGTACTATCATTTGTAGTTCTTTATTCTTTTGTGCTGAACATGCTCCATCAAAATACAATTCCCAACGTCGAGTATTAGAATTTTCCAAATTCATTATCTGTTCATCTGGTAGATCATCATTAAGAAGAGAGTCAGCTGGTAACGGATGCGCCGCAAGAAAATCTGCTAGAATCTGTCCCTTTATAGCTCGAAGCGGAACAAAGGTAATGTCAAATTGCAATAATATCATGGCCCATCTTGCTAACCTTCCGGAAAGTGTCGGTCGAGCTATCAAATATTGCAACGGATTAAATTTTGAAATCAAATTAATATTGTGAGAGAGCATGTAATGTCGGAGTTTCTGAACTGCGAAAATTAAAGCCAAACAATGCTTCTCAATTGGCGGATACTTTACCTATGTTGGTATTAGACGATGACTTAAGTAATATAGAGCATTTTCTTTACCCTCATCATTGACCTGAGCTAGCAGAGCTCCGAGGGAGTCGTCTAAAGCCGCGGTATAAAGTATTAAAGGCTTACCTGGGATCGGGGCTGCTAGTACAGGAGGTGTCATTTTTCAAATGCATATTGACATTTATCGTCCCAAATAAACTTGGCATCTTTCTTGGTCAATGCAGAGAAAGGTTGACACCTTCCTGACAAATTAGAAATAAAGCGTCTTAGATATGCCAACTTCCCTTGAAAAGATCGTAATTGCTTTAAGTTCTTAGGGGATGGCATTTCCAAAATCGCTTTTATTTTCTCCGGATCAATTTCAATCCCACGGTGACGAACAACAAACCCTAAAAATTTCCCAGAAGTCACACCAAATGCGCACTTTAGAGGGTTCATTTTAAGGTTAAATTGTCGTAACCGTTCAAAAACAATTCTCAAATTGTACAGATGATCTTCTTTCTATTTACTTTTGATAACCAAATCATCCACATAACATTCCACTTGATTGTGAATGAGGTCATCAAAAATTCTGGTCATTGCTCGTTGATATGTTGCTCCTGCATTCTTGAACCCAAAAGGCATTACCGTATAGCAGTAAACTCCAATTGGCGTTCTGAAAGCTGTAAATTTTTCATCTTCTGGAGCCATCTTGATCTGATTATATCCGGACGACCCATCCATAAAAGAAAAAATTGCATGAGATGATGCGATATCAACCATCAATTCTGGAGTAGGAAGTGGAAATTCATCTTTTGGACATGCCTTATTTAGATCCATGAAGTCTACACAAATTCGGATTTGACCATTCTTTTTCTTAACTGGTACTATGCTGGAAAGCCATGTAGGATATTGTTCTTCTCATACGAATTTGGCATCTATCAGCTTTTTGACTTCCGTTATGACTTTTTGTTCAATATCCAAGCGTATCCTTCTTGGAGCTTGCTTAACTTGAACTGCAGCAGGATCTAAACCCAATTTATGTACTGGCACATCTGGTGCTAATCCTGGCATTTCATTATAACTCCAAGCAAAACAATCTTTAAATTCAGTCAACAACTTAATCATGTTTGTAGCTTCTTCTTCATTAAGTAGGGAGCTAATAAAGGTTGGCCTTGGTTCCTCTTCAGTCCCTAAGTTAACCTCTTTCAGATCATCTACTGTTGATTTAATCTCTTCTTCAAACTCCGGTGGGGCATCATCAATTAGAGAATCTTCATAATTATCCAAAGTTTCAAAACATTCTTCATTTTGTTCATCAGTAACAACTAGGCAAAATTCCACATCATCAACCGGTCCTATCGTGCCGAATCCAAGACAATGTTTAGAATTGAATGTACGATTGTTATTATTCCAAAGTTTTTCAAAATAATGCGATTAATCTTTTGACCATTGCTTAGGTACCATACCACGCTGTGCAAGATTTTGAACACAATGAGAATCCATTCAACGGGAAATTCCATTAATTTGGAACCGGGGTCTCCTTTGGTTAATTGTCATTGCATCTTTCTTAATTTTTTCATCTTTAGAACTGTCTTCCAAACCAATGTTGATAACCGGATTCTTCGATTCAACAAACCTAGCGTTCCTTCCTTGACCTCGTCCCCGGCCTCGACCTCGGATGCGAGTTCTGGAGGAACTCTCCCCCTCTCGTTGTAGAGGGGTGGTGCAAGATTGTTGAATTGGCACTGAAAAATCTTGTCTTTGTATACTTTCTGGATTTTCTGTTCTATGTGCAACAACATCTCGAGATAAAACAGTCTTTTTCGGAGGAGTGTAGTAAGCAGCATCTTCATGAATACCTATTTCATGAATAGAAAACGGTTGTAAATCCCCTTTTATAAAGTATTCTTGTCATTCCTGACAGTACTTTATACATTGATGTAGTGATGAGGGAACCAATCTGTTTTCGTGAATCCAAGGTTGGCCCAGAAGAGCATTAAATGATGTTTCAGAGTCAATGATATGGAATTTTGCAGTTATCGCCAATTCACCGATTCTCAACAGTAGAGTTATTGATCCCAAAGCTCTTTCTCCTTTCTGGTTAAAACCCCTTAACATCATTCTATCAGTGTTCAGCTGTCTTGCATCAATATCCAAGTATGCTAGCGTTCTCAAGTTCATTATATTAATGGATGCTCCCAGATCCACTAATACTCTAGATAGCATAGAGTTACCAATGTTGACGAAATATACGGCGGACGATTATGATCGAGCGGTGCCAAGCAATAAATCATCATCTGTAAAAGTTATGTTTGTCTGTTCCCTCAATGAACAAACCTCATCCAAGGGATTACCAGCGATCTGAGCTAAACAAATGTCTGGATCAAGCAAAGCTTTTACTAGAGTTTCTCTCATCTCCTTTGATAAGATTAGAGCGTCATATATACTCAACTTAGCCGGTAATTCCTAAGATGGGCTAGTACAATAAAATCCACTTTATTTTCTGCCTTCTCATCTTCTTTTTGAGCGAGCACTTCATCAATTGGTGGAACTGGATCGTCTATTTGTTTTCCTTTAACTTTCGGACCCACTCTCGGGAGTAATATCTTTCCGCTTCTCAAATTTATTTCTGTTATCTCTTCTGAGTCTGGAATTAATTCAGAAGGTGTAATCGCACGAATCGAAGTAGCTGATTCTTTCAAGACTTCTTCTGAATCAGAAAATTCTAGCTCTAGTGCAATTGGCAATCCTTGAAACTCTAGAATAAATGTTTCATCCTCCATACGGTAGCTGTCATTATCTGTATCCTTTTCTGAATCATTATTGCACATATCAATGTTCTGTACGATTTGAGAATTACTATTACGATTGAAATTAGTATTAGAGTTAGGTTGGTTATTATCAATCTCATCACCAACAGAAACAGCCAAAACGTAGCCGAAATCAAATTCCATAGTATTACATGCTCCCGGTGGAGCGAAGAAGAAATCATACAAAGTCAACGGTTTGAGAAATTTCTCTCCCAAATCTGTAACAACTAATCTCGGACCAACGACTCTCATCTTCTGAGTTGACTTTTCAATCTTTTCTTCCATAACCTGTTCATTCTTCTCTTGAGATTTATTTTCTCCTCCAATCAATAACACCAGTTCAGTAGGCTCTAGATCTTGAATTACAGCTTGTGTTGAAGCATTCTGGAACTGACTCAATATCTTCTTTGAAGATTTAGTCCATACTGTACTCCATCCATCATTGGTTGTGTATGGATCAATTGGAACAATAGGATCGACCGAGATTGTATTGATTGAACATTTTTCAGGTTCTCTCATATACTCTTTCGGGATTGTTATGTTCCCTCTTATGAGATTATTTTCCAACCAATTCTTGAAAACAAAGCAATTTTCTATAGTATGTCTGATCATTCTATGATATGGGCAGTATAGCGGATAATCTTTCTTATCAACCTCTTCAGGTTTCTTAGGTTCAGGTAATTTGAATTCAGCTTTCTTAACCAGATTCTGAAACATCTTGCCAACTGCTTCATCTTTAAAAGAATATACCCTGCTTAATCGTTGTGCTAGAGACAAAGTTGGTTTCTCATTCATCAGGGGAGGTCTCTGTTGTGAAGACTGCGGATTATACTGCTGAAGGAGTTGATGACTCTGTCGAGGTTGTTCTGTCTTTATCTGGATTGGTTGTTTGCCTTTATCAATAGTTACAACAATCACATATTTCTTCTCGAAAGCTTTCATTGGTTTCTGTTTCTCGATCTTTTTAATAAAACCAAGTTGATTCGCTTCTTCTTGTAGACTTGCACCTTTACTGAGCAATTTTTTAAATATCTTGATCGTAAATCCTTTAAGGAGGAATTCTACCAGTCCATGAATACTCTTCAATAAAATTTCAATTGCGTGTTGTTCTTGGAGCTGAGGTTCGCACTTCATGCTCAGATTCCTCCATCGCAGAATGTATTCCACCAATGTTTAGTCCGATTTTTGTTTCTCAACCACAAGATCACCAACGGTGATATGGTGTTGAGCTCCAGCAAACCGTTTAACGAAAAGATTTTCTAATTCTACGAAAGTCTTGATCGATCCATTTGGTAATTCTGCATACCAATCAAAAGCAACACCTGAGAGGCTACTCACAAATTGTTGGAACAATAGTGCATCGTTTCCTCCTACATTACAGCAACTGGCCCGAAAATGTGCGACATGTTGTCGTGGATTTCCTGTTCCGTCAAAAGTTTTAAATGAAGGTGGTACAAAGCTTTTGGGGTATTGAACGGCATCAAATTCTTCAGGATAAGGTCTACCCTTCAGAATTGATGCTCCTTCTTTAGATTGTGCCAAGGCTTCTCTCACCTGTTGTTCTATTAAACTCTTGATATCCTTTTCTGGTATGGTAGCTAGAACAGAATCTTTCCTTGGCTGCTCTTCATTATTATTGGAAGATTCTTTATTATTATCGACAATCTGAATTATTTCTGGTTGGTTTACCTTAGCAGGAGCCACTATTGGAGTCTGAGGTTGACTTTGTAAAGTCATAATTGCAGCCATCATTTCTTCCATTTTTCTTTCCATTCGTTCAATTAATTCATCTTTATCTCGAATAACTCCTCGTAATGTTTCAATAATGTTTTCTTCAGCTGGTACCGGGGCTTCTCGTATATTTGAGGATGCTATAGTTTCAACAACATTTATTTCAACAAAATCTTCATCCATATAATCTGTCAAATCTTCCTCATCATTTGATTCTTCTTTCCTTTCCTTAGACAACTGGTAAATATCTTCTCATAACCTTTCCAATTTAACTTCAATTGAGTTCACCTTATTCATTGAATCAATATGGGATGTTTGACAATTGACCCCTTCTGCAGTGGCTTCCGAAGTACTAATTATCTTCTCGGGACTAGAATCATTATTCTTATCATTGACTTCGGGCTTCACCATAGGTATTGGTTCAATAGCCTTAGGTTGCCACACCATTTTGTTTAGCGTTGGTTCTTTAGAACTAAATGGCTTACTAAAAGCACTAACACGTCTAGAAGTGGCGTGTTCCCTAGTCTGAGAACCAGATACTGTAGTAGATAACTTTTTACCGTTCATCGGAGTTTCCTTTCGGAACAGAACTTTTTGTGATCTAATCGGAGAAACTATCCTTGGTCCAAGACGTGATTTTACAGGTTGGCGTTCTATGACTTTTTGATTGGTGGTGATGATATGATCTGTAGAAGTAACTATACGTTTCCCCAGATGTAACTTAGCAAAACACGGGGCTGTAATGTCTCTTTCCTTCGATCAAACTTATGATGTCGATGACTTGGTTTATCTCCCTTTAAGATTTCAGCTTGTATATGCAGCGGGACAGCACACCCAATTTTCTGCAATATTTCAGCAACTGAACAACGCTCTCTCTAAGCCAATTTTTCAAACACACAACGAATTTCAGAGAAAGAAGCAGACTTCTTCTTTCTCTCATTTTGATGACGAGGTGATATCAGTAATGCAGCATCAATTTTTGAAACGTCTTCTTCAGCGGGGGCAACGGACAAAGGATGAAACCTGCTACCTTTAATAAGAGGTGAGGTTTCAAGGAGTCCAGTTTCTTCCTCTAAAACTTCCACAGGAACTGTAACCTTAGCGGCTTCCAATCTCTTGATTTTAGCTATTTTTCTGTTTCTGTTTCTCCTTTGTGTTCTAGTCAAAGACACAGACTTAGAACTAGACCCAATTTCAAAAACAGAAGGTAACGAAGTGAAAGCCAAATTTTCTCCAATTATAGGTTCATCGGCCATCAGTACACTTTTCCCTTTTGCTAACGCTGAAGTAACAGCAGACGTAGCAACAACCAGATCAACAGGAGCAGCAGAAACATTCTTGGGACTGACCTCAATGGTTTTAGTAACAGATTTCACAGCAACATCAGGATTTTTTTCAACCAATACTCTTTTCAAAGGAGGAAATTCATCAACAGACCTCATGTTGAATTCTACAATAGGCTCCACTGACTTATTTGCCTCAGATTTCACTACTATGACTGGAATATTTGCAAATTTGATCTCAGCGTCATCACACCCTTGACCAAACTTGATCATCATCTTGTCAGGTAATTGATTCTTATCAACAACAATATCCTTTCCAGTAGCGAAGGAGAAGATCAATTTCGGGGAAGACATTTCTAGCATTGGAAATAAACATCAAAATTAACTGGGCGCCCTTTTCAGGTCTTATTCGAACAAATTATAGAAAGTTTTAATTAGTTAACTTATTTAAAATTAAGGTAAGGCAAATATAAAAAGTATAGGATCCAATTTGAGATTGAAGAACTCATATAAAATATTAAATTCGCATCGAACTCACTTCGATAAACCGCTCCTAACCAACCACACCTATTGGAGGTCCACCCCACTTTCAGGATTTCAAGATTCTGGAACCTCTCTATTTAAGGATGATTAAACAGTGGCTCCAGAATCAAAAAGGAGTTGACAATACTTGCTCAAGGAAGAAATGAGCGAAGCACATCAACGAAAGAATGATAGTCTGGCCCACTAGGGATATGGGCACACTATCGATGTATGAAGACAAATCCTCATGATCTAAAATGGAGAGAAGAATAGTCCCCAGCGGAGTCTCCAGAATTGTCGGCTAATTTTTTTTATTTTATTTTGTTTTGAAAATAAAATTTTTAAAATTTAAATTTAATGTAATAGGTAAAGTATATTTTTATTTTTAAAATGATGATATATTTTTATTTTGAAAATAATGAGACCAGATAGATCTTATATGTCAAATAGTTTAAATAGTTGAGCACGATACCACAAGTGACACATCATCCCGAAAGATGAGCGTACCACTTTTTAGCAGGCTTAACTATCTAAACTTAAAGCTTATGACTCTATTTTGGTCTGCGTTTTTTATAGCCGACAAATTCCCCTATCTAATACACAGATTAGACAGGGTTTAGATTAATCTGGGTTCTTAATTCCCTATAGAGGCAAGCCCCTATAGTTAATTACATCTTAGGGGACCGAAATCACCTAAGAAAACTCTCGATAAGGATCATGGGTTTCGTCTTCAAGAATTTCAACATTCAAGTTTTCATGATTGGTTGTAGGAAAATCAAAGGGAATGGTTCAATATGGAACAGTTATTTTCAGAGTCCAAAGATGCAAAGAGTAGGAGACGTCGAAGATACTGAAAGAGCTTCAGTGACATCTCAAACTAACCTATGATTGGGCTTTACATCTTTGAAAGTAAAGTTATATTTAATATTTTTATACTGTAAATTATTTAGATGATTTGGGATTTATATCTACATGTCATGTGTAAATAACCCAAAAATATGAGAGGATTTATGTCCTGCCAAACGACAACCTCGGAATCCTAAACAGTTTAGGACTTATATCATACAATATACAATCGTGCTAAGTCCTAAAGGATAGTGTGAGCATTTATGTCGTACCAAACGACGGCCTCGAAGCTCTATAGGTGTTGTTTAAATCTATGAAAGTCCGATCGAAGATCCTTCATTCGTCCTCTGTTGTCTCGTCTCGAGAAAAGATAAAGATAGGAGAGAAAAGAGTAGAACATGCCTCGAACGGCCTATCCTAAGGGTATATGCAAGGGAATAATTAAAGTAAACATGTATAATAAAAAAAGAAACAACCATGCCCTAAATGGCCTATCTTAGGGGTATGTACAGGTGTGCAAGAGAAGTAATAATTAAAATGGACATGTGTAATAAAAAGAAAACTAGTCATGCCCTAAATGGCCTATCCTAGGGGTATATGTAAATATGCTAGAGAAATAATAATTAAAAGCATGAATATGAGTAAATATAAACAATAATGAAAAGTAAAAGAATGTACGACAATATATAGTAAATAAAGTAAAAGAGCTATGCAGTAAAAAAAAATGTGTACCTGGCCAATTTTGTTGATGCCTCCAAAGCAAGCTAACAACTACAGATATCTGTATAATCAAGTCTAGTTATAAACATATAAAAGATCAAAGTGGGAGATAAGAATTCTATTTGAGGATAGGCTCAGTCTATAGACTTCTTTTTATATCATGATCCCACAGGCAACCCGAAGTATTGAAGTCTGTATCAATCTTAAATAAAGTCACCAGCAAATCACCTTAGAGTAGGCAGTTCTAATCCCTACCATTTAATCGACGAGTGAATCAATTTGTAGTATCTGAATTTTGAAAGTGTAGCATTTGTGATTGTAGTATCTGAATTCTTATGAGTGTAAAATCTAATATGTAGTATTTGGTGTGTGATGTGTGATGTATGATGTGTAATGTGTAGTGTATAGTGTGTAATGTGTAATATGTTATGTGTAGTGTGTTATGTGTTATGTGTAGTGTGTAATGTGTTATGTGTAGTGTGTAATGTGTTATGTGTTATTTAATATATCATGTGTGTGTGTGTGTGATATTTAATATGTTATATGTGGCATTATGAGTTTGGTAATTACATGTGTCATGTTTGATGTGATGTGTTTGATATGTTGTATGTGTTGTATTTGTTGAATTTGATTTG
This sequence comes from Papilionanthe hookeriana x Papilionanthe teres, assembly GCA_022702705.1. Lineage (NCBI taxonomy): Eukaryota > Viridiplantae > Streptophyta > Magnoliopsida > Asparagales > Orchidaceae > Papilionanthe > Papilionanthe hookeriana x Papilionanthe teres. The sequence continues at coordinate 39,885,193 of CM040422.1, forward strand.
ATTCACTAGCATAGTGTCTGATGTCGTGCAAGTGCAGTGTTTATTGCTGTGCAAGTGTGTTGTAGTATCTGTTGTGCGAGTGTGGTGTTTATTATAGTGCAAGTGTGGTGTAGTATCTGTTATCGTAGTATCTGTTACTGTATCAGTATAATATCCGGTGTTGTAGTAATTGTTATTGGTTCACAAATTTCTTAAAGGTAGGAATTAGAACTACCTAAACTACAGGATAAAATGGGCATCTAAAATTGAGTATTGATTTTATTTTGTTTCGGCTATAAAAGCATGATTATTGAAGTTTGTGCATCATTGCCTGTACCTCGCATGTCCAACTTATCACCCACTTTGATATTCCATATGTATATCCAAATAAAAGAGCTCTTGCTATTTAACATTTAAAAGTGTATAAATTCCCAAGATAAGTCACATGCTAACTTTTTCTTTTATTTTAACATCCATGTAATTTAATAGTTTTGTCACTTTTCATAATATTAGAATTTATGCATATCATAAAATGGCTAATTATCAAGCTGCGACATTCAGAAGAAAATGATTCACAATATAAAGTGTAACTGCTGCAACTCCTCAATTCCTAACCACGGGAGAATATAAAGTTGGCTGCAACTTTCGAAATAATTCAGAGTAATAAAAAAAAATCTCTTAAATATCCAATTCCACGATTTGGCTTCAACAATAGTCCTTTATGCAAACTTATGGTTTTATCATTTCTCAGGAAATGAACAAACACAAAATTGAGGCACACATAAGATCCACACCTCCTCCGTAAGGTCTACGTTATGCATCTGCTTAAATAAGATTCATCATTTTTAAAAAAAAAAAAAAATAGATGGTGGTATATATCAATGACATAGATCAAAGGAACAAGTATAGCATCATCCAGCCGAAATAAATAAAAGCTGCATAGCATTTTCATAATAGATGATAGGAGTAAAGACTACGACAACCAAGTACTCTTGTGTTCAATAATGCATAATTAGTGACATATTATTGGGTTGAAGATAAATAATCTTGATTCAGGAACTCTAAAAAAAGAAGAATCCATAAAACTGAACTCAAAGTTAACTATTTGAGAGAAACCAAGAACCTTTCAGCTCTAATCCGCAGGTATATATATATATTTTTAAAATTTAGTTTGGACTTCAATTTATTCCAAGCATACCATATCAAAGAAAACATCCAAGGATTCCCTTTTTTTAGAAGAACCAAAACATCTCAAATCTGAGAGCAAATAATAAATAGAATAAGGGAAGGCTAAAATACCACAAAATAATAGACATGAAAAAAAAAACTTTTAATCACCACCATTCAATTTCTGCATATGCATGATTTATATGAGTTAAGTATAGGGAGAATGGCTTTGTCATAAAATGGGTAAGTACGTGATAACTGAATAATACCATATATACATGTCTTTCCAATCAAGAATAATACCAGAAAACATCCTCATAAGATGATTATTTTTTTTTAAACTTTAAGCCCCAAAAGATACACCAACCTCCTCATTATGTACAAGTGAGGATTATACAAAATTTATATACAGAAAATGCAATCATTACATATTTACATATCAAACACCTAAACTCCAATTATCTTGTACAAAATCCCAAAATCTTTAAATTGATATTTTATTACCATATATTTGTCGTCAAATCAAAAAAAAAAGAAAGAAACTATGAAAATCAACATGAAAATTTAGGTGTTGAATATATAAACGCAAAATAACTGTATCATATGCATACAAATGCCCCCAAAAATGTATATGTAAATGTATAAATTTTTCTATCTTTGTATCACCCATCCATACTATTAACAAGCCCTTACGAATGCTGCTTAATTGCTCAAAACAAGTGAGTTTGTCAAGGATAAAGAAAAAAAAAACGCACTTATAGACAATTCAGTCTATTTCCCGTGGTAACCTTATGTTTATTCTCAAAGGCTCGTATAGGAATGCATCAAGTGAAATAATTAAGCTTCACCAAGTTCATCAATACTAGAAATTAAATGGTTTAACCCAGAACGCCACATTCTTAACATATTTCGTAAATTCAACTAAGTGACACTTCACTATTCTATTTCAATAAATTCCATTCCCTTTTCCTTTTTTTTTTTTTGAGAAATCTGTAATACTTTTATAAAATTAACACCAGATAAAACATGATTCACACAACAAAGTCAAATCTCTTATAAACCCAATTATAAATGGGATTTAACTATTTCAAGCATCCCACTGTTGAAGAATATATATATCCCAAAACTGTCAGAAGACAGAACTTATATATCAGTGGGTTTCAGCATTTAAAAAAAAAAACTCATAACATAAGCTTATTCCAGCTAGACTTCACAAGGAGATTCATAAAAAAATAAAAGCAGAATTCCTGTGGTATGAAACTTGCTATAGCTAAACTGCAAAAGAGAGAGGAGAATTGTAATATTCTTACCCCAATTAATCATTAAACCAGAAGTGAGAAAATTTGGATACCATGAGACAAAGCTCTAGAATGAAGCAAGATTTCACAAGAATTTTACGCACCCGAGATTTTACCCAAGATGAGGTAATATCAGATAAAACACCATATATATATGTATATACATATACATATTTGAACCAAAAGATTCCATAAACTTAAGCTCGGGAAGAATTTAACAAATTCGAGTAATCCATATTAAAGAAAATATCTCCACAATCTTCAAGAAATGGAACTTATACCTCCATTGATCTTGAATCAAACTAAAAAAAAATGAATATCTCCAGAAAAGGAAACTATAAATCCATCAATCCATAACTTAAATTTCCATCTTTAATTCTCAATCGACAAAAATAAAATTATAAAGAACTTTCAAAATGAAAGTAAACTTCATATTACGCGGTTGAAGAAGGGAGAAAAGGGGAGAAAGACTTACTTCCAGAAGCTATAATAACAAAATTTCTCAGATCATAAGAAGGAAGCACCAGCCCCGAATTCCTCTTCCAAAAGAGATGAGAGCAGACAGCCAAAAATTTCAAGGTTACACAAAAAAAGACCAAAAGAAAAAATCCCCTAAATCTTTCCAGAGGAGAGGTATTTATAGGCACAGATGAAGGGTATGCGCTCACCGTCGGTGAGAATCGAAGAGGTAAAGAAAACCATCTCACCAAGGAGCCACACTCAAAACCGAGCATCGAGCGGTTACCTGATTCGCTTGGGCGGGGAGTTTGTTACAAGAATGTGACCGGCAGTTATAACCGGAAAGAATGTCGGTTATGGTCGGAGGAGGGGGAGATGACTGGGAAACCGGCTAGGAATTTCTCAGATCCGGTCGCCACCGAAGAGGAGAACGCCGAAGTTCGGTTAGGGCACGGGAAAGGGAGGCTGCGTACGCGAGAGAAGAGGGAAAATGAATAGTACCCGTGCCCCGTGAACCATAGGATTAGGGCGTGAAGTTTAAAGATGTATTTTATTATATATATATAAAAAACATTTATTATTATCATTAGTTTTTATTTAAATTTGTCGATTTAAGCACAATTCGAGTCAATTCGAAACCCTATCAAGTTATATGTCCTTCTCAGCTAAAATTGATGCTCCGAATGCATCGGCGCAGTCCGTTTCGTCATCTGGGGCCGTTCGGACAAGTTCATGGACGTTCGCATCAATTTAAATTAAATGTGTGTAACGTCGCAAAAATGAATTTATTTTGACCCGACCGGAGTCACTTTTCGAGCAAATTAATGACTGGTCTTCGCCTAAGCGAGAACCATAGTCAAACATATTGCTCGTGGTAAAAAGTCAAACGTCGCACGCAGTGGGGTCCACCTATGGCTTTCAAATCCTTATAGGAACTCGACAAGAGTTTCAATACGTCGGCTTTTAATCGACTCAACTAGGTGTCGAGGATTTAGAGCCGTCCATATGAAACTTCAAGGAGTAAAGAAATGACTCGAATTTCTAAATATGGTGGGTCCCGGTCTAGTCCTCTAAGAGAGTCCAAAATAGGAAAATCCTAAGGCTAGATCCTAGGCTCTAAAGAGAGAGAAAAGAATGACCTCAAAAATGAGGTCAACACTGTCTCATGTTATCTTCTATTGGTCTTTTAAAATACTTATCCTCTCTTCTCAACTCAAAGTTCTTTTGAAATATATCCTCAAATTCTCTTCCAAGTCTTAATTCGATTGCTTTATCATGTTCATCATTCAATTCAAGTTCTTGTTGTGATTAAGTCAAATCTGAAGATATAAAGACTGGTGGTGTAGATGAATTCCCTAAATAGGTAGGCTTTAAAATTGTGTGGGGTACATTCATCTTAAGATCATGAGATTTTTCAACAGATGGAATTAAAAGTTTACTATTTTCGGTGACGTCCATCATTTAACACCTTTCCTGAACATACATACAGTCTTCTTTAAATAATATTTTTGAATCATCTTGAAAATTCATTTCAATCTCATCTGTAAACTTACTCTCAAAACTTTCTTAGAAATGGTCTTTACTTAGATAATCAATTTCACTATCCAAAAATAATCATCATCTTTTTTGTCAGCTGGATATTTCATAGTCTTTAATACATCAAATGTAACTTCCTAATCATTAATATTCATGGTCAACTTTCCTTTTTGCACATCTATCATAGCTTGTCCAGTAACAAGGAAAGTTCTCCCTCAAAATAGTTGGAATATCTTTATCTTCCTCCATATCTAATATAGTAAAGTCCACAGGAAAGATAAACTTATCCACTTTAACAAGCACATCTTCTATAACTCCTTTTGGATAAATGATAGATCGATCAGCTAACATAAGGGTTACAATAGTGGGAGAAATATTGACTAAACCTGTCCTTCTAAATATAGTTAGAGGCATCACATTAATGCTCACTCCTAAATCACATAAAGTTTTTCCACATAATTTTTCTTCAAATGCACAAGGAATTGTAAAGCTACAAGGATCTTTAAGTTTCTGAGGAAGCTATTTCTGAAGTATAGCGCTGCACTCCTCACTTAGTGAAACTATCTTGTAATCCCCAAGTTTCCTTTTCTTGTTTAATATCTCCTTCATCTACTTTGCATAACTTGGCATCTAGTCCAAAGCTTCAGTAACAGGAATATTTATTGTTAACTTCTTAAGTACTTTCAGGAATTTTGAAAATTTTTTATCCAACTCATGCTGTCTAAGTATTTGAGGAAATGGAGGTGGTGGTCTTTCTAAATTGATTTTAGTTGGAGATATTAATTTTTCCAGATCCTTAGAAACATGTTCTTCATGTCTTTTAGTTTCCTTTGTGTCTCTCACAACTTCTTTCTCTTTTCTAACCACATCCTCTATCTCTCTTACACTTTTTAATCGGACATCTTCTACTTATTCATTAGTGTTCTCTTTACGATTGATCTCAGTGTTGCTAGGAAGTTTTCCTTGGGGTCTATTGCTTTGTGAATTAACAATTTGTCCCAATTGATTCTCTATGTTTATAATAGTAGCATTTTGACTTTGCAACTGGTTTTCCATTTGCAATACCACTTCTTGTGTAGACATCTTCTTATCCTCAAATTATTGATCATTGTTAGAGTCTAGTGGATATGAAGGTCTATAGTTTGTGTTCCCCTGATTATTCCAACTTCCATTAGGATTTGCATGATTATTTTCTCTTTTTTTGGTTTCCACCATCAATAGTATGATTCTAGTTAAATTTGGGATGGTTCTCCCAACATGGGTTGTAAAAGTTAGAATATGGGTTGTTTGTGGTATTTAAAGTCTCATATGATAAGTTAGAATCAATCATATTCCCTAATTAACTTTCCTCACTGGAGTAAATTGAGGTTGGTTCATTCCAAATTGGTCCATCTACCTTGATATTTCAGCAAACTGAAATGCAAGAATTGCAATCGCATCTGTATCATGAACACTGGCTACGTTTTTAGGATTTACCCTTACAGAGGGCCACTCAAGCTCATTTGTAGCCATTCTTTCAATTAATGCATTCGCTTCATCAAATGATTTTGACATTAATGATCCATCAGTGGCAGCATCAATTATAAACTTAAGGGATCCTACTAACCCATTATAAAAAGTTTCAATGATTAACCAATTAGGCAGAGCATAGTGTGGGCACTTTCTTAGGAGTTCCTTAAATCTTTCTCAGGCTTCGTATATTGATTCCCCTTCATACTGATAAAATGAGATAATATCGTTTCTAAGTTTAGCTGTCCTTGAAGGAGGAAAATACTTAGCTAGGAATTTCTGAGTTAACTCTTCCCAATTTTTAATAGAACCATGTGCTAATGAGTATAACCATATTTTAGCCTTATCCCTTAGTGAGAAAGGAAAAAGCCTTAGCCTAACAGCATCATCTGACATGATGTTATAACTAAATATAACACAAAGTTCTAGAAAACATGATAAATGTAAATAGTGATCTTCTAAAGGAGTTCCCCCAAACTGGTTGTTCTGCACCAATTTGATCATCTCTGGATTAAGTTCAAACGAGTCAGCTTCTACGACAAGGTTTTCTATACTTGAGTGAATTTCACCTGTCGTAGGATTTACATAATCCATCAATGATTTATGATGATTTTCTAAGTTATTATCTTGCATGTTTTTCATTTCCATTTTAAGTTTTTTAAGTCATTTTTGTTTTCTGATTTTTTTCTTTTTTTCTAACTCGGGATCATAAGGCACATTTCCTGCAGATCCTTTAGTTTGTATAAATAACACAACATACAATACATTAACAATTAAACAGAAAATATTTTTTACACAAGAAAACATTTTCACAAACACCTTGCTTTTCACACAAACAGTTTTTACGACACTACAATTTTCCAAGTCTAAGATTAAATCTTTCAACTAAAATCCTCCTACAAGTTAAGATCAACCATTGTGATCCCCGGCAACGTTTCCATAAACTTGATCTCTAAATATTCATGCTTACCTTTTATTTCCTTTTAAATATATCTCTTTCTTTACAACGACGCCAAAAACTTGATGCCAATGCAAATGAGAGTTTAATTGATATTATTATAAAATGGGATTTTACACAAGTATACGTATCATTATCAAGTAATATAGAGCTTTCTGATTAAGCCCTGAATATCGATCCCACGGAGATCGTGGTTAATCACAGCTGCTTTCAAGGGAAGTTCTAGTCTACAATTACACGCCCTAGCTTGGAAAGTCAATAAAGTTTTGGTTTTAATAAAATCTTACAATTATCACTACTATATTACTTCTACTCCTAAACTAAAACTCTTCGTAAATTAGAAAAGTGAAGTTTAATATAATAAAAGTACTCTTCCTCATGCAATGAAATTAGTGACATGCGCAAAATTAAAACAAATAGAGAGAGTGATTGTTACAAATAGGAGAAATTATATTCTTTACCCTTATAAAGAACATTGGTTAATTTAATGCTTTAAAATTATGATGATAGGTTAGGCAGGGAAGATACTAGCTCTCACTCTAGAGTTCCCTCGATTCCCTCTACCTAGGGGCTAACATCTCATATCAAAACTTAAAATATCAAACTGCATTAGGGCTTTAGCCTGTCACTCTAAAGTCCTCTAATTCTACACCCAATAAAAATCATATCTCCTTATTTATTTGAACTCAATTATATGGACTACATTCTCACCCATATAATCTTATGTGATTCTTACTAATTATTGATTGAGACAATACCGCATTGGTGCATACATGTTCTCACAACAGATTTTAACATGCAAGTTGATCAAGTTTACATGTAAATGAAGAACAAATTAAAATCATCATAATTTATTCTCTCTCTGCTCAATTCTAAATCTTACACATACATACTAATTCATTGTAAGAGGGAAGAGAAAAGAAAACTACTCACTACACATGGAGAAACAACAAGAACTTTTCATTGCTTAAGTCTTTAAAACTACGCAAAAAAACTACTAAATCAAAATCAAAATACAATGAAACTACTTATCTCTGATGAAAATCAAACTCTCCTTGTATAACAAAAGCAATCTCCTTCAATCCTCTCCAAGAACAAAGTAAAATAAAAGAAAGAAATCTCTCACTCTCTCTTTCTCTCTCCTTATTGCCCCACTTGGGGCTCACGCCCAAGTCTTCTTCTTCTTGGCCTTCTTCTCCTCTTCTAATAGTTCATCTCCCTTCTCTAAATCTTTTTCTTCAAGATTTTCCAAGTTTTAATTATAATTTCCCAAGAGATGCTTAAGTGTCTCTCCAAAAGAGTCCACATTCAATGAATCTTTCAAAGGGATGTCTTAAGTGCCTTTTTCCCTCTAAGAGACACATCTCTTCAATAATTACTCCTCATAACTTCCCCCAATTCTTCTATAAATTCCATTTTATCATTTTCAATGAATGCCCCTCGAAATAAGCTTCGCAACGCATCGAAAATCGTCAAAATCAGAGTTATATTGAAGAAATTGCGCACAAAACCGTCACCAACTGTCATTGGCGGCTAAGCGCCTACTTGGTGGCGCTTAGGCACCAATGCCTTGGCGGCTTAGCACCAATTTTGGCGCTTAGGCGCCAGATACATGTACAAATGTGTCCAGTTTGACCCGTTTTACTCCGGTATGATCCGGTTCAACCCATTTTGCTTCGATATGCTCCATTTTGGTCCATTTTTTGTTCCTTTTACTCAAATTACTCCAAATTCTTCAATTTTATGCACCTGCAACCAAAAACAAAAGAAAACATACCTTTAAAGTGCAATATCATTAGAAATAAGTATAAAAATATGCATAAAAATACTATATATTTTAGGTGTATCACACGCTGACATTTATCACAATTTTTAATATAAGCATTCACATCCTTAAAAATTGTAGGCCAATAAAATCCAAATTGTATGATTTTATATGTAGTTTTATCACTTCCAAAATGTCCCTCATAATCAGAATCATGACATTTTTGAATAATTTCATAAATCTCTTCCAATGGTACACATCTTCGAATTATAAGATTTTTTCCTTGTTTATATAAAAATGGGCATCCAAAAAATAAGTCTTAGCATCGGACAGAAATTTCTTATTTTTCTGATATGTTAAATCATAAGGTATATTATCACTGACAATAAAATTTACTATGTCTGCATACCATGGAATACGCCACTCATTAACCGTGAACAATTTTCATAAGGAAAATGTTCATTAATTTCTTCAACATTACAGAGAGATTTTTCAATTACAAGCCTGGACAAATGATCATCAATTTGATTTTCAGAACCCTTTCTATCTACTATCTCAAAGTTAAATTCTTGTAAAATAAGAATCAATCTTATCAGCTTCGGTTTTGCATCTTTTTTCTTCATTAAGTATTTGATAGAAAGATCAGTATGCACAACACATTTAGTTCCAATTAAATATGATCGAAATTTATCAAAGGCAAATACTCTAGCTAATAACTCTTTCTCAGTAGTGGTATAATTAATTTGAGCTTCATTAAGAGTTTTACTAGCATAATAAATAACTTTGAAAATCTTATCATATTTCTGACCCAAAACTGCACCAATAGCATAATTACTAGCATCACACATTAACTCAAAAGTTTTTTCCCAATTTGGTGAAATTATTACAGGTGCAGTGATTAATTTTTCTTTTAATGTTTCAAAGGCTTTGAGGCAATCATCATCAAAATTAAAAATTGTATCCTTTTCCAGTAAACGGCATAAAGGTTTTGTAATCTTTGAAAAGTCATTGTTGTAACGCATATAGAATCCAGCATGTCCTAAAGAACTTCTAATTCCCCTTACATTGGTTGGGCAAGGTAAATTAGATATAACTTGAATTTTTGGAAGATCTATCTCCAAACCTTTTTCTGAAATCCGATGTCCCAAAACAATTCCTCCTACTACCATAAATTGGCATTTTTCCCAGTTAAGGACCAAATTAGTTTCTTCACAGCATTTTTGAACCTTAGATAAATGTTCTAAACATGATTCAAATGAAATTCCTAACACTAAAAAGTCATTCATAAAAACATCAATCCCTTTTTCAATTAAATCACAAAAAATAGCCATCATGCATCTCTGAAATGTAGCAGCGGCATTACATAAACCAAAGAGCGTTCTTCTAAAATCAAACGTTCCATAAGGACTGGTAAACATAATTTTCTCTTGATCCTCAGGAGCAATTTGAATTTGGTGGTAACCAGTATATTCATCCAGCAAACAAAAGTATTTATTCTCAGCCAGTCTATCCAACATTTGATCCAGAAATGGGAGTGGAAAGTGATCTTTCCTTGTGGCAAGATTTAATTTTCTATAATCAATGCATATTCGTCACCCTATAACTTGTCTTGTTGATATTATTTCATGCTTTTCATTAACAGTCACAGTCACTCCCCCTTTCTTAGGAACACAATGAATAGGACTAACACATGCACTATCTGAAATAGGGTAGATAATTCCAACATCCAACCATTTTAAAATTTCAACGTCTTTCATGATAAGATTTAATCTCCTATGGGGATCAACCCGTGGTTTGCAATTATCTTCCATAAGAATTTTGTGCATACAAATTGATGAATTGATTCCTTTAATATCAGCAATTGTCCATCCAAAGGCTTTCTTGTGCTTCTTCAATATTTCAAGCAAACTCTCTTCTTCTTTTTTAGTTAATTGAGAGGAGATTATAACTGGCAAGGTTGAGGATTCACTTAAAAAAACGTACTTCAAATTATCAGGAAGCATTTTTAACTCTAGTTCGGGAGGTTTTTCAATTGATAGACCATATGATTCATCTTTTTCAGTCAAATCCAACAATTTAAAACTTTCATGTACATACTTTAAATCTTCCTCTTGAAAATCTTCAGAATCAAGTAACTCCTCTTCTTGCTCATGTTCCAATTCTTCTCTTTCAGATTTCTCTTCATAAGTTGACTTGAAATAACATTCACTTAAATATTTGATAACATCCATCCTATAACATTTGTCTTCTTTACCTCTAGCAGAATTTTTCATCGATTTTGAAATATTAAATGTAACAGTCTGATCATTAACCATCATCGTTAATTCCCCTTTTTGCACATCTATCATGGCTCGACCTGTAGCTAGGAAAGGTCTTCCCAAAATTATAGGTATCTCTTTATCTTACTCCATATCTAACACAATGAAATCAACAAAAAAAAATAAATTGATCCACTTTAACCAAAACATCTTCTATAACTCCTTTAGGATATGTGATCGAACGATCTGCTAATTGCAGAGTTACAGTAGTTGGGGTTATTTCTCCTAGTCCTAGTCTTTTGAATATTGAGAGAGGCATAAGGTTAATGCTTACACCCAAATCACATAAATCTTTTCCATAGAATATGTCTCTGATTGCACATGGAATTGTGAAACTACCAGGATCTTTAAGCTTTTCAGGAAGCTTTCTCTGAATTATTGCACTGCACTCCTCACTAAGTGCAATAGTCTCATTATCTTCAAACTTCCTTTTCTTGTTAAGAATATCCTTCATAAATTTTTCATAGCTTGGCATTTGTTCTAAGACTTCAGCAAATGGAATATTAATAGTAAGCTTCTTAAATATCTTCAAGAATTTTGAAAATTTCTTATCCAACTTTTTTTTGACAAAGTCTCTGAGGAAATGGAGGTGGTGGTTTTTCTAAATCAACCTTAGGTGGAGAAACAATTATTTCCAAACCTTTCAGAGTGTCTTCTTTTGGTTCTTCAATCTCTTCTTTCTCTACATCAGTTTCTTTTTTAACTCTATCTTCCAATTCTCTACCACTTCTCAGTTGAATTGCTTTTACTTGTTCTTTATTCTTTTCTCTTTGATGTACTTCAGTATTACTTGGAAGCATTCCTTGGGATCTATTACTTAAGGCATTTGTAAATTGTCCCAATTAATTTTCAATATTTCTGATGGTTGCTCCTTCAATTTTTAATTGATTTCCCATATTTGACACCACTTCTTCAATAGACAACTTCTTCTCCTTTAATTGTAAAGCATTGTTATAACCTGAAGGATAAGTTAATCTATTATTATTATTATTTCCTTGGTTGTTCTAATTCCCCCAATGGGTTTACTTGGTGGTTCCCCCATTGTTGATTAACACCACCCTGATTATTGGTATTCTATTTAAAATTTGGATGATTCTTCCAACCTGGGTTATAATAATTGGAATATGGGTTGTTAGGCTTAATTATAACATTCACAGTTTCTGGTGAAGAATAAGAATCAACCATTTAGCCTAATGAATTTTCTTTAATCATGGAATGTGGCTGAGAAAAATTAATCCCAAATTGGTCTATCTTCCTTGAAACAACATCAACTTGATTTGCTGACATTGTAAAAGCATCATTTTCAAAAACATTGGCTACCTTTTTAAGATTCAACATATCAGAAGGCCATTGAAAATTATTAGAAGTCATTTCTTCAATTAAAGCATAAGCATCAGAAAATGGATTATACATTAATGATCCACCAGCAGCAGCATCGTTGATATATCTAAGAGATCCAACTAATCTATTATAAAAAGTTTGAATTATTAACTAATCTTGTATCGAATGATGTGGACATTTCCTGAGGAGATCTTTAAATCTTTCCCATGCTTCATATATTGATTCCCCTTCATACTGACAAAAATATGTAATATCATTTCTCAACTTAGCAGTCTTAGATGGTGGAAAATATTTAGCAAGCAATTTTTGTGACAGTTCACCCCAAGCTCTAATTGATCCAGGTGCTAACGAATGTAACCATATTTTAGCTTTATCCCTTAGTGAGAAAGGAAAAAGTCTAAGTCTAATAGCATCATCCGAAACACCATCATATTTAAAAGTAGCACACAACTCTAGAAAATTAGCAAGATGCAAATTAGGATCTTCAGTTGTTGCTCCCCCATACTGATTATTCGACACCATTTGGATAATAACATATTTAAGCTCAAAAGAATTAGCAGCTACAGCAGGATTTTAAATACTACCATGAAGTTCATCCACTGTAGGGTTAATATAATCTCTTAAAGGTCTTAATTCTTGATGGATGCCAACATTTTGATCTTGATGATTTGCCATTACTTGAATATTTTTTTATCTTTTTATGTATTTTTAATTTTTTTGATTATTCTGATAGTTCTTTCTAATTCAGAATCGTAAGGCACTAGTCCCTCAGAACTTGAACTATGCATAAAATAATAATAAAAAAATAAAACACAACACACTAACAAAAACAAAGAAAAGTAAAAATTTAAAATTTCTTAATTTTCTTTAAAATGTAATTTTAATTAGTTTCTTTCCCCGGCAACGGCGCCAGAAACTTGATACCCGATAAATATATGTGCGCCAAAACTTGACTCCACACCAACAATATGTGTAGATGGTTTAGATATGAAAATTATGATTTTATAATATGGGATACTACTCAAGTACACGTATCGTTTATCAAGTAATAAGAAAAAACACTATTAACTAGAATATCTTTTTCTTTCTTTTATAAATTAGTCATAATTATTAAAGTATTGTTGTAGAAGTATTTAAATTTGTTGTGAAAAATAGAAGCAAATATATTATTTACCCTTACTTGGCTCTACAAAGAACATTGGTTAATTTGAAATTTTATCATTTTGAACATGGTTAGGCAGGGAAGATATCAACTCTCACTATAGAGTTCCCTCATTTCCCTCCTCCTGGTGGCTAACTTCTCATAACAAAATTCAAAACTTCATACCAAATTAGGGGCTTTTAGCCTGTCACACTAAAAATCCTCTAATTTTACTCCCCTTTTAAAACATCTTCTAATATATTACATTCAATTATATGAACTACAATTTTCACCCATAGAATTGCATGTGATTCTTTCTAAATTTTATGAAACAATACCGCATTGGATCTTACATAATCTCACCACAAATTTTACATCTTAACATGCCAAATTAAGAAGTAAATAAATTTTATAGAATCAATTTCACAACTCTTCCAACTTTAAACACTTATACTTTCCACAACAATTCTTCATTAATTACTTACTTTTTCATTTAAGAAAGAAAAAAGATAAAGTAAACTACTCAGGATGCATTGAGATAATACAAAAACACATTGATTTGAAATTAAAAACCATAAGAAAAACAACAAACACAACAAGTATTAATAAAAAACTATATGTAAGAACAAAAGTAAACACTTATCTGAAAATCCTCTCCACTAGACTCGGGAAGTTCCTCTGAAACTTTGACTCTTCACTAAACTACTCCTGAGAGCAAGTCTCCCAACTTCGATGACTCAGAATACAGACTTCAGACTTCAATAAAAATAAAACTAAAGGAAAGAAAAGAAGTGAAAGAAGAAGGCTTCAATCCTACCCTTTTCTCTTTTCTACTTTCTACTCCTACTCCTAATGAAAACTAAAATAAAAACTCTATAAAAATTCTCTACAAAATTCAATGGAAGAGCCCATCATTTTTTCTAAGACTCTTTAAATATTAAACCAAAAGGTGCCTTAGTGTCTCTTCAAAATGTGTCCAGATTCAATGTATCCACCAAAGAATGCACCCCTTCATTCAAACTTGCCACCCAAAGGAAGTTATGGAAGTTACTACCAAGAGTTGCATCCCATCCCTTTTGAAAATGGCACCAAATTTAAATTGAACTCGATTTTTAACTGTGGCGGCTAAGCGTCGGCCCAGCGGTGCTTAGCCGTCAGTGCCCAAATTTTCTTTTTTCATTTTTTTGCTCCAAATTTGATCCAATTTTGCTCCTTTCATCATAATCACTCATTTTCATCATACCTGCAAGAAAAACATAAAATACCTTCCATTAAAGTGAAATATCATCAAAAATAGGAATAAAAATGTGCATAAAAAAATACTATATATTTTAAGTGTCACATAGCCACATGATTATTGTGATAGACGTTTTATCAATAGGAACTATACCTTCGTAGCCAATTTCTCTAGCAAGGACATAACTAGAGACCTGGGTCACATAAGATGATATGGTCTTCTAGATTGACCACACTGCTTAAGTCCTTAGTCTGTTGCCACTACAATCAGGATAACTCTGACTTTATAATCATGATTGTCATAATGGGTTGATGAGAAATATGTCGTTGTAGATGGTTCCCTTAGGAAGAGAAGACTTGGGTTACACCAGTTGATCGACCCTTCTCCTTTACCTTTACAAATATGGCCTATTAGAAACCACTATCATTCTATCTTTTTTAAAGATAGGTCAAACAGATCGATCTATTGTTGCAAATATGGTCAAGAAAAACTCATTGGTCATACAATGTCTAGTGAATCTAGCCTGGCCGAGTCTTTCCTTTCTTACCTTTTTGGGATGTCACCTCAATCACTAAGGAAGATTTTCCTTTCTTCATGTAGTGCACTGTCCATTAGTGGTGCAACACACTATTGGGGGTACTTTTTGGGCATCACTTTTTTTGTCATATGTGTTGCGTGTGCACTTAAATTATACGGGGCTACATTCAATCTCCCATAGTCCAAGAAATCCATTCAAACTTTTTGCTACGTTCTTTGAACACAATTCTAGGATCGGTACCAACTCAATCCTGCCCAGAAGAGCTTACCATTGGATGAAAATGATTATAACATGGCATCCACTTGATGTTTGTTCTTGTGTTTAGAGACCATGATCTAAGGGTAATCATGAAACTCTCCCACGTAAATTTTGGAATAATTGGGGTTTGAACTAACCCACCTGCACTAGGGTTTGGGTCTTCTTTCATCTCTAAAACCACAATTTGAAACATTTATAATGTTCATTTTTATTTTACAAGGTCATATTTTTAGAATGAATGGTTTTTTGTAGGTTCCAGATGAATAAAAACCATTTTATGGATGTCCGATCATAAAAATTGGAATTTACACCATTCAGACTGTGTTCGGCCCTAGAGGGTTGTTTTTGACATTGGATTAACTCAATTCATATGTATTATTTTGAATATCCTAAGAATCCACAACAAGCCATTTGCTTGAAGCTATGCACACCCAAAAGAAAAAATAAGTAAAAAGGCAAGCCCCGTTGGAAAGCTTGGGCACAAAAGTGTTATAAATGGGTTCCTCAGCGCTCATGCCACTCATTTGCACCTAAAGAGGTGCAACTTGTTCTTTGGGGGCTCTAGTGTCAATGGTGGGTGCCTTTGTGCCCACTTCTCTATTTGGGATCACTAAGATAACAGTTTTGGCATGTGGGTGCATAAGCACCTATCCTGAGAGCTTGAGCGCCCATATTTTTCTCGTGTTATATTCCCAAAAGTGAGCTAACTCCAATTCTACACCGATGTGGTCGCCATTGCACCCTATATTGAAATGCCACAAACCGCTGGTGCCTTTGCACCAACTAAAACTCTTGCACGCAAGATGTTCAAAATTCAAATTTTAAACATAAATTTCTTTCCTTTTAGGTTTTACCTAAGGAAATTAAGCTCTTTAACCTAGTTCTTTTACCAAATTTGGAAGCAAACCAATGGGTAAAAAAGACTTTTCCATTTTTTGATCATTGCCAATGGGAGAACAACTAGGTGGCATTGATCTATTCGTTAATGAGATGAAATATGCTAAGAAGACAATGACGTCTATCAAACATAGGATAACCATTATCGATCTGTGGAGGGTTGAGTGGAGCAATGTGATAGTTTTTTAGAGATTTTGGAGAGTTTGTGAAATATTTTTTTTCTCCTTCATCTTCTTCATTTTTCTTCTTACCAATCATCCCCTGCATCAACGTTCACCTTGTTGATATGATTATATGGAGAGCTAAGAAAAATTTTGAAGAGTTGAGTGAGAGTTTTTGGAGGGTTATTCCTCCTTCTTCCTCACCTTCTTCATTTTATTCACTTCCTTATTCTCTCTAATTGTATCTAGCTTTGGTGCTCTGATTTTCTTGAGGAAAATGAGGAGAATGCAAAGGATTTTCTTATAGCTGCTCAATACTTCTCCTTGTAGAGAAGAGCTTCTTCATGGTTTGAAGTAGAGTTGGAGCTCGCATAACCAAAGCAAGGTTGGAGCATAGAGCTTGCTGAGAAACTTGTACAATTGTCATATAGATCCCCTAATTCGGGATGCTCAAGAATCCAAGGCTATGATTTTATATTAATATAAAGATGATAGGTTAGAGACCATTTTTTTGTACTACACCAATGAATTCAAGAAATTCCCATAACCATAGCTCTAAATCCCACAAGTCAATGTTATGCTAATCTTGTTGTCTATTTTGGCGGCTTCACTTAGATGAACACTTGAAGTGGACTAGCTGAACGGATGCAGAAATTCCTCTTATAGAGTCCTCCATGCAAGAGACACTTTATTTCATGTCAAGAAATTGGAGACAAGCATCATGTTGCCTCATGAAATATGGCTTTGATACACCTCTCTATTGTTAACCCAAGATCATATATGAGGTTGATAGGAAGAGTTCATCATTTCGTTCAGTGCATTGGTTGTATAGCTTGCATGCTCATTTGTCGTATTTTTGTGTAATTGCATGTTGATCATGTGAGAACTTTGGTACGATCGCCAGCCTGGTTCGATATTCTAATCACTAGTGTTTCATTGATTGTTTTGTTCTGGTCACGCTATCCTTTCCCTACCATCGTCACCTGACTCGATCATTTGATCACTTGGTTTTGATCGACTTTCCTAGTCTGATCACTCTATCCTTTTGGTATGATCGCTACCCTGGCTTGATCATCAAATCACATGGATTTGAATAGTCATCACAGACTGATAATCCTATTCAATCAATTTGACCGATCACTTTGCTTGATCATCCAATCTTCTCAGGTTCGATTGGTCGTCATGGTCCAATTGGCCTCTCACTTAGGGGTGCACATTTATATGTTTTTTTTGGATAGTGTTACCTATTTAGTTTGCTTCTTGCATCCTTTTCTTTGTGCATGAAACCCATTTTTGGGTATTGTGCTTGGCATATTTCATTACATGTGATTTTTTATTTTCCTTGATTGCCTTTCTTTAGCATTTAGCATGTTTGGGTGTCTCTTTGAACACCTTCACTTGCAAGTATCTTCCCCACATACTTCACTGTATGCATGGGGATAGATACATGAACACTTCATGAGGAAGTGGTTAATATATAGGACCACCTGTTGCACAAGTCTCTTCTATGAGAGTTGTGCTTCTTCACTCTCTACGATACTTTCCAGAAATGTCATAGTTATCTTACATTATGCTTGGTATGAGTTATGCTACTTAGCCACTGAGCCGGGACATGACGCTTTGTATATCCGCCAGGGTATGTGAACCACGAATCACATTGTGAAGTTTATTTAAAACTTCGAATTATGCATGCTAGCCTTTACAACTATTGCACTAATTTTATGTTTGCATATGGTCATTTGCGTAGCTCTTAGGTATGGAGTAATTCCCTTATTGGTATCTTATACTCGGTTCAAACTCACTTTTAGTTGATGTGCACATGTTGTAAGGCACCTGGGTTTGCTCCCGAACGGCATAATTCCTCTTTATAGGTAGCCTATTCTTGGTAATCCCATTGGTGTGTGACATGTTCCATGCGACATTCTTACATTCCTTTATATGATGTATACTTTGCACATTGAGCACTATTGCGATTATTTCATACCTCTGTCAAACAATCATAATGTTGGTCTTCTAATATGTTGTATTTGCATGGTCTGTTTGCCTTGATGGCTTTTCCAACTCATTATGAGAGAGTTTTTGTATAAAGATCTACTTGTGTATGATTGTGCTAAGGTTTTAAGGACTCAAAAGTATAACACATACTTGTTACAGACCCACTATTAATGGTACAATTTTAAAAGTATAAAAACAGATAATTTTCTACTATATATTATCTACACTATTTTTAAAACTATATAAGTTAGGCCATATGTAAGCCTAATTATTTTAAAATTTCATCATCACAGTGACCTACTATAGATCTCTTGGATCTTTGGGACAGGGCTGATGTAGTTGACATGACCCCTGTACTGTGCATAGACTTAGATACTAGTTATGACGCTTTAGTAGAAGTTGTGCCAGGCTAGGACCAGTATGCTAGTTTGTTTTTCTTGATGTCCTCGTTATAGTTCTCTACTAGTTCGGTTCCTCTAGCCAGGCACCACTTTTATGCTTTTTATGTGTTTGCATGTTTACTATGTTTGAGACTTGTGCAATAGCATATTAGGGGTGGTCTTTTTATAGGAAGCCGTGTCCATGTGGGAGTAGTTGTAATGATTTATGCTTATGGCATTTCTACAATTGTTGTAAGCTCTCTTCTCATCGAACATCGTTCATTACATTGCATGTAGATAGTTGTTATGCTAACTCGATCTTACTACAGTTCAAGCCTTTTTTTGACTTTCTATATAAACATTTTAGAGCCTTAAGAAGGGCTTGTAGTGAAAAAGAGATATGGGCTCAAGTTTTGAGGACAACAAAAGGGTGTAAAATAAACACCAGTGGTTAACTTCATGATTTTGAATGTTAGGGCATTACAAATTTTAATGCTATAACCTGGTGGAGAGTGTTTAGAAAACTCATAAGCTTAAGTTTCTTACACTAATTTAACCTATGATTAATTTGGATAACATTACCAAAATATTTAATAAGCTAGGTAAATTCAATATTTTATATAGCTATAATTTGAACATTTGGCTTCTATGGAAGAATAATGTTATCGTTTGCCTTCTGGAAGATAATCAACTATTTCCTCATGTAGAAACTAATTTTTGTCATCATCTAGTCTTACTTACTATGATTAATTTTGGATATCAGACTACTGACAGAGTCTTGCTTTGGAATGAGTTACATAAAATTAGTATTTGCAACAACAATCGTTAGATGGTTGGTGGGCTTTAATGCTATCGCATTCATTTTGGAAAAGAAAGTTGGTAGACCTCCTTGTGGTAAGATGATGGAGTTTTTTCTTAGTAATATACAAAATGCTAGTTCGGTGGAGGATAAGTTCACCTGTAATTTATTCACTTAGTATAGGGATAAAATTTTTGGGAGACTCGACATGATGCATAATAATAATCCTTGTATGGAGGTTTTTCAGTTTGCTAAGGTTTTACATTTGAGGGGAACTTCTTCAGATAGTTCCCCTTTTCCTATCAAGGTTGATTTTCTTCCTTTGCATAAGATTAATAGTTTTAGATTCCTTCATAATTGGACAACCACCCTAATTTCAAGATGATGATAGATGAAAACTGGTGCTCTGCCGATTATAATTAACATGAATAAACCTTCAGATTCAACATAAAAAATTGAAGGTGGTTCTGAAAAATTAGATTTAGACTACATTTGGTAATATGCATAAGTTATGGATGCTGAAGATTCAGTTAAAACCTTGGAAAAGCATTATGAGGACAATCGAGCAAAGGAAATTGAAAGTGTGATTGCTAAAACGAACTAAATGGTGCTATTGAACAAGACATTGAATTTTTTTTAAAATAAAATCTATCTATTTAAGCTATGTTAAAGGGGACAAAAACAATAAGTTTCTCCATGCATGTATAAAGCAGAGAAGGCAGTCAAATGCTATTTTAAAAATTGGAGATGAAGATGGTTGTTGGATTTATAATCAACAAGATATAAAAGATAATGATGTATTGTACTTTTAGGATCTGTTTAAATATAGTAAGGTGGAAGTCCAGAGTATTCATGCTAATCGTTTGTTAAGAAGAAATTTGGCTGAGGAGTCTAGCCTATGTTGTCTCCATACGAAAAATGAAATTGGCTTGTACTTTTATCTATTGACATAAACAAGGTTATTGGTAATGATGGGTTTGTTCTAATTCCAAAGGAAAACTTTGATCTCAGATGGGATAAATTTTGACCTATCTTCCACACTACACTAGTGCTATAGTTATCAGTAAAATATTAATGAGTAGATTACAACCTCAGATAAATGAGTTGGTTTCCCCACAACAAGCTGACTTTATTATTAGTAAGAGTATCACGTATGACATTCTTATAGCTTAGAAACTTTTGCTTAATTTGGACATTAAATGTAGAGGAGGAAATGGTATTCTGGATCATGATTTGCAAAAAGCTTATGCCCTTAGTTGGAAATTTATTCTTGCTATAAGCGTAAAGTTTTTAGGAAGATTTTTACAGGATGTTACATATGTTCTTGGATAACATTTTTTTCTTAATTGTAATTAATGTTAAGCAACATGGGTATTTCAAATCTGGTAGTGGTCTTAAATAAGGGGATCCCCTTTCTCCTACCCTTTCAAATTTGGATATATATTATTTATACTCCCTCCTTAACCATCACTTCAATAATCATCCTGGGGCCAGATATAATGCTAGAAGTAGTGAACTTATATCTCACTTGGCATATGTTGATGATATTATCATTTTTTGTAATTTGGGAAAATGGTATGTGAGACATTTTTATAATATCCTTACCCATTTTGAGCAAGTATCTGGTATGACATCAAATAGAACAAAATTTGAATGGTATTTTAGTAAACAAATCATTGCTGGGAGGAAACAATGGATTACAGATCTCACTAATATCAAATCGGTGAGCTGCTATTTAACTATTTGGGCATTCAATTCACAATACCAGGAAAATAAGTCTTATGTTTAGCGAAGTTATTTATTAGATTAGGAAAAAAATTTGTAGTTGGGAAAAATCTTTTCTGTCTATCGAAGTTAGAGTCACTCTTTTACAATTTGTTTTGACCTCGTTTCCTGCTTACATTCATCAAGTAGCTAAAATGACAAAAAGTATGCAACTTAAAATTGAAATAGTTTTCAATAAGTTCGTGTGGGCTGGGCATGGCAAAGGGACGCATTGGAAATCATGAAATCAACTTTACAAACCAAAATATGGTGGGGGATTGGTTTCAGATCTCGGGAACAGTTCATGGAGATTAATTTTTTGTAATCTTTTGCTCTACTTTAGGGCTAATAATGGCCTGTGAGAATGTTAGATGCATCTTAAAAACCTTAAACACTCTCACCAGCTCACTTAAGTGTCGAAATTTGGGTAATCATTAATATGTAAAGAACTTATGAAGGTGAGAAACAAAGTTGAAGAACTTTTTCACATGGGTTATTGGGAAAGGTAACATTTGGATTCGGCTTGAAGAATGGACTCAATTGGACCCTCTTAACATAGTTCAGTGATGTTGAAGTTTTTTCTGATTTGAAAATATTTGAATTCTACTGTGGTGATACAAGGAATACTTATGAATTAACAAAGGTGCTTAATGATGATTTGGTTCAGCATATTGCTGCTATGACTTTTGATAGATCCCGGAAAGTTTCTCTCTTAAAATTATTCCCTTGCTGCCTCTACTATTGCCAAATTTAATTTCATTCCTAAATCTGATATTGGAGAAACTATATGGCGTACTGTTTTGAAACCATCTCACTATTCTTTGCTTCAAGATTACATTTCATAATATTGCCCATGGATGATATATTTAAACTTAATGCTCTAAGAAGTGCATCTGTTTGCTTATTTTATAGACATGATGAGAAATCATTAAATCATACTTTTTTATATTGTGTTTTCTCTTTAGAGATTTGGTGGAAACTGTCATTTCATTGACATGCCTGCTGCTGAGTTCCAATATCTGGATCAATACCTACTTGTTTGGAGAAAGGTTCAATCATAAAATATTGTTCAATATATATGTTGTTGGTTCCTTTGGATGGAAGGAAATCAACAAAAACACTGCGATGAGTTCAATTTAGTTAAAGGTATTCTTACCAACATTACATCCTTTATTGACAAGGTTTTAAAGTTTAATACTTCTTAAAAGTTGCTGGCTGGTTTGGATGCTTTGAACGATCGGGAATGTGCGGCTTGAAGAAAACTTAATCGGGTTCATTGGTTTAAACCACCTCCTCCTTTTATTAAAGTTTATATTGATGGTTGTTTCATTTCTAAGACTGCAGGTGTAGGTTGTTTCTCCTCAAATCATGCGGGGCAGAACTTACTTTTCTTTTTTGCTTCTTGTAATTGTATAATGCTAAGTTTTATGAAAAGGCAGCTATTTTATATTGTCTTTTAATTGCTAGTGAAATGAATTAATGAAATCTGATTGTGGAAAAGGATTCCCTTTAACATTTTTCATTGTTGTAGTGGTGTTGTTCTATGTAGTTGGCAGAATCTGATTATATGGGCTATGACTAGAAGCTCATCCCTAAGTTTAACATCAAGTGGATCTCTACTAAGAGAGTAACAAGCAAGCCAGATGGCTTTTTGTCCAAAATGGGGGTTGCTCGTGAAAATGTCAAGGTGGGCATGGAATCTAGTGCTGAATTTAATATACTCATACATGGGAATAGTTTAAATTTATCATATCTTAAAGCTGAATACCTTTAATCGTTATAGCTTTTTCTGCCTTATCAATATATATACAGATCTTTTTTAGGCCTTTATTTTTTGTATTTTGGGTTAACTGGAACAACCGGCTGATTGCTGTAAAAAAATTTTGAAATCAATAAAATTCCATCTGGGGCTCCCTATAAATATTCATACGTACATACATAAATATATATATATATATATATATACATATATATATATATATATATATATATATATATATATATATATATATATATATATATATATATATATATATATATATATATATATATATAGAGAGAGAGAGAGAGAGAGAGAGAGAGAGAGAGAGAGGGAGAGAGAGATTTATATTGATATATATTCTTTGATAACTATCTCCATGAAATAATGGCCTTTGAAAAACTTGTTTTATAAATTGTCTCCGCACAAGACTTCGAAATATACTCTTTAGTGCTATATGTTAACAAATAAAAGTTTTTTTATTGCATTTTTGTGATAAGGCATCTTAATTTGTAGGAACAGTTTATGGGTGAACAATCACAGCTGAACAGCACAATAATCCTAGCACATATATAGTGCTGGATCATATAAAAAAATTAATATACCAAAAGTGTGTTAACTTTTGATCATCTTAGGTGGGGTTATGTAATGTAATTGAGTCTCCAACGGCCAATAATAAAGTCTAATGGAATGGTCTTTAAAATCAATTAGTCCGTAACGGATTGCATTAAGCATGATGCAGTGATGTGCTAGCTGTCTTTTGTTAGTGGAAATTATTAATGTGGGGTACGTATATTATTATTAATATGTTTTACACGCGGAGACTCACAGAATACTATATTTTGGAGTTGAGTGACCACTATTATGGACTTATACAATAATTCTCTGTTTTTATATATATTCTGAAGAGTAATGATTAAAAAGTTGGAAAAAATAAATTAATTATAACCATATGATTATATGTATGTATGTGTGTGTGTGTCTTTATAAATATATATATATATATATATATTATGTAAGGGCTTGACATTTTTTAGGATGTAGCGGTAGGCATGCAAATTATGAACGCATTAAGTGGCTGATTAATAGGAAGTATGATTATGCATGGAGAGATTAACTGCTTGATCGCTACATGGAAGAACATTTAGGGATAAAAAGCTTAGAAAATACTGGTGTAAATGAGTGGTAATAATTTAAAGTTATTTTGACCATGCTGTTGACAATTCTAGTGGGAGGATTAGGCGTGTATTATAAGATATGGAGAAACCAAATAGGAAGTAGGCCTTTTCGTTCAACTCAATTCTATAGTGAGGATTTACTCGGAAATGTTGCTGTAGGTTGTAATTTAATGCAATGATTGTGGGCTGAGATTGAGCAGTAATGTCACATGAATAAATAAATTCATTGGTTCATGGTAATGCGGCCGGGGTGGTTTGCAGCTCTAGGCTAAAAAAATTTTATTCAATTATCACATCCATCGTGATGCTTATGCTGGACCGATTAGATGGAAGTCCGTAGGGCCAAACTTCAGTGATTCGTTGCATTTTATTTCTCTTTACTTGGAAGGTTGAGTTTTGCTCAACTAATCTCTTCTTGCACTAAAAAATAGATTGCTTAAATAAGTGAGTATGATTTTGAAAGCAGAAATTAAAGCAAATTAGAAAAACTGAAGGTCAATGTATTTAATTAAGAAAAAAAAAACTGAAATAATAAAAAAAAAGATGTTGATTGTAAATGCAGATTAGAGCGAGCTCAGAAATTGGCAAATGTGATGTGACTTTACTTATGGAGGCTCCGTCCAGGTGGAGAAATAAAAGTTGTAATCGAAGAAAACAAGGGGGCATCAAATTTCTTATTTGAATACCATATTCATAACAAAAATAGTATTCCTTTTTAGATTATCGACAACAATGACATAAGCACACTGATAAAGTCCTCTATGACGCAGTATGCACTGCTCAAGACTATCCTCTAGTTAGCCATGCATTTAGAGTATTGTAATAGTGTTCGTTGTACGATTATTAGTCTTGCCATAATGAAGAGCTTTGTTTGAGTCTCAAGAAGACTACCAGAAAAACGATTGGCGAAGACCTAAAATTTGAAGGTAACATAAGATGGTTGCAGTAGCAGTAACACAAAATTAATCCAGAGCCAGAAGAACAAGCCTATCATATTATACTAGCGAATATAAAGCATTTGTGTAAATAAGAAATAGCCAAAACAAAACTTAATATGCTAGCAAGTGCATTTTTCAGGTACACTGTGACTAAGGAAAAAAAAGGTAGAATTACGTCAAGAAGCTATAATAGTAGCAAAGGTATTTAACCGAGAGACATCCAATAAAACAAATAGCCTTATTATATGACGACTCGAAAAACTACGGTGAAGCAAGTCGACCGAATTACGCATGTATAAATGTCAAGTACTCAGGCAGATAAAGAGTATTACAAATCAATCACATGAGGAAAACGTGAAAAATTATTCTTGAGGGAGAACTCTATTTTACTAGACTTCAAAATCTAGTTTAGCGCGATCAAAAGTATGAGGTGGCTATTTGAAATCTTATTTAAAAGTAAAAACTAAAAACAACGAGTTTGAAAATACATAGAACAACGCCAAATAAATCTTAATATTTTTCAAGGTTTGTGAGGCTTGTGCCTCTGTGATTTAGGTGATGTGGTGGTTTGTGGTTTTTAAAGACTTTCTCATGCGTGATAATTGCCAAGTGGGATAGAGAGTCCTACTTATGGCTATGCCAAGATCAAAAGAAGATTAAAATCCATGAAGTTGATGCATCATTAATCTCCATGCATCCCACAGATTTATTCGCATCACATTCATAGGTTGTAAAACCAAGATAAAATATGCCTATTGTTATCCATATTTTGTGGTTAAACATTTCTGCTTCAACATATTGAGCAGAGCTCCTAGATAATGAAATATATTAACATTCTAAATGGTCAGATCAAATATAAATGAAACTCCATGGTTAACACAATAATAAAAGCCCTTGAATCCTAATAAAAAGGATGCAAAGAAAAAAATCATTCTAGAAACCAAGAAAATCATGTACATGAATTACAGAGGTGAAAATAGAAATTTAGCTACACATGTTGGAATGGATGCAAGAAAAATATTCCATTGAATTGATCATTGCAAGTAAAATAGAAAAAGTCAGAACTTACAAAACAATTCTTTCCCTCCTTCACAACAACCAACTCCTCTCTCATATAATAAATCTCTTAGAATAAGTAAGAAGATACAAATGAAAAAGGTAGGAAGCACCTTTGCATCTTAACCATAAGAGAGAAAAAGAACCCTAAGAAAGACTCTCCAAAACTCTCTTTTTTTGCTCTCTAACGATGTTGAGATCTCTCTACCTACTAAGGTGTACTTTTATCAAAAGAATTTTGTGTTCTATTGGCATGGTCACACTGTTGGCTGCAGAAGGTGTTTGGTGTGGAGATTTAATTTAATTAAATATATGTATATATATTTAGGAAAATATCATTTTGATTTTAAAATATGAAATCAAACTAATTTCATATATGCAATAGTTTAAATAATTAAAAACTTCACCGCGAACCATGTATCTATTCCGAAAAATGGATAAATTGCTTAGAGGTGAGGCTTTATCAAATAAACTAAAGACATATGACATACGTTTGGTCTGCAAACCATTTATGTTCACCGACAATTTTCGCTATCTAAAATGAAGGAATTAGATGAGGTTTATATTAATCTGAGGTCTTTCAGTTTCCTATAAGGGCAAGCTCCTATAGTTAATTACATCTTAGATAACCTAAGTCAGCTAAGAAAACTCTTAATATAGATTAGGAAATATTGTATCCATGACTTCCAAAAGATAGGGTTCTTCAAGAGAATGTGATAGTAGGAAATTCGATAGGTGAGAGGCCCAAATTTTGGAACATTTATTATGGGAATCCAAAGGAAGAGAAAGCTAGGGGAAAACATCGATCCAAGAAGAATCTTGATATTTTCTCAAACTATCCTATGGTTTGGCTTTGATATAAGAAAATTATTTAATGTTTCGTCTTGCCAATTGTATTATTTAGAGATTACATTTACTTGATATCGTTCATATGAACATCTTGGAAAATAGGAGGATTATGCCAAATCAGATGACAACCTCGGAATCCTAAGACGAGTTAGGGCTATATTACATAACAAAGTTATGCAAAGGCCTAAGGAGATAATATGAGGATTATGATGTACTAAGCAAGCTACCTGATATTGGTCGGACTTTAATATTGCAAGAACTTATGAATTCAAATTTATATATATTTTTATAATGATTTTGTAAAGTCCACGTATTCAACGTAAGTATACATATCATATCAAGTAATAAATGGCTCTAATGGAATCCTGGTTATCGATCCCACATGGATGGGTGAATCTCACTTTAGATAATGTAATAATGAATTTCAATACTTAAATTGCAATTAAAGTTTAATGTTTACTTATACTACCAAGATGCAGAAAACAGTAATAATTAAGCAAACTACAATTACTTCTAATATCTATAAAACAAAATTAACTTATTCTAAGAGTACCCCCTCTTCTAAGCATGAAAAGAACATTAACATATTCTAAGTTTAGTTACTAAATCAAAGGCTAGGCTAGGAGAATACCGGCTGCCACTACGAAGCTCCCATTCACCCTTTACCTAAAGGCTACGCTTTAAGTTTAGTTACTAATCTTAGGACAAAATTGAGGATCTAAACCTGTCACCCTGAAACCTCTAATTTTACGTCCATCAAAACACATTCCCCTATTTATTTGCACTCAATTCCCATGAACTACGTATGCATCCATGGAAATTGAATGGGTTCTTCATTTTTGTTGCATGACATTAAATCCTTTCAGAGTTAATGTTCCACAATAAATGTTAACAATCCAATTGGCCAAATGGAAAAGTAAATTAAGTTCTAAATGAAAACCATCACAATTTCTTTAATATTTTAAAAACACTTCAAATCCGCATCAACACACCATCACATCTCTATGCAAGAAGAAAGATAAAGGAGACTACTCAGAATTCATAGAGAATACACAATAAAACATGGATTTCATAAATAAAAGAAAAATCATACAAACCACAAAAGAAAATACAACTTCTCTCTTTCTCTTTCCCAATGCAATTCCCTTGAAGTTCCTTCAAATCCTTTTCTATCTTCTTTGTAACACTCAATTCCCTCTTTAGAATGGAAAGGAAGAAGCAATCTCTCATTTTACTCCTTCTCCTTCACTCCTTAGAGAAGAATCCCTCTCAAATTGTCACTTCTACACTCTTCTCTCCTAAGCTCTAACACTCAAAACACACTAGACTCTCTAGATTACATAGGACACACACTAATAAGGAACGAAATCCCAAGAGTTTCTATAGGCATCCCTTCAAAAAGTCGCCAAAACTCTTCAAATTTGAAGTCCACCAACACTGGGCGCCGGCGGCGCTCTATCGTCGAATTAATTACCGAGCTCTCTGGAAAATGGTGACGGTGGCGCCCATTGTTTTCCTCCTTTTAGCTCCTTTTTTCTCTGAATTCATTCATTTTTGCTTCTTTTCGCTCCAATCACCTAAAATCATCATACCTGTAAAAAATCATGAAAAACACCATTCTTTAAAGTGCAATATCACAAAAAATGGTTAAAATTATATAACAAAATCAGCATATATTTTTAGTGCATCAAAATCTACCAAACATAACTATTACTTGTCCTCAAGTAATCCTTTTACTACATAAAAATATAACTCTAGGAAATGCACTATTCACCTGTAAGATACTAAAATTTTTCATTCAAAAGAATATATTGGTTAGACTTTTAGAAAGAAATTTAGTAACTTAGGTCAACACTACAGGTATAAGAATATTCAGCAATCAAGTTTAAGGGTTCTAGTCTTCTATTTATTTCAAAATAAACTATAATTTGTCACATTAAGAGTGCCTTGAAAGATTATGTGAAAAGGAGTTCATGCAAACTTCATCAGAATGTAGGCCAATACTTAAAATATAAATTCAGGAATGAAATCAAGTTCTCTCTTCAGAGTGACTCAAGTGAAGCCAATTTTTTATTAGGCATCTCCTGAAGCTTCTCCTCATAAATATTTTTTTTCTTTTTTTTTTCTTTTATTTTGGGATTGTTTTTCAATCCTTCTTTTCTTTTCTTTTTCTCTTTTTATTTAATGAGGATTACTATATCTGGATAGCCTGTAATGATTTTGAACTTCACTATCCTCTTTCTAAAGTTCAAACTTTAAATACCTCCTTAGTTTATAATTAGGTATGTGCTTTATTATTCATCATAAAGTCACAATCTCTCCTTAACACACAATACTTTAAGTCTCTTAACATTTCAAAAATACAGTTTTTTTTACTTCAAATAGTTAACTATAATCCAATCCTTTCATACCAAATATCTTAACTCTATAAAATTAACCTTTATTAGTAAAAACTTTCATCCAATCATTCCATAATATTCAACTAAAATAAAAAGTTTTAGTTACTTATAGTGAGGTTCAACTGCCAGAAGTTATGCTAATAATTTTTTTTTAAAATATAATAATTGAGAACAAATAAGAGTTAATATTTTTTTACCCTCCGCCAAACTTAAATTTTTCAATAAATTTGAAACAATAGAGTAAAATAAACTAACCTTGTTGTGCTGGGATCTTGAAATTTTCATCAGCTATCTGGTATTAGTTAAAATTTACAACTAGCAGGCAAGAAACAGTTAGTAACAATGATATATAAAAATTTTAAACATTTGCATGGTTAAAGAGAAATTAACTTTAGACATCTAAACACCCAACAAAACACCGCAATACTAAACAACTATCACATCACCACACAATTCATTTAGCAATTTCAACATAACAGTACATCAACAGGTTTACACATGACATGAAAGCAAATAACTACTGCATCACAACAATACAACACACCACACAACAAGAAAAACAAAAACAGAAACAAACAAACAACAAATCTTCATCACCAGGTTCATCAGCAGGGTCAGCATGATCAGGCCTATACGGTGTATAGCTGGGGCAGGTAGGAAATATCACATCAGTCTCCCCCCTCATGAATCTGACCTGAGCATCATAATAGGCAATATCGAACTCAACTCTTCTTCTCATATAATCTTCATTCACATCACTTCTAGCCTCATACACATCCATCTACCATGGAGTCTATCCACACTAGCACTCTATAATCTCAGCTGCTCCATAATATCAGATAATGTTGGGGGCTCAGATGTAGATGGAACATCATAACTCATAGTAGGATTATCAGTACTCCTACTCTCAACTCGAGCTCCTACATGAGACTCATAAGTACGAATAATAGTCTTTGTAATTGGTCTCAGCGGAATAGCTATCTCTTCAGAACTGCTGAACTCTACTCCAGACTGAACACACAAGGCATGAACTAGGGCAGGATATTCTAATCCTCCAGTGGTCTCGCCTCTAGCAATAGTCTGAATGTTCTTAAAGACAATAGTTCCAATATCAATCTTCTTCATCTTTTGAATACAATAGTTCAGAATTGCTCTATACCTTGTAACTTCACTATAGTGATAAGTAGGTAACAGTCTTGCAGAGATGAAATAGTGTCAAGCTTTTGATGCAACATTTAACTTGGAAGCAGGGAAATTGATCATTTGTTTTTGACTTATTTTCCATTCCCCTCTTCCATCCATCAGAAAATCAACCACTTCCTTCATATTTTCCTCTCGAGTATCGAAGTTTTCATATTCACAAACAAATGGTTCCTGAGTCTGATAAAAAACATTGATACACTAAGTAAATTCAACCATTTTTCCTCTAACTAACACATACTCAGTTTCAGTCCTAGGCACATTTGAATAGAACTCTCTAACAACTCTCATAACAGCATTTGCAGTAAAATAACAAAATCGTTCCCAGTTACGTTCGGTAATTAAATGTTCTATAGATCCTCCAGGATTATCAAAAGCCCGATCCTGAATACATTTCTTATTGTAAAGGTAAGAATTAAAGTGAAATTGCGCTTTAACATTAATAAACTTTTTTTTCATCAAAATCCAATTTTCTCTTCCCTTTACTCATCCTTAGAGCCATGTGAATTCTAAAAATTGCAATAAAATTCCAATAAATTCCAAATCCACAATGTATCAAACTCCAAATACTATTCTAAACAAGTAAGAGCAAATTTCATCATAGGAAATCTCAAAAATTTTCAAACTTTCAAAAATTCCAACCTAAGCAAAGTGAGAGATTTTCATGGTGAAAATAAAAAAATTTTAACTCAAAGTGAAGCTCTTACCAAGAGAAGTGTAGATTCGGTCTCAAAAAGCTTTGAAATCACTTCAAATCCGAAATCTAGCAAGCCCTAGCTCTTCAAAATTGCAAAAATGGAGGAGGAAGACGATAACAATGGAAAAAAACGCAGGACCCAGCAAAATTGCAAAAATAAAGGGTTTTCAGCCTTTTACTGTGTTCGGGAGCCAGCGGTGCTCAATAAAGCGCCGGCGGCGCTCTATTTATTTAAAATGCCAAAACTCTATGGATTTGGGCGTTGGCGGCGCCAGTCCAAAAATTTTTCTGGGTCCGAAAATTTTTTCGTAATTTCAATGGTTTCGACCTCCACAATAAAATTTAACACTTCATTAAGCATCTATATCATCACACAAGCAATAACTAACACAATTCTTAAACAAACAATACAAAACATACTTCCATATATAAAATCCACGTTACATTATAAACACTAAATATGTTTATCAAATTTAAACCAACAACTCTTTAGAGTTTTAGTGTTGCAAGTACGCTAAGATAAGCAAACACTAAAACCTAAGCTCATAGCATGAAATCAAGCGTAGCAAATCCAAATTCAATTTACAAAGCAAAGCAACTACTAAACACATCAAACAGAATTAAGCAAAGTAAACTAAACACACATAAAATATAAGCACAATCCAATAATCACTCCACATCGGTCTCAGAACTTTCTTCCTCGCTAATATTTCCAATAGATTGCTGATGAAAAAACAAATTGTAGAAGGGACGGAATGGGAATTCATCAGTTGAATCCTCAGTAATCACCGTGTTCTTCTTCATCATATTAATCAATCCCATCTCAATCCGAACAGTATGATCAAATTGTTCCTTCATCCTCCAATCTATATGATCAAAGAAATCAGAAATATTATTGATTACAATCATAACATTTTGTACCTCCTTCTCCAACGTTTTGATCCTCTTCAGTATCATTCTGGAATTTTCAGGAAAATAGGGTTGAATTGGTTGTGAAGTCTGAGTTGGTTGATCAACAAGCAGATTTATTTCATCTTCATCTCCTACTGTTTGGTAGTCATAAAGATTAGTTGGATCAATAGGCCTCCATGGAAGAAGAACATTTTCCCAACTCTCATATGAAACTTGTGATTGATAACATAACAGAAATATGGTGGACGGGTCTCCAAGCCCATATTTAGAACCATGAACAATTAATCTCAAAACTAATTTTACAATTATATTACCAATATCAATCGACCTCCCGGTTTGAATACAAAAATTCAAAATGGCACTTTCCTTTGTTACCTTGCTAATCTTCAAAGTTGGAAATAACTTTGCCGAAATAAAGTAATGACACTGCTTTGACACCAGATTTAAAGATGCAAAAGGGAAACAAACATATTCATTTTCTCTAACTTCCCAATCTTCATTCTCATCTGTGAAATAACGACACACATCATTCATATTATCACTTGTGGCATTGAAATTAGCATAGTGGAAAATAAGTACATTCTCAAACATAAAAAGATCATTAATTCTCGTAGAAGTGAATTGTACAAACCTACCTCGCACAAAGACGAATCCTTGGTTGATCCCGTGCAGATTTGCATAGAATTCCTTCACAACCGGAATGACTACGGCAGCGGTAGTGTAACATAACACTTCCCAACGTCTTTCCTTAATTATCTCTTCAATTCTTGTAGTAGGATTATCCATACCTCGATTTACAAAACCTCTTTCCTTGATAATCCTCCTCTTCATCATCACTTTGTGGAACAATCGCTGTGCCTCGAAACTTATAAACTTTCTTCGGTCGAAAATGCGAGATTGAGAGGTTTCTATAGAGTAGGAATCCATGGGATACAAATTGGGAATGGTGGTTTGTTTTTCTGTTGTTCGGAAGTCAAAAATGGAGTTTAGGGAGTTATAAGGACGAAGATCCCGCTCAAAACTGCCAAAACTCGCATTTTGAAACTCTAAAAACTGTCAACAGTTTTTGGGCATCGGCGGCACTTAAACCCAAAATTCAGCAATTCTTCTCTGTAATTAGGCGCCGGCGGCACCAGTGGTAAAAAATTTCACCAAACTATGTTTGGCCCAAAATATTCCAATATCTCAATTCGATCCAAGATTTATCAGTTTTAAAAGTATTTAGGAGCGATTAGGATTCACAAATTACTATCTAAAAAGCACAACTACAATAAACAAGAGAACACACCACAAAGATAAGCATGGGTTGCCTCCCATAAAACACTTGGATTAACGTCGTCAGCCCGACAAACCATTCAATTAATCGAGATGACTCAGTATTAAAACCTCTTTGAAATCAGGTTGAAACCCGTCAAGTAAGTCTTTGATCGATGCCCATTAACCTTAAAAATCTTTCCAGTATCAGGATCCTTAATATCAACAGCTCCAAAAGAATGAACTTTTATAACTGTAAAAGGTCCCAACCATCTAGACTTGAGTTTTCCATTAAATAACTTCAATCTTATGTTGTATAACAAAACATGTTATCCAAATTCCAATTTCTTTTTCAATATCTTCTGATCCTGCCACAATTTCATTTTCTCTTTATAGTCCATGTTATCGTGATAAGATGCATTTCTAATATCTTCCAATTCATTCAATTGCATAAATCTCTTCTCTCCAGCATCTTTTAAAATAAAATCTAACTCTTTTATCGCCGAATATGCTTTATGCTCCAATTCAACCGGTAAATGGCAAGTCTTACCAAACACTAGTCTATAAGGAGACATTCAAATAGGGGTATTAAAAACAGTCATATAAGACCATAATGCAGTATCTAATCGAGCAGAACAATCTAATTTATGATTATCCACAGTTTTCTCCAAAATTCTTTTAATTTCACGATTAGACACTTCTACTAAATCTCTAGTCTAGGGATAATAAGCAGTAAATATTTTATGAATAATGTTATATTTCTCAATTAATCTCTTAATTTGATTATTCATGAAATTGGATCCACCATTAGTAATAATCACTCTCTGCATTCCATATATATTAAATAAATTTTTCTTTAAAATTTTTGAAACACTCCGAGCATCACATTTAGGTAAAGCAATAGCTTCAATCTATTTCGAGACATAATCAACTGCAACCAGTATATATAAATTTCCAAATGAATGAGTAAATGGTCTCATAAAATCTAATCTCCATACATAAAAAATTTCAACTTTCAAATTATAATTTAGAGGCATTTCATTTCTTCTAAATATATTAACTAATCTCTAACATCGATCAGATGATTTAATATATTTGTAAACATCCTTAAAAAGATTAGGCCAATAAAATACAGCTTATAAAATCTTAAAAGCAGTTTTATCAACACCAAAATGACTTCCAAATTCAAAATCATGACATTGTTGAATAATTAAATTCTTTTTTTCTTGTGGCACACATCTCATAATAATCAGATCCTTATATTGTTTATATAGATAAGGCTCATCCCAATAATAAGATTTTTGCATCATATTTGAACTTTTTTTGTTGTTGCCTTGTTAAATCAGGTGGTACAATATCACTTACAATATAATTCACAATATCAGCATACCAAGGCAAATTTCTTCCCATAATAGTATAAACTTGTTCATCAGGGAAAGCTTCTGTAACTTCTTTTTCAAATTCAGATAATTTACCATACTTTAATCTCGACTAATGATCAACTATTTGGTTATTAGATCCCTTCCTATCAACTATCATAAAATCAAATTCTTGCAAAAGAAGTATTCATCTAATCAGTCTAGGTTTCACATCCTTCTTTTGCGTTAAATATTTAATAACTGAATGGTCTGTATGCACAATACTTTTAGCTCCAATTAAATAAGGTCTAAATTTTTCAAAAGCGAATACTATAGCTAATAACTCTCTTTCTGTAGTGGTATAATTAATTTGAGCTTCATTAAGAGTTTTACTAGCATAATAAATGACTTTGAAAAATTTATCATGCCTTTGCCCCAATGCTACTCCAATCCCATAATCACTAGCATCACACATGAGTTTGAATGGTTTCTCCTAATCTGGTGAAACAATTATAGGTGCAGTGATTAATTTCTCTTTTAATAATTCGAATGCATTTAAACATTCATCATTAAAATCAAACTTTCTATCATTTTCTAAAAGTTGGCATAAAGATTTAGTAATTTTAGAAAAATCTTTAATATATCTTCTGTAAAATACAGCGTGTTCTAAGAAACTTCTCACCTCTCTCACAGTAGTGGGTGGTGGCAATCTCTCAATCACTCTAATTTTAGCAGGGTCGATCTCCATACCATGCACAAAAATTTTATGCCTAAGCACAATTCCTCCTGCAACCATAAATTGACATTTCTCCAAATTCAGAACTAAATTTATTTTCTCACAAAGCTCCAAAACTTTTTGCTAAGTTTTCTAAGAAGATTTCAAATGAAGTTCATAATACAGAGAAATCATTCATGAAAACTTCTATTCCATTATCTATCATACTACTGAAGATAGACATCATACATCTCTGAAAATTTGCAGCTACATTACACAGTCTAAAAGACATTCTTTGAAAAGCAGAGGTTCTGTATGGGCTAGTAAATGTTTTATTTTCTTGATCCTCAGGAGCAATAGGTATTTGATAGTAACCAGTATATCCATCCAAAAAGCAGTAGTACTTATGTCCAGCAAGTCTATCCAGCATTTGATCGAGAAAAGGAAGAGGAAAGTAATCTTTTCAGGTGGTGATGCGACTTTTTTATATGTAAGAATTTATGACCTCAGATTTATATATTTATAATAATTTTGTAAAGTCATAATTTCAAACGCAAGTATACGTATCGTATCAAGTAATACAGGGCTCTGATGGAGTCCTGGTTATCGATCCCACAAGGAAATGAGGTAAAAGGTCCTTAGTCAAATTCTAGTTTACTATTAACATCCTTAGATTGGAAGGTCGATATAAGTGATTTTTATAACAACTACTCCTAAATGCAGATGATTATATGTAAGGATAATAACTATTCCTAAATGCAAATATTACTTCTAAAGATAACCCTTTTTAGGGAAATTGGTTTGGAGAATTTTGAGATATTAAAAACTACTACTCTTATGTAATGAAATAGATAATGTGTAGGAATGAGATGCATTTAATATTTTATGTGCCAAATAGGAGCAATCCTATTCTTTACCCTTTGGTCCAGACATAAAGAACTTTGACTAATCCTATGCTTGGTTACTGAATCTACGGCTAGGTGCGGGAGAATACCGACTCTCACTTTAGAGCTCCCACGTTCCCCTCACCTGATGGCTAACAATTTACACATCAACACCCAAACAATAGGACCGAATTGAGGATTTTATCCTGTCACTCTAAAATCTCCAATTCTATGCTCAATTAATATTATTTCCTTATTTGTTTGCATTCAATTCCCATGAACTTCACCATCCATGGAATTTGAATGTGGTTCCACTCTGTTGAGAATTACACCGCCCTTTCGGGTCAATGCAATTACAACGAATTTTGACACTACAACGAGCTCTTTTTGTAATGTAAATGAAGTGCAATTAAAAACCATCACATTTATAATTAAATTTACTTCTATCATGCATCACAAAATCCTAAACATGATTTCTAATCATTACAAAGGAAAAGTAAAATGAAAATAATGGCATAATTTTCTCATGCCACTATTTCGAAAGAAGAAGAAAAATAAGAGAGAAACGTTACAAAGCGCGAAGAAAACACAACAGAAACTTCATGTAACCAAAGTAAATCCACTAGGTAAGTGTTTACAAAATCATAAGATAATGAAGAATAATACTTAGTTTTTTCCCTTTGAAAGAAAGATGAAGATCTCTCCCACAAAGTCTCCCAGCGATCCATGCAATGTATCGAAATCTTACAAATTCTCTCAAAATCTTCTCTCCAATCTCTCCAAAAGGGGAGAAATCTATATTTCTACTCCTATTCTAAGATCTCTAAATATTCTCTACGTTTCTAACTTCTCCTCTCTTTTCTTAGCTTCAAATTAAGTTTAAAATAGTGTAGGGATGAATTTCCTAAGAGATGCATGAAGAAACCCTCCAAAAAGCGTCCAAGTTCAATGTATTTGGCCAAAAACTGCCCAATTTCGCATCCCAATAGTCCGGAGCGCCGCCGCGCTGAATGGGGCGCTGCCGGCGTTCTATTTTCATGGTCTCGGGCTTCTAGCACTGCCAGCGCCGATTTGGGTGGCCCCAGCACCCATCCTTTGCAGCTCCGCCATTTTGCTCCGTTTGGCTCCGTTTGGCTCCGTTTCAGCTCCGATTTGCTCCGTTTCAGTTGCGTTGCGTTCGTAACAGATAGCCCTACAAAAAAGCATAAAAACAACGTTTCTTTAAAGTGTAATCTCATTCAAAAATATGCAAGAAGTGTAAAAGAGATTAAACATCAAAAGACTTATCGAAAGGTGTCAGGGTAGAATTTCATCTCTTGCTCGTTTTTGCTCTAAATTGCACCGTTTTTGCTTCTTTTTGCTCCAATCACATTTCTTGTACCTAAAATCAAAAAAAATACAAAATACCTTCCTTTTAAAGTGTAATATCACTAAAAATGAGTAAAATCATATAGCAAAAAATGTATATATTTTTGGTGCACCAAAATCCCCCAAACTTAACTGTTACTTGTCCTCAAGTAACACTTTTACTACATAAAAATATAACACAAGGCAATGTACTTTTCACCTGTAAGACACTAAAATTTTTTACAAAAGAATATTTTGGTTAGATTTTTAGAAAGAAATTCAGTAACTCAGGTTAACACTACAGGTAGAAGAATATTCAGCAATCAAGTCTAAGGGTTCTAGTCTTCTATTTATTTCAAGATAAACCCTAATTTGTCACATTAAGAGTGCCTTAAAAGATTATGTGAAAAAGGAGTTCATGCAAACTTTATCAGAATGTAGGCCAATACTTTAAATATAAATTCAGAAATGAAATCAAGTTCTCCCTTTAGGGTGACTCAAGTGAAGCCAATTTTTTATTAAACATCTCCTCAAGCTTTTCCTCATAAACATTTTTCTTTCTATTTCTTCTTTTTTTTGAGAATTTTTTTCAATCCTTCTTTGCTTTTTTTTTTCTCTTTTTTTATCTTTTTTTAATGAGGATTAATATATCTTGAGAGCCTGTAATGATTTTGAACTTCACTCACCTCTTTCTAAAGTTCAGATTTGAAACACATCCTTACTTTATAATTAGGTACGAGCTTTATTATTCATCATAAAGTCACAATCTCTATTTAACACACAATACTTTAAGTCTCTTAACATATCAAAAATACAGTTTTCTTTACTTTAAATAGTTAACTATAATCAAATTCTTTCATACTAAATATCTTGCCCTTATAAAATTAACCTTTATTACTAAAAACTTTCATCCAATCCTTCCATAATATTCAACTGAAATAAAAAGTTTTAGTTATCTCAAGCGAGGTTCAACTGCCAGAAGTTATGTTAATAATTTTGAAAATATAACAATTGAGAACAAATAAGAGTTAATATTTTTCTTCCCCCCAAACTTAAATTTCAAAAATATTTTGCAATTAATTCAATAAAATGTTGCAGGAAGAAAAAGTAAAGGTTGAATCTTCTTACTACTACAACATCCTATCAAATTCATATACATGCATAATTATGATAGAATGACTGTAGGAGAAAGTAAATCTAACATAAAACATGCTTATAATAAAATTACACTAAGAGGAAGTATTTTCACATTAAAATTTTATTTTTCTTCTTACCCCCAAACTTGATTTTTAACATATATAACATTCAGTACAGAAAATATAAGCAGAAAGAAAACAGTTTAAAAAATCTATCTACCACAAATGTCTATCAAAACTAATTACAAGTATTCATTAGGACAAAACAATATGCAGCAGAAATTAATTCTAAACTAATCATGTCTGGATGAAATTAACTAAACCAAAGTCTAACTAGCATAGTAGGTATCAGCAAGGGAATATAAAAATGTTCTTCAAGTCTTAAATAAAATTGTAACACAAACATAAACACACATAAGATAAATGAAGTCAATTCTTCCATTAACTCGTCACATCACATTGATTTAATTCCAATTTCTAACGGAGTCACTACACTAATAAATTAGGTACTTTCAAATGATTTTATAGATTATAATCCCAAAGATAAGATTATCCCTGATAAATGGTTTCCGGACACCAATCTCAAGTATTATCTAATCCCTTTAATTAAGCACCTATAATAGTTATGAAGATAGTGTACGATCATCCACAACTTATTCATCAAATAGGTTCATGACTCATACCAAATGAAAATAAAGTTCTAAAAAGGAAGGAACAAATTGAGATGAAGCTGTCATTATTCAAATTCATGATATTTCTTGTAAAACTCAAGTCCGAGTAAGACCCGAGTCGTAGTGAACTTGTCAATCTCAAGAGAACATATAAGTCTAACCATAATAAGAAGTTAAGGAATCACCTCCCTCATGACACACAAAGATCAAATCAAACTACTAACAATCCAAACATCTACCAACAACAATCAAACTAATCAATCCATAATGACATATAAAGATCAAGTCTATCCACTCTAAAGCAAACACCATACAATACTAACAATCATGACTCTCAAGCACACTAAATCAAAGCACACTGATAACTATGGGTTGCCTCCCATAAAGCGCTTGGTTTTAACATCGCGGGCCTGATAAATGATTCCTCCTGGATCAAAATTCCAATTAAGTAATCCTTGATTAATCGCCCAATCTTTTTCAGATCCAGGGATTCCTACAGGATTCTCAAATTATAATTTTTCATTCAACTCTTCTTTTTCAGATGGATTCATAGAATTATTCCTCATAATTTTTTCTAGATCCAATATTCTTCTATTGATTTTCTCAATCCGCATATTAATATCATCCTTGAAATTTATATGAAATGGATCTATATAAGATACTTCAATATCTCCCAAATTTTGGATCAGATTCTCTCTAGATAATTCAGATTTAGGATCAAATTCTTCTATGTCACTCTTATGATTACAGTTATCTTCCAATTCTTCCCCTTTATAATTATTACATGATGGAGGATCTATCTTAGTTGAGGAAATAAGTTTTTCTAATTCCTTAGGAATTTCATCCAATGGTCTTCTAATATCATTATCCTCTTTTCTTAACTCAAATTTTTTTTGAAATATATCCTCAAATTCTCTTCCAAGTCTTAGTTCAATAATTTTATCTTGTTCATCATTCAATTCAAGTTTTTTGTGATTGAGTCGAATCTAAAGATATTAAGACTTTTTATGTAGATGAATTCCCTAAATAGATATGCTTTAAAATTGTATGGGGTACATCCATCTTAATTTCATAAGATTTTTTAACATATGGAAATAAAAGTTTACTATTTTTGGTAGCATCCATTATTTCACACCTCTCATGAACATACATACAGTCTTCTTTAAATAAATGAAAGTCTATTTCATTCTCATATGTTAACTTACTCTCAAAACTTTCTTGGAAATGGTATTTACTTAGATAATCAATTTTATCCATCCAAAAACAATCATCATCTTTTCTCTCAGCTGGATATTTCATAGTTTTTAATACATCAAAAGTGACTTCCTGGTCATTAATATTCATAGTTAACTCTTCTTTTTGCACATCTATCATAGCTTGTCTGGTAACAAGGAAAGGCCTCCCTAAAATAATTGGAATTTCTTTATCTTCCTCCATAGCTATTACAATAAAGTCCAAAGGAAAGATAAATTTATCCACTTTAACGAGCACGTCTTCTATAACTCCTTTTGGATAAATGATAGATCGATCAGCTAACAGAAGGGTTACAGTAGTAGGAGAAATATCGACTAAACCTAACCTTCTTAATGTAGATAGAGACATCACATTAACGCTCACTCCTAAATCACATAAAGCTTTTCCACATAATCTTTTTTCAATTGCACAGGGAATTGTAAAGCTACAAGGATTTTTAAGTTTCCGAGGAAAATTTTTCTGAAGAATAGCGCTACACTCCTCAATTAGTGCAACTGTCTCGTAATCCTCAAATTTCCTTTTCTTGTTTAATATATCCTTCATAAACTTTGCATAACTTGGTATCTGTTTCAAAGCTTCTGTAAAAGGAATATTTATTGTTATTTTCTTAAGTACTTTCATGAACTTTGAAAATTTTTTATTCAATTCATGCCGTATAAGTCTTTAAGGAAATGGAGGTCGTGGTCTTTCCAAACTGATTTTAGTTGGAGATATTAATTTTTCTAGATCCTTAGAAACATGTTCTTCAGGTCTTTTAGTTTCTTTTATTTCTCTCACAACATATTTCTCTTTTCTAACCACATCCTCTATCTCTCTTCCACATTTTAATTGGACAGCTTCTACTTGCTCATTAGTGTTCTCTTTAGGGTTGATCTCAATGTTGTTAGGAAGTGTTCCTTGGGGTCTATTGCTAAGTGAATTAGCAATTTGTCCTAGTTGATTCTCTATGTTTATAATCGCAACATTTTGACTTTGTAATTGGTTTCCCGTTTGCAATATCAATTCTTCCTTAAATATCTTCTTATCCTCAAATTGTTGATCATTGTTAGAGTACAGTGGATATGAAGGTCAATAGTTTGTGTTCCCCTGATTATTCCAACTTCCATTAAGATTTGCATGATTATTTTCCCATTTTTGGTTTCCACCATCAGTAGTATGATTCCAGTTAAATTTAGAATGGTTTTCCTAACATGGGTTGTAAAAGTTAGAATATAGGTTGGTTATGGTATTTAAAGTCTCATATGATAATTTAGAATCAATAGGCTCTAATGAATTTTCCTCACTTACAGGAGTAAATTGAGGTTGGTTCATTCCGAATTGGTCCAACTTTCTTGATATTGTAGCAATCTGAGATGCACGAATTGTAATCGTATCCGTATCATGAACACTAGCTACATTTTTATGATTTACCCTTGTAGAGGGCCATTGAAATTCATTTGTAGCCATTTCTTCAATTAATGCATACGCTTCATCAAATGGTTTTGACATTAATGATCCACCAGTGGAAGCATCAATTATAGACCTAAGGGATCCTACTAACCCATTATAAAAATTTGAATAATTAACCAATCGGGCAGAGCATGGTGTGGACACTTTTTAAGGAGTTCCATAATTCTTTCCTAAGCTCCGTATATTGATTCACCTTCATATTGACAAAATGAGATAATATCGTTTCTATGTTTAGTAGTCCTTGAAGGTGGAAAATACTTAGCAAAGAATTTCTGAGTTAACTCCTCCCAAGTTTTAATAAAACTAGGTGCTAAAGAATATAATCACATTTTAGTCTTATCCCTTAGTGCGAAAAGAAAAAGCCATAGTCTAACAACATCATCTGACATAGCGTTATAACAAAATGTAGCACAAAGTTCTAGAAATTTTGATAAGTGTAAATAGGGATCTTCTAAAGGAGTTCCCCCCAAACTGATTGTTTTGCACCAGTTGGATAATCTCAGGATTTATTTCAAATGAATCAGCTTCTATGACAGGGTTTTGTATACTTGAGTAAATTTCATCTGTCATAGGATTTACGTAATCCCTCAATGAAGTATGATGATTTTTCAAGTTATTATCATGAAATTTTTCCATTTCCATTTCTAGTTTTTCGAGTCCTTTTTGTATTTTTATTTCTTTATTTTTTTAAAACTCAGGATCATAAGGTACAAGTCCTGTAGATCCTTTGTTTCACATACGTAACATAACAAATAATACATTAACAATTAAACAAATAATAGATGAAATATATTCAACACAACAAAATATTTTCACGAACACCTTATTTTCACAAAAAAAGTTTTTTTTTCATTTTTCACAACACTTTTTCATATAAAAATACTTCTCACACAAAAGTAGTTTTTACGATACTACAGTTTTCCAATTCTAGGCCTAATTACTTTAACTAAAATTATCCTAAAGTTCTTACCGAAACTTTCCCGGCAACGGCGCCAAAAACTTGATGCGACTTTTTTATATGTAAGAATTTATGACCTCAGATTTATATATTTATAATAATTTTATAAAGTCACAATTTCAAACGCAAGTATACGTATAGTATCAAGTAATACAGGGCTCTAATAGAGTCCTGGTTATCGATCCCACAGGAAAGCGAGGTAAAAGGTCCTTAGTCAAATTCTAGTTTACTACTAACAGCCTTAG
Source organism: Papilionanthe hookeriana x Papilionanthe teres (assembly GCA_022702705.1). Lineage (NCBI taxonomy): Eukaryota > Viridiplantae > Streptophyta > Magnoliopsida > Asparagales > Orchidaceae > Papilionanthe > Papilionanthe hookeriana x Papilionanthe teres. Next base: position 39,928,952 of record CM040422.1, read on the forward strand.
ATTGGAAGGTTGATATAAGTGGTTTTTATAACAACTACTCCTAAATGCAGATGATTATATGTAAGGATAATAACTATTCCTAAATGCAAATATTACTTCTAAAGATAACCCTTTTTGGGGAAATTGGTTTGGAGAATTTTGAGATATTAAAAACTACTATTCTTATGTAATGAAATAGATAATGTATAGGAATGAGATGTATTTAATATTGTATGTGCCAAATAGGAGCAATCTTATCCTTTACCCTTTGGTCCAGGCATAAAAAATATTGACTAATCCTATGCTTGGTTACTGAATCTGCAGCTAGGCTGGGAGGGTACCGACTCTCACTTCGGAGCTCCCACGTTCCCCTCACCTGAGGGCTAACAATCTACACATCAGCACCCAAACAATAGGACCGAATTAAGGAATTTAGCCTGTCACTCTAAAATCTCCAATTCTATGCTCGATTAATATTATTTCCTTATTTGTTTGCATTCAATTCCCATGAACTTCACCATCCATGGAATTTGAATGTGGTTCCACTCTGTTGAGAATTACACCGCCATTTCGGGTCAATGCAATCACAACGAATTTTAATACTACAACAAGCTATTTTTGTAATGTAAATGAAGTGCAAGTAAAAACATCACATTTATAATTAAATTTACTTCTATCATGCATCACAAAATCCTAAACATGATTTCTACTCATTACAAAGGAAAAGTAAAATGAAAATAATGGCATAATCTTCTCATGCAGCTATTTTTAAAGAAGAATAAAAAGTAAGAGAGATACGTCACAAAGCGTGAAGAAAATACAAGGGAAACTTCTTGTAACTAAAGTAAATCCACTAGGTAACTGTTTACAAAATCATAAGATAATGAAGAACAATACTTAGCTTTTTCCCTTTGAAAGAAAGACGAAGATCTCTCCCACAAAGTCTCCCGGTGATCCATGCAATGCTATCAAAATCCCTTACAAATTCTATCAAACTCTCCTCTCCAATCTCTCCAAAAGTGTAGAAATCAACATCTCTACTCCTATTCTAAGATCTCTAATCATTCTCTACATTTTTCTAAGTTCTCCTCTCTTTTCTTAGCTTCAAATTCTGTTTAAAATAGTGTAGGGATGAATTTCCCAAGAGGTGCATTAAGAAACCCTCCAAAAAGCGTACAGGTTCAATGTATTTGGCCAAAAACCGCCACAATTTCGCATCCCAGCCATCCGGAGCAACTCCGGCGCTGAATAAGGCACTACCGGCGCCCTATTTTCATGGTCTCAGGCTCCTGGTGCCGCCGGCGCCGATTTAGGCGCCCCCGGTGCCTATCCTGTGCAGCTTCGCCATTTTGCTCCGTTTGGGTTTCAGCTCCGATTTGCCCCGTTTCAGTTGTGTTGTGTTCCTAATAGATAGCCCTACAAAATAAGCATAAAATTTTTTTTAAAAGTGTAATCTCATTAAAAAAATATGCAAGAAGTGTAAAAGAGATTAAGCATCAAAAGACTTATCGAAAGGTGTCAGGGCAGAATTTCATTTCTTGCTCGTTTTTGCTCCAAATTGCACCGTTTTTTCTTCTTTTTGCTCCAATCACATTTCTTGTACCTAAAACCAAAAAAGCATACAAAATACCTTCCTTTTAAAGTGTAATATCACTAAAAATGAGTAAAATAATATAGCAAAAAATGTATATATATTTAGTGCATCAGGTGGCATCATTTAATTTTCTATAGTCAATACAAATTCATCATCCATTAATTTGACTTGTGGGTATATTTTCATTATATTCATTCACTTCAACAATCACTCCTCTCTTTTTTGGTACACAATGTATTGGACTCACCCAAGCACTATCTGAAATAGGATAAATAATTCCAGCATCCAGCTATTTTAAAATTTCCTTCTTAACTACTTCTTTCATTATTGGATTTAATCTCCTCTGCGGATCAACTCTTGGTTTATGTTCTTCCTGTAATAATGTTTTGTGCATACAAATATAATGACTGATTCATTTAATATCTACTAAAGTCCATCCAAAAGTTTTAAAATCAACAACTTCTATTCTTGATAATCATTTAACTACTAAGATACAATAACTGGCAGGGTAGATGATTCTCCTAAAAACATATACTTCAAATGATTAGGGAGAATTTTCATCTCAAGTTCAGGAGGTTTTATTATAGATGAAATTAAGCTTTTATTTCCACCTTCCATAATGTTTAATACCTCAAATCTCTCCTGAACATACTCTAAATCTTCATTCTTCTTATTATCTGAATTTTCTTCATTTTCAATTTCTTCTTTAAACATGTTTTCATACTCTACTTCTTTGTCAAACATATTTTTAAAATGATCGTTTCTCAAATATTCACAAACCTCCATCCTAAAACATTCATTATCTTTTTCCATTGAGGGATACTTCATAGATTTCAAAGTATTAAAGGACACCTCTTGATCATTAATTCTCATAGTTAATTCTCCTTTTTGAACATCAATCACTGCTCTTCCAGTAGCAAGGAATGGTCTTCCTAAAATGATTGGAATTTCTTTATCTTCCTCCATATCAAGTACAATAAAATCTACAGGAAAGATAAATTTATCCACTTTCACTAACACATCTTCCACCACTCCTTTAGAGTAAGTAATGGAACGATCAACTAACTGAAGAGTCACAGATGTAGGAGAAATTTCTCCTATTCATAACCTTTTAAAAGTTGATAAAGACATAAGATTTAGATTAGCTCTCATATCACATAAGGCTCTTCCAAAAAACTTTTCTCATATAACACACGGGATAGTGAAACTATTAGGATCTTTAATTTTTTTTAAGAAGTTTCTTCTGAATAATTGTAATGCACTCTCCACTGAGTGCAACAGTTTCATGATCTGTAAAATTTCTTTTCTTTTTCAGAATATCCTTCATAAACTTAACATAATCAGACATTTGTTCTAATGCTTCAACAAAAGGAATATTTATTGTTAATTTCTTAAAGATCTCCAAAAAGTTTCCAAATATGTTATCCCTGTTTTGTTGCTTCAATCTTTGATGAAATAGAGGCAGTGATTTTTCAACAGTAATCTTCATTGGTTCAAGAGGATAATCCATGTCTGGATAAATTTTGTTTGAACCTTTTTCAATATTCACATTCTCCTTTTCTATTTCAACTTCTTTTTGCTCTCTTGTTTCCAATTCCTTTCCACTCCTTAATTGAATAACCTTAAGTTGTTTCTTGTTTTAATCTTTTGGATTGATCTCAACATTTCTTGTAAGCGTTCTAGAAGGTCTATTATTAAGCGCAGTGAAAATATGCCCTAATTGATTTTCAATATTTTTCATCGCAACACCTTGAACTTGTAATTGATTTCCCATATTCAGAATCATTTCTTCAGTAGACTTCTTATCCTTAAATTGAGGGTTACTATTAAATCCAGAAGGATAAGATGGTCTAAAATTAGCGTTTACTTGGTTGTTCAAATTTCCAACTGGATGTATAGAACTGTTCCCCTGATGTGGCTTAACACTGACATTATTATTATTCCAATTGAAGTTTGAGTGATTCTTCCAACTAGGAATATAATAATTCGAATAAGGATTGTTAGATCTATTAATAGAATTAAAAGTCTCATAAGTTGTTTGAGATTTTGTTATCTGTCCAAATGAATTTTCCTCTAAAACTTGGGGTGGTTGAGAATAATTCATTCCATATTGATCTATTTTCTTGGAAAGGGCTGCAATTTGAGAAACTATCATAGTCATCATATTTGAATCATGAACACTAGCTACTCTTTTAGGATTTACCTGCTCAGAGGGCCATTGAAATTATTAGTAGTCATTTCTTCGATTAATGCGTATGCTTCATCAAAAGGTTTTGACATTAGCGATCCACCAGTAGCAGCATCTATAATTGATCTCAATGATCCCACTAATCCATTATAAAATGTTTGAATTATTAACTAATCTAGTAAAGCATGATATGGGCACTTCCTAAGAAGATCTTTAAATCCCTCCGAAGCTTCATATATTGATTCCTCTTCAAACTGACCAAAAGATGTGATATCATTTCTTAGCTTAGCAGGCTTTGTTGGAGGAAAATATTTTGATAGAAACTTTTGAGACAATTCTCCTTAAGTTCTAATAGATCAAGGTGCTAACAAATTTAACCACACTTTAGGTTTATCCCTTAATGAAAAAGGAAAAAGTCTATGTCTGACAGCATCACTCGACAGTCCGTCATATTTAAAAGTGCACACAGTTCTAGAAAACTAGCGAGATGTAAATTTGGATCCTTATCAGGTATTCCTCCAAATTGATTGTTTTGTACTATTTGGATAATAGCAGGTTTAAGTTCCGTTGACCTCATTTTTGATGAGGTCTTCTCTTCTTCTCTTTAGTACTTAGGATCTAGCCTTAGGCTTTTCCTTTGACTATCTTAGAGGACTAGAATTGGGACCCACCTTTTAGAAATTCAAACCACTTCTTAACTCCTTGCAAACTCCACAAACTTGACTGTAGACCCCTAATCACCTAGAGGGTTGAAATCAAATGTGGAAGTTTAAAGGATGAGTTCCTATAGGACTCTTCGGCCTAGGATCGCCTCACAGGTGGCCTGGTCTGGTGAAGGGGCTGACTTACACACACCATACTTATACACTACACCTACACACTACACTTCCACATGCCTCCTAAAACCACACCCATACCTAACTTGACCTCCTGACTCATGTAGGTGATCCACATGGATGGTCCTTAACCCCTAAGCCCTTGGCTAAGAGGGTTAGGAACAACATAGTGAATGCCTCAAATGAGTCCCTCCATGGCTCATGTGGGCTTGATATGGCTTCATGGCTCAACCAAAATGACTTCTTTCCACCCAAATTCACCCAATCCTCAATTTCCCAATTTTTCAATTTTTGACCCTCGGGACCCTACACCTACTAAACCTACCCAAAACCCTTAAAATTACCCAAATTTCTCAAAAATTTCCAAATTACCCAAAATTCTCCAAAATCAATCCCAAACATTTCCACATCACTTAAACTGATCATCCATACCCAAAAATACCAAAAATTCCAAGAAAACCTCCCAATACCCTCCAAATACCCAAAATACCCCTCTTGGCCTAAAAATCCAAAAATTCCGAAAATTCCTAGAAAATTCCAGAAAATCCCAAATATTCCCAATTTCATTTTGTCCAACTACACCATGGGCCAATTTTGTCAATTTACCCTACTTTTGTCAAAACCCCCAATTTGACCCATTTTTAACCCTAAGTGAACCCAATGTCAAACCAAACCTACCCAATTGACCCCAATTTTGGTCCAATTCAATTCTAAACTTCAATTCAACATCCCCAATACCAATCTAGACCAAATCCAAGCCCAATTTGATTGAAATTTGGATCCAATCTCACTTTTGGCCTTAAGGCCCATTTTTGACCTAAACCCAAACCTAACCTAAATGAGCCCAAACCCCAAAATCAAAGCCCAACCAAAGTCAAAACCTCTTTGAAACACTCCCATAAACATTTCTCAACATTGATTTTATAGCAATTTCAACCCTAGCCCAACATTAGCCCAACTTGGCCCACTTGGACCTACATAGGCCCACTTACCAAATAAATCCAAATTCAAACCAATTCAACTCCAAATCACACCAAATTGATTCCAAGCCCTTCATAGAACATCCCTAAACCAATTATGACATTTATTTGACAAAGTTCTTTACAAAATTTTTATCCAAATGCCCATCCTAAAATCAAAAGCCCATTTCCCTTAAACTTTCCTAAAAGCCCACTTCACCACATCTAAAAGCCCAAAATCTACCCTAAAGCCCACATGACATCTCCATTTGTCATCCACTTAATTAAATCCATTACCTAAGTCCTAAATTCACCATCAAATTATTCCAAATCAAGCTTCATCCAAATTTCCACCAAATTATCCAAAATCCTTAAAATCCTTTTTTATGAAATCGACCAAACTTTTTGCCAAGCCAAAGGTGAGCCATGAAGCCATGCATGAGCCACATGTGAGCCATGAGAGCTTTGGACACTCCACCATGCCATATTGGGTAAGAAGAGGGGGGCTTTCCTTAATCCCTAAAGCTCATTAGCCTTAATCATGTTTCACCTAAACTTAAAGTTAATCCAAATATATTTGGATGGAGACTTCTCCATGCCAAACCAACTGATCCCTTTGATCCCCCACAAGCATCCAAAGCCACCTCGAAGGGTGCACCAAGCCCAAATGGGTGGATTGACCCATTTAGACTCAAAACTAGCCATGCCCCATTCTACTTTGAATCAAAGCCTTTACACATGGCAATTGCCAATTGCTTGCACCAAGCCCCACCCCGACCCACCCGACCTCGAGGGTGACCCATGCTCGGCCGGCCGGCCACCGAGGCCGCCGGAAAACACCATGGCCGAGAGCTCACATGTGAGCCAACTTTGAAATTCTCACCTGCCGAGCCGCCCCATCCCCAGTGGCCATTGTAGTTGTTCTTCTCTTGCCAAGAGCAGCTCGATCCCAAGCCCTAACTCTCCCTGGGAGGCCCTCCACCCTCTCCTATTTAAACTCCACCCCTCTCGGCCATGAGAGGAGCTCGAGCACAAACCTTGCCAAAACTCGCCAAAATTGTTCCGGACTCCTCCCCATACACAGAGCACTTGATCCCCAAGTGAGACCCCCCGCCATTTCTCCTCTCGCGAGCTCAATTTCGAGTCGAAATTCCACCCAAAACCGGGACACTTCTCCACAGGTGAGCCAATTCCCAAATTGATTGGTTCTACACCTTCACCAGACCAAGGGAAGGTGTCCACCAGCAAAAGCCCCATCTCAAGGCCACCCAGTTGCTCCAGCCTCCAAGCTTTGTGATCGGGCTTGGTCGAAAGCACATTCAGACAATTCACCAGACCAGGAGACTTCATCTGGAGCTTGCTGCGATCCAATAGAAGGTGCAACAACTCTCAGATCGAAGCCACACTTCTCTGAGCAAAGGTATGAGCTAATTCTTCATCCCGAGCTTCTGGAGATTCTCCATTTCAAATGCCTTAGTTTTAATGCATGTTAACAGTATAGATGTGTTCGTCTCTTCAAGACGAATCCATGAGAGCATAAGAACATAAAAATCCATCGAGTATCGAGTGAGATCTTAGGGATTTAGTGTGGATGGCTCTCGGGTGAGGACGCTCAGGGACGATGAACGGATGCCGTCCATTCAATACACGCACGGACGAACGGCTCAGATGGCGTCGGACCAGGAGACGGTACGAGAACCGCGGGGCCCGGACTGCTGACTCAGGTGGCGGCGTCGAATGGGAGCGCGACGCGTGTGCGTTCGGAGCTGCCGAGGTTGACGCGGCGCCGCGTGGATAAATAGAAAATTAGGGTATTTTTCTATTTATTTAATTCCCTAAACTTCAAAAATTCATATCTCTGTGTAGAAAAATCAGAAAAATAAAATAAAAAAACCCTCTTGCTCAGTGAACAGAGGAGAATAATGTGGAAAAGAAATCGTTTAATTTCATCAAGTATTTTATTTTTTATAATTTATTTACTCTCTGCATTATTTTAATTCTCCATGCATGCATACAATTCACCATGGCATGAGACCATAGGGCTTTTGAAGCCTCCGAATTTGGGAACATTCCCTGAATTTTCCAAAGTCGAGTCCATCCCTATGAAAAGTTATTGATTTTTCAAATTCAGAGTTACTCGTTTTGAGTATTTTAATTCCAATAAATAGTATGTTGTGAAATAAATTCTAGGAAAATTTGGTGATGTTTCTTATGACCAGAGAACCTTAGGAAAAATAGGTTTTGACTTAGTTCATTTAAAACAACCCTAATTGGCTTAAAAACCCAAAATAGGTCTTTAATTAATTAAAGTTAACCATGCATCAAATTGACTTGAAATCAATTCTCCACTGACCTTTAGGATCAGAGGAATCCACCATAAAAGTTTGAGGTCAATTGGACTTGGTTAGCCCCACTAATTGGGTTGATTAAGCCACTTAGCCATTTTAAACTTTAAAAATTCATAACTTTTAAAATACCTTTCAAAAATTCACCAAATTGGTTTTGGAGCCTCTCTGATATCAGGGGAACCTAAAAAAATTAAAATTTCAATTTTCTAAAAAAGTTGATTTTTAATAATATTTTAATATTTTTAATAATTAAAAAATAATAAAAATCACAAAAATAATAAAATTCACCAAAATGTCACATTTTGAATTTTAATCACATAGGAACAAATCCCACATTTTTCTTAGGTCTATTTGGTGAGATATTAAATTTTAAAGCTTTAAGGTAATTTTAAAATTAAAAAAATGTATTTTCTAGCATTTTCACAAAAAAAATTATAATAAATCATAGAAAAATCAGAAAATTGCAAAATTTGCTTCTCTGATTTCCTTGATATTAGAGAGATTTTTGAAAATTATAAAATCCATTTTTCAACATTTATTTTATTTTTAAATTAATTAACACTCCAAAACTTAAAATAATTATAATAAACATAATATAATTCAAAAAATCACCAAAATTGGTCCAAGTGCTTCTCTGGTCATTAGGAATGTCCCCTAATTTTCTTAAGGACAGAAACTTTCCCTTGGTCATGTTATTAAATTTTCCTTGGAAATCTCTATTTTCCACCAAAAATAATTATATAAATAAATTAAATACAGAAAAATCACATTTTCTCCTCTCATGTCTTTATTGACACATGAGTGAAGTCACATAAAAATTTCAAGTTCATTTGAGTTCAATTTAGTGAGTTATGAAATTATTAAGTTTAAAGGGTAAAATAAGTAATTAAAATTTTAATCCTTAATTAAAACTTTAGGTTTAATAAAAAATTAACAAGTAAAATATTTGATCCTAATCTGATTTGGATGATTAAAATTTAAATAATTAAAGGGTAGAAACCCATTAAGCAATTTTAAAATGATTAAACTTTAATTAAATAATGGATTAAATTTGGAAGAATAATAAAATTGGAATTATTAAAATAGGGATATTATTAGGAAGAGATTTATTCTTTAATTTAAAAAATCCCTAAATTAATTATCTCATTAATATTCAATTCTTAATTAAAATGATAACTCAAATTTAAAATATTAAAAGACTTAATTATTAAACTCTTTTTAAAAATTTCAATTAAAATTAAAAATAAAATTAAATTAAAATTAAATTAAATTAAATAAATTAAATTAAATTAAATAATTGAATTAAATTAAATCAAATTAAATTAAATTAAACAATCAAATTAAATTAAAATAAATTAAATAAATTAAATTAAATTGAATAATTAAAGTAAATTAAATTACATTAAATTAAATCAAATTAAATTAAATTAAATTAAATAAATTAAATTAAATTGAATAATTAAATTAAATTAAATTAAATTAAATCAAATTAAATTAAATTAAATAATTAAATTAAATTAAATTAAATTAAATCAAATTAAATTAAAATTAAATCAAATCAAATTAAATTAATTTAACATCAAATCAAACTCAATTGAATTAAAACTCAATTAAATTAAATTAAATTAAATTAAATATAACATCACCAAAGACATAAAGAATTCAAAATAAATCTAAAATAACTTGAACACTATTCCAAATTTAAACTCTTTAACTTAAACCAAATCATTTGAATACTAATTTACCCTCAAAAGCTTTAGTTATCATAACTCATAAATAGAACATTAAATGAAATGTTACTTCACTTATAGGATATTCAAATGTCCTAGTTCACTGAGTAAGATAACAACGAAACTTGAATTCTCGGACGATTAATTCATTTATATAATCGAATTCATTTGGACTTAAAACAATCCTAGAAATATTGAAAAGATGTTTAAGATTCTTCTTAAGCACTTCCTCAATATGATAGGACATTTATAAGAACAATTGAATTTAATTATTCTTTGATGAAGAAAATCGTCTTCAAACCAAAACACAAAGAACCTAGACGTCATAGGAAATGACTAGCTATAGGATTAGAAATTTGGTAGAAAACCATAACCCTTGCCTTAGCTCTACCTAGGAACTTGCTTAAATATTCTAATTGTGTTTTAAGTGCAGCTTGGGATGACGGGAAGACCCTCCAGGTATGCTTTTATTTTATTGCAATTTACTTTCTTGCAAATGTACTTTACTTTTCTTGCATGATAAAACAACTGTTGCATGAAAACCCACACCTTTAGGATAGTCCCTAAAACTGAAACCAAAACTAAATTAAAAGTCATTGCAAGATAAAATTCACCGCCACAACATTTCAAAATATAAAAACAACTCAAAATTTAATCACAAACAAGCAACACAAAACTACGATTGCAACTAAATTAAAACGTCATGTTGGATGATCGGGAATACCTCGGATGATGTAACCTACGTGTTGCTAACGGGATTTCCCACGGTCTAAATGAAAGTGTGGAACTCATTCAGTTGAGTTTAGCAAATTCATCTGGACTAAGTGAATCCGATAAAAATAATGATGCGGAAGGATGGAACCGTGGGATCTTAACCGGTGTCGTTATAATCAACCTTAAGATTTGTTTTAATTAAAACATAAAAAACACCTGGAAATTAAGATTTTCTCTAAACCAAAACACTTTTCTTATCCCCTGATTTATGACTTCTAAAACTAAACCTCTGCAACAACAAGGAGCTCGGAGCATGGTGGGCAGCACGACCATCGTCATCAGCAAAACCTGAATCTACTTCAAGAAAACTTTCCTAGAATTAAATAACCAAGCCATAGGATTTCGAGGTAGTTTGCCTAGTGCAACATAAATCCTCAACCTTTTGTTAGGCATTTGCATCGCAAATTAAGCCCTATCGGACTTAGGATTCCGAGGTAGTCGTCTGATACGACATAAACCCTCACATCTTCGAGGCTATTTGTATGATTCTATCATATAAATATAAGTCCTAATTAATTAAAATTGACAAAATCAAAATATTTAAATAAACATTAGGATTTTCCTAAATTTAAGCCAAACAATAGGATAGTCGGGAAATTACCGAAGTTCACTTCGAATCTGTGATTTCTCCTACTTTTCTTCCTTTGGATTCACAAAGCAAAATGTTCCAAACTTGATCCATTCCCTATTGAAATTCCAAAATTCAATCCCTTGAAAACTTAAACTTTGAAATCCTTGAGAGCAGAATTATTGATTATTATCGAGAGTTTTCTTAGGTGATTCCCGTCACTTAAGATGTAATTAACTATAGGGGCTTGCCTTATAGGGAATTTTGAAGAACCTGAGTAATATAAACCCCGTTTAATGTTTTCATATTAAGCGGGGAATTTTGTCAGCTTATGAAATTGGTTCGCAGACCAAACGGATGTCACAAATCTTCTAGTTTATTTAATCGAGCCCCACCGTCAAGTAGTGTGTCTATCCTTAGGGATAGATACACAGTTTGTGGTGCGGTGCACGTTTATATAAACTATTTGGGATGTGAGATCGGTTTAGTCTCATATCTTAAAACCTTCAAATTTGAAATTATTTTCAAAATCAAATACTACTTTTCAAATTATTTATTTTAATTAAATTAAAAATTCGCCGACAGATTTCTGTTAGGCGACCCCTCTTCAAAATAAAACACAACCTAAAAATATGCCGACAAGTTCAAATGAATTAGCAGCAACATCAGGATTTTGAATAGTTATATGAATTTCATCTGTTGTTAGGTTAGCATAATCTCTTAAAGGTTTTGGCAAATTTCTAATATCATTTCTCTGATTATCTTGATTATTCGCCATTTCACAAGGATTTTCAGTTTGTTTTTGTTGTTTTCTAATTTTTCTAACTATTCGCTCTAACAATGAATCGTAAGGTACTAAACCTATAGGTCCACTACGACGCATATAAAATTACACAAATACTTTAAAAGGTAAACAAACACACACAATTACACACTACAAAGTAAAGGTTTTCAGTGACTATATTATCAATAGATACTGTTTATAATTTCTTTCTTCAATTACTTCCTTTGATTCCTTCCTTCGATTCCTTCCTTCCCAGGCAACGACGCCAAAACTTGATGCTGGCCGGACTTTAATATTGCAAGAACTTATGAACTAAAAAATATATATATATTTTTATAATGATTTTGTAAAGTCCACACATTCAATACAAGTATACGTATCGTATCAAGTAATACAGGGCTCTAATGGAGTCCTGGTTATCGATCCCATAGGGAATGGTGAATCTCACTATAGATAATGTAATACTGAATTCCAATACTTAAATTGTGATTAAAGTTTAATGTTTACTTCTACTACCAAGATACAGAAAATAGTAATAATTAAGCAAACTACAATTACTTCTAGTATCATTAAAACAGAATTAACTATCAGACACACACTAAGCTATATATTTGAAAGGTTTTGATATATATGACAAGTGTCTTTCCTCTTGCAATGAGAATATGATGTGTGGATGATATGAAATGATTATCTATGGTATTGTGCCAAATAGGAGCATAATTGATTCTTTTCCCTTAAAAGAGTACCCCCTCTTCTAAGCATAAAAAAAATATTAACATATCCTAAGTTTAGTTACTAAACCTAAGGCTAGGCTGGGAGGATACCAGCGGCCACTACGGAGTTCCCACTCACCCTTTACCTAAAGTTTAACCTTCGAGTTTAGTTACTAATCTTAGGATCAAATTGGGGAACTCAGCCTGTCACCCTAAAACCTCCAATTTGATGTTCTTCAAAACACATTTACTTATTTATTTGCACTCAATTCCCATGAACTATGCAATTCATCCATGGAAATTGAATGGGATCTTCATTTTTGTTGTAAGACATTAAATCCTTTCAGAGTTAATGTTCCACAACATATTTTAATAATCTAATTAGCCAAATTAAAAAGTATATTAAGTTCTAAATGAAAAAGCATCACAATATCTTTAATATTTTAAAAACACTTCAAATCCGCATCAACACATCATCACATTTCTATGCAAGAAAAAAGACAAAGGAGACTACTCAGAATTCTTAGAGAACACACAATAAAACATGGATTTCATATATAAAGAAAAGTCATACAAACCACAAAAGAAAATGTAACTTATCTTTTTCTCTTCCACAGTGAAATTCCCTTGAAGTTCCTTTGAATCCTTTTCTATCTTCTATGCAACACTCAATTCCTTCTTTAGAATGGAAAGGAAGAAGCAATCTCTCACTTTACTCCTCCTTCACTCCTTAGAGAAGAATCCCTCTCAAATTGTCACTTCTACACTCTTCTCTCCTAAGCTCTAACACTTAAAACACACTAGACTCTCTAGATTATATAGGACACACACTAATTTTCATCCAAAAATAGTTACTTATAAGTTAGGAACGAAATCCCAAGAGTTTCAATAGGCATCCCTTCAAGAAGTTGTCAAAACTTTTCAAATTTGAAGTTCACCGACATTAGGCGCTGGCAGCGCCCGATAGGGCATCGGCTGTGGTCTATCGTCGAATTAATACTAAGCTCTTTGGAAAATGGCGCCGGTGGAGCCCATTCTGGCGCAGGTGGCGCCAGAATCTGTTTTCCTCCTTTTAGCTCCTTTTTGCTCTGAATTCGTTCCTTTTCGCTTCTTTTCACTCTAATCACCTAAAATAATCTTACCTGCAACAAATCATGAAAAATACCTTTCTTTAAAGTGCAATATAACCAAAAATGGATAAAATTGTATAGCAAAATCAGCATATATTTTTAGTGCATCACTACCCCAAAGTCCTTTGGCTTGTTGTTTAATTCAAGGAGTTTTGCTATTGAAGATGACCGTATTGCCCACTGTGCATGCTCCAAGCTCCTCGTCATAGCAGATTTAGTTTAAAGAAGTGTTAATTGAAGAGAAAAGAGAAGTATCATGTTTTTGGAAAAATTTAAATTGAGGTATCTTAATGTCTTATTTAGGGGAATCATAAAGTTGATTATAGCGACACCGGTTAGGATCCCATGTTCCATCATTCCGGCACCACTATTTTATTTGGATTCACTTAGTTCAAATAAATTTACTAAACTAAACTTGTTGAGTTTCATACTTTCATTTAGACCATGAGAAATCTCGTTAGCAGCCGTAGGTTGCATCCTTCGAGGTATTCTCGATCATTCGATAGAGGTGTTTTAATTTAGTTGCAGTTGTAATTTTTGTTTTGTTTGTGATTAGATTTTGAGTTGTCTTATATTTTGACTGTTGTGGCGGTGAATTTTATCTTGTTCTGTTTTAATTTTGATTTTTTAGTATTAGTTTTAGTTTTGTGGCTATCTTAAAAGTTTTGGTTTTCATGCAGGGTGACATTATTGTTTAACATGTAAACAAGAAGAGTAAAGTAAAAGAAGTACAAAAAAGAAGGTAGTATAAACTATAGAAGCGTACCTAGAAAGTATTCTCATTCCTCCACCTGAAATTTTAGTATTTTTTGCAATAATCATTTATAATTTGCCGGAAAGTAAAATCTTATAGATAGGTTCATCACAAGCCTACAAAACCCTATTTCATAACTTGGCGGGTCCTATTTATTCATTTGAGAGATGTTTTCCTTTAATAAATATGATAGGTTAAATTGTCCTTCAAGGTGTCCAAAGGATTTGTGAAAAGGCATAGATGATACTTAGATATTTCACAATCCTTTTCAACTTTCTTGAGTTCATTTTGAACTTATCATAATTATCAAATAGTTCATGTATTTCATACCGTTATGCTCGGTGAGCCAATGTTTTAATCATCCCGAAAGTGGGATAAATATCACTTAATATTTTATTTATGAATTATTTAAATGGGGTCTTTAGAGGCAAACTTAACTTATGAAGAATTTAACCAATTTTGATGGGCTTGTAGTGTTTCAAATGTGTTTAAAATTAATTGTGTTTTTTTTTATCTTCATTAGTCAAATTTCGTTAAGCCTAGTCTCACTACCAAGCCCTTAAGACCTAGGTGGGTATGTTCATAATTTTTAGGAAGGTCTAGTTATATAACTATGATTCTTGTCAAATTAGTGAATTATCATTTAAGTATCACATAGGGGTATTTATTTGATGAATTATTAACTTTCAAAGCCAAACCCCTAACCTTAAGGGAATTTTAATCTTAATTTTCATCCAAATTAATGTGATTTAAAGAAATTATAAATTTACCTTTTAATATGTAAAAAATGAGTTTGATTTCTACCATTTATTCCTTTATGTTTCAATCATTCAAACATGTTTATTAAGATTATTCATTGCCCATTTCCCACTTTAATGAAGCCTAAATATTAATTAAGGTTAAATAATTTAAAATTGTATTTTTCCCCTAATGAGCTTATCACTTCATAATTCATTAAATTTAATTCAAATGACTTTACAAATTTTATTTTACCCCACTTATCGGTCAATTAAAACATTATAGGAGAAAATGTGGTTTTTCTTAATTTAATTTAATTTATATAATTATTTTCATACAAAATAAGGATTTTCAAGGAGAATTCAATAACTTAACCAAAACAAAATTTCTGTCCTTAAGAACATTATTAGAGGTTTACATAGATGAGAGAACCACTTGAACCAAATTTCATGATTTTTTGAATTTTAATTTAATTATTATAATTATTTCAATTTTTACAGTATTAATTAAATATAAAATATTATTTAATTGGAAAATTATTATGAGGTCATGAAACCCAGAGAAGCAAGTTGCATATTTTTGTGAGTTGTATTTAATTATTAGAATTATTTTAGTAAAAATTTAGGGAATTTCCATTTTAGCTTTTAAAAATGAACTTTTACCTTCTAAAAATTTAATATCTTCAATTAGGGAGTTAGGAAAATTATTCTAATTGTTCATAAATAATTAGGAGACAAAATGGAATATTTTCAACAATTTTATTAATTTTGTGATTTTTTTATTTTTAATTATTTAAATATTAAAATAATGCTTAAAATGAAAAAAATCATTTTAATTACAATTTTATTTTTCAAGGGCTCCCCTAATCACAAAGAACTCCCAAAATTAATTTGGTAGTTTTTTAAAGTGTATTTTTATTATTATAATTATATAAATACAAAAAAGTGATTTAACTTGAAAAAGTCATTTAAGTAATTAATATAACTCCAATTGATTTAAAACTTTTATGGGGAGTTCCTCTAACCTTCAATTAGAGTGGAGAGTGATTTTTAGGTTATTTACATTTATATTTAATCTAGTTTATTTTTCTTTAGGTTTTAGGTCATAATTACAATTAAGGTTGATCTTAATGAGTTAAACTATGTCTCCATTTTTTCTAGGGTCCTCTGGTTACAGGAAAACCTATCTGAAAATCCATTCCATCAAACTCTTGAAGTTTCTTTGAATACTTTGCTTTTCCTTACAAACTTCCTTAGAGGGTGGCGCCCAACTCTAAGAACTCCAAATCTCTCTTATAATCTTATTACAATCTATACTAAAGTAAGTAGAAATGGTGAAGTGGAGTGGCGTGATACTTAAAGAACTATCCTACACAATAAATTTAAACCACACGCCCTCCACCAACAACTAACTGTTGATCTTCAAGTCTTCTTTATATAATTTTCTAATGGGTGCTTTGGTGCCTCTTCAAATTATGTCAGATTCAATGAATCCTCTAAGAGATGCATCATTTCAAGAGTAATTTAAATTAATTTTGTAGCCAATAAGAAGTTACCTACGTTTGTACCAAAAGACGCCTCAATCACCCCTTCAAAATGACATCAAAAAATAATTACATTATCAAAGTAACTGCCTCGCTAAAGTGCGGGGTCTCGACACTTAGCTGCGAGGATCTGGCGCGTAAGCGCCAGGTCTGGGTGCTTAGCCACCATAGATCAATTTTGCTCCTTTCTTCATTTTGCTCCAAATGTGATCCTTTTTCACTCCTTTCATCACATTCATCCATTTAATCTTATCTGCAAGAAAAATACACAAAATACTTTCCATTAAAGTGTAATATCATCCAAAATTGGTATAAAAATGTGTATAAAAATACTGTACATTTTAGTTGTATCAGCCTACAATGTAAAAGAAGGGTCCCCTTTATCCCCTAAGCTAGGTAGGCTTGTTCAACTGTGGATTTGAGATCCCACACATTCAACAATCCTTCTAGAATTGTGTGAAAAATAAGCATAAACTCTCTTTTTGCCCTGCCTGATCTACATCAAACCTTGTGAACACTTTTGTGGCATTTAAGTGCTTAATAAATGCGCCTTAAATTTCTTCAAAATTAGTGATTGAGGTGATTACTCTAACTGATAGTTTATTAAAACACATACAAACCTACTCCTTCAACGTGGTGAATAGGGGCCGACACTTCATCGTCATATCGTCATTGATCCTCAATAAGCAAGTCAATTTGGTTAGTCATATCAGTCTGATCTTTGTAGGATTATAAACGAGGTATCTTGTACTTCTCAAGAGCTTCAACAGCTGAAATTTGTCAAGCAAATTTATTATCCGGCTGCAGGGTGCTCTCAGTGTGTCTGAACGTCTGTCTGTCTAGTGTCGTGGACCCAACATTGTTTGGATACTAGAAATATCTTACTTTTTCGGAGCTTGAGTCATCCCTCGGCCATTTTGCACTCCTCTTAGAGATTTTGCTCCCTTTCCCCTACAACTTCTTTAATGGCCTCCAACACCTTGCCCATCATCTGGTCCTCCAACTCCTTGATTTCTTGTTACGCAAATTCCTTTGTGCACTCCGAAGTTTGCGGTATCTTCTTGGTAAACTTCATCTCCTTGTTGTGCTCTTTTTTTTACTGTTGGCATGATCCATCATCACCTCATCATTTAGGAGGTTGAATTTCAATCTTTCCTATGACATACACCATAGGAAAACATAAAATAAGAGAGAGAGAGAATGGGAGAAAGTGAGATCATTGTAACAAGTGGATTCTTTGATGACTTATTGATTAAAATTTAATTGTAGAAATGACTATATAGAAGTGGGGGGGTACCATTGGCATAATTATGTGTTTGACCCTGCTTTAATGAAAGTGTGACAAAGAATTTTTGTCATTTAAATAAATAAGCCTTTAGCTTAGCCTCCCCATCACTTTGTCGGCAATATTTTATGGTCCTTAGATCAGCGGTGCTCATTCGACCGACCCTACTGAGTTGGGGTAGTTTGTCGACACTGGTTGACCTACAATCATCAAGACTTCGCTCGATCAGCTTGAGTTAAACAATTGGATGCTTTTATCCGATTGTCGACTGACCCGACCCGCAATTACACAGTAAATTAACTTCCAAAAGATGGCAAGAAACTTGACCTGATTTATAAATAGCGGCTAGTGTGAAAAATCTTAAATGATATAAAAAATTAGAAAATATTTTACAGATTAGGGGTATTACGCAAGTATACGTATCGTTTCAAGTAATATAGAGTTTTCTTTAAAAACCCCAGTATCGATCCCACGAGGAAGTGAAGTAAGAGGTCTTTAGTCAAATTCTAGTCTACTACTAATAGTCCTTAGTTTGGAATATCGATTAAAATTGTTTTTTATTTAGCAACTACTCGTAAATACAAGAGTTAAATGTAATAGTAACTATAACTAAATGCAAATAATAATTCTAATGATAACTCTTTTTGGATGAGTTGGTTTGGAGAATTTTGAGATATTAAAAACTACTATTCTTATGTAATGAAATAGATAATGTATAGGAATGAGATGCATTTAATATTGTATGTGCCAAATAGAAGTAATCATATTCTTTACCTTTTGGTCCAGGCATAAAGAACATTGACTAATCTTATGCTTAGTTAATAAATCTGCGGCTAGGCTGGGAGGATACCAGCTCTCACTTAAGAGCTCCAACGTTCCCCTCGCCTGAGGGCTAACAATCTACACTTCAACACCCAAACGATAGGACCGAATTGAGGATTTTAGCCTGTCACTCTAAAATCTCCAATTCTACGCCCGATTAATATTATTTTCCTATTTATTTGCATTTAATCCCCATAACATCACCATCCATAGAATTTGAATGTGGTTTGTACTTAGTTGTAGAACGCATAACCCTCTCGGATCGTATGTTTTCACAACAAATTTTAACATTACAACATGCCTTAATTGTAATGTAAATTAAGTGCAAGTAAAAACTATCACATTTATAATTAAATTTACTTCTACCATGAATCACATAATCCTAAACATGATTTCTACTCATTACAAAAAAAAGTAAAAGGAAAATAATGACATAATCTTCTCATGCCGCTATTTCCAAACAAGAAGAAAAAGTAAGAGAGATACGTCACAAAGCGCGAAGAAAACACAACAGAAACTTCATGTAATCAAAGTAAATCCACTAGGTAAGTGTTTACAAAATCATAAGATAATGAAGAATAATACTTAGCTTTTTCCCTTTGAAAGAAAGACAAAGATCTCTCCCATAAAGTCTCCCGGCGATCCATGCAATGCTAGCTAAATCCCTTACAAATTCTCTCAAAATCTCCTCTCTAATCTCTCCAAAAGGGTAGAAATCTATATTTCTACTCCTATTCTAAAATCCCTAAACATTCTCCAAGTTTTTTTCCACTTTTCTCCTCTCTTTTCCATCATAAATTCACTAATTTAAAGAGTGTAGACGAATTTTTAAGAGTTCCCTTAAGCACCCCTTCAAAAAAGCGTCCAAATACGTCGAATTTCGGCCCAAAACCGCCAAAAGTCGGTTCATACTCGTCCGGGGCGCTGTCGGCGGGTTCGAGCTCGCTGTCGGCGAGCTTTTTGGCCATTTTTCGGTGCTCTCGGTAAAATCTCGCCTTCGGCAAGATCGAGGCCGCTATCGGCGAGCAGGCTCTGCGCAGCTCCACCGCTTCGCTCCGTTTGACTCCGTTTTAACTCCAATTCGCCCCGTTTCAGTTGCGTTGCTTTTGTAACTGATAGCCCTATAAAATAAGCATAAAAACAACCTTTCTTTAAAGTGTAATCTCATTCAAAAATATGCAAGAAGTGTAAAATAGATTAAGCATCAAAAGACTTATCGAAAGGTGTCAGGGCAGAATTTCATTTCTTGCTCGTTTTTGCTTCCTTTTGCTCCAATCACCATTTCTTGTACCTAAAACCAAAAAACATACAAAATACCTTCCTTTAAAGTGTAATATCATTAAAAACGAGTAAAATGATATTGAAAAAAACTTATATATTTTAGGCGTGTCATCGACTATCAACACCTAGATGAGGAGTCCCTGTCATCAGGATGAGACTTGGCAATCAGGAAAAGGGTGAATCACCCCATGAGAGGTCCCATAGGGGTGCTCACGAGGTGTATTGTGGAAGGAACTTCCAGTCTGTTGGAGATTCTTGGAGGCTCTCGTGAGGTGATTGGTGATGTTGGGACAAAAGTTGGGTTGATGCCTTCTGCCAGTTTGTAGATCTTTATCCTTTGCTCGAACAACCTTCGTTGAGCCATTACCGGGTCCAGACCAAAGGAGCTAAACTTGGTTAATTAAGTCCTTTGCCTTCCATTGATGAAACCATAGGTCTTCTTTTAGTGGGTTCTCTTTGATCGCACTTTTCTTCCAGTCTGTTGAATTTTTCTCGAGATTCATGACGATTTATTTCCCATGTATAAATTTGGACTTCAATCACAATTAAAATTAAATTAAATTAAATATGTATTCAATGATTGATTATTGTTTTTATGGATCGCTGGCAAAAGTAACTTGATTTTGACTGATGGAATTTTCGTTTTGTAAAACTAAATTATATTATTCATTATAATTGCATATGGCTGATTTGCTCAGTATTGTCAACGTACAATGTTCATATAAATTCACCTGAATGGTATACATTCAAACAACAGTGCACACAATATTTCCCAAAAATAAAGAAAGCAAAATTAATAATGGCTCCCTGAGAAGTACAAAACGAAAGATAGGTGATTTGACAGGACACCATTGGCAGCACAGCATTCTTAATTGGTGGCATATACAGCAGGGCAGCCAAAAGCTGCGTCGATTCAGTTCAAGAAAATAGGCCCTGCTAAATGCAGCACTCACTCGGAGGGTGGCAAATCCTTAGGCTTAGCTCCAAACTTCATGACCAGCAAAAGACAAGGGTAAACATCCATTTACCTGGGTAAGAATTTGTAGTTGGAAGGTGTGGCTATGATCAAGCAATCAAGCTAGTCGATTTTTTAGTCTCATTAATAGTTTTTATAAGTTAAATGAAATTTAAATCAATGTGAACGAACTTAGTAATAATTATGAAGATTTTGATATCAAAATTTTCCTTTAAAAATCAACTATTTTAAATTAAATTTATGTAGTATGTGAACTGAAAATAATTCGGTATAAATAGGCATCCATTAACTACTGGAAAATCAATGGTGAGTTTTTTGGCATTCAGAACAAGTATCATTTTTATTGCACAGAAATGATTTTTACTTATAAGGCTTCGGTCCAAAAGAAAAAAAGCTGATAGTTTTCACAAAGCTGACTTTAACTGCAATATTTATCAGCATTGGTAAGAAGTAGATGGAGCAAAATAGGAATGAAAGAGCCAGCTCTTCCATTAAACAGTGCCTGGCCTTGCTTCATGATTAAAGTATTGATATATGGAAAACATGTGGTGTTGAACCTTTTCACATATATCTATATATATATAGATATAAATATAGATATTGTTTGAACTATTGTTTGGAAAGGAGGTATGGCCGCTCGCCATAAAAAGGGAGCATCCGCAGGCCAGCCCTGCAGCTTATATAGGGGTAGGTACTAAAAGCTGTAGCAAGTGCACGACGCATTGAAGAGTGTGTGCCTGGATTTAGCCGGAGCTCATTAAAGTCCGTGAAACAGAGCGTTCAAAACATGCGTGCTGTTGCGCCGATAAACCGGGTGGATGTTAAGCTAATGAGTAGGGTAGATTGACAAGTACTTGGGAAGATAAATTTTCTAACTTCTATACAGATCTTTTCAAAAGCATTTAATTCAAATGGATAATTTTTAAAATCTAATAATTTTTAACAAAAGAAGTTAGGAATCGTTTTACATTTGTTAGGGAGATGAAGGGTAAAAGTTAGTATTCTCACTCTTATCAATATTTGTTATTCAAAGTGAGCTGAAATAAAATATAAAATTCTTGTTCCTAAAGTGTTTTTACAAATAATAATACTTAAATTTGTACAGATTTACTAATAGCAATAAATAAATATTTATAATTTTATATTTATGTACAACATAGTGGTTGAGGTCTTAGTCTTCGATAGTGAGATCATGAGTTCAAATTATGCACAACACTCTTTCGGCATACTTTCCAAGTTAATAAAAATACTTGTATCTATAATTTAAAAATTATGATATTTCTTGAAAGAAATTGTCTTGTATAAATTAAATAAACATTTAAGAATAAAGAAAAATATATCAACCAGCAGGATATCCATATCTGTCAAAGTGGTATGGCATCACTCCTAAGAGTATAATGATCACAAACACATAATGCGCTACAATATATATAATGTTGGCCTTCAAAATCAATACTAATATATAGTACATAATGAAGAGCTATCTCACGACTCGTCAGCTAAATAAAATGGGCTAATGTATCCTAAGGAAGGTATATCTAAGCCTGGTAAACATTGAATATTCATTGGTACTGGTTTGAATAGCTTCCAAAATTATGTTGAAGAAAAATTTGAGCAACCAAGTCGTTGGTGTGTAAGAGTATTAGTAGTAAACTTTCTAAGTGATTGACCTTCACATTGTATGCAAGTATACTTGTCTAAAAATTAATATAAAAGTAATGAGTATTGTTCCCATAATGATCACAAGTGAAATTTTCTGATCAAGTACTAACACTTAACTTAATTCCTATTTAACAATTTAGACTTTATGATAATAAACATATATTTTTACTAAGTTACACGGTGGCAAGCAATTTAAAGTGGTGTGATGACTCTAGATTTTTTATTTCTTTAAATTGATTTATGAATTTTTGTGCTAAATATTATTATCTAAACATTTGGTCAATTAAGAACAACACCGTCTCATAGCCTTCACAGATAACTATGAAACAAATTGGTTATATTTATATACAAATTTATTTAGGTGATTGCTAGAATTATATCTCTTATCGGATTACAAATATCCAAGTACTACATGCCTGTAAACATATGATCGATTTGTAATTCTACAGACGAGATTTTAAGAATTCCGACACAGCGAAATGAAACAAAACAGCTAAATAGTTTGACTCATGAAAATGATATAAATATTACACAGAGACAAAATTCATTATAAATCTTGAGAAATGCAAATTAGCTTCTGCTTTTACAAAAACAATAAAAATAAAAATACTAAATAGAAACATCTCTCAAAAATCAACAAACTGTATTAAAGTTGGAAAGAAAGAAACAGGTTCAATGAAATTTTTGTGCCTAAATCTCTACTCTTTTACTTTTTCATCTCTCTTGTGATTTCTCGACGAAGGCACACTTGCACTCTACATGGACGTCCACCTTTACTTTAGCACTTCCAAACACTCTTTTTTGCCCACTAGCTTCACAGTAATAACTCCCCAAAAAACTTATTAAATCACTCCCTTAAATCCTCTCCAAAACAACTTTAAAGTTAAATTAACAAGACCACAAGTTTCGTTGGTGAGAAAGTAGAGCTAATATTCTTCTTTTAGTACTACCACACTCATTTTTAGCGCTGAGACACTATCATTATTTTTATTGTTCGAATCTTGCTCTTTCTAGCACTTCAACATCGTAAAATGCAGTGAATGATGGCTTTTGTTCTTATAGCCCACTAGATTTTATATTCTCGCACTGGCGATAGACACCATTATCGTGACTCCTATCTCAGAAGTTTGTGGAACTTACGTTCAATATCTCCAGCATCATATTGCTATACGATTAGCACAAGGCGTCTAATTTCTGTTGTTATGGTGCAAAAGTACAGCGCCGAGACACTAAGATCTTAAGATTCTTAGATATTTTCTACTAATTTCGCGTTGTGGCTCTGAGTAATGTGTCCGTGTTCTTCAGATAAATGTTTAGCATTTTTTCTGTAAATTCTCTTTCATAGAACTTACTGTAAAAAATAAAATAATTAATGATAATAATCTGCAAATATATTAATTTTAAATTAATTAATGATAATAATCTGCAAATATATTAATTTTAAATTAAAACTTTCTAATATATAATTCTGTCATCTGACTCGATAAACATCCATAAACTCAAACTTATGCTTGCATTTAACAATATACATATATATAGAATTATGCTCTTAAATAATTTGGTAGCAATTACATTAAAATTTACACTACATTAAATAATAATTTTTTTAAAAAAAATTACTTGCGCTTACATAATTAATAATCATGAATAAATATTTCCAAAGAAAAACGTAATTTTTATTTTCCAAAAATTATTTTAAATCATAGAATATTCAGTTCTTCCTCGTATTAATTTTTTACTGTCGTAGTTTCAACTATTCAACTATTATAAAATATAGCAATCAATAATTTTAAATACTCTTAGTTGAGCAGTTTAAGAGTATTTTTACAGCAATTGATACAAGCAGGTACAATGGTAAAAACCCTTTCTATATTCTTTGCAGTCAATTTTACATCGTTGTGATTGATAGAATTGCAAAAGCTTTTAGCATCAATTTTAAATATTTTTATGCATTTTTCTAATGTTATTAGGAGCTTTTTTTTAAAAGTTCTTTTAAATAAGCGCTGTCAAAAACGTTTTGTTAAGTAATGTAAATTACAATTTTCTTTTGAATATAAAAATATTTTTAAAAGACTAAGAATAAAAATATACACTATGTATCCCCTAAACACAATCTTTTAATGGTCTCAAATAGTAAAATAAAATCAAATAAGAAATTAAAAAAATATATAAAGATAAACATAGCCAATAAAAATAGATAATTCCTACTTCACTGATCTAACTTCTGCTTTATTCGATCTTCTTCTCCTCCCTCCTGCTATTATACTATTGTTGTGGTATGGTTGGTCTAGCTTAAGCTTGAAATAATGGCACCTTAAATAACAAAACCCTATTTGGCCCCAAATTAAGATTATAACATGCAGAAGAGCTAGGTTATCGCCAGCCATATAGGTGAATTGTCGTTGTTATTATTATTTTGGTCAACTTCTTTTAATAAGACACTTGCTCAGTTAATTCTTTCCTATGATCAATTACTGTCATAAGTGCTATAATTCTTGTAGAAGTAGCAACAATGAAGGTCGTCCTACACTCTTAGTTTGTTCCCGTAAATCACATGATTTTACACTTAATCCAGGAAGACTAAAATATTTTCTATTTATCATAGTTAAAAGCTTAGCTTGGGGCACAATTTATAGATCAAAGAGTGGTGGCCTAAACATATATTTGCACTACTCTTCAACAAATTATGTATAGAGTTTTATATAATATTATCTAAATTTACATACATATGATGTGAAACAAATATGCATTTTATATTTTGGATATTTTTATCTATACTTATGTATTTTTAATAGTGTACTGGTGATTAGACAATCAGGGAATCAAATAAGAAGAAACTTAAAATGAGTTGAATTAAGCTGTACTAGGCATCCCGGGCGACCCCTCACCAATCATAGTGTTGGTTTGCCAGTCTCAAAGACTAGGCACCAGCCTTGGGCACCTAGTTGCTAGAGGTCAGATAAAATAAGACCTAGAAGCCAATCATGTGTGTCAATAATCAAGAAAATTATGCAAAGAAGCTAGATCTTGGTACTTTGGTGTCCATAGCAGTACAAATTCAATTCGAGAAGGCAAAAAGAAAGAATTATTAATTTAGCAATGTTGGTATTGATCCCCAAATATTTAAGCTTACGTTTTACACTTTGTATTTCTTTTCAATGATAATATCTCTTTCTTTACAACAACACCAAAAACTTGATTTCGAAGCAAATAAGAAATCAATCTTAGTTATTTTATAATATGGGACTCTACGCAAGTATACGTATCATTTATCAAGTAATATAAGACTTTCTGATTAAGCCCCGAGATATTGAACCTACAGGGAAATGTCTAAAATTTTAAAGAAAACATAAAAACAATTTTTTTCTTTTTAAAATGATTGTGTAAGTATGTTAAGATAGAGAGTCTTAAATTTTTTTTGATATTTTTTTTTTGAAAAAAAAGTAAAGCAAGCAACTAAAGTTAATAAGACTATAAAACTTTATGAAATCAAATTAAAATGAAATATCTTTTTCTTCTCTCAATGAATCGGTAATAATTTTGAAATTTTCAATGTGGAAGTATCTAACTGTGTTGTGCCAAATAGGAGCAATTATATTCTTTACCCTTACTTGGTTTTATAAAGAACATGGGTTAATCTGAAGTTTTGAAATTTTGTAGATGGGTTAGGCAGCGAAGATACTTGCTCTCACTCTAAAGTTCCCTCTTCTCCCTCCACCTAGGGGCTAACTTCTCATAACAAAATTTAAAATATCAAACCGAATTGGGGGCTTTAGCCTGTCACTCTAAAGAACTCTAATTTTACTTCCCATTAAAAAGCATATCTCCCTATTTATTTGCACTCAACCATATACACTATAATTCTCACCCATACAATTTCATGTGATTCTCTCTAATTATTGATTTAGACTATACCAAATTAGTTCTTACATGTTCTCACAACAAATTTTAACATCCTAATTGGCCAAATCAAGAAGTAAATGAAGTGCAAGGTAGTAAATCATCACAACTTCTTCCAACATAAAACAAGAATACTTCACACAACTTCCTTCCATAAATTAATTACTTCACCATCTAAAAGGAAAAAGAAAAAGAAAACCACTCAGAAATCATGGAGAAAACACAAGTACAATTTGATTTAAAAGTAGGAATCATAGTGAAAACACAACAAGTCTTACTTAAAAGCCAAATGTAAAAAAAAGATAAGCACTTATCTGAAAATCCTCTTCACAAGACTTATTAAGTTCTTCTGAAACTTTGCTTTCCACTAGATAACTCCTTAGAGGTTGGTGCCCAACTCTAAGGATTGACTCTCCTAGATTCTAATACAAACTATGATAAAGTAAAGTGGGAATGTAAAGAAAATAAGGCGAGAAGAAGGCTCTCTTTTTTACTCTTTCACTTCAACCACTTCAAGCTTTTTTCCAATTTCTCCCACCAAAATTTCCTTTCAAAACTCTTCTCTTTTTCTGATCTTAAGTCTTCATTTTAATAATTCTTCAAAAGGTGCTTTAGTGTCTCTTCAAATTAAGTATATATATTCAATGAATCTACCAGGAGATGCATCCATCCATTCAAATTTAAAATGAATATTGGTGCCATTGAGATGTTGACCTCATTTTACAATGGGTCAATACCTTATGACCTAAAAAGTCAACTTTGGTCAAATTGGTCAAACCAGACCTAGTAACCTACACTGTTGACCCCATAGGTCAATCCTATGACCTAAAAAGTCAACTTTTGTCAAATTGGTCAAACCAGACCTAATGACCTACCCTGTTGACCCCATAGGTCACCCTTTTGACCTAAAAAGTCAACTTTGGTCAAATTGGTCAAACCAGACCTAATGACCTACACTGTTGACCCCATAGGTCAACCCTATGACCTAAAAAGTCAACTTTGGTCAAATTGGTCAAACCAGACCTAATGACCTACCCTGTTGACCCCATAGGTCACCCTTTTGACCTAAAAAGTCAACTTTGGTCAAATTGGTTAACCCTATGACCTAAAAAGTCAACTTTGGTCATATTGGTCAAACCAGACCTAATGACCTACCCTGTTGACCCCATAGGTCAACCTTATGACCTAAAAAGTCAACATTGGTCAACATGGTCAAACCAGACCTAATGACCTACCCTGTTGACCCTATAGGTCAACCTTTTGACCTAAAAGTCAACTTTAGTAAAATTGGTCAGACCAGACCCAATGACCAGTCCTGTTAACCAATAAATTAGCCTTTTCACCCACTAACACATTTAAAACACCACAATGACAAAATCACAAGAATTGGACATCTTAAAATTAATTTGATCAATTTGGGCAGACTTGGGTCAACCCAAGTCAAAATTGGTCAACACATATCTATTTTGATTAAAATAGATAAAAATGAAATAAAAATAACAAAATTAATCAAATAATTAATTTCAAAATTATTTTGATTAATTAAAATGATTAATGATTTGATTTTCAAAATTTTAATTAAATGACATAATTAATTAAAATGAAAATTAAATTAAAATCAAAAAATGACATAAAACAACAAAATTAATCAAATAATTAATTTGAAAATTATTTTGATTAATTAAAATGATTAATGATTTAATTTTCAAAATTTTAATTAAATGACATAATTAATTAAAATGAAAATTAAATTAAAATCATAAAATAACAAAAATGACAAAAATAATCAATTAATTAATTTGAAATTATTTTCAATTAATAAATTGATTAATAAAATAATTTCCACCAATTTTAGTTAATAAAATAATTAATTAAAATGGGAATTAAAGAAGAAATGAAATAACTTTTAGCCTCTTCAAAATTAATTAGGCTAAACCATCTTAAAGGCATATTTAACACTTAATTAAGCCCATCTTAAGGGCCATTACCTATGGCTTAACATCCATGGTTATGCATGGGGTGAGGTGTCACCACCTCCTTCACCCTAAGCACAATCTTTCCTCAAGGTGGCCGGCCAACACAAGGCCATCTTCTCCACCTCCCAAGCCACCCAATGGGAGGAAAACCACACATGAAACCCCCCCTCACCATGGTTAAAGGTAATGATGAAGGGTAGGCATATGTGTCACCATTTTTCATGCCTAAGAAGTGAGGTGTAAGCTTCTTAAGAGAGGTATAGGCAGCTCACCATTCACCTCCCACAATAGCCAATGGACAAGAGACAAAGAGATGAAACTCATCATGACAAACTTAGGGAGAAGCATCCAAGCCTATCTTCAGCCAATTGATCACCCAATAGGCTGATAGAAGAGGTAAGTAATCCCATAGAACAGCCTAAGCCAAGCCAACACCATCCCCTTGCTATAAATAGGTCCCATGGCCGAAACTAGAAAAAATGGGGAGAAAAATATTTAGGGAGGTCCATAAGCTGCTCAAACCCTCTTGCTCCCAACACAAAACTTCTTCATAAGAGCTTCCATAATCTTTTAGGATCAATCCCAAGTCATAGTTTCAGCCTATTTGAGCCAATTTGACCAATTTTCAAAAACAGCCCAAATTAGGCACTTTTTCCAAATTCCTCCCTAAGCCCGACTTCTGGAACAAATTGCTGCAGCAATTATCTTCTACTGGAGTCCTAGAAGGCAACCATAAAGTCTGGTCTAGCTTGATTTGCTTGTGGCCAATGTATGGAATTTATCTTTGCAAAATAAATCGTATTTTTGATAAATCATGTGCCATACTGGTTCAAAAGTGTATCATCACCGTATGGATAGATACCTCTCATCCAGATGAGCATTTAAAAAAAATCACTCAATTTTGTCAAGAAATGAGTGAAATATTAACATTTGAAGTTTAAGGGCCATGGAATTTTCTGGAATGAAATCCGAATTTCCTCAGTCGTCCGATCCCGCGCTTCGCGGATCAACGACCTAGATCCCGCCGTATGGTGTCAGCTGTCCGCCCGTTGCACGGGATCTTCCCGCCTGTTCGACGCGTCCGAGGACACACGTCGACGACGGGAAGCTTTTGCGGCGCCGAATAAAAAAAAAAGAAAAATTCTTTTTTTTAACCCTTCAAACTTCAAAAATTCATATCTTTTTAACCAGAAGTCATAAAAATAAAATAAAAATACCTCTGGAAAGCTCTTGAAGAGGAGAAAATTATGAGACCAAAATCATAATTTTATTCTCAGTATTTAAGTTTTAATTAATTAAATACTCTCTGGAGTATTTTAATTATTAAAAATTATTTACAAATCAAAAAATTATAAAACTTTGAGGCATTTATCTTTATGTTCTTAGTGACCTTCCATAATTTTTCTAAGAACAGAAAACATGCCTAGGATACTTTTCTTGAATTATCAAGTTTCTTTATAATTTTTTCAAATAATAATTATAAAAATTTGAAAATTAAGAAAATAAAAATACAAATGACTAGGAATGATAGGGCAACAGACATTGACCCTAGGAAAAATATTTCTAAGTCATAGAAACAATCTTGAATGACATTTGGAAATTTAGGGTTAAAATCATTTATTAATTAAATAATTTTGATCTTAAAATGACCCTTTATAAAATTGAACTATTTTCATCAACAATCTAAGTTTGAAAATGGTTCTAGCCTATGATACACTAATAATAAACCTCACTTGAGTTTAAAATGACAAGATTAGATTCAATTAAGGATTAAAATGACATTTAAACCCATTAAACCTTACCTAAATTAGGATTTAAAAAAATAAACTTCTTTAATTAAGTTTAAGGATATACTAAACTTAATTAACCAATTAAACCTTACCTAAATTAGGTTTAATAAAAATCAAACCTTTTTAATTAAGTTTAAGGACACACTAAACTTAATTAACCCATTAAACCTTACTTAAATTAGGTTTAATAAGAATTAAACTTCTTTAATTGAGTTTAAAGACATAATAAACTTAATTAACCAATTAAACCTTACCTAAATTAGGTTTAATAAAAATTAAACTTCTTTAATTAAGTTTAAAGACCCACTAAACTTAATTAACCAATTAAACCTTACCTAAATTAGGTTTAATAAAAATTAAACTTCTTTAATTAAGTTTAAAGACATAATAAACTTAATTAACCAATTAAACCTTACCTAAATTAGGTTTAATAAAAAATAAGCTTCTTTAATTAAGTTTAAAGACAGACTAAACTTAATTAACCAATTAAACCTTACCTAAATTAGGTTTAATAAAAATTAAGCTTCTTTAATTAAGTTTAAGGATATACTAAACTTAATTAACCCATTAAACCTTACCTAAATTAGGTCTAATAAAAATTAAACTTCTTCAATTAAGTTTAAGGACACACTAAACTTAATTAACCCATTAAACCTTACCTAAATTAGGTTTAATAAAAATTAAAATTCTTTAATTAAGTTTAAGGATATACTAAACTTAATTAACCCATTAAACCTTACCTAAATTAGGTTTAATAAAAATTAAACTTCTTCAATTAAGTTTAAGGACACACTAAACGTAATTAACCCATTAAACCTTACCTAAATTAGGTTTAATAAAAATTAAACTTCTTTAATTAAGTTTAAAGGCACACTAAACTTAATTAACCCATTAAACCTTACCTAAATTAGGTTTAATAAAAAAATCAAACTTTTTAATAAAGTTTAAGGACACACTAAACTTAATTAACCTTTTAGACCTTACCTAAATTAGGTTTAATAAAAATTAAACTCTTTTTAATTAAGTTTAAGGACATATTAAACTTAATTAACACAAAACCAAACACCCTTTAATTAGGTTTAAAGACATATTAAACTTAATTAATCAAAACTAAACTTCCTTAATTAGGTTTAAAGACATACTAAACTTAACCTCCTTAAACATTAGGCTTAATCAAACCTATACCCTAATTAGGTCTAACCCTTAGACCAAATTAAACCATTAAGCCTTAACTAACTAAGGTTTAATCAAACCTAAACCCTAATTAGGTCTAACCCTGTAACCTAATTAAACCATTAAGCCTTAACTAACTAAGGTTTAATCAAACTTAAACCCTAATTAGGTCTAACCCTTGAACTAATTAAACCATTAAGCCTTAACTAACTAAGGTTTAATCAAACCTAAACCCTAATTAGGTCTAACCCTTAGACCTAATTGAACCATTAAGCCTTAACTAACTAAGGTTTAATTAAACTTAAACCCTAATTAGGTCTAACTGATTAGACCTAATTAAACTATTAAGTCTTAACTAAGTAAGACTTAATCAAACACAAATCCTAATTAAGTCTACTACATTAGACTTAATTAATTATTAAACCTTAATCAACTAAGGTTTAATTAGACCCAAATCCAACCTTTTAGTCCAAATTCAACATAACCTAAACATAAACTTAAACCTAACCTAACTTGAGTCCAACCTAACTTGAACTCAAGTTAACCTAAACCTTAGGTTCAACCCACATTGAACCTAACTTAAACCTAACCTAACTTGAGTCCAATCTAACTTGAACTCAAGTTAACCTAAACCTTAGGTTCAACCCACATTGAACCTAACTTAAACCTAACCTAACTTGAGTCTAATCTAACTTGAACTCAAGTTAACCTAAACCTTAGGTTCAACCCACATTGAACCTAACCTAAACCTAACCTAACTTGAGTCCAATCTAACTTGAACTCAAGTTAACCTAAACCTTAGGTTTAACCTACATTGAACCTAACTTAAACCTAACCTAACTTCGAGTCCAGATCTAACTCGAACTCAAGTTAACATAAACCTTAGGTTCAACCCACATTGAACCTAACTTAAACCTAACTCTAACTCGAGTCCAATCTAAATTGAACTCGAGTTAACCTAAAACCTCAAGTTCAACCCACATTGAACCTAACTTAAACCTAACCTAACTTGAGTCCAATCTAACTTGAACTCAAGTTAACCTAAACCTTAGGTTCAACCCACATTGAACCTAACCTAAACTGAACTTAACTTGAGTCCAATCTAACTTGAACTCAAGTTAACCTAAACCTTAGGTTCAACCCACATTGAACCTAACTTAAACCTAATCTAACTTGAGTCCAATCTAACTTGAACTCAAGTTAACCTAAACCTTAGGTTCAACCCACATTGAACCTAACCTAAACATAATCTAACTTGAGTCCAACCTAAACTCAAGTTAACCTAAACTTTAGGTTTAACCCACATTGAACCTAACTTAACCTAAAACCTTAGGTTCAACCCATATTGAACCTAACCTAAACTGAACTAAACTTGAGTTCAACCTAACTTAAACTCAAATCAAATTTTAACTTAACCTACATTGAACTAAAGTCAACTTTAAGTCTAGGTTTAACCTAACTAGAACCTAACTTAATCCAAGTCAAACCTTAACTTAAGTTCAACCCATATTGAACTTAAGTCGACCTTAAGTCTAGGTTCAACCTGAATTGAACCTAACTTAACCTAAACTCAAACCTTAACTTAAGTTCAACCCATATTGAACTTAAGTTGACCTTAAGTCTACGAGTTCATCCCGACTTTAACCTAACTTAACCTAAACTCGAAACCTTAACTTAAGTTCAACCCATATTGAACTTAAGTCGACCTTAAGTCTAGGTTCAACCCGACTTAAACCTAACTTAACCTAAACTCAAAACTTAACTTAAGTTCAACCCATATTAAACTTAAGTCGACCTTAAGTCTTAACTCAACCTAACTTGAACTTAAGTTAATCTAAACCTTAGGTTCAACTTACATTGAATCTAACATAACCTAAACCTAACTTAAGTCTAACCTACATTAGACTTAAGTCAAATCATACTTAGGTTTAACCCGACATGAACCTAAGTCAAACCGAAACTTAAGACTGACCTACATTAGACTTAAGCCAAACCAAACTTAGGTTCAACCTGACATGAATCTAAGTCAAACCCAAAATAAAATTAACTTAGGTTCAGCACAACATGAACCTAAGTTCAACTTTTACCTTAGGTTCAACACAACATGAACCCAAGTTCAACCTATACTTAGGTTCAACCCCAACTTAAACTTAAGTCAAACATCAAACCTTAGGTTCAACCTGACATGAACCTAAGTCTAATCTAAACCAACTTAAGTCTAGCCCATATTAGACTTAAACCATACTTAGGTTTAACCTGACATAAACCTAAGTCTAACTTAAACCTAACTTAAGTCTAACCCATATTAGACTTAAGTCAAACCATAATTAGGTTCAACCTGACATGAACCTAAGTCTAACCTAAACCAACTTAAGTCTAGCCCATATTAGACTTAAACCATACTTAGGTTCAACCTGACATAAACCTAAGTCTAACTTAAACCTAACTTAAGTCTAACCCATATTAGACTTAAGTCAAACCATAATTAGGTTCAACCTGACATGAACCTAAGTCTAACCTAAACCAACTCAAGTCCAGCCCATATTAGACTTAAGTCAAATCATACATAGGTTCAACCTGAAATGAACCTAAGTTTAACACAAACCTAACTTAAGTCTAACCCATATTAGACTTAAGTCAAATCATACTTAGGTTTAACATGACATGAACCTAAGTCTAACCTAAATCTAACTTAAGTTCAACTCATATTGAAACCTTAGGTTCAACTGACAGTGAACCTAACTCAACTTAGCTTGACATAAACCTTAGGTTCAACATACATGAACCTAATCTTAACCTAACTTAAGTTCAACCTACATCGAACTTAAGTCCAAACCTAAACCTTAGGTTCAACTCAACTTGAACCTAAACCAAAACCTAACTTATGTTCAACCTACATTGAACTTAAATCCAAATCTAAACCTTAGGTTCAACCAACAATGAACCTAACTCTACTAAACTGAACATAAACTTTAGGTTCAACCCAAATTGAATCTAAATCGACATAAACCCTAGATTCAACTCAAATTGAACCTAAATCGACATAAACCCTAGATTCAACTCAAATTGAACCTAAATCGACATAAATCTTATGTTCAACCCAAATTGAACTTAAATCGATAAAATTGAACTCAAATCGACATAAAATCGACATTCTAAACCAAAATTGACATAATCGACATGAATTTGACATTTCAAATAAAAATCGACAAAACCGACATAAATTCAACATTTCTAACATAACTGACATAAAATCGACATTTTAAATCAAAATCGACATAATCGACAGAAATTTGACATTCCAAACAATTAATCAACATAATCGATATAAATTTGACATAAAATCGACATTTTAAACCAAAAATGACATAATCGACATAAATTTGACATTCCAAACAATTAATCGACATAATTAATATAAATTTGACATTTCAAACATAAATGACATAAAATTGACATTTTAAACCAAAATTGACATAATCGACATAAATTTGACATTCCAAACAATTAATCAACATAACTGACATAAAATCGACATTTTAGACCAAAATCAACATAACTGACATAAAATTAACATTTTAAATCAAAATCGACATAATCAACATAAATTTGACATTTCAAACAAAAATCGACATAGCCGACATAAATCTGACATTCCAAAGGAAACTCAATAAATTCGACATTCCAAACACAAACTAACATTAATCGGCATTTCAAACCAAATTAAACAATCACCGACATTAAATGACATTAATCGACATTTCAAACCAAACTCAATATATCTCGACATAAAACGGCATAATTCTTAAAGTTCGACCCACATTGAACTTAACTCGACATAAAATTAAAAATCGACAATCCAACCCAAATCAATATTCAAGACAAATAAAAATTCAAACATAAACTGACATAAACCTAAATCGACATTTCAACCAAACTCGGACATCTGACAACTTTGGATCAATAGACACTTTGACCAGGTAATTTAAATATCTTGATATGACATTGTTTCTAACTTTATTTTCCTTGCAGGATGAAGACATGAAGTTTCGTTTAGATTTTCTTTGCATGTTATAGGGTGTGCTAACTTCGTTTTGCACGACGTCAACGATGGAACATTGACAACAAAACCATAACTTTTAGGATAGCCACAAAACCTAAACTTTCTACAAACAACAAAGCAAAAATGATATGACAACATAGACAACTGGATTATTAGGTTAGCCAAGAAATCTGAAATAAAACGATAAAATCATTAATCGACATGACATCAACATACAATGACATTTCTATACCACAACAAAATGATGACATGACATTAAACCAAAACAAGAAAATGACAATATGACATGACAAAATAAAATTGAGATGGCCACAAAACCAAAACTTAAAACAAAAGAAAATCATAAACAAGATAACAAAAATAAATAAATAATATTATCTTCTTGACATCATAGAAGATATCTCATGACATAATAAAGACATCTTCTTAGGATATAAAATATCTCATGACAAATCGAGATATTAATCACGACATTTTATGACATTATGACATCACATTAAGACATGACATAAAATGACATGATATTACGACATCACATTATGACATGACACGGCATACAAACTATGACATCTCGACATATCACATAACATGAAACCAAAACAACAAAATAAAACATAACAAAGAAACGACATCCACCCAACATAAATAAAACTTTCTAGTAGTATCGATTCTTCAGAAACGCACTGCCACAACAACAGTTACACTTTTTCGAGGATAAATGTTAACCTTAATCGAGAGTTTTCCTAGGCAGTATTAATTGCTCAAGATGTAATTAACTATAGAAGCTTGCTCCTATAGGAGATTAAAGAACTCAGGATAGGTATTTTACCTACAAGACCTCCTGGTTATCCAAGATCTTCATATGATCTTCTTATATGAAAAACTTCAGTAATTACACAATCTAAAGATTTTTTCTATGAGATTATCATTTTGATCTCTTTTCTCTCAATCTCTATCATGATTAATCCTTCTTCAAATTCTCCAAAGACTTCTGATAATAAGTCTAGGAAGGATAAGAATTAAGGTGATAGATAGAGAAAGAGAGTGGCGACTCCTTGACATTGACATGATACATGAATTGACGCCGATGACATGCGACCCACATAAATTTCATCGCCATCATGAGAAGTTAAAGAAGTTTAAACAAAAAGGTGCTTCAAAAACCCCTTCAAATTTGCACCAACGTTGATTTAATTCACCAGTTTTAACTGTGGAGCTTGTGCGCTAGCCAATGGTGCTTAGACACCAGAGGAAAAATTTGCACACTTCATATTTTTACTCCAAATTTAATCCTTTTTTTCCTTTCATCATAATAAGTCATTTTAGTCATAACTATAAGAGAAACACAAAAAATCCTTCCATTAAAGTGTAATATCATCAAAAATTGGTATAAAAATATGTATAAAATATTATATATTTTAGGTGTATCAAAATCCGCCAAACTTAAAATGTTACTTGTCCTCAAGTGACACTTAATCACATAGAAAATTTTAACATGCAAATTATTTAAATCAGTTTCTTTAGGAATGTTTCAAAATTTTGTTCTAGAAATAAAATAGCCCAATTTAGAAAAAAATTAATTAAATAAAAACAACTTAAAGTTTAGAAAGCTCTTAAGTAAAGGATAATGAAAAATATGAGTTTCTATGTTATTCAGAAAAACTTGTAGATTTTTCAAAATATAGGATTTAAACATTTTATTTTTCCAAGTTGAAAAGAATTATTTGAAAATAATTTTACTTACAATATTATAATCTTAAGCTTTAGATTTTCTCAAAACTTGTATTTTAAACATTAGGTATGGAACCAATTTTTGATTGGGCCCTTAAATCCTCAATCTTCACCTTCCTTTTCACATACTATTTTTCACTTTTTTTTCTTTTTCTATTTTTTTTTTCTCTTTTTTTTTAAGGAAAGGATTATTGTATCTGGATAGGCCTTTAATGATTTTGAATTCGACTCTTCCATTTAAAATAATGGTTTGATATATATCTTTCACTTAAAATCATAATAACAGTGTTGAAAATTATTCTTTAATAAAAGAAATTTAGGCTTTGAAAAGTTAAAGTCAAATTTTTTATTTTTACAAAAATACAAAATTTTCTACTAAAGATAGTTTAACTATATTTAACATTTTATTACTATGAAAATTTTAACTTTAAAATTTTCATTATTACTATAAATTTTAACTAAATTCTCTTACTCATTTCTATATTCGAAATTTTAATTCCTTAATATAACTTTATATACATAATTATTTTCAATCTAAAATGAAATTTATTTTAAGTATTCTTGAGAAGAAATAAAATTTATGTTTTTGAAAAATTTATTTTTAAATTCCCCCCAAACTTTAAATTTTTAGTTAGGATAAAACATTTAAGGATAAGAAATGATACATGGGTAAGAATTAAAAACTAGAATAACATGCTTCCAGGAATTTTCATATCCTAAATTTGCAAGTATAATAGTTTAAAAAATGGAGTAAAGATAAATCAAATTCACTCTTTTATTTTTATAAAATAAAAATTTTGAAAGACTTCTACAGTAGTGGAGGTTTTCAAAGCAAGCACACCAAGTTAACATAACTAAAATCACAGCAATACTAGAAAAGATATGGTAGCAAAATTTGAAAAGTTTAAACATGCAAGTTAAATAGTGATTTCTAATAGAGTTCTAAATTTTCCTAACAGTTTTGGAATTAAATTATACACTACTAAAAACTCAAACATTACATTACAACATTACTACCACAAACATATCACACATAAAACATAAATCCAACACAGATATAACTGAATATGCATAATAGAAATGATCCTACTATAGCTCACTCATATCAATGTTCAAAGCATAACAAAACAAACAATAAAAATCCAAACACAACAACACAAGATTATAAAATATCAGAAGTACAAACATCACAAACTCAATACATAAATAATAATCCTACTCATCATCCTCATCATCATCATCTCTCTCATTCCAATCTCTGGATGGCACATAAGGTATAAAATAAGGACAAGGAGGCATCTCAGCACTGTGATCTCCTCTATTTAGTCTGTCCATGTAAATGCTGATAATTATCCTGACACTTATCATATTCTTGAATATACATTTCAATATTTTCTACCTTTTCATCCATATCTCTAACATGCTCTCTGTCAGACTCACCTTCTTTAAAATCTTCCTTAATAATCCAGTTTGTGCATCTCTGGATGATGATGCCTGTGAAGTAGAAGCACGAGAAGTAGAAGCAGCAGAAGCGGAAGCACTAGAAGCTTTAACAGATTCTCATTTCCGGCCAAACTCTGAATGTACTGAGTATGTGTTCACATTTACACTGGTGATAGGTCTAAGTGGCTGAAGAACCTCTTCCCAAATTTCAAACTATACCCCAAACTGTTCACAAATTGAATGGATCAGGGAAGGAAATCTCATACCTGCAGTAGTGAAAGCTCTGACACAGTTTAAAATATAATAAAAAATAATAGCTCCTATGGCAATCGGTTTTCCCTGCTGAATGCAATAGTTCAAAACAGCTCTCTCCCTCGTAACTTCACTGACATGACTTGAAGGTGACAGCTTAGATAAGATGAAGTAATTCCATGCCTTGGAAGTGGTATTCAACTTGGAGGCTGGAAATTTAAACTTCTCTCATTTGTAATTTTTCATAGAGCTATTCCATTAGTAACAAAAGACATAATATCATCAACTCTCCTTCTGTAGAATGATAATTAGAATAATAATAAAGCATTAATTGGTAAAAGGTATTGATTACCATAGAAGAAAAATCCACATGCTCTCCCCGAACCATCACTATATTTTCGTCTGCTGTTGGCAAGTTAGCATAAAACTCTTTTACAACAAAAGCAACAACAACAGCGGAGAAGCAACAATACTTTTCTCAATTCCTTCGAGCAATTATCTCTTCAATATCTCCTCCTAGTTTACTAAAAACTTGTTATGGAATCAATTTACATGATGATAGTGCATCGACGTAATATTTCTTCGCTCAATAACTAACAAATTTGTCTTGAATCAAATCTTGCCTTCTCTTTCAAGCACTTTGACTTTTGAGCCATTTCTAAAATTCACAAAAAATTCACCATCTATTTCAAAATCAAACTAAACTTGCTAACTTAACTTCTAAAGGAAAAATCCACTAAATCCAAGCAATTTCTCATGCTTTTCCTCAAATTTCACCATGAATAGTGATTTTCAGATTTCTAAATAATGTACTCAAAATACATGGTGAAAATAAAAAATTTTTGTTTAAGAGAAGTGTTTATACCTTAGAGAGCATCAAAATTGGATTTAAAATTTTAAATCAGTGATGCCTAGGCTCCTTTTTCATGAATTCGAGAGGTTGAAGTTGATGATGGGGTTAAAAATGGCAAATTTCGTGTTTTCAAAGTCTAAAAATGATTTTCGCGAACTGATGCCTATGCACAAAGCGATAGCGCATAGCCACGAAATCTGGCGCTTAAGCGCTAAAATTCTGATGCATAGCCACCAATGCCCATATTTTGAGAATTTATGTTAATCTCACTAAACCACTTAGTTAATTAATCTCAATCACTTCAAATAATTAATTCTACTCCATAACACATCTAATACTCCAAAATTACACTTTAATTTTCCATCGATTCAACACAAATTTCACACAAACACAAACTTATATTTCATTAATAACAAAATACACTTAATACAAACTATAAATTTTTATCCAAACACTTTGGATGAAATTTTCCAATACATATATTCATAACACATATCTTATACACAAATTTACATCATTAAGATGTAACAAACACATATTAAAATGCAACAAAATACAAATATTATAATAATCACAAATACAAAACACTAAACACAAATACCTAAACCACAATACCACACTCAATTTAAATCCAATCTCTAATAGGCGGAATATATCTAGAATCTCCATTAGTTCCATTTGAATCATCTGGAATGTAAATCTGATAAAATGAGTGATGGTTAAAAGCTCTCAAATCTTCTTCTTCTATCCATTTGTTCTTTAGAAACATCGATTTATCTATTTTTTCCACATGACTTATATGAATGAATTACATTTTGAGTTGCCATCCCATGTACACTACTTATGCATTAGTTTCATTTACCTTTGCTTCGATTAAAGCCACCTCAGTCTTGATCTTCACAAGCTTTTTTGCAATTCCTTGAATACTAATGGCAAGAAATTCATTGAATAACTCTTGCACACTTTAACTAATGAACTTCTTCTTATTGGCATACTCTTTCTTCTTAACTTCGCTCTCTCAAGAAGACAATTTGGCACTCAAAATACTTTTTTAAGACTTAGAAATGAAAATAAGAACTAGGGCTAGTATCTCTTTAATTTTGGGCCTTTTTATAGACTTTTGAAGTTATAAAACTGACCTAAGATGTGTTAAAACTGCCAAATAACTCCCAAAACCATTGAACAACGATTTAGGCTTCTAGAACCTCATTTCTCATATTTTTGTAACTCCGACGCCTAAGCACCAACTTGCGGCGCATAGACACCAGTGCTCATTTTAGCACAGGTCTTCTAAACGTTCAAATCTTCATTTGGAATCCTCCAAGTCATCAAATTAGGTAAAATAAACACCACTATAACATAAAAAACTCCAAAATGCTACCACATTTTTCAAATCAAACCACACAAAACACACAAAGCAAACATAAAGCAAAGCACACAGATATCTATGGGTTGCCTCCCACAAAGCACTTGGTTTATCGTCTTCAGCCTCACATACCCAGAGCTTATTCTGAGTGACCCAACATTAGATTCTCATTAGTTTTAATTTTATTGACTAAAAAATAAGGTTGAAGTCTATGACCATTAACTTTAAATATTTTTTCAGTCTTAGGATCTTTAATATCCACAGCTCCATAGGAATAAACTTTCATTATAATAAATTGACCCATCCACTTGGAGTTAATTTTTCCAATAAATATTTTAAATCTAGCATTATTTAACAAATCTTGTTGCCCTAGCTCAAGATTTTTAGTAAGAATCTTTTTATCATGCCATTTCTTCATATTTTCTTTATAAATCTTAGCATTTTCATAAGATTCATTCCTTATTTCTTCAAGCTTATTTAATTACAAGAATCTCTTTTCATCAGCATCTTTTAAATTATAATTGAACTCTTTAATAACCCAATATTCTTTATGCTCAAGTTCATATGGTAAATGACAAGCTTTTAAAAAAATAGCTTATGTGGGGACATTCCTATAAGAGTTCTGTAGGCAGTCCTATAAGCCCACAAAGCATAATGTAGTTTCATTGACCAATCCATTATGTTTGGATTAACAGTCTTTTTCAAAATTCTTTAATTTCATGATTGGATAATTCAACCAAACAACTTGTCTGCAGATGATGAGCAGTAGCAATGCGATGGTTAATATGATATTTCTTTGCTAGCTTTTCCATAATTGCATTTCTAAAATGACTTCCCTTATCAGTTATGATAACTCTTGGTATTACAAATCTGCAAAATATATTCTTTCTTAAAAACTTTGCAACAGTTTGAGTATCACTTCGAGGTAAAGCAACAACTTTTATCCATTTAGATACATAGTCTACTGCTATCAAAAAGTATGTATTTCTGAAAGATGGTATAAACGACCCCATGAAATCTAATCCCAAAAAGTTAAATATTTCAATATCCAACATATAATTGACGGACATCTCATTTCTTCTTGAAATATTGCTTACACATTGACATCTATCACAATTTTTAATATAAGCATTAAAATCCTTAAAAATTGTAGGCCAATAAAATCTAGATTGTAAAATTTTATATGCAATTTTATTAACACCAAAATGTGCCCCATAATCAGAATTATGATATTTTTGAATAATTTCATAAGTTTCTTCTAAAGGCACACATCTTCGAATGATCAGATCCTTTCCTTGTTTATATAAAAATGGGTCATCCAAAAAATAAGTCTTGGCTTCAGATAAAAATTTCTTCGTCTCTTGGTATGTCAAACCATAGAGTATAATATCACTGACAATAAAGTTTACAATGTCGGCATACCACGGAACAAGCCACTCATTAATAATGAACAATTTTTCATCAGGAAAATGTTCATCGATTTTTTCATTATCACAGAGAGATTCTTCAGTTTCAAGCCTGGACAAATGATCAACAATTTCATTATCAGCACCCTTCGTATCTACTATTTTAGAATCAAATTATTGCAAAAGAAGAATCCATCTTATATGTCTCAGTTTTGCATCCTTCTTCTTCATTAACTTTTAATAACAGGACGATCAATATGCACCATACATTTTATTCCAATTAAATATGATCTGAATTTAT
This sequence comes from Papilionanthe hookeriana x Papilionanthe teres, assembly GCA_022702705.1. NCBI lineage: Eukaryota > Viridiplantae > Streptophyta > Magnoliopsida > Asparagales > Orchidaceae > Papilionanthe > Papilionanthe hookeriana x Papilionanthe teres. The sequence goes on from CM040422.1 coordinate 39,971,870, forward strand.
CAAAGGTAAATACTATAGCTAATAACTCTTTCTTAGTAGTGACATAATTAATTTGAGCTTCATTAAGAGTTTTAGTAGAATAGTAAATCACTTTGAAAATTTTATCATATCTCTGACCTAAAATAGATCCAATAGTAAATCACTAGCAGTGATAAATTTTAATTTTAATGTTTCAAAAGCTTTTAGGCATTCATCATCAATATAAAAAATCACATTTTTTCCATTATACTGCATGAAGGCTTTAAAAATTTTGAAAAGTCTTTAATATAACGCCTGTAGAATCTAGCAAGTCCCAAAAAATTTCTAATTCTTCTTACATTCGTTCGGTAAGGTAAATTAGAGATAACCTGAATTTTTGCAGGATCTACCTCCATACTATTTTCTATTATACGATGTCCGAAAACAATTCCTCCTGCTACCATAAATTGGCATTTTTCCCAGTTAAGGACCAAATTAGTTTCTTCACAACATTTCAAAACTCTTGATAAATGTTTTAAACATGATTCAAGTGAAATTCCAAACACTGAAAAGTTATCCATAAAAACTTCAATCCCTTTTTTAATTAAATCATAAAAAATTTCCATCATACATCTCTGAAATGTAGCAGGAGCAATACATAAACTAAAGAGCATTCTTCTAAAAGCAAATGTACCATATGGACTGGTAAATGTTGTTTCTCTTGATCCTCAAAAGCAATTTGAATTTAGTGGTAACCAGTATATCCATCTAAAAAATAAAAGTATTTATACCCAGCAAGTCTATCCAAAATCTGATCTAGAAAGGGTAATGAAAAATGGTCTTACCTTGTGGCAATGTTTAATTTTCTATAATCAATGCATATTCGCCATCCTGTAACTTGTTTTAGTGGTATAGATTAATTTTTTTCATTAACAGTCACAGTAACTCCTCCTTTCTTAGGAACATGGTGAATATAACTAACCCATACACTATCTGAAATAGGATAGATAATTCTAGAATCCAACCACTTTAAGATTTCTTTCTTAACAACTTTTTTCATGATAGGATTTAGTCTCCTTTGAGGATCAATGCAAAGTTTACAGTTATCTTCCATAAGGATTCTATGCATGCAAATTGAAGGACTGATTCCTTTAATATCAGATATTGTCCATCTAAAGGCTTTATTATATTTCTTTAAAATGTTAAGCAAACTCTCTTCTACTTTTTTAGTCAATTGAGAGAAAATTATAACTGGAAAAGTTGAGGAATCACCTAGATTGACATACATTAAATGGGTAGGAAGCAACTTAAAATAAAGTTCAACAGGTTTTTCATTTGATGGATCAAAAGATTCATCTTTTTTGGTAATTGCTGCACCTAAAATATATATTGTTCTTATGCACATTTTTATACCTATTTTTGATGATATTACACTTTAATGGAAGGTATATTGTGTTTTTATTGCAGGTATAATGAAAGGAGCGAAAAAGGATCAAATTTAGAGCAAAATTATGAAGTTTGAGAAATTTGGCCTCTGCCGCCTAAGCGCCAAAGTGCCGGCGCTTAAGCGCCACAGTTAAAAATCAAATTTAAATCAATTTTGGCGTCATTTTTGTGGGGTGTTTGAAGCAAATTTTGGTGGGGACTTCCTTAACTTCCTTTAGGCGACAAATATGATTAAAGGGATGCATATTTTGGTGGATACATTGAATCTGGACATGATTTGAAGAGACACCAAGGCACTTTTGGAAAATTATAAAAATGAAGCCTCATTATTATTGTGTGGTGGTTATTAGAGTTTTTGTTGTTATTAGTGTGAGTTGAAGAGAGTAGTAGTTAGTAATTTAGAGTTCTTCTTTTCTGTAGTAGAGAGTAGAGAGTAATAAAGGAAAAAGAGTTGGTGTGAAGCCTTCTTCTCTCCAAATTTCTTTTATCCTTAAATCTAGTTTTCATTGAAGTTTTAATTCTTTATTAGAGTCATCAAAGTTGGGGGCCAACCTCTGTAGAGTTGTATTATAGAAAGCAAAATTTCAAAGGAACTTCCAAAGTCAGGTGGAGAGGATTTTCATATAAGTATTTATCTTTATTTTTACACTTTGTTTTTAAGTAAGATTGTTCTGTTTTCGTTATGGTTTATGCTTTCATATCAAGTTTTGTTTGTGTTTTCTTTAAGAAATTTGAGTAGTTTAGTTTATATTTTTCATTCTTAGATGATGAAGTAATTAAATTGTGGAAGTATGTTGTGGAAAGTATAAGTGGATAATGCTGGAATAAATTATGATGATTCAATTCCTTAAATTTAATTTACTTCTTAATTTGGCTAATTAAGATGTTAAAATTTGTTGTGAGATTATGTAAGATCCAATGCAGTGTTGTCTCAAACAACAATTGAAAAGAATCACATGCAATTATATGGGTGAGAATTATAGTCCATATGATTGAATGCAAATATATAAGGAGATATGCTTTATTGGGGAGTAAAATTAGAGGACTTTAGAGTGACAGGCTAAACTCCCCAAATTTGGTTTGTTATATTAAATTTTATTATGAGATGTTAGCCCCCAAGTGGAGGGAATAGAGGTAACTCTAGAGTGAGAGCTGCTATCTTCGCTGCCTAACCCATCTACAAAATTTCAAAATTTCAAATTAACTAATTTTCTTTATAGAACCAAGTAAGGATAAAGAATATAATTACTCCTGTTTGGCACAATACATTTAAATACTTTCACAACATTAGTATCCATAATTATTACTGATTCATTGAAGAAGGAAAAAGACATTTGATTCTTATAACTTTTATATCGTGTTTAGAGTATTGATAATTTTATTTCCTGCTTAACTTTTTATTAAAAATATCAAAATCAACTTTTTGAAATTAAAACCTTAAAACATACTTACAAAAATCAATTAAAAAAAGTAAAAAGTTATTTTTCTTATTTCTTTAAATTTTTACACATTTCCCTGTGGGTTCGATATCTTGGGGCTTAATCAGAAAGTCCTATATTACCTGATAAACGATACATATACTTGCGTAGAATGCCTTATTATAAATCATAAAGTTTCTATATAAATTGTAAGCCTAAATATTCGGGCATCAAGTTTTTGGCACTGTTACTAGAGAAATTGATTAAAAATTCATTTAAAGAAAATTAAGAGATTAAAATTTTTTACTTTTCTTTGTTTTTGTTAGTGTGTTTTGTTTTATTTTATTTAACATTGTATGCATAGTTCAAGGTCTGATGGACTTGTGCCTTACGATTCTGAACTAGAAAGATCAATCAGAAAAAGTAAAAAAATTTAAAATTCTGAAAAAGATAAAAATATTCAATAAATGACAAATCATCAAAATCAAAATGTTGACATTCATCAAGAATTTAGACCTTTAAGAGAATATGCTAACCCTACAGTGGATGAACTTCATGGTAGTATTCAACACCCTCCAGTAGCTGCTAATTCCTTTGAGCTTAAACCTACTTTTATCTAAATGGTGTCTAATAAACGGTTTGGCGGAGCACCAACTGAAGATCCTAATTTACATCCCAACTTTGTAGAGTTGTGTGTTACTTTTAAATATGATAGTGTTTCAAATGATGCTATTTGACTTAGAATTTTTCCTTTCTCACTAAGGGATAAAGCTAAGATATGGTTAAATTCGTTAACACCTGGATCTATCAGAAGTTGGGTAATTTAGCACAAAAATTCCTTGCTAAATATTTTCCACCATCAAAGATTGTGAAGCTTAGAAATGTATCACATATTTTATATGAGGCATGGGAATAATTTAAAGAACTCCTCAAAAAATGTCCACATCATTCGATACCAAATTGGTTAATAATTCAAACCTTTTATAATGGATTAGTTGGATCTCTTAGATCTATTATCGATGCTGCTGCACAAGGATCACTGATGTCTAAACAGTTTACTGATGCTTATGCTTTGATAGAAGAAATGGCTATTAATAATTTTCAATGGCCTTCTGAAAGGTTAAATCCTAAAAAGATAGCCAATATTCATGAAAATGATGCTTTTACAATCTTAGCAAATCAAGTTGCTGCAATTTCAAGGAAGATAAACCAATTTAGGATGAATTTTTCTCAGCCAATTGCCATGATTGAAGAAATTTCATTAAGTCAAATGGTTGATTCTCATACTTCACCAGAAACTTTGAATGCTATAAGTAAGCCTAATAACCCTTATTCTAATTATTATAACCCATGTTGGAAGAATCATCCAAACTTTATCAAGGTGGTATGAATCAACAATGGGGGAACAACCAAGTAAGCCCATTTAGGAACTGAAGCAACCAAGGGAATAATAATTATAGACCAACCTATCCTCCAGGTTATAACAATGCTTCACAATCCAAGGAGAAGAAGTTATCTATTGAAGAAGTTGTGTTACAAATGAGACATCAATTGCAAAGTTAAGGAGCTATAATAAAAAAAATATTAAAAATCAATTGGGACCGATTGCCAATACATTAAGTAATAGGTCCTATGGTATGCTTCCAAGTAATACTGAAGTAAATATAAGAGATAAAAATAAAGAGCATATAAAAGCAATTCAACTAAGAAGTGTAAGAGAGTTGGAAGGTAGAGTGCAAGAAGAAATTGAAGTTGAGAAAGAAAAGATTGAAGAACTAAAAGAGCACGCTCCGAAAGGTTTGGGAAGAATTATTTATCCACTTAAGGAAGATTTGGAAAAATCACCACCTCCATTTCCTCAAAGACTTCTTCAGCAAAATTTGGATAAGCAATTTTCAAAATTCTTAAAGATATTTAAGAAGCTAACAATCAACATTCCTGAAGCCTTAGAATAGATGCCAAGCTATGTGAAATTTATGAAGGATATTCTCAACAAAAAAGGAAGTTTGAAGATAATGAGACAGTTGCAGTTAATGAGGAGTGCAATGCAATAATTTAGAAAAAGCTTCCTGAGAAGCTTAAAGATCCTGATAGTTTCACAATTCCATGTGCAATCAGAGATAGATTTTATGGAAAAGCTTTATGTGATTTTTGTGCAAGTATTAACCTTATGCCTCTATCAATATTTAAAAGACTGGGATTAAGAGAAATAACTCCAACTACTGTAACTCTGCAATTAGCAGATCGTTCGATCAAATATCCTAAGGTAGTTATTGAAGATTTTTTGGTAAAAGTGGATCAATTTATCTTTCCTATTGATTTCATTGTGTTGGATATGGAGGAAGATAAAGAGATACCCATAATTTTAAGAAGAATTTTTCTAGCCACAGGTAAAGCAATGATAGATGTTAAAAAAGGGGAATTAACAATGAGAGTTAATGATCAGACTATTAGATTCAACATTTCAAAATCCATGAAATATCCCGCAAGAGGTAAAGATGATGAATGTTATAGGATGGATGTTATTAAGTATTTGAGTGAATTTCATTTCAAATCAACCTATGAAGACAAATCTGAAAGAGAAGAATTAGAACTTGAGCAAGAAGAGGAGTTACATCATTTTGAAGATTTTCATGAGGAAGACTTAAATTATGTTCATGAAAAATTTGAACTGTTGACATGACAAAAGAAGATGAATCTTTTAGTCTATCAATTGAGAAACCTCCTGAACTTGAGTTATGCTTCCTGATCATTTGAAGTATATTTTTCTAGGTGAGGCCTCAATTTGCTAGTGAGAATTTCCTCTCAATTAACTAAAATAGAAGAAGAGAGTTTGTTTGAAGTTTTAAAGAAGTACGAGAAAGCCTTCGGATGGAAGATACTGATATTAAAGGAATCAGTCCTTCAATTTGTATACATAGAATCCTTATGGAAGATAATTATAAACCTAGGGCTGAACCTCAAAGGAGATTAAATCCTATTATGAAGGATGTCGTTAAGAAAGAAATTTTAAAGTGGTGGGATGCTGGGATTATCTACTCTATTTTAGATAGGGCATGGGTTAGTCAAGGAGGAGTAACTGTGACTGTTAATGAGAAGAATGAGATTATACCAACAAGACAAGTTACATGGTGGCGAATATGCATTGATTATAGAAAATTAAATCTTGCTACAAGGAAAGATCATTTTCCACTCCCTTTTCTAGATCATATGTTGGATAAACTAGCTGGGCATACATACTTTTGTTTTCTGGATATGTATACTGGGTACCACCGATTTCAAATTGCTCCTTAGGATCAAGAGAAAACAACATGCACCAGTCCTTATGGTACATTTGCTTTTAGAGGAATGCCTTTTGGTTTATATAATGCCCCTGCTACATTTCAGAGGTGTATGATGGATATTTTCTGTGATTTAATCAAAAAAGGGATTGAAGTTATCATGGATGACTTTTTAGTGCTTGGAAGTTCATTTGAATCATGTTTAGAACATTTATCTAAAGTTCTAAAATGCTGTGAAGAAACTAATTTGGTCCTTAATTGAGAAAAATGTCAATTTATGGTAGCAGGAGGAATTATATTAGGACATGGAATATCAGAAAAAGGTTTAAAGGTAGATCTAGCAAAAATTCAAGTTATCTCTAATTTACCTTGTTTAATGAATGTAAAGGGAGTTAAAAGATTTCTGGGACATGCTGGATTTTATAGGCGTTACATTAAAGACTTTTCAAAAATTTCAAAACCTTTATGCCGTTTAAAGGAAAAGGATGTAATTTTTTATTCTGATGATGAATGCTTAAAAGTTTTTGAAACATTAAAATTCAAATTAATCACTACACAAATTATAATTTCACCAAATTGGAAAAACATTTTGAATTATTGTGTGATGCTAGTGATTATGCTATTGGTGCTGTTTTGGGTCAGAAATATGATAAAATCTCAAAGTAATTTACTATGCTAGTAGAACTTTTAATGAAGCTCAAATTAACTATACCACTACTAAGAAAGAGTTATTAGCTATAGTATTTGCTTTTAATAAATTTTGATCATATTTATTTGCAACTAAATGTGTAGTGCATACTGTTCATTCTGCTATCAAATATTTAATAAAAAAGAAAGATGCGAAACCGAGATTGATTAGATGGATTCTTCTTTTGCAAGAATTTGATTTTGAGATAGTAGCTAGGAAGATTGCTGATAATCAAATTGCTGATCATCTATCCAGGCTTAAAACTGAAAAATCTTCTAGTGATACTGAATAAATTAATGAATATTTTCCTGATGAAAAATTGTTCACTATTAATGAGTGGCGTATTCTGTGGTATGCCGACATTGTAAACTTTATTGTCAGTGATATTATACCATATGGTTTGACATACTAGGAAAGGAAGAAGTTTTTATTTGATGCTAAAACTTATTTTTGGGACGAACCATTTTTATATAAACAAGGAAAAGATTTGATCATTCGAAGATGTGTGCCTTTAGAAGAAACTTATGAAATTATTCAAAAATTTCATAATTCTGATTATGGGGGACATTTTAGAGTTGATAGAACTGCTTATAGAATTTTACAATCTGGATTTTATTGGCCTACAATTTTTAAAGATGTTAATGCATATATTAAAAATTGTGATCGATGTCAGCGTGTAGGCAATATTTCTAAAAGAAACGAGATGCTTGATCACCGATAGATATAAGTGCAACGGATGCCAGAAACTTGGTTCCGCTGGATAAATGTGCTGATGATTTAAGATATGAAAATAATGATTTTATAATATGGGATACTATGCAAGTATACATATCGTTTATCAAGTAATATAGGACTTTCTGATTAAGCCCCGAGATATCGAACCCAAAGGGAAAATGTGAAATCTTTAAAGGAATCAAAGAAATTATCTTTTTACTTTCTTTAATTGTTTTCAAAAAAGTATGTCTTGATTTTGAAAAGTTTTAAAGGTTGATATGTCTTTCGGAATTTTCTTAATAAAATGCTAAACAAGAATTTAAAATTACAATAACTAATAACACTGGATGTAAAAACTATTAACTAGAATATCTTTTTCTTTCCTTTCATGAAGTAGTAATAATTCTTAAAGTATTATTGTGGAAGTATTCAAATTTTTGTTGTGATAGATAGAAGCAAATGTGTTCTTTACCCTTACTTGGTTCTATAAAGACATAAGTTAATTTGAAATTTATATTATTTTGAACATGGTTAGGTAGGAAAGATACCAGTCTCTCTCTCTAGAGTTCCCTCGATTCCCACCACCTGGGAGCTAACTTATCATAACAAAACTCAAAACTTCAAACTAAATTAGAGGGTTTTAGCCTGTTACTCTAAAATCCTCTAATTTTACTCCATTTTATAAAAATATCTTCTAATATTACATTCATTTATATGGACTACAGTTCTCACCCATATAATTTCATGTGATTCTTACTAACTTTTATGAGACAATACCGCATTGGATCTTACATAATCTCAAGAAATTTTACAACTTAACCGGCCAAATTAAGAAGTAAACAAAGTTTTTAGAATCAATCTTCACAACTTCTTCCAACTTTTAAACACTTATACTTTCCACAACAATTCTCTTTAAATTAATTACTTCTCCATTTAAGAAAAAAAAAGATAAAGTAAACTACTCAGAATGCATTGAGAAAATATAAAAACAAATTGATTTGAAATTAAAAACAACGATAAGAAAGTAATAAACGAAAACAAGTATTAATAAACTAAATAAAAGTAAACACTTATCTGAAAATCCTCTCCACAAGACTAAGGAAGTTCCTCTGAAACTTTGACTCTTCGCTAAACTACTTCTCAGAGCATGTCTCCCAACTCTGTTTACTCAGAATACAGACTTCAGACTTCAATAAAAACTAATCTAAAAGAAAGAAAAGAAGTGGGAAGAAGTATACTTCACTCCGACCCTTTTCTCCTTTCTACTCTCTACTCCTACTCTAAATAAAAACTTTTAAAATGCATTGGAAGAACAATGGATGTACTCTTCAAAATGCAGTGGAAGAGTCTAATCAAATTGCCTCCTCTAAATCTTTCCTAAGACTCCCTTTAAATAGTAAACCAAAAGGTGCCTTGGTGTCTCTTCAAAATGTGTCCAGATTCGATGTATCTAACAAGGAACGCACCCCTTCATTCAAACTTGCCACCCAAAGGAAGTTAAGGACGTTACCACCAAGAGTTGCATCCCATCCCCTTTGAAATTGGCACCAAATCCATTTGAATCTCGATTTTTAACTGTGGCGGCTAACCGCCAGTGCCAAAATTTTGATTTTTCATTTTTTTTGCTCCAAATTTTGATTCAATTTTGTTCCTTTCATCATGACCATCCATTTTCATCATACCTGCAAGAAAAACACAAAACACCTTCCATTAAAGTGCAATATCATTAAAAATAGGTATAAAAATGTGCATAAAAATACTATATATTTTAGGTGTATCAATGCCTCTCAATTATATGTTGGAAGTTGAAATATTTGATGTTTGGGGGTTAGATTTCATAGGACCATTTATACCATCTTTCAGAAAGATCTATTTTTTAATAGCAGTAGACTATGTATCCAAATGGATTGAAGCTGTTGCTTTACCTCAATGTGATGCTCAAAGTGTTGCAAAGTTTCTAAGAAAGAATATATTTTGCAGATTTGGAATAATAAGAGTAATCATAATAGAAGAGGGAAGTCATTTTAGAAATGCGATTATGAAGAATTTAGTAAAAAAATATCATATTAACCATCGATTGCTACTGCTTATCATCCGCAGAAAAGTGGTTTGGTTGAATTATCCAATCGTGAAATTAAATGAATATTGGAAAAAACTATTAATCCAAATAGAAAGGATTGGTCAATCAAATTGCATTATGCTTTATGGGCTTATAGGGATGTCCCCATATATGATAATTTTTGGAAAAGCTTGTTATTTACCTGTAAACTTGAGCATAAAGCATATTAGGCTATTAAAGAGTTCAATTATAATTTAAAGGATGTTGTTGATAAGAGATTTTTGCAATTAAATGAGCTTGAAGAAATAAGGAATGAATCTTATGAAAATGTTAAGATTTATAAAAAGAAAATGAAGTTATGGCATGATCGGAAGATTCTTACTAAAAATCTTGTGCTAGGACAAAAAGTTTTGTTGTATAATGCCATGTTGAAAATTTTTGCTGGAAAACTTAAGTCCAAATGGATGGGTTCATTTATTGTGATAAAATTTTATTCTTATGGAGCTATGAATATTCAAGATCCTAAGACTGGAAAAATATTCAAAGTTAATGGTCATAGACTTAAACCTTATTTTTCAGTCGATTAACTTAAAACTGATGAGAATCTGTTGTTGGATCACTCAAAATAAGTTCTGGGTATGTCAGGCTGAAGAAATGAAACCAAGCACTTTGTGGGAGGTAACTCATAGTTATCGGTGTGCTTTGCTTCATATTTATCGGCGTGCTTTGCTTTATGTTTATTTTGTGTGCTTTGTTTGGTTTGTTTTTATGATTATGTGGTAGTATTTTGAAGAGATTAGTTATATTGGTGTTTATTAGATATTAAAAGATGACTTAAAAGATTCAGAATGAAAAATTTGGAAATTTGGCAGAACTGTGTAAAAGTATGCAGTGGCGGCTAAGCGCTGCCTGGTTGGCGCTTAAGCGTTGCAGTTAAGAAAAACATGATAAATGAATTTCTAGAAGCTAAAACTGTGGGGAAGAGGTTTTAGAAGTTCTTTGGGAGTTTTAAAATGTCTAGGGCCGGTTTGAGCACTTCCCATGTCTATAAAAAGCCCAGAATTAAGAGAAACATTTGCCCCAGTCCTTATATTAATTCCTGAGTCCTAAGAAGAGTGTTTTGAGTGTAAGAATGTCTTCTTAGGAGAGTGAAATTAAGAAGAAGGAGAAAGCCAACAAGAAGAAATTTATTAGTGAAAGTGCACAAGAGTTATACAACGGATTCCTAACAGTTAGTATTCAAGGTATTGCAGAAAAGATTGCAAAGATTGAAGCCAACATGGAGTCAATTGAAGCAAAGACAAATGAAACTAACGCTCATTTAACGCATATGGGATGCAACTTAAAATGCAATTCAGTCATACAAGTCATGTGGAAGATGCAGATAAGCCGATGTTTCTGAAAAAATAAATAGTTAGAAGAAGAAGATGTAAGAGTTTTCAACCATCACCTATTTTATCAGATTGTAATTCAGATGGTTCAAAAGGAACTAATGGTGGTTCTGGATACATTCAACCTAATGGAGATTGAAATTAATTTGAGTATAGACTAGTGTTGTGATTTTATGTGTTTTGTGTCTAGTTTTATATGTTTGTGTTTTATTGAATTTTTTAACTTTGTTTGTTACATCTTAATGATGTGAAATTATCTTTATTTTGATGTATTTGAATTATTGTGTACTGGGAAATTTCATCCAAAATGTTTGGATAGAAAATTTTAGTTTGTATTAAGTGTGATTGTTTTAATTAAATGAAAGTTTGTGTTTGTGTGAAATTTGTTTGGAATTGATGGAAATTTAACTTTCTTTGGAGAATTAGAAAAGTTTAGAGTGGAGAAATGATTATCTAAAGTGATTTAAGGTGATTAACTTAGGGGTTTAGTACATTTTTAAATTAATTGTAAAAATCAAGGTACTGGCGGCTAAGCGCCAGATTTCACGGCTAAGCGCTGAAGCCTCGCGCTTTAATGCCGGTTCACAAAAATTGATTTTTTGCAGTTAAAAACCTGAAAGTTAACATTTTTAATACCTCCAGCCACCCTCAACCTCTCGAAGTCAGGAAATAGGATTTAGGGCATCCTTACGTTGGGTCAATTAAGAGCCGATTTCAATGAGATTTATCATATTTGAATTCCTTGAGGTATGAGCACTACTCCTAAGTAAAAATTTTTTATTTTTACCATATATTTTGTGTACATTATTGAAAAATCTTAAGAACATTATTTATGGTGAAATTTGAGGAAAATCATAGCAAAATTGCTTCAATTTAGTGGAAATTACATTTGGAAGTTAAATTAGTAAGTTTAATTTAATTTTGGAGTTTATGATGAATTTTTGTGATTTTTTTTAAAAGATGGTTCCAAAGTCAAAGTGCTTGAAAGAAAAAGCAAAATTCGATTCCAACAAATTTGTTAGTGCAAGAGCAGAGGATTTATATGTCAACAAACTGTCGTCACGTAAACTGATTTCATAACGAGTGTTTAGTGAGTCAGGAGAAGTTATTGAAGGAATGATTACTAGAAGGAATCAGGAAAATCACGGTTACTTCTTTGCTATCAATGTTGTTTCTGTTGTTAGAGAGTTTTATGCAAACTTGCCGGCAGTAGAAGAAAATTTGGTGATGGTTAGAGGTGAACTAGTGCATATTTAACCTGCGGTAATCAATGTCTTTTACCACTTGCCTCCTGCATTATTTGGTTTTTATGCTATTTATCATCCTACTGAAGGAGAATTAGATGAGATCATATCATTTTTGACTGATGGAAGAGGTTTACGGAAGATAACAAATGAAAGAAGATTAAATTTTTAGGCCTCTGAGTTGAATGCCATTTCAAAGGCATGATATTATTTTATCTCATCTAAGTTGTTACCTTCAAGTCATACTAGTGAAGTTACAAGAGAGACAGAAGTTCTGAACCATTGTGTTCAGTTAGGAAAGCCTATTGATGTAGGGGCTATTATTTTTTACTATGTGATGAGTTGTGTCAGATCTGCTACTACTTTAGGTATGGGATTTCCATCCTTAATTCATTTGATTTGTGGTGATCTGCTGTTAAGTTTGAAACATGGGAGGAATTTCTTCAGCCATCGAGACCTATTACCAGTGTAAATGTTGGTGCTTACACTGTAAATTCAGAGTTTGGCTGAAGAGGAGGATTTAGAACTTCTACTGCTTTTGCTTCTATTTCTGCTGCTTCTACTTCACGTGCTACTACTTCTAGAGCAACATCTTCTAGTGATTCACAAACTAGACTATGAAGAAGATTTTGAAGAAAGTGTTACTAGAGAGCATGTTAGAGATATGGATGGTGATAGTGAAAATATTGTAAGGTATATTGTTAAGTATGATAAATGTGAGGGGGATTATCAACAGTACATGGATAGAGTGATTAGAGGTGATCACAGTGCTGAGATGCCCCCTCATCCGTTTTATATACCTTATGTGCCATCCAGAGACTGGGCTGAAGAAGATGATGATGAGGATGATGAATAGAGTTGTTGTGTTTAGTTTGTTTTATTCTGTGATTTCTTATGTGTAGTTATGTTTTTATTTTGATGTTTTTATATTTGAAGTGATGTTTAATTGTTATGTGAAGTATTTATGATATGAACTCTGATTTTGTAAAGAGCATAGTTGGATTATTTCTTTTTATGCACATTCAGATGTTTATGTGTTAAAGTAATGTTTTATGTTGTAATTTGTGATATGTGTGCGGTAGTAAATGTCTTAAAAGTGCATTTATGTGATTTAGTGTTTAAATTTTTAATAGAGTATAAATTAATTCCAAATTTCCTAGAAAATTTAGAACACTATTAAAAACCACTATTCAAAAATTGCATGTTTAAAACTTTTCAAAATCTAATACCTGTTATTATCTAATATTGTTGTTATTTTAGTTATATTAAGATGGCGTGTATTTGCTTTGAAAACCTCCACTACTGTAAAAGTCTTTTGAAATTTTAATTTTATGAAAAACTGAATTTATTTATTTTTACTCCTTTTTTCTTTAAAAATGTTATACTTGCATATTTAGGATATTGAAATTCTTGCAAGCATGTTATTTTAGTTTTTAATTCTCACTCATGTATCATTTCTTACGCATAAATGTTTTTATCCTAACTAAAAATTAAAGTTGGGGGGGATTTATAAAAAAACTAAATTTTTCAAAAAACCTAAAATTTTGTTTGTTCTTAATAATACTTATGTTAATGACGTTATATTAGGGAAACAAAATTTTAAATATAGAAATGAATAAAAGAATTTAGTTAAAATTTATAGTAATAATGAAAATTTTAAAGTTAAAATGTTCTTAATAAAAAAATGTTAAATAGAGTTAAACTATCTTTAGTAAGAAATGTTGTATTTTTGGATGAATAGAAGATTTGACTTTTATTTTTCAAAGCTTAAATTTCTTTTATTGAGGAATAATTTTCAACACTGTTATTATGATTTTTAAGTGAAAGATATATAGCTGACCTTTATTTTAAATGGAAGGGTGGAATTCAAAATCATTAAAGGCCTATCCAGATATAGTAATCTTTGCCTTTAAAAAAAAGAAAAATAAAGAAAAAGAAAAAGAAAAAGAAAAAGAAAAAGAAAAAGAAAAAGAAAAAAGAAAAATGTGAAAAGTAGTATGTGAAAAGGAAGGAGAAGCTTGAAGATTTAAGGGCCTAATAAAAAATTGGTTCCATACCTAAATTTTAAAATATAAGTTTTAAGAAAATCTAAAACTTAAAGTTATAATATAATAAGTAAAATTATTCTCAATTAAAATTTTTAAAGTGAGAAAAATAAAATGTTTGAATCCTATATTTTGAAAAATCTACAAGTATTTATGAATTGATAAAAACTTATATTTTCATTATCCTTTAACTAAGAACTTTCTAAACTTTAAATTGGTTTTATTTACTAAATTTTTTTCTAAATTGGATTATTTCATTTGTAGAACAAAATTTTGAAACCTTCCAAAAGAAACTCATTTACATAATTTGCATGTTAAAATTTTTATGGTTAACAGTCACTTGAGGACAAGTAATATTTTAAGTTTGTGGGATTTTGATGCACCTAATATATATAGTGTTTTTAAGCACATTTTTATACCTATTTTTGATGATATTGCACTTTAATTAAAGGAATTTATGTTTTTCTTACAGGTATGAAGAAAATGATTAATTATGATGAAAGGAGCAAAAAAAGATCAAATTTGGAGCAAAATTATGAAGTTTGAGAAATTTGGCCTCTGGCGCCTAAGCGCCAAAGTGCCGGCGCTTAAGCGCCATAGTTAAAAATTAAATTTAAATCAAATTTAGTGCCATTTTCAAGTGGTGTTTGAAGCAACTTTTGGTGGTGACTTCCTTAACTTCCTTTAGTTGGAAAATATGATTGAAGGGATGCATCTTTTGGTGGATACATTGAATCTGGACATGATTTGTAGATACAACAAGACACCTTTTGGAAAATTATGAAAATGAAGCCTCATTAATAATATGTGGTGGTTATTAGAGTTATTGTTATTACTGTGAGTTGAAGAGAGAAGTAGTTAGTAATTTATAGTTTTTCTTTTATGTAGTAGAAAGCAGAGAGTAAGAAACGAAAAAAGGTTGGTGTGAAGCCTTCTTCTCACTAATTTTCTTTTATCCTTATATCTAATTTTTATTGAAGTTTAAAGTCTTTATTAGAGTCATTAGAGTTAGGTGCCAACCTCTGTAGAGTTGTGTTGTAGAAAGCAAAATTACAAAAAATCTTCCAGAGTCTGGAGGAGAGGATTTTCAGATAAGTTTTTATCTTAGTTTTTTCACTTTGTTCTTAAGTAAGATTGTTGTGTTTTCGTTATGGTTTATGCTTTCATATCATGTTTTGTTTGTGTTTTCTTCATGAAATCTAAGTAGTTTAGTTTAGCTTTTTCTTTCTTAGATAATGAAGTAATTAAATTATGGAAGTATGTTGTGGAAAGTATAAGTGTTCAATGCTAGAATAAATTGTGATGATTCAATTCCTTGAACTTAATTTACTTCTTGATTTGGCCAATTAAGATGTTAAAATTTGTTGTGAGATTATGTAAGATCCAATGCAGTAATGTCTCAAACAACAATTGGAAAGAATCACATGCAATTATATGGGTGAGAATTGTAGTCCATATGATTGAATGCAAATATATAGGGGGATA
Source organism: Papilionanthe hookeriana x Papilionanthe teres (assembly GCA_022702705.1). Classification (NCBI taxonomy): domain Eukaryota; kingdom Viridiplantae; phylum Streptophyta; class Magnoliopsida; order Asparagales; family Orchidaceae; genus Papilionanthe; species Papilionanthe hookeriana x Papilionanthe teres. The sequence goes on from CM040422.1 coordinate 39,987,599, forward strand.
TGCTTTATTGGGGAGTAAATTAAAGGACTTTAGAGTGACAGGCTAAAGCCCCCTAACTTGGTTTGTTAGTTCAAATTTTGTTATAAAATGTTAGTCCCCAGGCTGAGGGAATAAAGGTAACTCTAGAGTTAGAGCTGATATCTTCCCTCCCTAACCCATCTACAAAATTTTAAATTAACCAATTTTCTTTATAGAACTAAGTAAGGGTAAAGAATATAATTGCTCCTATTTGGCACAATAAATTTAAATACTTCCACAACATAAACATTCATAATTATTACTGATTCATTGAAGAAGGAAAAAGATATTTGCTTCTTATAACTTTTATATCGTGTTTAGAGTATTGATAATTTTTTTTCATGCTTAACATATTATTAAAAATATCAAAATCAACTTTTCAAAATTAAAACCTTAAAACATACTTACAAAAATAAATTAAAAAAGTAAAAAAAATTATTTTTCTTATTTCTTTCAATTTTTACACATTTCTCTGTAGGTTCGATATCTCGGGGCTTAATCAGAAAGTCCTATATTACTTGATAAACGATACATATACTTGCGTAGAATGCCATATTATAAATCATAAAATTCCTATCTAAATCGTAAGCATAAATATTTGGGCATCAGTAATGTCCAATACTTCAAAATTTTTATGAACATAATTTAAATCTTTCTCATGAAAATCTTCAGAATATTATATTTCCTCTTCTTGCTCGTGTTCCAATTCTTCACTTTCAGGTTTCTCTTCATAAGTTGAATTGAAATGACATTTAATAAAATATCTGATAACATCCATCCTACAACATTCATCATCTTTACCTCTTGCAGGATATTTCATTGATTTTGAAATATTGAATGTAACAGTTTGATCACTGACTCACATCGTTAATTTCCCTTTTTGCACATCTATCATCGCTCTGCCCGTGGCTAGGAAAAGTTTCCCTAAAATTATAGGTATCTCTTTATATTCCTTCATATCCAACTAATGAAATCAACAGGAAAGATAAATTGATCCACTTTTACTAAAACATCTTCTATAACTCCTTTAGGATAGGTGATCGAACGATTCACTAATCGCAGAGTTACAGTCATTGGGGTTATTTCGCCTAATTCCAGTCTTTTGAATATAGATAATGGCATAAGGTTAATGTTTGCACCTAAATCACATAAAGCTTTTCCATAAAATCTGTCTTTGATCGTACATGAAATTGTGAAACTACCAGGATCTTTAAGCTTTTCAGGAAGCTTTTTTTGAATTATTGCACTGCACTCCTCACTAAGTGCAACAGTTTCATTATCTTCAAAATTCTTTTTTCTGTTGAGAATATCCTTCATACATTTCACATAGCTTGGCATTTCCTCTAAGGCTTCAGCAAATGGAATAATAATTGTAAGCTCCTTAAATATTTCCAAGAACTTTGAAATTGCTTATCAAATTTTTGTTGTAAAATTCTTTAAGGAAATAGAGGTGATGGCTTTTCTAAATCAATCTTAGGTGGAGAAATAGGTCTTTCCAAACCTTTTAGAGTGTCATCTTTTGGTTCTTAAATCTTTCTTTCTTTACTTCAATTTCTTTTTGTACTCTACCCTTCAACTCTCTTCCACTTCTCAGTTGAATTGTTTTTACTTGCTTTTTATTCTTATCTCTTAGATTTACTTCTGTATTACTAGGAAGTGTTCTTTGGGATCTATTACTTAATGAATTGACAATTTCTCCCAATTGATTATCAATATTTCTTATTGTAGCTCCTTGACTTTGCAGTTAATTTCCCATTTGTAACACTACTTCTTCAATAAAAACTTCTTCTCCTTAAATTGTGAAGCATTGTAAGAACCTGGAGGATAGGTTGGTCTATAATTATTATTCCCTTGGTTGTTCCAGTTCCACAATGGGTTTACTTGGTTGTTCCCTCATTATTGATTACTACCACCCTGATTATTGGTATTCGAGTTAACGTTTGGATGGTTTTTCCACCTTGGGTTATAATAATTAGAATGTGGGTTATTATGCTTACTTATGACATTCAAAGTTTCTGATGAAGTTTGAGAATCAAACATTTGGCCAAATAAATTTTCTTCAATCATGGAAATTGGCTGACAAAAATTCATTCCATATTGGTCTGTCTTTCTTGAAATTGCAGAAACGTCATTTGCTAGTATCACAAAAGCATTGTTTTCATGAATGTTGGCTTACTTTTTATGATTTAACCTTTCAGAAGGCCATTGAAAACTTTTAGTAGTCATTTCTTCAATTAAAGCATAAGTTTCAACAAACTTTTTAAACATCAATGAACCACTAGCAGCGGCATTGATAATAGATCTAAGAGATTCAACTAATCCATTGTAAAAAGTCTTAATTACTAACCAATCTAGGATTGATTGATGTGGACACTTTCTTAGGAGATCTTTAAATCATTCCTATGCTTCATATATAGATTTAACTTCAAACTAACAAAAAGATGAAATATCATTTCTAAGCTTCGCAGTTTGATGGTGGAAAATATTTAACAAGGACTTTTACACTAAATCACCCCAAGTTCTAATAGATCCAAGTGCTAAGAAATTTAATCATATCTTAGCTCTAAGCCTTAGTGAGAAAATAAATGTTCTAATTCTAATAACATCATCTTAAACTCCATCATATTTAAAAGTAGCACACAATTATAGAAAATTGACAAGATGTAAAATAGGATCTTCAGTTGGTGCTCTTCCGAACTGATTATTAGATACCATTTAGATAATATCAGGTTTAAGTTCAAAGGAATTAGCAGCTACAACAGAGTGTTGAATGCTACCATGAAGTTCATCTACTGTAGGGTTAGCATAATCTCTTAAAGGTCTAAATTCTTGATGGATTTCAACATTCTGATTTTCTTAATTCAAAATTTCTAAAATATTTTTATCTTTTTCTATATTTTTAATCTTTTTGATTTTCTGATAGTTCTCTCTAATTTAAAATATTAAGGCATAAGTCTCTCAGAACCAAAACTACTCATACACAAAAATAAAATAAAATAAAACACACTAACAAAAACAAGGAAAATTAAAAATTCTGAATTTTCTTAAATTTTTTTTAAATGATATTTTATTTAATTTCCCCAGCAACGACACTAAAAACTTGATCCACGAATATTTATGCTTACGTTTTACACTTTATATTTCTTTTCAATGATAATATCTCTTTCTTTACAACGACACCAAAACTTGTTTCCGAAGAAATAAGAAATCAATTTTATTTATTTTATAATAAGGGATTCTACACAAGTATACGTATCATTTATCAAGTAATATAGAACTTTCTGATTAAGCCCGAGAGATCGAACCCACAGGGAAATGTCTAAAATTTTAACGAAATCAAAAAAACATTTTTTTACTTTTTGAAATGATTTTGTAAAGTATGTTTTAAGATAGAAAGTTTTAAATTCTTTTTTGATATTTTCTTCTAAGAAAAAGTAAAGCAAGCAACTAAAGTTAACAAGACTATAAAACTTTATGAAAGCAAATGAAAATGAAATATTTTTTTCCTCTTTCAATGAATCAGTAATAATTATGGAGCTTTTATTATTGAAGTGTCTAAATGTGTTGTGCAAAATAGGAGCAACTATATTCTTTACCCTTACTTGGTTCTATAAAGAACATATGTTAATCTGAAGTTTTGAAATCTTGTAGATGGGTTAGGCAGTAAAGATACTAGCTCTCACTCTAGAGTTCCCTCTACTCCCTCCACTTGGGGGATAACATCTCATAGCAAAATTTAAAACATCAAACCGAATTAGGTGCTTTAGCCTATCACTCTAAATTTCTCTAATTTTACTCCCCGTTAAAAAGCATATCTCCCTATTTATTTGCACTCAACCATATGAACTACAATTTTCACCCATACAATTTCATGTGAGTCTCTCCAATTTTTGATTGAGACAATACCACATTGGTTCTTATATGTTCTCACAATAAAATTTAACATCTCAATTTCCCAAATTAAGAAGTAAATGAAGTGCAAGCTAGTGAAGCATCACAACTTCTTCCAACATTAAACACCTATACTTCATACAAATTCCTTCCATAAATCAATTGCATCATTATTGAAGAAGAAAATGATAAAGAGAACTACTCAAAACTCATGGAGAAAGCAAAAGCACAATTTGATTTGAAAGTAGAAATCATAGGTAAAACACAACAAGTCTTACTTAAAAACCGAATGTAAAAACAAACATAAACACTTATTTGAAATCCTCTCCACAAGACACTTGATGTTCCTTTGAAACTTTGCTTTCCACTAGATAAATCCTTAGAGGTTGGTGCCCAACTCTAAGGATTGACTCTCCTAAATTCTTATAGAAACTATGATAAAGTAAAGTGGAGAAATAAAGAAAATATGGTGAGAAGAAGGCTCTCTTTCTTCCTCTTTCCCTTCAACCACTTCAAGCATTTCTCCAACTTCTCCCGCCAAAATTTCCTTTCAAAACTCTTCTCTTTTTCTGATCTTAAGTCTTCATTTTGATAATTCTCTAAAAGGTGCTTTGGTATCTCTTCAAATTATGTCCAGATTCAATGAATCTACCAAGAGATGCATCCATCCATTCAAATTTTAAATGAATTTTTGTGCCAATGAGAAGTTAAGGAAGTTTAAACCAAAGGGTGCTTCAGAAACCTCTTCAAATTTTTGTCAATATTGATTTAATTCGTCACTTTTAACTGTGGCGCCTATGCGCCAGCCATCGGTGCTTAGGCGTTAGAGGCTAAATTTGCACACTTCATATTTTTGCTCTGAATTTAATCTTTTTTTGCTCCTTTCATCATAACCAGTCATTTTAATCATACCTACAGGAAAAATAGAAAAATTCCTTCTATAAAAGTGCAATCTCATCAAAAATTAGTATAAAAATGTGCATAAAAATACTATATATTTTAGGTGTATCAGGTATTAATTCTTGATGTTTTATATGCCAGATGTCTTAATACATGTTATGGGACCACATTTCATTAATACATAGCTTCCTATAACTTAAGGAATCTATGAAACACTTCAGCAGACACTTCAGATATGAAATCAGGGTTAGAGTTGATGCAGTTGCAACTAAATGTGGTCACCTTTGGTTGACATTAGTTTTTGATGTGGAAAAATTTGAATGTATATTATAATGTTTAAGGATTATATTTCATTCATAAATAGCCTCTCATTGTCCAAGGGATCCATAAATCCCTTTCAGTGAAAGTTTTATGCCTAAAACAAGCGTTTGAGTTAGTGTAGTCATGCTTGGAAGTGGTTACCCTTTGTTAGCATAATTTTTTGATTTCAAACATAATCAATTTCTAATTAAATATTATCAAAATGTGATCCACTCATTTATAACTAATAATAACAAGATATTCAAAGGAAACTCTCCGACACATTTTTGTCACAAAATAGGGATTGAACTCGTATAGTTATGCCTGAAAGCAACATAAACATGCCATCTGTTGCCAGTATGGTCATGAAAACAACCAAAACTGGTATAGCCACATTAGAGAGTAGAGTTACCGCACTAATTTAGGCATGTTTATGCCCGAATGCACGCTGGTTTCTATTTATATGGATTTTGTTAAAAACCCTCATAAAGCTAATATTGATCATAGAAAGCTGGAGGATGATACCATATAACTTTCTTTTACCCTACCTTAAAATATGGTCAATTGCATGCATTTTGCATGGATTAGAATTAGAATTTTATTTGACCAATAGGGAGATTAGATAGACACATGGAGGGTTGAACGTATAAAGGTTTTCCCCTCCATTATTCTTTGACATTCTAGTCATTCAAACTAGGAGGATGAACATCAAAGGAAGATTTTAGAAATTTGGGTAGAGGAGTCTTGTAGAATCCTTAAACTTCTATTGGAGAGGATGTAGAGGAGAAGACATTGCCATCTCCTTCTTCTTCCTCATTTTCTTATTCTTTCCTCATTCTTCTTCTTCTTCCACCATCTTCTTCAACTTCATTTTTTCTGGAGGTGAGAATATGTGATAGTTTCTTTGTGTTATTTAGATGAGGAGAGCCACCTTCATCCTTGCATAAGAAGAGCTTGGATAATTAAAGAGAACATCATATCAAACATCACGGTGGTGAGAAATTCTTAATCTTTGGTCTTGTATTTTGTTAGAGAGGCCTTTTAGGATGACGTTAGAGACTTTATGGTAAGTTGATGTTAGAGGAAGCATTAATTTAATAAACCTTTACTTTGTTTCACAAAGTATCATGAGAGTTCTTCTAAATCCTTATCTTTTAACACATTTTAAATCAAGGTCATACTAATCTTCTAGTTTATCTTTAATGGCCTCATTTGTATAGAAATTTGAAGCAAATAAACCTTGAGAATGTAGAAAATAATTTCATCTTCATTTACTTGGTTATGAAAATTTCTCTTCATGATAAACTCTTTTTGCTTTTGCTAAGGAAATAGAGGTACGAATTTGGTTGCCTCATATAATAAAGTGTTGGTACATCTCTCTATTCTTGAACCTACATCAATGAGAGATCATTTTGGAAAATTTTGATTTGCAATCACATAAGTCTAGGTCCATTTTGAAGTCTGTTCATTTGCATCTTTCCTGTGAATATTATGTGTAAAACTTAACATGTAAAATTTTAAAATATTGCATAAAACTATTTATTATTTTATATGTTTGTGACTTAATATTTAATTCATGTATGATATGTTTTCTTTATGACATAATGTCAAAAGCATTCAAAATTTATTTTTCCTCATCTTAATGATTGAATATCAAAATACATGAATATATATATATATATATATATATATATATATATATATATATATATATATATATATATATATATATCTATTTTTCTTTCCTTTTAATCTCATATCAAAATGCATGTGAAATTGTATTTCCTGTTAAGCTTTTTAATTCAAAAAATTTCATTTATGAGAATGTTTTTTGGCTCAATGCTTACATCTCTCAATTTATGTTATGAGAAAACCTTATTTTGTTATATGTTTTTATTAAGCATTTTAGCATGTGTGGGAAGTTGCATCTCTTATAGAATTCTTGTGAGCCAGTTTTATGCTCGCAAACTATTGTGTTATGTAGCATAACAATTTGAAATATTTTTACAATACATTTGCATTTATGCATTATCCATTGCATATGCATATCATGTTAGTGAGCCTCTTGGTTGACATTCAAGGAGGTGTACTCTCCCCCACGGAGACATGTAAAAGATGCAACCAAATTTAGCATTCAATGTATGTGAATCATGTTGCCTTTTTGCACATCATATGAGGGAGAAATCATATGAGTTTGCACTTGCACGTTGAAGCATGTTGTCCATAAGCATACGTTATCACATGCACATGATGAATGCAAGCATGGAATGTAGAGATAGCTCACCTAGCACTTTCTCATCTTAAATTATATCAAGCATGGGTTATACTACCAGGTGTATAACTCTACTATGATATCCTACCAATGCAAACACATTCTTTTTACCTAGCGTGAATGTGTAGTGTATGTACATTTGCTTTCCTCTCATGTATGATCATCTACCTAGAATGTGACCTCATTTTTGATGAGGTCTTCTCTTCTCTCTTTAGCACTTAGGATCTAGCCTTAGGCTTTTCCTTTGACTATCTTAGAGGACTAGAATTGGGACCCACCCCTTTAGAAGTTTGAACCACTCCTTGCCTCCTTGCAAACCCCACAAGCTTGATTGTAGACCCCTAATCACCTAGAGGGTTGAAATCAAATGTGAAGGTTTAAAGGATGAGTTCCCTATGGGACTCTTTGGCCTTAGGACCACCCTGGGTGGCTTGGTCTGCTGAGGGTTGACTTACACACTCACTACACTCACACTCTACACTCTCACACACACAATCCAAATCCTAAAACCACACCCATACCGAACTTGACTCCTTGACTCATGTAGGTAATTCATATGGATGGACCTTAACCCCTAAGCCCCTGGCTAAGAGGGTTAGGAACAACATAGTGAATGCCTCAAATGAGTCCTCTCATGGCTCATATAGGCTTAACATGGCTTCATGGATCAACCAAAGTGCTTCCATTTCACTCATATTTGACCAATCTTCTTTTATTTTCAAAAATTCAATTTTTTTGACCCCGGGGCCCCGGCCCCACCAAACCTACCAAAAGCCCTTAAAATTGCCCAAATCCTCCAAAATTTCCAAATCACCCAAAATTCCCCAAAATTAACCTTGAACATTTCCTCATCAATCAAATTGATCATCCATAGCCAAAAATACCAAAAAATTCTAAAAATATCCCCCAATACCCTCCAAATACCCAAAATGCCCCTCTTAGCCAAAAAATAAACAAATTCAGAAAATTCCCAGAAAATTCCAGAAAATCCCAATTATTCCTAATTTCATTTTGTCTAACTACACCATGGGCCAATTTTGTCAATTTACCCCACTTTTACCAAAACCCCCAATTTAGCCCATTCTTAACCCAAGTGAACCCAATGTAAAACGAAACCTACCCAATTGACCCCAATTTTGGTCCAATTCAATTCTAAACTTCAATTCAATATCCACAATATCAATCTAGACCAAATCCAAGTCTAATTTGATTGACATTTGGGTCCAATTTCACTTTTGAGCTTAAGGCCCAATTTGGACCCATGACCCAAACTTAGCCCAAACCAAACCAATTCAACTTCAATTGATCCCAAACCTTTTCTAAACCTTCCATAAAATCCCCATAAACAAAACACTAACATGATTTGCCCAAAATTTACACCCAAACCCCACTCAAATTCAACCCAAAACCAAAAAGCCAAATTTTGACCTAAACCCAAACCTAACCCAAATAAGCCCAAATCCCAAAACCAAAACCCAACCAAAGTTGAAACCTCTTTGAAACACTCCCATAAAAATTTCCCAACATTAATTTTACATCAATTTCAACCCTAGCCCAACATTGGCCCAAATTAGCCCAATTTGACCTACATTGGCCCATTTACCAAATCAACCCAAATTGAACTCAATTCAAACCCAAACCACCTCAAATTCATTTCAAATCACTCATGACACACCCCTAAACCAAACCCAACAATTATTTGACCCAAACTTCTACAAAATTCCCAACCATCAATTCATTCTTAAACCTAAAGGGCTCATCCCCTTAAGCCTTCCTAAAAGCCCACTTCCACCAAATTCAGAAGCCCAAATCAATCTAAAGCCCACATGACACTTTCCCTCATCACACATTCAATTTAAAATCATTCCTAAAGTCCTAATTTATCAATTAAACAATTCCAAATCAAGCCTCATAACAATTCCCATCAAAATGCCAAAATTCACAAAACCCTTTTCCATGAAGTTGACTTAACTTTTCCCAAGCCAAAGATGAGCCATGAAGTCATGCATGAGCTACATGGAAGCCATGAGAGCCTTGGACAGCTCACCATACCCAAAATGGCAAGAAGAGGGGACCCTTTAATGATCCCCTTAGGAGTGTTTAACCACTCCCATGTCTCCCCTAAACCTTGCTTAAACTTAATTGTACTTGGATGTTGACCTTTCCCCACTAATCAAGCTGACCTAAACCACTTTATCTTCAGCCTAAACTAGCCATGGGGAGGTGCACCTAGCCTAATCCATGAATTTGACCAAACTTAGCAAAAATACACCCTTACCCCATTCCACTTTGATTCAAACCCTTTACACATGGCAGCCACCAATTGACTTCACAAACATCAAGCCCTGACCCACCTGAACCTGAGGGTGACCCATGCCTGCCGGCCAGCCGCCTGGATCGCCGGAAAACACCACACCCGAGAGCTCACATGTGAGCCAACACTGAAATTCCCCCTTACTGAGTTGCCCTAAGTCCAGTGGCCACCATGGCTATTCTTCTCTTGCATAGAGCAGTTGATCCCAAGCCCTAACTCCCCCTGGGAGGCCCTCCACCCTCTCCTATTTAAACACCACCTCCTCTCGGCCATGAGAGGTGCTGAAACAAACCTTAAGGAAACTCTGCCAAAATCATTCCAGACCACTCTCCACACATAGAGCATTTGATTCCCACTGGATTCCAGCCCCAATTCCCTCCAGCTGAGCTCAATTTTGAGTTCAAATTTCAACATAAAAACTAGGACACTTCTTCACAGTGAGCCAATCCCCAAATTGATTGGTCCTACACCTTCACCAGACCAAGAGAAGAGGTTTCTCCCTAAAAGCCCCCTCACCAGGCCAGCCATTGCTTCCAGCCTCCAAGCTTTGTGATCGGGCTTGGTCGAAATCATACCTAGATAATTCACCAGGCCAAGGGACTTCATCTAGAGCTTGCTTGGACCCAATCGAACGTGACACAACTCTCAGATCAAAGCTTCACTTCTCTGAGCAAAGGTATGGGCTCACTCTTCCTCCCAAGCTTCCAGAGATTCTCAACTTAGTTTGGGTCAATTTCAATACATGTTTACCGTATGGATGTGTTCATCTCTTCAAGACGAATCCATAGAGCATAAGAACTCAAAAATCCGTTGAGAATTGAGTGAGAAATTAGGGTTAGAAGGTTGATGGTCACGGGTTTACACCAGTCGTAGACGATGACTGGGAACCGTTGGATCGCGCGTGTATCGAGTGGACAGCCAGGATCGCGCCGGATAGAGTAATGGGACATGAACTGCAGGCCCCTGGAGCGCTGAGTCGGATGGAGGCGCCGAATCAAAACACGTTGTGTGGCCTTTCGGAGACGCCGAGGTTGAGTCAGCGCCGCGTGGATAAGTAGGAAATTAGGATTTTTCTTATTTATTTAATTACCAGAACTTTGAAAATTCATAACTTTGTGTAGAAAAATCCTAAAAATAAAATAAAAATAACCTCTTGCTCAGTGAACAAAGGAGAATAACGTGGAAAAAAAAATCAAGTAATTTCATTAATTCTCCCTATGAGAAGTTATTGATTTTTCAAGTTCATGTTACTCTTTTGAGTATTTTAATTCCAATAATTAGCATGTTAAGAAATAAATTCTAGGAAAATTTGGTTATGTTTCTTATGACCAGAGGGACCTAGGAAAAATACTTTTTGGGCTAATTCACTTTGAACAACCCTAATTGGCCTAACACCCAAAATTGAACATTAATTAATTAGGGTTAACCACTCATCAAATTAACTTAAAAATAATTCTCTACTATCCTCTAGGGATAGGAGAACATCACATAAAAATTTGAGATCAATTGGACTTGGTTAGCCTCACCAAATGGGTTAATTAAGCCCCATGAATGAAATCAAATTTTAAAAATTTATAACTCACAAAATACTTTTCAAAAATTCACAAAATTGGTTTTGGAGCTTCTCTGATATCAGAGTAACTTAGGAAAATTAAAATTATAATTTTCTAAAAAAGTTGATTTTTATCAATATTTTAATAATTTCAATAATTAGAAAATAAAAAAAATCACAAAAATATTAAAAATCACCAAAATGTCATATTTTGAATTCTAAACACTTAGGAACAAACCAAATATTTTTCTTAAGTCCCTAGGATAAGATATTGAATTTTGAAGGTTTAATGTAATTTTTAATATTAAAAAATGTATTTTTCAACCTTTTCACTAAAATAATTCTAATAAATCAAAGAAAAATCAAAAAATTATAAAAAATGGTTTCTGGTTTCTCTGATATCAGAAAGATTTTTGAAAAATATAGAATTCATTTTTTAACCTTTATTTTATTTTTAAATTAATTAATACTCCAAAACTCAAAATAATTATAATAAATAAAATAAAATTCAAAAAATCACCAAAATTTGTCCAAATGGTCCTCTGGTCATTTGGAGTGCCCCATAATTTGTTTATGGATAGAAAAATTCCCTTGGCCATCTTATTGAATTTTCCTTGGAAATCCCTATTTTCTACAAAAAATAATTATATAAAAAAATTAAATAGAGAAAAATCACATTTTCTCTTCTAATGTCTTAATTGACATGTGAGTGAAGCCACATAAAAATTTCAAATTCATTTAAGCTCAATTTAGTGAGTTATGAAATTATTAAGCTTGAAGGGAAAAATGGTAATTAAAGCTTTCAACCTCTAATTAAAATTTTAGGCTTAATAAAATGAAAGAGTAAAATAGTTGATCCTAATCTGATTTGGATGATTGAAATTTAAATATTTAAAGAGTAGGAACCCATCAATCAATTTTAAGAATAAACCTTAATTAATCAATTAATTGAATTTGGAAGATTAATAAAAATTGAAATTATTAAAATAGGAATATTATTTAAGAAGATATTTATTCTTCAATTTAAAAATCCCTAAATTAATCACTTCAATAATATTTAATTCCTAATGATAATCTAAATTTAAGACTTAAAATACTAAAAGACTTAGTCATTAAATTAAATTAAAAATTTAAATATTCAACTAAATTAAATCAAAATTTCAATTACATTAATACTTTAATAATTAAATTAAATCATCTTTAAAACATAAAAAAAATAATGATAAAATATTAAATTAAAATTAAAATAAAATAAAATTAAAATTAAAATTAAAATTAAATTAAATTAAATTAAATTAAATTAAATTAAAACATATTAAATTAAATTAAATCAAAAATTAAATTAAAATAAAAATCAAAACTAAATTAAAAATAAAATTAAATTAAAATTAAATTAAACCATATTAAATTAAAATTAAATTAAATTAAATTAAATAAAAATTAAACCAAATTAAATTAAATTAAACTAAATTAAATTAATTTGAATTAAATATAACATCACTTAAGACATAAAGAATTCAAAATGAAATCTAAAACAACTTGAACACTATTCCAAACTTAAATCCATTAATCAAAAATTAAATTAAATCACAAATCACTATAACATCATTTGCCCTTAAAAGCTCTTGCTATCATAACTCCTAGATGGAGCATTAGGTGAAGTGTCACTTCACTCATAGGATATTCAAACATCCTAGTTCACTGAGCAAAAGAACAAAACTTAATTAAACCTCAGATGATTACTTCACGTGATTAATTAAATCCATTTGGACTGAGAACAACCCTAGCAATATTGAAAAGATGTTTAAGACTCGTCTTAAGCACTTCCTCAATATGATAGGATGTTTATAAGAACAATTGAACTTAGTTGTTCTTTGATGAAGAAAATCGTCCTTAAACCAAAATACAAGAACTTAGACGTCAAAGGAGATGACTAGCTATAGGATTAGGACTTTGGTAGACAACCAAAACCTCTCCCTTAGCTTTACCTAGATACTTGTTGAAATATTTAAATGCCTTAACATGTGTTTTAAGTGCAGCTTGGGATGACGGGAAGACCCTCCAAGTACGCTTTTACTTTGTTGCAATTTACTTTATTGCAATTTACTTACATGCACTGTACTTTACTTTTCTTGCATGATAAACAACTGTTGCATGAAAACTAAAACCTTTAGGATAGTCCCTGAACTGAAACTAAAACTAAATTAGAAATCACTGCAAGATAAAATTCACCGCCACAACATTTCAAAATATAAAACAACTCAAAAATTTAATCACAAATAGAACAACAGAACTAAAATTGCAACTAAATTAAAATGTCTCGTTGAATGATCAGGAATACCTTGGTTGATGTAACCCACGTGTTGCTAACGGGATTTCCCACGGTCTAAATGAAAGTGTGGAACTCATTCAGTTGAGTTTAGCAAATTCATCTGGACTAAGTGAATTCAATGAAAATAACGGTGCCGGGATGACGGAACCGTGGGATCTTAATCGGTTCTGTTATAATCAACTTTAAGATTTGTTTTAATTAAAATATTAAAAACACTTGAATTTTAAGATTTCTAAACCAAAAAACTTTTCTCATCTCCTGATTTATGACTTCTAAAACTAAACCTCCGCAACAATAAAGAGCTCGGAGCATGGTGGGCAGCACGGCAATCGTCGTCAACAAAAATTGGGTCTACTTCAGCAAAACCTTTCCTAGTTTTAAACAACAAAGCTATAGGATTTCGAGGTAGTTTTCATAGTGCAACATAAATCCTCAACTCTTCGTTGGGCATCTGCATGATCATGTCATGTAAATTCAGCCCTAACCAGTCTTAGGACTCCGAGGTAGTCATTCGGTACGACATAAACCCTCATATCTTCGAGGCTATTTGTATGATTTTATCATACAAATATAAGTCCAAATTAATTAAAATTGGCAAGATTGAAATATCAGATAATATTAGGATTTTCTCAAATCTGAGCCAAACAATAGGATAGTTTGGGAAGTTGCCAAGATTCTTCTTGGATCCTCAGCTTCTCCTATTTCTCTTCCTTTTGGACTCCTGAAAATAAATGTTCCAAATTTGAGCTAATCCCTTTTGAAATTTTAAAAATCCAATCCTTTGAAAACCGTAAACTTTGAAATTCTTGAGAACAAAACAACTGATCATTATCGAGAGTTTTCTTAAATGATTCACTTCATTTAAGATGTAATTAACTATAGGGGCTTGCCCTTATAGGGAACTTTAAGAACCCAGGTAATATAAACCCTGTTTAATTCATTTATATTAAGAAGGGGAACTTGTCGGCTTATAAAATCGGTTCGTAGACCAAATGGATGTCACAAATCTTCTAGTTTATCTAACCGAGCCCCATCATCAAGTAGTGTGTCTACTCTCCGGGATAGATATATAGTTTGTGGTGCGGTGCTCATTTATATAATCTATTCGGGATGTGAGATCAGTTTGATTTCATATCTTAAAATTTTCAAATTTAAAATTATTTTCAAAATCAAATACTACTTTTCAAACTATTTATTTAAATTAAATTAAAAATTCGCCGACAATTTCTGTTAGGCGACCCCCTTTTCAAAATAAAACATACAACCTAAAAAATATGCCGACAACTTCTGGCGACTCTACTGGGGACTAATTCCTCTCTCCATTTTGATTAGATGGTTTTGCTTTCATAAATCAGTAGTGAGCCCATGCCCCTATTGGACCAAACTACCATTCTTCCGTTGGAATACCCCGTTCATTTCTGTCTTGAACGAGTATAACCAACTCCTCTCGGATTTAGGAGCCATTGTTTAGACACCCCTAAACGGAGAGATTCCGAGATCCTTTTACCTCTTTTCTGAGGAGGGGTGGACCCCCAATAGGTGTTAGTTTAGGAGCGGTCCTTCGAGTCGAGAAGTCTTGCATGAGACTTTCTCTTCCTTTCCAATTCTGAATCAAATTCCTTACCTTCTCTACACCTTTGAACATTCCATTCCTAATAAACAAACCCTCTAATGAACTAATCTTTTAACAAATAATTCCTTTTTTATAAATACATGAACAAAAATGTGTTCGGACTCTTTTCGATTCTTTTCTTTTCGTCTTGATGAAAAGAAGCATAACTCAGGATTGACAATTAGAATCTACCTTGCAGAAAATGTCTGCCCCGAAGCTGATTTTCTTCTTCACAAATGGACTGGACTTCGCTGTGTACAAGGATGAGCTGCCCGACAATGGGATCATCCGTTTTGGGCAAGGATTCGAGAACACAAATGTCAAGATCACGGACGTTACCCTTTTCACACTTACAGACAAAATATCTGAATCTGAAAGACCTTTAATCGAGTTCAACCTCAAATCAACTCAAGAGTTCCCTCCCCTGCAAAGGGTTCCAACTGAGAGGAATACTACTGTCCATAGGAGAACTGTTATCTCTACCCTCACCGATTTAGTAGTCTCTGCACCTACCCCGGCTTCCGCCAAACTAAAAGGGAAGGAAATTCAAATTTGTAATGAGCATGTTACCGTGGAGGGTACAGATCTCCGTGCGAGACCTTCTGTTTTCGAAATTAGGTCCAGCTCAAGGGTTCCACCCCTAACAAGGACTCAGAGAAGAAACAGAGGTAGGAAGATTGCAAGGAAGGCCAGAGCTGCTGAAGTCTCTTTCTTGGAAGAAATCCTTGAGTACACATCACTACCTGAGTACATACCATTGCCTGAGTATACACCGCTTTTGGAGGGAAGTAGATTCCATCCCCTCTCTGTCGGAGTTCATGGATGATGAATATGTGGAGATCAACATGGTCGAGACACGAGCATCGTCAGCTTCGCAAGGTGCTCCAGCAGCTCCAGAGAGAGATGAACCGGAAGCATTAAGGGCACAAATTCGAGAAAAAGATGATACAATCTCTCAAATGGCAAAAAGGATGGAAGGGATGGCTGCAGCCCTAGCCACCCTTCAGAGTCAGGCTCAACCCCCAAGAGAAAATCCTCCAGAAGTTATTCATATTACAGACGGAGGAAAAGAGATTACATCCGTTAACGGAGATGATCAGCCAAAGAAGGACTCTACTCAGAATATGATTCCAGAGAAGGACATCAAGAACATGGTAGAACAGCAGGTGCGAGAAGCCTTAGCACACTCTAAGAGCGGAGCATCTATTCAGACTGGTAGACCTTACCCCAAAGAATTTGATGCAGTACAATACCCAAAAGGCTTCGTGCCACCTCTGTTCAAGACTTTTGATGGTACCGAAAATCCTCGGCAGCATGTTGCACATTTTCGCGCTAGTTGTTGCAACGCCGGTGGAAGTGACGCCTTACTCTTCTGATAATTCGTCAGCAGCCTGTCAGAGATCGCCTTCGATTGGTATGCAGAGTTACCGAACGGTTCGGTAAAGACATTTTCATAATTAGAAAACCTCTTCGTGAAACGGTTTGCCGGAGCTCAGCACCATATCACCATCGGTGACTTAGTGGTGGAGAAACAGAAACTGAACGAGACTTAGTGGACTACATACTTCGATGGAGAAATCTAAGCATGAAGTGTGAGCCACAGCTACGAGAGCAGCATGCAGTCAGTATCTTGCTTAAAAGTATTCACTGCCTGATAGCACTTTTCCTTAAGGGATTTACAAGTAAGACTTTCGAGAAGTTGTTAAGCAAGGCCGGAAGCTTGCAAGAGGAAGCGAAACAACTAAGTTTCGTCGACAAAACAGACAAACAGAAGCCTACGAAGACATTTGAAAAGAAATCCGGGATCGTCGCGGCAGTTGATAAGGGCAAAAAGCCAATGCAAATACAGCTGGAGCAGCAACAGTCCAGCTATCAACAACCTCAACAGAACTACCAACAACCTCAACCCGGTTATCAGCCAACCCAACAATATGAGCAACCGCCTCGCCCACAGCGCACGCTAAAGGAGCTCAAAAATAAATAATACCCATTCAAGAATGAGGCAGTGCCAAAGATGTTCAGCAGTTTGATGAAGACTTTAGATTTTCGACTGCCAGAACCCAAGAAGCCAGAAGAAGTTAATAAGAAGGACCATCCCAACTACTACCCTTACCTCCAGATTCTTGGATATAAGATAGAGGATTGCATCACATTTAAGAGTTGGCTTGACAATAATCTCCGAAAAGGAAACATAACAATCCCAAAGGAATACATGAAAAAACCCCAGAAAGGAGGTTCTGTCAATGTTATTTCAAAGGATCCCGTTGTTCCGATAGACCCTTACACAACTGATGATGGATGGAGTATCGCTTGGACGAAGTCATCAAAGAAAATTTTGGATCGCATCCAGACCGCTTCCACACGTGCTTCAATTCAAAGTTTGAAACCTGTCGAGCCGGCGTTATCGCTTGCAATTGAAGAACCGCCCTAGGAAGAAAAGATCATAGAAAAGGAGATCGAAGAAGAAGAAAAGACCGAGGCTCCCAAGGCTAGGCTAGGGGCTGCTTATCCTAGGATGGTTGTTTCTGATTCGGGGGAAAAATTCCTCGAACCTCTGACTCTGTATGATTATTTGCTCGCTCCGGCGGGATCTTATAATGATAAGAGTTATGGCGTTGTCTACGTTTTGACTGTTTCTAACGATTACGTAACTAACGACAACCAATCTAATCTGGATCCCGATTTCGATACCAATAATAATTCTCAAATCATACATAACCTCAATAATCACGATGACAAAGGAGACATTCACCAAGAAGGCTACGAAAGTTCAACAAGCGATGAATCCATTTGTGAATTTCAAGGAACTCCAATCACAATAAAGTTAGAGCTTTCAGATTCCGAAGCAACTCCAGAAGAACCTGTCATGCCGATTCAAAAGGAGACACCTATAAACTCAGTACTAGATTCAGAAGAAATCACAAAAGTCAACTTAAGAAGCGGAAGGGTTCTACCTCCGAGAATGGATCCAAAAGACAAAGGAAAGCAGGTGATTGTTTAGGAAGAATCAACCCCAGCAGAAGAATTGCCCATTTGGGAAGAAACTGAAACACACGGTAACAAAGTGGACTATAATGTGCTAGCCCATCTTAGGAAACTACCAGCTAAACTGAGCATCTACGACGCTCTCATCTTATCAAAAGAGATGAGGGAAGCTCTGATCAAGGCCTTACTTGATCCAGAGATTTGTTTAGCTCAGATGGTCGGAGATTCTTTGGATGAGATTTGCTCGTTAAAGGAACGAGCGAGGTGTTACCTTCACGAGCATGATGATCTACTACTTGGGACAACGGATCACAACCGACCGTTGTACCTTTCGATTCATAATCGAAAATTTACGCTCTCCGGAGTATTGGTGGATCCGGGAGCATCAATCAACATAATGAATCTTCGGACGCTAGCATACCTGGAAATTGATGCTCGCGAGCTTGAGGCGGACAAGATGTTACTAAGAGGATTCAACCAGAAAGGAGAAAGAGCCCTTGGATTAATAATACTGTCGATCAAGACCGGTGACTTGTCGGCATATTTTTAGGTTGTGTTGTATTTTGAAAAGGGGTCGCCTACAGAAATTGTCGGCAAATTTTTAATTTAATTTAAATAAATAATTTTAAAAGTAGTATTTAATTTTAAAAATAATTTTTAAATTTGAAGATTTTAAGATATGAAATCAAGCCGATCTCACATCCCAAATAATTTATATAAACGAGCACCGTACCACAAACCGTGTATCTATCCCGAAGAATAGGCACACTGCTTGACGATGGGGCTCGATTAAATAAACTAGAAGATTTGTGACATCCGTTTGGTCTGCGAACCAATTTTATAAGCCGTCAAATTCCCCTGCTTAATATGAGAGCATTAAACATGGTTTATATTACTCAGGTTCTTTAAAATTCCCTATAAGGGCAAGCCCCTATAGTTAATTACATCTTAAGTGACGGGAATCACCTAAGAAAACTCTCGATAATAATCAATAATTCGCTCTCAAGAATTTAAAAGTTTATGTTTTCAAAGGATTGAATTTTGGAATTTCAATAGGGAATGGATCAAGTTTGGAACATTTTGTTTTGGGAATTCAAAGGAAGAAAGGTAGGAGAAATCACAGATCCGAAGCGAACTTCGGTAATTTCCTGGCTATTCTATTGTTTGGCTTGAATTTAGGAAAGTTCTAATATTTATTTATTGTTTTGATCTTGCCAATTTTAGTTAATTAGGACTTATATTTATATGATAGAATCATACAAATAGCCTTGAAGATGTGAGGGTTTATGTCGTACCGAACGACTACCACGGAATCCTAAGTCCGGTTAGGGCCTAATTTGCAATGCAAATGCCTAACGAAGAGGTTGAGGATTTATGTTGCACTAGACAAACTACCTCGAAATCCTATGGCTTTGTTGTTTAATTCTAGGAAAGTTTTGCTGATGTAGATTCAAGTTTTTCTGATGACGATGGCCGTGCTGCCCACCATGCTCCAAGCTCCTTGTTGTTGCAGAGGTTTAGTTTTAGAAGTCATAAATCAGGAGATGAGAAAAGTGTTTTGGTTTAGAGAAAATCTTAATTTCCAAGTGTTTTTTGTGTTTTAATTAAAACAAATCTTAAAGTTGATTATAACGACACCGGTTAAGATCCCACGGTTCCATCCTTCCGGCATCGTTATTTTTATTGGATTCACTTAGTCCGGATGAATTTGCTAAACTCAACTCGAATGAGTTCCACACTTTCATTTAGACCGTGGGAAATCCCGTTAGCAACACGTAGGTTACATCATCCGAGGTATTCCCGATCATCCAACAGGACGTTTTAATTTAGTTGTAATTGTAGTTTTGTGTTCGGGTTGTGATTAAATTTTGAGTTGTTTTATATTTTGAAATGTTGTGGCGGTGAATTTTATCTTGCAATGACTTTTAACTTAGTTTTGGCTTCAGTTTTAGGGACTATCCTAAAGGTGTGGGTTTTCAAGCAATGATTGTTTATCATGCAAGAAAAGTAAGTGCGATGCGATTAAATAAATTGCAATAAGGTAAATTGCAATAAAATAAAAGCGTACTCGGAGGTTCTTCCCATCATCCCAAGCTGCACTTAAAACACAATTAGAATATTTAAGCAAGTTCCTAGGTAAAGCTAAGGGAAGGGTTATGGTTTTCTACCAAGTTCCTAATCCTATAGCTAGTCATTTCCTATGACGTCTAGGTTCTTGTGTTTTGGTTTGAGGATGATTTTCTTCATCAAAGAATAATTAAGTTCAATTGTTCTTATGAACATCCTATTATATCGAGGAAGTGCTTAAGACAAATCTTAAACATCTTTTCAATATTTCAAGAATTGTTTTAAGTCCAAATGAATTTAATTATACAAATGAATTAATCGTCCGGGAATTCAAGTTTTGTTATCTTGCTCAGTGAACTAGGACATTTGAATATCCTATGAGTGAAGTAACATTTCATTTAATGTTCTACTTAGGAGTTATGATAATAAAGGTTTTCGAGGGCAAATTGGTGCTCCAATGATTTGTGATTTAGTTTAACTTCAGTTATCGGGTTTAAATTTGGAATATTGTTCAAGTTGCTTTATATTTAATTTCTTTATGTCTTAGGTGATGTTATTTAATTCAATTTAATTTTAATTTAATTTAATGTAATTTAATTTAATTCAATTTAGTTTGATTTGATATAAATTAATTTAATTTAATTTAACTTGATTTAATTCAATTTAATTTAACTTCCTTCAATTTAATTTAATTTGATTTAATTTTAATTTAATTTAATTTAATTTAATTTAATTTAATATGTTTTAATTTAATTTAATTTAATTTAATTTAACATTTTTTAATTTAATTTAGTTTAATTTAATTTAATTTAATTTTTTTATTTAATTTAATTTAATTTAATTTATTTATTTAATTTAATTTAATTTAATCTTTAATTTAATTTTAATTTTAATTTTAATTTAATTGAAGATTTAAAAAGAGTTTAATAATTTAACTTATTATTATTTTTTTAATTTAATTTAATGATTAAGTCCTTTAACATTTTAAAACTTAAACTTGAATTATCATTTTTAATTAGGAATTAAATATTAATGAGATGATTAATTTAGGGATTTTTAAATTAAAGAATAAATCTCTTCCTAATAATATCCCTATTTTAATAATTCCAATTTTATTATTCTTCCAAATTTAATCAATTATTTAGTTAATGTTTATTTTAATTATCTTCAAATTATTTAATAGGTTTCTACCCTTTAATTATTTAAATTTCAATCATCCAAATCAGATTAAGATCAAATATTTTATTTGTTAATTTTTTATTAAACCTAAAGTTTTAATTAAGGGTTAAAAAATTTAATTACCACTTTGCCCTTCAAGCTTAATAATTTCATAACTCACTAAATTGAGCTTAAATGAACTTGAAATTTTTATGTGACTTCACTCATATGTCAATAAAGACATGAGAGGAGAAAATGTGATTTTTCTGTATTTAATTTATTTATGTAATTATTTTTGGTAGAAAATAGAGATTTCCAAGGGAAATTTAATAACATGACCAAAGGAAAGTTTCTGTCCTTAAGAAAATATGGGACATTTCTAATGACCAGAGGACCACTTGGACCAATTTTGGTGATTTTTTGAATTATATTATTTTTATTATAATTGTTTTAAGTTTTGGAGTATTAATTAATTTAAAAATAAAATAAAGGTTGAAAAATGAATTTTATATTTTTCAAAAATCTCTCTGATATCAAGGAAATCAGAAAATCAATTTTTACAATTTTCTGATTTTTCTTTAATTTATTATAATTATTTTAGTGAAAATGCTAGAAAATACATTTTTTTAATTTTAAAATTACCCTAGGGCTTTAAAATTTAATATCTCATTAAATAGACCTAAGAAAAATATGGGGTTTGTTCCTAAGTGACTAAAATTCAAAATGTAACATTTTGGTGAATTTTGTTATTTTTGTGATTTTTATTATTTTTTAATTATTAAAATATTAAAATAATACAAAAAATCAACTTTTTTAGAAAATTATAATTTTAATTTTCTTAAATTCCCCTAATATCGGAGAGTCTCCAAAACCAATTTGGTGAATTTTTGAAAGGTATTTTGAAAGTTATGAATTTTTGAAGTTTAAGATGGTTAAATGGCTTAATCAACCCATTTAGTAGGGCTAACCAAGTCCAATTGACTTCAAATTTTTATGGTGGGTTCCTCTGATCCTAAAGGTTAGTGGAGAATTGATTTCAAGTCAATTTGATGTATGGTTAGCTCTAAATAATTAGGGATCTATTTTGGGTGTTTAAGCCAATTAGGGTTATTTTAAATGAGTTAACTCAAAACCTATTTTTCCTAGGGTCCTCTGGTCATAAGATACATCACCAAATTTTCCTAGAATTTATTTCACAACATGCTAATTGTTGGAATTAAAATACTCAAAACAGTAACATGAATTTGAAAAATCAATAACTTCTCATAGGGATGGCCTCTGACGTTGGAAAATTCAGGGAATGTTCCCAAATTCAGAGGCTTCAAAAGCCCTATGGTCTCATGTCATGGTGAATTCCCTATATGCATGGAGAATTAAAACAATGCATAAGGGAAATAAATCATTAAAAATAAAATACTTGATGAAATTAAATGATTTCCTTTCCACATTATTCTCCTCTGTTCACTGAGCAAGAGGGTATTTTTATTTTATTTTTCTGATTTTTCTACACAAAGTTATGCATTTTTGAAGTTTAGGGAATTAAATAAATCAGAAAATACCCTAATTTTCTATTTATCCACGCGGCGCCCCGTCATCCTCGGCATCTCCGAACGGCCACGTGGCGCGCTCCCATTCGACGCCGCCTTCCGACTCAGCGCCACGCTGCCCGCGGTTCACGTACCATCTCCTGGTCCGACGCCATCTGAACCGTCCATCCGTGCGTTTATTAAATGAACGGCATCCGTTCATCATCCCCAAGTGTCCTCACCCGAGAGCCGTCCACACTAAATCCCTAATATCTCACTCAATACTTAACGAATTTTTGTGTTCTTATGCTCTATGGATTCGTCTTGAAGAGACAAACACATCTATACGGTGATCATGCATTGAAATTAAAGCATTTGAAATGGAGAATCTCCGAAGCTCGGGATGAAGAATTAGCTCATACCTTTGCTCGGAGAAGTGTGGCTTCAATCCGAGGGTTGTGTCACCTTCGATTGGATCCCGACAAGCTCCGGATGAAGTCTCCCGGTCCGGTGAATCGCCTAGGTATGATTTCGACCACAGCTCGATCACAAAGCTTGGAGGCTCGGAGCAACCGGGTGGCCCTGGAGAGGAGGCTTTTGCTGGTGGACTCCTTCTCTTGGTCCGGTGAAGGTGTAGGACCAATCAATTTGGGGATTGATCCACCGTGGAGAAGTGTCCTGGTTTTGGGTGGAATTTTGGCTGAGAAATCGGGCTCGGTGGTGGGGATTAGGGCAAATTGTCACCGGGATCAACCTGCTCTAAGTATGGAGAGTGTTCTGGAACAATTTTGGCGGTGGTTTCGGTAAGGTCCGGTTCAGCACCTCTCATGGCCGAGAGGGGGTGGTGTTTAAATAGGAGAGGGTGGAGGGCCTCCCGTGGAGAGTTAGGGCTTGGGATCGAGCTGCTCTTGGCAAGAGAAGAAGAGCTATGCTCGTCCATTTGGGTCGAGACAAGTCAGCAAGGGAGAATTGAAATTTTTGGCTCCTCCCAAGGTCTCGGCCATGGTGTTTTCCGGCGATCCAGGCGGCTAGCCGGCAAGCAATGGTCACCCTCAAGTTCAGGTGGGTCAGGGCTGGGGTTTTGTGTAGGCAATTGGCCAATGCCATGTGTAAAGAGGTTGGATTGAAATGGAATGGGGAGAGGCTTATTTTGGCTCAAATTGGTCAAACCATCCCTTTGGGCTAGGTGCACCACCCAAGGCCTGGTTTTGGGCCGAAAAGGATCACTTGGGTCGCCCAAGAGAAAATGGTATGGTCTCCATCCATGATGAGGTGGCTAAGCATGGTTTAGTGTGTGACATGCTTAAGGTAAAAAAGGGTTTAAGAAGGATTAGGAAAGGGGGCCCTCCTTTTGCCAAATGTGGTTAGGTCACATGTGAGCAACTCACATGGCTTACATGTGGCTTAAGAGTGGCTTCATGGCTCCATTTGGCTTTGGAAAAAGTTGGCTTGGTTTCATGAAAATGGTTTTTTAAGGATATTGGGTACTTTTGATGGAATTTGGATAAAGCCTAATTTGGAATGATTTGATTATTGATTTAGGCTTTAGGGGATAATTTCAATTAATGGAGTGATGAAAAGAATGTGTCATATGGGCTTTAGCATGAAGTTTGGGCTTTTAGGAAGGTTTAAGGGAAGTGGGCTTTTTGAATTTTAAAATAGATTTTAGGATGAAATTTTGGTAAAGGCTTGGGCCAAATAATTGTTGGGTTTAGCTCATAGATGTGTCATGAGTGACTTGGAGCAAATTGGGAGTGATTTGGGTTTGAATTGGGTTGAATTTGGGCTTCTTTGGTGAATGGGCCAATATAGGTCAAATTGGGCTAACTTGGGCCTATGTTGGGCTAGAGTTGAAATTGATGTAAAATGAATGTTTGGAAATGTTTATGGGAGTGTTTCAAAGAGGTTTTGACTTTGGTTGGGTTTTGATTTTGGGGTTTGGGCTCATTTGAGTTATGTTTGGGTTTAGGTTAAAATTGGGCCTTTTAGCTTTGGGTTGAATTTGAGTGGGGTTTGAGTCTAAATTTTGGGCAAATCATGTTAGTTTCTTTCTTGTGGGAATGTTAAGGAAGATTTAGAAAAGATTTGGGGTTAATTAGAGTTGAATTGGGTGAGTTTGGGTTAGGTTTGGGTCATGGGTCCAAATTGGGCTTTAAGGCCAAAAGTGAAATTGGATCCAAATGTCAATCAAATTGGACTTGGATTTGGTCTAGATTGGTGTTAGGAATGTTGAATTGAATTTTAGAATTGAATTGGACCAAAATTTGGGTCAATTGGGTAGGTTTGGTTTGACATTGGGTTCACTTTGGGTTAAAATGGGTCAAATTGGGGGTTTTGACAAAAGTAGGGTAAATTGACAAAATTGGCCCATGGTGTAGTTGAACAAAATGAAATTGGGAATCTTTGAGATTTTCTGAAATTTTCTAGGAATTTTCTAAAATTTTCTAGTAATTTTCTGAATTTTTGGATTTTTGGGTCAAGAGGGGTATTTTGGGTATTTGGAGGGTATTGGGAGGTTTTTTTTGTAATTTTTGGTATTTTTGGGTATGGATGGTCAATTTGAGTGGAGAGAAATGTTTAGGAATGATTTTGGAGAATTTTGGGTGATTTGGATATTTTTGAGAAATTTGGGTAGTTTCAAGGGTTTTGGGTAGGCTAAGCGGGTGTAGGGTCCCGGGGGTCAAAAATTGAAAATTTGGAAAATTGAAGATTGGTTGAATATAAGTGAAATAAAATCATTTTGGTTGAGCCATGAAGATATATCAAGCCCACATGAGCCATGAAGGGACTCATTTGAGGCATCCACTATGTTGTTCCTAACCCTCTTAGCCAAGGGCTTAGGGGTTAAGAACCATCCATGTGAATCACCTACATGAGTCAGGAGGTCAAGTTGGGTATGGGTGTGGTTTCAGAAGGTGTGTGAAAGTGTAGTGTATAAATGTAGTGTGTGTGTAAGTCAGCACCTTCACCAGACCAGGCCACCCAAGGTAGTCCTAAGGCCAAAGAGTCCTATAGGAACTCATCCTTTAAATTTCCACATTTCGATTTCAACCCTCTAGGTGATTAGGGGTCTACGATCAAGTTTGTGGAGTTTGCAGGGAGTTAAGAAGTGGTTTGAATTTCTAAGTGGTGGGTCTCAATTCTAGTCCTCTAAGATAGTCAAAGGAAAAGCCTAAGGCTAGATCCTAAGTACTAAAAAGAAGAAGAGAAGACCTCATCAAAAATGAGGTCAACAAATGGACCCCCAATAGGTTTGGTGAGCTGATGGAGCACACCGCGCGTATTGGTGTTGACCGAAGCGATCAACAAAACCAACACAGATGCCCAAGTGACAAACTTAGGACAAAGTAGAAGAGTTTCCGCTGGGGAGTGTCAAGCATGTCTCTGAAACTGGAGATTCCTGAACTCTCGCCGGGGAAAGGAAAAGAAGGTGACTTCCAAATTACATGATCTAGGGGAATTTTGATTCAAATTTCATTTTTGTTTTAGTTTAAGTTTTGATGCATGAGCTTAGATTTTAGTTTGGAGTTTTAATTTAGATTGAAGTTTTGTTAAGATTAATTTGAAGGGATTTGATTTGAAATGAAAATTGGAATTTTGTGGTTTTAGATGCAACATCTTCAACCTCAAAAGAAAATTGAATCGATTGGATTGAATCATTACAATGAGGTGAGATCTCAGAGCAATGCGGTATTGGATGTAAAATCCTTAACCTCAGGAGTTTGATTTTTTATGTATTTCATTGCAATAGGGAAAGAATCCTAAAGCAATGCAGTCTCGGATGTAAAATCCTCAACCCCAAAAGTTTAATTTTGATGTATTTCATTGCAATAAGGAAAGGATCCTAAAGCAATGCAGTCTCAGATGTAAAATCCTCAACCCCAATAATTTGATTTTTGATGTATTTCATTGCGATAGGGAAAGAATCCTAAAGTAATGCAGTCTCGGATGTAAGATCCTCAACCCCAAGAATTTGAGTTTGATGTATTTCATTGCGATAGGGAAAGGATCCTAAAGCAATGCAGTTTCAGATGTAAAATCCTCAACTCCAAAAGTTTGAATTTTGATGTATTTCATTGCGATAGGGAAAAAATCCTAAAGCAATGCAGTTTCGGATGTAAAATCCTCAACTCCAAAAGTTTGAATTTGATGTATTTCATTGCGATAAGGAAAGAATCCTAAAGCAATGCAGTCTCGGATGTAAAATCCTCAACTCCAAAAGTTTAAATTTTGATGTATTTCATTGCGATAGGGAAAGAATCCTAAAGCAATGCAGTCTTGGATGTAAAATCCTCGACTCCAAAAGTTTGAATTTTGATGTATTTCATTGCGATAGGGAAAGAATCCTAAAGCAATGCAGTTTCGGATGTAAAATCCTCAACTCCAAAAGTTTGAATTTGATGTATTTCATTGCGATAGGGCAAGAATCCTAAAGCAATGCAGTCTTGGATGTAAAATTCTCGACCCAAAAGTTTGAATTTGAATAGTCATTGACTTTGCAAAGATTTGTAGTGTTGATTTGAAAAGTGTGGAATTTTGGTGTTTCGAAAATTTCATGAAAGTTGTAAAAGACTTTCATGGAAGGAAATAGATTAGGAGGGAATATGTAGATGTTACGTACCCCGTTCAAAAGAGTTGATCGGAAGTCACTGGTTTGGATTGGATATAATCCTCGCCATCAGATTTGATCCGTGTCAATGGAATCAACCGTTTCCATCCCAGACAAGGGAGAGGGTAGAACGGATTGGATTTCAGATTTGGGAGATTGAATTTGAATTTTCGATTGAGATTTGATTTGAAATTTGATTTGAGATTTGATTTGAGATTTGATTTGAGATCTGGAAGGATTGAATTTGAAATTTGATTTAAAATTTGATTTAAAATTTGTGTTCATTTCGTCTGACTTTTGATGATTCAAATTTATTTTATCATTCATTTAATGTTCATGTGAATTTGGTGTTCATCATTTTCAGATTTTTAAGGAAAGTTTTCTTTTATTCTTTTTTTTATTCCTTTTCTGTTCTTTGTTCGAAGTTCATTTAACTTTAATGGCGTTTCCCAGTCAATTTGCACAAAAGAGGTGAAGGCCAAAAATGTGACATGGTCACTTTCATTCCAATCATGTCGAAGATACATCATACAACTTGATCTGGAATACATCTAATACAATCCATGTAGACTCAAAACGGACTATGTATGATCTTCGTCGATCCATCCAAAGAAGCATCTGTCAAAAATCTATGTCTGAATAGTGGGGTACATGGTCAATAACATCACCTTCCAAGCCATCCTTGGCAAGGATGCCGTATGGATGTACATTGGAGGTGTGATATTTTCCATGTAGCTCACAGCTCGTAAGGCCGGAGGCTCTCTAGCTCCGGGTCCGGCTGGAAATGGTAAGGTGTCTTCCCGTCATCCATCCTTCGAAAGTAACTCGAGATCCGCTTCACCGGTACTCCCGGTATGCAATGTTTAGCGACATCCGCTCCGTAGCCCTTCGGCATCATGACGGAATCTACCGGTAATGGTATCTTCACCGGCCCTCGGAACTCACCCGGGCCGCTATCCGGAGGTCGGATCCGAACATGATGTTACACTCGTTCGGGAAAGAGACCGTGCGAAAGGTCCGACAAAGTCGTGGTGATCTATGTGCGGGGGTATGCAGTCACCCTGCTTGTAGATGTTAATAATGCAGCTATTGGGTATGCAATCTGCTGGCAGTACCCTCCATGTCATCAATCTCTTTACCATCCTCTTGATGACTAATGGCATTGGATCCACTTGGCCATGACGGAGTATTCCCGGTGGGTTTCCCTTCCTGTCTTCCGCAAAGTTGTAACAGCATCTACATTGTATTGTAATTCTTCCTTTCCCTGGCATCCATCTCCGGGGTTCCAAGTAGGTGTTTTCCCTTAGGCGGCCCGCTCGGCCCATTCTTTTCAAATCCCGGATGCAATCCACGATTTGTTGTTGTTCATATTCTGAGAATACGTGTGTATGTAGCTCGAGGCCTTCTAGTATATTGATCCTTCTGTCTCTGATTCTCTCGAAGTATTCAAAGGTTTTCTTTTTGACATTCTGCATTCTTTCCAGTTCGTATTCCGGAATAATCTGCAAATGGCGAGGCCTGGTGACATATTGTGGGATATACGGCTCAATCCCTTCACGTTCTCCCCGCATACCTCGGCTCCTCGGGGATGATGTCCGTCGGGACATCCCCCGGGTTGCTCCGCAACAAGGTCATGCATTACCGGTGGTTCTATCCGGTAGCGTGGTAGCCTTCTTTCTTCCGATCTTTGTGAGATTTCCCTGGTCCTTTCGTTATCCTAGGAGCTGGCCTCCTTTCTTCGGGTTCCTAGTGAACCGGTGTCCTCGAAGTGTATGTACTGGCAGTAGCAACTGCCTCGTCGCGCTGGTCCGCAGCTAGTTTGGTTAACATCTTGCGGATACGGCGATTTTTATTTCTTCGTTGCATTGCTATGAGAGTAGCTCATAGAACTTCTTGAATCTCTGTGGGCGCGGCGCTGACAAGCCTGCCCTCTGCTGTAGCGACTACAGACTTCATTTTCTTATCTTCTTCAGTGTTTGCCTTTCTTTTCTTCGTCGCTTGGATTGGTGGCTTGGGCCACCCACTTTCATCACTGTCTCGCTCGGATAGTTCTTCTCGGTCAACCGGGACCCGGTCACTTTCCTCGTATCGTAGGCTCCGTCGGTGCGAAGTCCGAGTCAATCTCGATTATCGCTCCATTTTTCACCCTCTTTTCATCAAGTGCAAGGCTTACACCATTTCTAAAGTTTAGGACCAACCACCCGTTCTACATTTCCCTGCGAAAAGACAAGGAAAAGGATCAGGGGCTGTACTAAAAACAAGAACATTAAGAAAATGTTTATTAAAGACATTTTTTTATTATATTATTATTTATTTTAAAATTTAACAGGAATGAAGTGGGATAAAATCAGGAAAGAGATTTTGATTTGGAAAAGAAAACAAGGAAAACTTTATTATCATGATTTTATTATTTTAGCACATTTTATTATTATTTTTGGGTTCGGACCCAGTCATAAGTAACTACTTCGCCCGTGCTTCTAGGGATGAAGAATTCATTCCTTCGAAACATCAGGTAGCGTAATACTTTTTCAAGTATCGTCCGTTGATCGGAAGCATATGTCGTTCTCCCTGGCAATTCACTAGCTGATAAGAACCTCCTGAGTATACTGCTTCAACCACGAACGTCCCTTCCCAAGTGGATTCAAATTTTCCTCCTATCTTGCGGTGTGCAAGGATAGGTCTTTTGAGAACGAGAACTAAGTCACCAACTTTGAAGGTTCTTGGGCGGACCAGTTTGTCATGGGCTTGAACCATCTTAGCTTGGTATAGTTCTAAATTCTGCTGCGCTGCAAGTCTTTTACCTTCCAGGCTTTCTAATTCCTCTAGTCGTAATTTGGCATTCTCTTCTGTCGTGATCTTATTTGTAACTGCAATTCTGAGTGAAGGAAGCCCGAACCTCTAAAGGTAACACTGCCTCGGACCCATACACCAGAGCGTAAGGTGTAGCTTGAGTAGGAGTTCTGAAAATTGTCCGGTAGGCCCATAAGGCTTCTAATAACTTCTCGTGCGAATTTCTCTTATTATCGTCCAAAGTTTTCTTTAAGATTTGAACGAGAGTTTTGTTAAAAGCCTCAGCCAGGCCGTTTGCTCTTGGGTAGTAAATTGTTGAATACCGCCGGCCGATTCCGTGTCTCCCGACAAAATTGTTGATTTGTGTGCTTCGAATGCCGACCCATTATCCGAGATGATCCCGCGCGACCCTCCGAAACGGTAGATAACTTGGTTCTTGAAAACCGCAGCACGTGGTGTGCTTTCAATTCTCCGAGTGGAATTGCCTCCGCCCACTCGGAAAAGTAATCCGTAGCCGCAAGAATGAAGCGATGTCCTTTTGAAGATGGTGGTTCTATTGGACCCACTATATCCGTGCCCCAACATTCAAATGGCCACGACGCAATTGTCGGATGTAGCACATTTGGAGGTTGGTGTAGAACCACTCCGTGTACTTGGCATTGGTGACAGCTCTTGGCGATTTTCATGCAGTCGGTCATCATCGAGGGCCAGTAGTACCCTAGTCTTTTAATTTTCATCTTCATCTTCGGACTCGATCGGTGAGCGCCACGAGTCCCGAATGCACCTCTTTAACAATTTCACGGGCCTCGGACCCGCCTGAGCACCTTAGCCACATTTGATCGAAAGACCTTCCGTATAACGTGTTGTTTATTAACGCGTAGGACGCAGTTCTTTTCTTGATCCGATGGGCTAGCGACCTATTGTCCGGTAGTTTTCCCGTTTGCGAGTAGTCTATTAATGGTTGTCGCCAATCTTCTGTGTTTTCTGTCGCTGTTGTAACTGATTCTTCTTCTTTTTCTGATTTGTGTATTGTGTCTATGTCAAGCTGTGATAAGACCTGACATCCGTGAACTGACACTTCCACTGATTCATCCTGCAAGCAGAAAAATTCTTTTGCGAGACGGGCTAACGCATCTGCTAAAGCGTTTTCTTTTATGGGAATTTTGTAGATTGTCACATTCGAAATTTGTTCCAACAACTGTATGTCATACTGGAAGTATTGCTCGAGTCTTGGCTTTAAAATTCTATACTGTCTGGCGATCTGTTGAATGGTTAGTTGTGAATCCCCGTAGATGTTGATGTCTGTTATCCCCATTTGAATAGTTAATTCCAGTCTTGTTATGAGGGCTTCGTATTCTGCTTCGTTGTTTGTACACGGCTCTGTCAAGTGGTAGGAGTATCTTAACATCCCCAGCTCCGGTGTTATAAAGATTAATCCGATCCCTGCCTTACCGGGCACTATCACGTGCGATTCTTCGTCTTTGTGTGCTAAAGATGCTCCGTCAAAATATAATTCCCAACGTCGATCATCAGGGTCTTCTAGGGTCATTATTTGTTCATCTGGCAGATCGTCATTGAGAGGAGATTCTGCCGGCAAAGGGTGTGCTGCGAGGAAGTCTGCTAGGACTTGTCCCTTTATGACACGAAGAGGCACGAAAGTTATATCGAATTGCAATAATATCATTGACCATCTGGCAAGTCTGTCGGAAAGTGTTGGATGGGTCATCAAGTATTCCAATGGATTAAATTTCGAGATCAGGTTGACCTTATAAGAAAGCATGTAGTGCCTGAGCTTTTGAGCGGCGAGGATCAGGGCCAAACAATGCTTTTCAATTGCGGGATACCTTATTTCCGTCGGAAGTAAACGACGACTTAAGTAGTAAAGAGCATTTTCTTTACCCTCATCATCGAACTCGTGCTAACGAGGCTCCGAGAGAAGTCGTCTAGAGCCGCGGTATAAAGTATCGCGGTCTACCCGAGACCGGGCTGCTAAGACAGGAGGTGTCATTAAATATTGCTTAATGTCCTCGAAGGCCTTCGGCATTTCTCTTCCCAAATAAATTTGGCGTCCTTTTTAACTAGTGCCGAGAAAGGCCGACACCTACCTTACAAGTTTGAGATAAAACGTCGAAGATATGCCGCCTTCCTTGAAAGGATCGTAGTTGTTTAAAGGTTTTGGGAGGCGGCATTTCTAAGATAGACTTTAATCTTTTCTCGGTCGATTTCAATTCCACGATGTCGGACAACGAATCCTAAGAATTTCCGGAGGTGACGCCGAAGGCGCATTTTAAGGGATTCATCTTAAGGTTAAATTGTCTTAATTGTTCGAAAACAATTCTCAAATCATACAAGTGGTTTTCCTTTACTTTGCTTTTAATGACCACATCGTCCACGTAGCATTCGACTTGATTGTGGATGAGATCATCAAAAATTCTTGTCATCGCTCTACGGTATGTTGCTCCTGCGTTCTTCGATCCGAATGGCATCACTGTGTAGCAATATACTCCGATCGGCGTTCCGAATGTCGTAAGCTTTTCATCTTCTCGGAGCCATTTTTATCCGGTTGTATCCTCGAAGATCCATCCATGAATGAGAATATTTCATGTGTGGAAGCAATGTCGATCATTAATTCTGGGATCGGTAGAGGGAATTCATCTTTTGGACACGCCTTGTTTAAATCTCTGAAGTCCACACAAATTCTGATCTGACCATTCTTCTTTCTGACTGGCACCACATTAGCTAACCAAGTCGGCTATTGTTCTTCACGGATAAATTTGGCGTCTATTAGCTTTTTAACTTCGGCTATGACTTGTTGTTCGATTTCTAGACGCATTCTTCTGGGACCTTGTCTGACTGGGACAGAAGTAGGATCCACTCCTAGCTTATGGACTGCGACCTCTGGAGCTAATCCTGGCATCTCATCGTAGTTCCAAGCAAAACAGTCTTTAAATTCCATTAATAACTTGATTATTTCTTCGGAGTCTTCCTTATTGAGTAAGGAGCTAACAAAGGTAGGTCTAGGCTCTTCGCTAGTACCTAAGTTAACTTCCGTTAACTCATCTATTGTAGATTTGATCTCTTCTTCGAATTCTGGTGGAGTATCTCCAATTTGTAAATCTTCAAATTCTTCTATAGTTTCCATGCAGTCTTCATTGGTCTTGCAAGTGACAACCAAGAAAAATTTAGTATCATCAACTGATCCTACTGTGCCGAATCCGAGACCATGCTTTGAATTGGGTGGACGACCGGAGTTATTCCATAATTTTTCAAAATGGTGTGATTGGCCTTTTGTCCATTGTCGAGGTAAGAAACCATGCTCGAATTAAATTTCGAACACGAGGAGAGTACCACTCAAAAGGTAATTCCATTAATTCCGATGAAGTGACATCTTCAAATTGTACATTATTTTCAGCTTTGGAGGAAGAAGCACCACGGTAGAATTTGATTGGTTTTGCACCGCCGCTACGTACCTCTTTGACCACCATACCCTCGATCTTATTAGAATGGATCGGGGTCAGGGTCATAGTATGTACATAGTGGTTAATCTTCTCGTACATTGATTTGTATTCTTCATTCTTCTCATCTTCGAGGGAGATCTTGAAGTGCGGCTTCTTCCGACTTATTGTCGCTGCTTCTTGTTTGATCTCTTTTTCTTCTTCAGAACTCGTCTTCCCAATCGACATTGATGGGCTGGTTTCCTCCGTCCAACCGTCCTAACGTCTCGCCACGACCTCGTCCCCGGCCTCGACCTCGGATGCGAGTTGTGGAGAAACCTTCACCATCTCACCGTAAGGGAGTGGTGAGTGACTCGTTGGACTAGAACTTCGAGTTCTTCGTTGTCCCGAACTTTCTTTGCTTCATTTGTTATGGTATCTCCGGAGAAGATTGTTTTCTTCGGTGGTGCATAATAAGTCGCGTCTTCATGGATTCCAATCTCATGTACGGAGAATGGTTGTAAGTCACCTTTGATGCATCGTTCCCCTCCATCGTAGTATTTGATGCACCGATGTAGAGATGATGGTACCATCCTCGTTTTCATGTATCCATGGTCGGCCCAAGTAGAGCGTTGAACGATGTTTCGAATCAATTATGTGAAATTTTGCGGTTGTCTTTGCTAAGTCACTCGGTCTTCATTAGTAGTGTTATTGATCCGAGGGCTCTTTCTCCTTTCTGGTTGAATCCTCTTAATAACATTTTGTCGGCTTCGAGCTCGCGGGCATCAATTTCCAAGTATGCTAGTGTTCGAAGACTCATTATATTAATTGATGCTCCTGGATCCACCAATACTCTGGAGAGTGTAAACTTCCCAATTGTAACTGAAATGTACAACGGTCGGTTGTGGTCTCGTCGTCCCAAGTAATAGGTCATTGTCCGTGAAGGTAACACCTCGCTGTTCCTTTAACGAGCAAACCACATCTAAGGAATCTCTAGCCATTTGAGCTAAGTAAATTTCTGGATCAAGTAAGGCCTTGATCAGAGCTTCTCTCATCTCCTTTGATAAGATGAGAGCATCGTAGATGCTCGGCTTGATCGGTAGTTTCCTAAGATGGGCTAGCACGTTGTAGTCCACTTTATTTTCATGTGTTTCGGCTTCTTCTCGAATGGGTATTTCTTCTGCCGGGGTTGATTCTTCTTGAACAACCAACTGCTTTCCTTTGTCCTTTGGACCCATTCTCGGAGGTAGAACTCTTCCACTTCTTAAGTTAACTTCTGTAATTTCTTCGAATCTAGTGTTGAGCTTTGCTGGTGTTTCTTCCCGAATCGGAATAACGAGTTCTTCCGGATTAGTTTCGAGTCCGAAGGCTCTAATTCTATTATGACTGGAGCTCCTCGAAACTCGCAGATAGATTCGTTGCTTGTTGAACTCTCGTAACCTCCTTGATGGATGTCTTCTTCGTCATCGTGATCGTCAAGATTGTGTATGATTTGAGAATTGTCATTGGTATCGAAATCGATGTCCCGATTGTCGCCAGCTTACGTAATCGTTAGAAACGATCAAAACGTAGCCAACGCCATAACCCTTATCATTATAAGATCCCACCGAAGTGAGCAGATAATCATACGAGTCGGAGGTTCGAGGGATTTCTCCCCGAATCCGAAACAACTATCCTAGGATAAGCGACCCCTAGTCCAGCCTTAGGAGCCTCGGTCCTCTCTTCTTCGTCGATTTTCTTCTTCTCTTCAATCATCTCCTGTTGAGGTGGTTCTTCTATCGCAAGTGATAGTGCCGACTTGACAGGTTTCGAACTCTGAATTGAAGCTCGCACCGAAGTGGTTTGGATGCTGTCTAAAATCTTTTTCGAAGACCTCGTCCAAGCGGTAGTCCATCCATTGTCAGTCGCATAGGGATCTATCGGAACAATGGGATCAGTCAAGACAACATTGACGGAACCTCCTTTTTGGGGTTCCTTCATGTACTCCTTCGGGATTGTTATATTTCCTTTCCGAAGGTTGTCGTTGAGCCAACTTTTGAAGGTAATGCAATCTTCTATCTTGTGTCCAAGCATCCGGTGGTAAGGGCAAAAGTTGGGATCACCTTTCTTGTTGACTTCTTCGGTCTCTTAGGCTCGTCACTGGAAATCCGGAGACTTCATCGACTACGAATATTTTCGGCACTGCTTCATTCTTGAATGGATATTCCCTGCTCAGAAGCTCCCTTAATGTACGTTGCGGATGAGGCGGTTGTTCATACTGTGGAGATGACTGATAGCTAGGTCGGGGTTGCTGGTAATTTTGTTGAGGTTGCTGCGGCCGTTCGGACGATATTTGTATCGGTTGCTTGCCTTTGTCGACTGCTGCAACGATCCCGGATTTATTTTCAAAAGTCTTCACAGGCTTTTGCTTGTCTGTCTTGTCGGCGAAACTTAATTACTTCGCCTCCTCTTGCAAGCTTCCGGCCTTGCTTAACAACTTCTCAAAAGTCTTAATAGTGAATTCTTTGAGGAGAAGTGCTATCGGGCCGTGAATGCTTTTAAGTAAGATGCTGATTGCATGTTATTCTTGTAGTTGTGGTTCACACTTCATGCTTAAGTTCCTCCATCGAAGTATGTAATCCACCAAAGTTTCGTTCGGCTTATGCTTCTCTACCACTAAATCACCTATAGTGATGTGATGCTGAGCTCCGACGAATCGCTTGATGAAGAGGTTTTCTAGTTCTGAGAATGTCTTCACTGAACCATTTGGTAATTCTGCATACCAATCAAAGGCGATCCCTGACAGGCTGCTGACGAACTATCGGAAGAGTAATGCATCGCTCCCGCCGGCATTGCAACAACTGGCACGAAAGTGTGCAACATGCTGTAGGGGGTTCCCGGTTCCATCAAAGGTCTTGAACAGAGGTGGTACGAAGCCTTTTGGGTATTGGACGGCGTCGAATTCTTCCGGGTAAGGTCTACCCGTCCGAATGGATGTCCCGCTCTTTGATTGTGCTAAGGCTTCTCGCACTCCGTCGTTCCACCAAGCTCTTGATATCTTTTTCCGGAATCATACTTTGTGTTGTATCTTTCTTTAGCTGATCATCCCCGTTGACGGATGTAATCTCCTTTCCTCCGTCCACAATGTGAATGACCTCCGGGGCGTCTCTCTTTGGGGTTGCACTTCGACTGCGGAGAGTGGCTAGGGCTACGGCCATCTCTTCCATTCTTTTCGCCATTTGGGCGATCGTATCGTCTTTCTCTTGAAGCCGTCTTCTCATCACTTCCGGCTCCTCTCTTCTCGCTGCTACGAGGAGCACCTTGTGAAGCTGACGAAGCTCGCGTTTCGACCATGTTGATTTCCGCATACTCATCGTCCATGAATTCTGATGAATCAATCTCATCTCCAAATTTCTCTTCTCTTTCTTTTGCTAGTCGTCGAATATCAGTCCTCAACTTTTCCATAGCATTCTCTAGCGGTCTTTTCTGTGCATCCTCGCAGTTGTCATGCGA
Organism: Papilionanthe hookeriana x Papilionanthe teres; assembly: GCA_022702705.1. Taxonomy (NCBI): domain Eukaryota; kingdom Viridiplantae; phylum Streptophyta; class Magnoliopsida; order Asparagales; family Orchidaceae; genus Papilionanthe; species Papilionanthe hookeriana x Papilionanthe teres. Next base: position 40,024,851 of record CM040422.1, read on the forward strand.
TAGCTGCCGGGTTCCCTTCTCACGAGTCCCCTTTACTCCAGTGGCACTTTCTTCGGATTCAAGTCTTCGACGAGACTTTCCTTCTCGAGCCGCTCGTTTTAACCTTAACCTGTCCGGTAGTGGGATGCCATACCATCCTCCTTGCAGCAGAAGGTCTAGGACCGGATGGTTTGTCGACCAAATGCTCGGAAGGTGGTATCCTCCCTAATCTACAACCCTGAAACAACGATAGGCGGACTAGCCTTCATCCTTTTATTTGGATTTTCTGTAACGATGGCAGGTTCTACCCGTGGCCCAAGACGGGATTTGACTGGCACCCGCCCTATCCTCCTTAGAATCTCTGATACGGGGAATTTCTCTTTCTTTGCTAGCTTCTCGATCACAGTCTGTAGTCGGGCCAATGGTGTAATCCTAGCCCTTTTCTTTCTGCTGTCGTCGTAGTATGCTGGTCGTGGTAATGTAGAAACAATCCTGCGCACATTTTCCTCGTCAGCTGCGGCAGAAAGGGGATAGAATCTACTTCCTTCCAAAAGGGGTGTATCTTCAGGCAATGGTATGTATTCGGGTAGTGGTGTGTACTCAGGGATTTCGGGATTTCCTCCAGAAAGCGACTTCAGCGGCTACGGCCTTCCCGGCAATCTTCCTACTTCGTTCCTTCTTTGGGTCCGTGTTAGTGATGGAATTCTTGAGCTGGACCCGATTTCAAAAATAGAGGGTCTCGCGAGAAAGTCCGTACCCTCCACGGTAGCAGAGTTCACCATAGTTCCGGATTTCCTTCCCCTTTAATCTGGCAGAAGCCGAGGTAGGTACAGAGACAACTAGACCAGTGGGGGTAGCAAGAACAGTCCTCCTGCGGACAGCAGTACTCCTATCAGTCGGGATCTTTTGCAGGGGAGGAAACTCTTGGGTTGACCTAAGGTTGAACTCGATCAACGGCTTCTTAGCTTCAGATACTTTGTTTGTCAGCACGAAAAGGGAAACGTCGGTGATCTTGACATTTGTGTTCTCGAATCCTTGTCCAAACCGGATGATCCCATTGTCGGGCAGCTCATCCTTGTAAACAGCGAAGTCGAGTCCATTGGTGAAGGAGAAAATCAGCTTTGGGGCCTCCATTTCGGCAGGTAGATCCCGATTGTCGGTCCCAAGTTATGCTTCTTCTCATCGGGACGAAAAGAAAGGAATTGGAAAGAGTCCGAACACATTCTTGTTCATGTATTTAAAAGAAGGAGTTATTTGTTAAAAGAGTCATTCGTTAGAGGGTTTGTTTATTCAGAACAGAATGTTCAATGGTGTAGAGAAGGTAAGGAGTCCGATTCAGACTTGGAAAGGAAGAGAAAGTCTTATACAAGACTTCTCGACTCGGAGGATCACTCCTAAACTAACACCTATTGGGGGTCCACCCCACCTCAGAAATGAGGCAAAAGGATCTCGGAACCTCTCTGTTTAGGGGTGTCTAAACAAGTGGCTCCTAAATCCGAGAGAATGTTGGCTATACTTGTTCAAGGTAGAAATGAACATAGTACCCCAACGAAAGAAGGGTAGTTTGATCCATTAGGGACATGGATGCACTACCGATTTTTGAAAGCGGAATTATCCGATTATAATGGAGAGAGGAATCTTCCTCACGTGAGTCGCCGTAAATTGTCGGCATATTTTTAGGTTGTGTTGTATTTTGAAAAGGGGTCGCCTACGTAAATTGTCCGCGAATTTTTAATTTAATTTAAATAAATAATTTGAAAAGTAGTATTTAATTTTAAAAATAATTTTTAAATTTGAAGATTTTAAGATATGAAATCAAACCGATCTCACATCCCAAATAATTTATATAAACGAGCACCGTACCACAAACCGTGTATCTATCCCGAAGAATAGGCACACTGCTTGACGATGGGGCTCAATTAAATAAACTAGAAGATTTGTGACATCCGTTTGGTCTGCGAACCAATTTTATAAGCCGACAAATTCCCCTGCTTAATATGAGAGCATTAAACAGGGTTTATATTACCTGGGTTCTTTAAAATTCCCTATAAGGGCAAGCCCCTATAGTTAATTACATCTTAAGTGACGGGAATCACCTAAGATAACTCTCGATAATAATCAATAATTCTGCTCTCAAGAATTTCAATGTTTAAGTTTTCAAAGGATTGAATTTTGGAATTTCAATAGGGAATGGATCAAGTTTAGAAAATTTTGTTTTGGGAATTCAAAGGAAGAAAGGTAGGAGAAATCACAGATCCGAAGTGAACTTCGGTAATTTCCCGGCTATCCTATTGTTTGGCTTGAATTTAGGAAAGTCCTAATATTTATTTAATGTTTTGATCTTGCCAATTTTAGTTAATTAGGACTTATATTTATATGATAGAATCATACAAATAGCCTTGAAGATGTGAGGGTTTATGTCGTACCAAACGACTACCTCGGAATCCTATGTTCGGTTAGGGCCTAATTTGCAATGCAAATGCCTAACGAAGAGGTTGAGGATTTATGTTGCACTAGACAAACTACCTCGAAATCCTATGGCTTTGTTGTTTAATTCTAGGAAAGTTTTGCTGATGTAGATTCAAGTTTTGCTGATGACGATGGCCGTGCTCGCCCACCATGCTCCAAGCTCCTTGTTGTTGCGAGGCTTAGTTTTAGAAGTCATAAATCGAGGAGATGAGAAAAGTGTTTTGGTTTAGAGAAAATCTTAATTTCCAAGTGTTTTTTGTGTTTTAATTAAAACGAATCTTAAAGTTGATTATAACGACACCGGTTAAGATCCCACGGTTCCATCCTTCCGGCATCGTTATTTTTATTGGATTCACTTAGTCCGGATGAATTTGCTAAACTCAATCGAATGAGTTCCACACTTTCATTTAGACCGTGGGAAATCCTCGTTAGCAACACGTAGGTTACATCATCCGAGGTATTCCCGATCATCCAACATGACATTTTAATTTAGTTGTAATTGTAGTTTTGTGTTCGTTTTGTGATTAAATTTTGAGTTGTTTTATATTTTGAAATGTTGTGGCGGTGAATTTTATCTTGCAATGACTTTTAATTTAGTTTTGGCTTCAGTTTTAGGGACTATCCTAAAGGTGTGGGTTTTCATGCAACGATTGTTTATCATGCAAGAAAAGTAAGTGCGATGCGATTAAATAAATTGCAATAAGGTAAATTGCAATAAAATAAAAGCGTACTCGGAGGGTCTTCCCGTCATCCCAAGCTGCACTTAAAACACAATTAGAATATTTAAGCAAGTTCCTAGGTAAAGCTAAGGGAAGGGTTATGGTTTTCTACCAAGTTCCTAATCCTATAGCTAGTCATTTCCTATGACGTCTAGGTTCTTGTGTTTTGGTTTGAGGACGATTTTCTTCATCAAAGAATAATTAAGTTCAATTGTTCTTATGAACATCCTATTATATCGAGGAAGTGCTTAAAACAAATCTTAAACATCTTTTCAATATTTCAAGGATTGTTTTAAGTCCAAATGAATTTAATTATACAAATGAATTAATCGTCCGGGAATTCAAGTTTTGTTATCTAGCTCAGTGAACTAGGACATTTGAATATCTTATGAGTGAAGTAACATTTCATTTAATGTTCTACTTAGGAGTTACGATAATAAAGGTTTTCGAGGGCAAATTGGTGCTCCAATGATTTGTGATTTAGTTTAACTTCAGTTATCGGGTTTAAATTTGGAATAGTGTTCAAGTTGCATTATATTTAATTTCTTTATGTCTTAGGTGATGTTATTTAATTCAATTTAATTTTAATTTAATTTAATTTAATTTAATTTAATTTAATTTAATTTAATTCAATTTAGTTTGATTTGATATAAATTAATTTAATTTAATTTAACTTGATTTAATTCAATTTAATTTAACTTCCTTCAATTTAATTTAATTTGATCTAATTTTAATTTAATTTAATTTAATTTAATTTAATTTAATATGTTTTAATTTAATTTAATTTAATTTAATTTAACATTTTTTAATTTAATTTAGTTTAATTTAATTTAATTTATTAATTTAATTTAATTTATTAATTTAATTTAATTTAATTAAATTAATTTATTTAATTTAATTTAATTTAATCTTTAATTTAATTTTATTTTTAATTTTAATTTAATTGAAGATTTAAAAAGTGTTTAATAATTTAACTTATTATTATTTTTTTAATTTAATTTAATGATTAAGTCCTTTAACATTTTAAAACTTAAACTTGAATTATCATTTTTAATTAGGAATTAAATATTAATGAGATGATTAATTTAGGGATTTTTAAATTAAAGAATAAATCTCTTCCTAATAATATCCCTATTTTAATAATTCCAATTTTATTATTCTTCCAAATTTAATCAATTATTTAGTTAAGGTTTATTTTAATTATCTTCAAATTATTTAATAGGTTTCTACCCTTTAATTATTTAAATTTCAATCATCCAAATCAGATTAAGATCAAATATTTTATTTGTTAATTTTTTATTAAACCTAAAGTTTTAATTAAGGGTTAAAAAATTTAATTACCACTTTGCCCTTCAAGCTTAATAATTTCATAACTCAGTAAATTGAGCTTAAATGAACTTGAAATTTTTATGTGACTTCACTCATATGTCAATAAAAACATGAGAGGAGAAAATGTGATTTTTCTGTATTTAATTTATTTATGTAATTATTTTTGGTAGAAAATATAAATTTCCAAGGGAAATTTAATAACATGACCAAAGGAAAGTTTCTGTCCCTAAGAAAATTATGGGACATTCCTAATGACCAGAGGACCACTTGGACCAATTTTGGTGATTTTTTGAATTATATTATTTTTATTATAATTATTTTAAGTTTTGGAGTATTAATTAATTTAAAAATAAAATAAAGGGTGAAAAATGAATTTTATATTTTTCAAAAATCTCTCTGATATCAAGGAAATCAGAGAATCAATTTTTACAATTTTCTGATTTTTGTTTAATTTATTATAATTATTTTAGTGAAAATGCTAGAAAATACATTTTTTTAATTTTAAAATTACCCTAGGGCTTTAAAATTTAATATCTCATTAAATAGACCTAAGAAAAATATGGGGTTTGTTCCTAAGTGACTAAAATTCAAAATGTAACATTTTGGTGAATTTTATTATTTTTGTGATTTTTATTATTTTTTAATTATTAAAATATTAAAATAATACAAAAAATCAACTTTTTTAGAAAATTGAAATTTTAATTTTCTTAAATTTCCCTAATATCAGAGAGCCTTCAAAACCAATTTGGTGAATTTTTGAAAGGTATTTTGAAAGTTATGAATTTTTGAAGTTTAAGATGGTTAAATGGCTTAATCAACCCATTTAGTACGGCTAACCAAGTCCAATTGACTTCAAATTTTTATGGTGGGTTCCTCTGATCCTAAAGGTCAGTGGAGAATTGATTTCAAGTCAATTTGATGTATGGTTAGCTCTAATTAATTAGGGATCTATTTTGGGTGTTTAAGCCAATTAGGGTTATTTTAAATGAGTTAACTCAAAACCTATTTTTTCTAGGGTCCTCTGGTCATAAGAGACATCACCAAATTTTCCTAGAATTTATTTCACAACATACTAATTATTGGAATTAAAATACTCAAAACAGTAACATGAATTTGAAAAATCAATAACTTCTCATAGGGATGGCTTCTGACTTTGGAAAATTCTGGGAATGTTCCCAAATTCAGAAGCTTCAAAAGCCCTATGGTCTCATGCCATGGTGAATTCCCTATATGCATGGAGAATTAAAACAATGCAGAAGGGAAATAAATCATTAAAAATAAAATACTTGATGAAATTAAATCATTTCTTTTCCACATTATTCTCCTCTATTCACTGAGCAAGAGGGTATTTTTATTTTATTTTTCTGATTTTTCTACACAAAGTTATGCATTTTTGAAGTTTAGGGAATTAAATAAATCAGAAAATACCCTAATTTTCTATTTATCCACGCGGCGCCCCGTCATTCTCGGCATCTCCGAAAGGCCATGCGGCGCGCTCCCATTCGATGCCGCCTTCCGACTCAGTGCCACGTGGCCCGCGGTGCACGTACCATCTCCTGGTCCGACGCCATCTGAATCGTCCGTCCGCTCGTGTATTAAATGAACGGCATCCGTTCATCGTCCCCAAGTGTCCTCACCCGAGAGCCGTCCACACTAAATCCCTAATATCTCACTCAATACTTAACAGATTTTCGTGTTCTTATGCTCTATGGATTCGTCTTGAAGAGACGAACACATCTATACGGTGATCATGCATTGAAATTAAAACATTTGAAATGGAGAATCTCCAGAAGCTCGGGATGAAGAATTAGCTCATACCTTTGCTCAGAGAAGTGTGGCTTCAATCTGAGGGTTGTGTCACCTTCGATTGGATCCCAACAAGCTCCAGATGAAGTCTCCTGGTCTGGTGAATCGCCTAGGTATGATTTCGACCACAGCCGATCACAAAGCTTGGAGGCTGGAGCAACTGGGTGGCCTGGAGAGGGGGCTTTTGCTGGTGGACTCCTTCTCTTGGTCTGGTGAAGGTGTAGGACCAATCAATTTGGGGATTGATCCACTGTGGAGAAGTGTCCTGGTTTTGGGTGGAACTTTGGCTGAGAAATTGGGCTCTATTGGTGGGGATTAGGGAAAATTGTCACTGGGGATCAACTGCTCTATGTATGGAGAGTGTTCTGGAAAGATTTTGGCAGGGTTTCAGTAAGGTCTGGTTCAGCACCTCTCATGGTCGAGAGGGGGTGGTGTTTAAATAGGAGAGGGTGGAGGGCCTCCCAGGGAGAGTTAGGGCTTGGGATCAGCTGCTCTTGGCAAGAGAAGAAGAGCTATGCTATCCATTTGGGTTGAGATAAGTCAGCAAGGGAGAATTGAAATTTTTGGCTCCTCCCATGGTCTCGGCCATGGTGTTTTCCGGCGATCCAGGCGGCTGGCCGGCAGGCAATGGTCACCCTCAAGTTCAGGTGGGTCAAGGCTGGGGTTTTGTGTAGGCAATTGGCCAATGCCATGTGTAAAGAGGTTGGATTGAAATGGAATGGGGAGAGGCTTATTTTGGCTCAAATTGGTCAAACCATCCCTTTGGGCTAGGTGCACCACCCAAGGCCTGGTTTTGGGCTGAAAAGGATCACTTGGGTCAGCCAAGAGAAAATGGTATGGTCTCCATCCATGATGAGGTGGCTAAGCATGGTTTAGTGTGTGACATGCTTAAGGTAAAAAGGGTTTAAGAAGGATTAGGAAAGGGGGCCCTCCTTTTGCCAAATGTGGTTAGGTCACATGTGAGCAACTCACATGGCCTACATGTGGCTTAAGAGTGGCTTCATGGCTCCATTTGGCTTTGGAAAAAGATGGCTTGGTTTCATGAAAATGGTTTTTTAAGGATATTGGGTACTTTTGATGGAATTTGGATAAAGCCTAATTTGGAATGATTTGATTATTGGTTTAGGCTTTAGGGATAATTTCAATTAATGGAGTGATGAAAAGAATGTGTCATATGGGCTTTAGCATGAAGTTTGGGCTTTTAGGAAGGTTTAAGGGAAGTGGGCTTTTTGAATTTTAAAATGGATTTTAGGATGAAATTTTGGTAAAGGCTTGGGCCAAATAATTGTTGGGTTTAGCTCATAGATGTGTCATGAGTGACTTGGAGCAAATTGGGAGTGACTTGGAGCAAATTGGGTTGAATTTGGGCTTCTTTGGTGAATGGGCCAATATAGGTCAAATTGGGCTAACATGGGCCAATGTTGGGCTAGGGTTGAAATTGATGTAAAATGAATGTTGGGAAATGTGTATGGGAGTGTTTCAAAGAGGTTTTGACTTTGGTTGGGTTTTGATTTTGGGGTTTGGGCTCATTTGAGTTAAGTTTGGGTTTAGGTTAAAATTGGGCCTTTTAGCTTTGTGTTGAATTTGAGTGGGGTTTGGGTCTAAATTTTGGAAAAATCATGTTAGTTTTTTGCTTTTGGGAATGTTAAGGAAGATTTAGAAAAGATTTGGGGTTTATTAGAGTTGAATTGGGTGAGTTTGGGTTAGGTTTGGGTCATGGGTCCAAATTGGGCTTTAAGGCCAAAAGTGAAATTGGATCCAAATGTCAATCAAATTGGACTTGGATTTGGTTTAGATTGGTGTTAGGAATATTGAATTGAAGTTTAGAATTGAATTGGACCAAAATTTGGGTCAATTGGGTAGGTTTGGTTTGACATTGGGTTCACTTTGGGTTAAAATGGGTCAAATTGGGGGTTTTGACAAAAGTAGGGTAAATTCACAAAATTGGCCCATGGTGTAGTTGAACAAAATGAAATTGGGAATATTTGAGATTTTTTGAAATTTTCTGGGAATTTTCTGAGTTTTTGGATTTTTGGGTCAAGAGGGGTATTTTGGGTATTTGGAGGGTATTGGGAGGTTTTTTTTGTAATTTTTGGTATTTTTGGGTATGGATGGTCAATTTGAGTGGAGAGAAATGTTTAGGAATGATTTTGGAGAATTTTGGGTGATTTGGAAATTTTTGAGAAATTTGGGTAGTTTCAAGGGTTTTGGGTAGATTAGGCAGGTGTAGGGTCCTGGGGGTCAAAAATTGAAAATTTGGAAAATTGAAGATCGGGTGAATATAAGTGGAATAAAATCATTTTGGTTGAGCCATGAAGCCATATCAAGCCCACATGAGCCATGAAGGGACTCATTTGAGGCATCCACTATGTTGTTCCTAACCCTCTTAGCCAAGGGCTTAGGGGTTAAGAACCATCCATGTGAATCACCTACATGAGTCAGGAGGTCAAGTTGGGTATGGGTGTGGTTTCAGAAGGTGTGTGAAAGTGTAGTGTATAAATGTAGTGTGTGTGTAAGTCAGCCCCTTCACCAGACCAGGCCACCCAGGGTAGTCCTAAGGCCAAAGAGTCCTATAGGAACTCATCCTTTAAACTTCCACATTTAATTTCAACCCTCTAGGTGATTAGGGGTCTACAATCAAGTTTGTGGAGTTTACAGGGAGTTAAGAAGTGGTTTGAATTTCAAAGTGGTGGGTCCCAATTCTAGTCCTCTAAGATAGTCAAAGGAAAAGCCTAAGGCTAGATCCTAAGTACTAAAAAGAAGAAGAGAAGACCTCATCAAAAATGAGGTCAACATGACTTAGCAAAGACAACCGCAAAATTCCACATAATTGACTCTGAGATATCGTTCAACGTTCTACTGGGCCGACCGTGGATACATGAAAACTGAATGGTACCGTCGTCTCTGCATCAGTGCATAAAATACTACGAAGGAGGAGAACAGTGCATTAAACGTGATTTGCAACCTTTCTCCGTACATGAGATTGGAATCCATGAAGATGCAGCTTATTACGCACCTCCGAAGAAAACAATCTCCTCCAGAAACACCGTGCCAAATGAAGCAAAAGAAATTCGAGATGATGGAGAACCTGAAGTTCTAGTCCAACAGTCACTCACCACTCCCTTACGGCGAGATGGTGAAGGTTTCTCCAGAACTCGCATCCGAGGTCGAGGCCGGGGACGAGGTTGTGGAAGAGACACTGGGACAGTTGGACAGAAAAAGCCGATGTTCAACGTTGATTGGGAAAACAGCTCTGAAGAAGAAGAGGAAGTCAAGAAAGAAGCAGCTACAATAAACCGGAAGAAACCACAATGCAAGATTTCTCTCGAAGATAAAAGGAACAAAGAATACAAATCGATGTACGAGAAGATTAACCACTATGTACACACTATGACCCTGACCCCGATCTAGTCTAATAAGATTGAGGGTATGGTGGTCAAAGAAGTACATAGCGGCGGTGCAAAGCCAATCAAATTCTACCGTGGCACTTCTTCTTCCAATAATGAAAAAGATGTACAATTTGAAGATGTCACTTCTTCCAAATTAATGGAATTACCTTTTAAGTGGTACTCTCCCTGTGTTCAAAATTTAATTCAGCGTGGTGTCTTACCTCGACAATGGACAAAAGGTCAATCACAACACTTCGAAAAATTTTGGAATAACGCCGGTCGGCCTCCCAATGCAAAGCATGGTCTCGGATTCGGCACAGTAGGTTCAGTTGACGATACAGAATTTTTCTTTGTTGTCACTTGTGAATCTAATGAAGACTGTTTGGAAACTATAGAAGATCTTGAAGATCTATAAATTGGAGACGCTCCTCCAGAATTCGAAGAAGAAATCAAATCTACAATAGATGAGTTAATGGAAGTTAACTTAGGTACTAACGAAAAGCCTAGACCAACCTTTGTTAGCTCCTTACTCAATAAAGAGGATTCCGAGGAAATGATCAAGCTATTAATGGAATTCAAGGACTGTTTTGCTTGGAGTTACGATGAAATGCCAGAATTAGCTCTAGATGTTGCAGTTCATAGGCTCGGAGTGGATCCTACTTCCGTTCCAATCAGACAAGCTTCCAGAAGAATGCGTCTAGAAATTGAACAACAAGTAATAGCTGAAGTTAAGAAGCTAATCAACGCTAAATTTGTCCGTGAAGACCAATACCCTACTTGGCTAGCCAATGTGGTACCAGTCAGGAAGAAGAATGGTCAGATCAGAATCTGTGTGGATTTCAGAGACTTGAACAAAGCATGTCCGAAGGATGAATTTCCACTACCAATCTCAGAATTGATGATCGACATTGCTTCAACACATGAAATATTTTCATTCTTGGATGGATCTTCAGGACACAACAAGATAAAGATGGCACTAGAAGACGAAAAGCTCACAGCATTCAGAACACCAATCGGAGAGTATTGCTACACAGTAATGCCATTCGGACTAAAGAACGCAGGAGCAACATACCAAAGAGCAATGACAAAGATTTTTGATGAGCTCATTCACAACCAAGTTGAGTGCTATGTGGATGATGTGGTCATCAAAAGCAAACCGAAGGAAGATCACCTGTATGATTTGAGAATTGTCTTCGAGCGACTAAGGCAATACAACCTTAAGATGAATCCCTTAAAATGCGTCTTCGGCGTCACCTCCGGGAAATTCTTAGGATTCGTTGTCCGACATCGCGGGATCGAAATTGATCCAGAAAAAAATAAAGCTATCTTAGAAATGCCGTCTCCCAAAACCTTAAAACAATTCGACATAACTTTCGTTCCTCTCCGTGCCGTAAATGGACAAATCCTAGCAGATTTCCTTGCAGCACACCCTTTGCCGGCAAAATTGCCTCTCAATGACGACTTGCCAGATGAGCAGATAATGAACCTAGAAGACACTGATGATCGACGTTGGGAACTATACTTCGACGGAGCATCCTCAGCACAGAAAGACAAAGAATTGTAAACGATAGTGCCCGGTAAACCAGGAATCAGAATAATCTTTATAACACCGGAGCGGGGGATGTTAAGATACTCCTACCACTTAACAGAGCTGTGCACAAACAAGGAGGCAGAATACGAAGCCTTCATAACAGGACTAGAACTTACCATTCAAATTGGAATAACGGATTCAACATCTACGGAGATTCTCAGTTGATCATCCAACAGGTCGCCGGACAATACAGAATTTTAAAGCCAAGACTCGAGCAATACTTTCAGTATGCCATGAAACTATTGGAACAAATTCCGAATGTAACAATCTACAAGATCCCCAGAAGAGAAAATGCTCTCGCGGATGCGCTAGCTCGCCTTGCAAAAGAATTTGCCTGCTTACAAGATGAGTCAGTTGAAGTGTCAGTTCAAGGACGACAGGTCCTATCACAACTCGACATGGATATGATACATGAATCAGAAAAAGCAGAGGAATCAGTTGTAGCAGTGACGAAAAACACAGAAGATTGGTGTTAACCGCTAATAGACTACCTGCAAACAGGTAAATTACCAGACGATAAGTCATTAGCACATCAAATCATGAAAAGAGCTCTGTCTTACGCATTAATAAACAATACATTATACAGAAGGTCTTTTGATCAAATGTGGTTAAGATGCCTGAGCGGGTCTGAGGCTCGTGAAATTGTCAAAGAAGTGCATTCAGGACTTTGTGGCGCTCATCAGTCAGGTTCGAAAATAAAATTGAAAATTAAAAGACTAGGGTATTATTGGCCCTCGATGATGACCGATTGCATGAAGATTGCCAAAAGTTGTCACCAGTGTCAAGTGCACGGAGTGGTTCTACACCAACCTCCAAACGTACTACATCCGACAATTGCGTCGTGGCCATTTGAGTGTTGGGGCACATATAGAGTGGGTCCGATAGAACCACTTTCTTCAAGAGGACATCGCTTCATCCTTGCAGCTACAGATTACATTTCTAAATGGGTAGAAGCAGTTCCACTCAGAGAAGTAAAGGCACACCACGTGCTACAATTTTTCAAAAATCAAGTTGTTTACCGTTTCGGAGTACCGCGCAGAATCATTTCAGATAATGGGTCCACATTCAGAAGCACAAAAATCAACAATTTTGTCAGAAGACATGGGATCGATTGGCGATACTCAACAATGTACTACCCAAGAGCGAAAGGCTTGGCCGAGGTTTTTAATAAAACTCTCGTTCAAATTTTAAAGAAAACTTTGGACGACAACAAGAGAAATTAGCACGAGAAATTGTTAGAAGCCTTATGGGCCTACAGGACAACTTTCAGGACTCCTACTCAGTCTACGCCTTACACTTTAGTGTACGAGTCCGAGGCAGCTTTACCTTTGGAGGTTCGACTTCCATCACTCGTGATTGCAGTTGCAAATAAAATTACTACGGAAGAAAATGCCGCATTATGACTGGAAGAACCGGAAAACTTGGAAGGAAAAAGACTTGCAAGGTGCAACAAAATTTGGAACCGTACCAAGCTAACATGATCCGAGCCCATGATAAACCGGTCCGCCCGAGAACTTTCAAAGTTGGTGACTTAGTTCTTGTTCTCAGAAGACCTATTCTTGCACATCACAAGATAGGAGGCAAATTTGAACCAACTTGGGAAGGGCCGTTTGTAGTTGAGGCAGTCTACTCAGGAGGCTCCTATCAACTTTTGAATTGCCAAGGAGAACGACAAATGCTTCCAATCAACGTACGATATTTGAAGATGTATTACGCAACCTGATATTTCGAAGGGTGGTTTCTAAAATAAAGATTTATCCCTAGAAACACGGGTAAAGTAATCACTTTGTGACAGGGTCTGAACCCAAAAACATAAAAAATGGATAAAAAATATATGTGCTAAAAATAAAATATGTGAAAATCATAATAATAAAGTTTTACCCTTCTTTTCAAATTAAATGTTGTTCCCGATCTTTCTTCATCTTTTACTACTTTCCTTAAAAATTAAAATTGGAGTAAGTGAATAAGAATCTTCAGTGATAAATACTTTCTTAATGTTCTTGTTCTTAGTACAAGACTCGATCCTTTCCTTGTCTTTTGTGCGAGGAAATGTCGAACGGGCGGTTGGTCCTAAACTTTAGAAATGGCGTGAGTCTCGCACTTGATGAAAAGAGGGTGAAGGATGGAGCAGTGTGAGATTGACTTGGACTTCACACCAGCTGGCTTACAATACAAAGAAAATGATTGAATCCCAGTTGATCGAGAAGAACTTCACAGCCAAACAGTGATGAAAGTGGGAGGCCCGAGCCACCAATCCAACAACAAGAAAAGAAAAACAAACGCCGCAGAAGATAAGAAAATTATGTCCGTGGTTGCTACAGCAGAAGGTAAGCTTGTCAGTGACGTGCCCGTAGAAATTCAAGGAGTAAGAAGAGCTACTCTCACTGCTACCCAGCGACGAAATAAGAATCGTCATATTCGCAAAATGTTGACCAAGCTAGCAGAAGATCAACATGGACAGACAGTGGGTACTATTAGTGCAAATGCCCCAAAGAGACCGGTTCGCCAGGAACCAGAAAAAGAAAGCCAACTCCAAAAGGTTGGAACGGATGAAAGAAATACCGTGGAGAGCAAAAATAGAGTCGGTGCCTCAACGTCGGGCAGATATACCAGACCCGAGGAGTCTTGTTGCGAAAGCAACCCCGGAGGATGTCCCTACAGAGACTATCCCCGAGGAGCCGAGACATGTATGAGAATGTGCTGGGGTTGAGCCATACATCCCATAGTACGTTACCAGACACCGAGGACTTCAGAGAATTCCAGAATATGAGCTGGAGAAAATGCAGCTAGTTGAAAAGAAGACCTTTGAATACTTTGAAAGGATTGAAGGCAGAAGAATCAACATTTTGGAAGGCCTCGAGTTACACACAGGTGTATTCTCAGAATACGAGCAACAGCAGATTGTGAATTGCATTCTAGAACTTCAGAAGATGGGTCGAGCAGGCCGTCTGAGAGAAAAGACTTATTCAGAACCCTTGAAATGGATGCCAGGGAAAGGAAGAGTCACAATACAATGCGGATGTTGCTATAACTTCGCAGTACAGATAAAAGGGAATCCACCAGGGATACTCCGTCACGGTGAGGTGAATCCCATGCCGAGAATAATTAAAAGGATGGTGAAAAGAATGATAACGTGGAGGGTACTGCCAACAGACTGCATACCCAATAGTTGCATCATCAACATCTATCAGAAGGGCGACTGCATACCTCCACACATAGACCACCACGACTTTGTCAGACCTTTCTGCACAGTTACGTTCGTCAACCAGTACAATATCATGTTCGGATCTGACCTCCGGATAGCAGGCCCGGGTAAGTTCCGAGGGCCAGTGGAAATACCACTTCCGGTAGGTTCCATCATGATATTACAAGGAAATGGAGCAGACGTCGCAAAGCATTGCATACCGGGAGTACCAGTGGAGCGGATCTCCGTCACTTTTAGAAGGATGGACGACAGAAAGGCACCATACCATTTCCAGCTAGATCCAGAATTGGAGAGTCTTCGGCCCTACGAGCTGTGAGTTACGTGGGAAATAGCACACCTCCAAAGCACATCCATGCGGCATTCCTGCCAAAGGTGGCTTGGAAGGTGATCTTATTGACCATGTACCTTACTATTCATACATGGATTTAACAGATACCTTTTTGGATGGATCAACAAGAATCATACATAGTCCGTTTTGAGTCATGGATTGTATGAGGAATATTTCAGATCGAGTTGTACGATGTATTTTCAACAAGATTGGAATGAAAGTGACCATGTCACATTTTGCCTTCACCTCTTTTTGTGCAAATTGACTGGGAAACACCATTAAAGTTAAATGAACTTCAAACAAAGAACAGGAAAGAAAAGGAAAATAAATAAGAGACTCTTTTTCATAAAAATCCGAACATAAAAAAAATTTCAAATCCACATGAACTTCTACAAACATTCTCTGCACTTTACAATATGTTTTCACAATCTCTGCATTCATAAATCTCAGCAATATGTTCAGTCTCCGCATTCATAAAACTCGCATTCCCGCATATCAGCAAAATCTTTCTCAAATCTCAACGATAAGCCAAATCTCGTAAAAATTCTTCATAGTCATAAGCATAAATCAAATATCAACAAAATTTTTCACAACCACCGCATAAACCGAATCTCAAAGAAAATTCCCCATGGACCTCAGCAAAATTTCCCTCAATCTTCGCATAGATAAATTTCAACAAAATTCTTCGGCCTCGGCATAAGTCGACGAAATTCTTCAATGTCTCTGCACTCACAGAATCTCTGCAATTCTCAGCATTCGGGATAGGCTTCCGCCCTACTCCCATCTCAGCAGGATAGGCTTCCGCTCTACTCCCGTCTCAGCAATCTCAGCATTCAGGATAGGCTTCCACCCTACTCCCATCTCAGCATTCGGGATAGGCTTCCGCCCTACTCCCATCTCAGCAATCTCAGCATTCGGGATAGGCTTCCGCCCTCCTCCCATCTCAGCAATCTCAGCATTCGGGATAGGTTTCCGCCCTCCTCCCATCTCAGCATTCGGGATAGGCCTTCCGCCCTACTCCCATCCCAGCAATCGGGATAGGCTTCCGCCCTACTCCCATCTCAGCAATCGGGATAGGCTTCTGCCGTACTCCCATCTCAGCATTCGGGATAAGCTTTTTCCCTACTCCCATCTCAGCATTTGGGATAGGCACAGTCCTACTCCTTTCTCAGTAATCTCAAAATTTGACCCTCTCAGCAAGGAATTGAAATTAAAGCACTCTGCATTTTGGATAGGCTTTGTCCTATTCTTCCTCAGCATATGAAATAGGTTCAGTCCTGCTTCCTTCTCAACATAAAAATGCATCCGGGTGGGCCTTAGCTCTACTCTTTTCTCCGCATAAAATCAAGTTGAAACTCAAATCGAGATTCAAACTCAAAATTAAAACTTGAGACAAAAAATGAAATGAATCTAAGATCCAATCTCTTGAAATCTTGTGATCTGAAATTCACCACCTTTTTCCCCAACGAGAGTTCTGGAATCTTCAGTCTTGGAGATTTACCTAATACTCCCTAGTGGAAATTTCTTACACTTCATCCTAAGTTTGTCACTTGGACATCTGTGTTGGTTTTGTTGATCTCTTCGATCAACGCCAATACGCGCTGTGTGCTTGGTTAGCACACCACACCTATTGGGGGTCCATTTGTTGACCTCATTTTTGATGAGGTCTTTTCTTCTCTCTTTAGCACTTAGGATCTAGCCTTAGGCTTTTTCTTTGACTATCTTAGAGGACTAGAATTAGGACCCACCCCTTTAGAAGTTTGAACCACTCCTTGCCTCCTTACAAACCCCACAAGCTTGATTGTAGACCCCTAATCACCTAGAGGGTTGAAATCAAATGTGAAGGTTTAAAGGATGAGTTCCCTATAGGACTCTTTTGCCTTAGGACCACCCCCGGGTGGCTCGGTCCGGTGAGGGTCGACTTACACACTCACTACACTCACACTCTACACTCTCACACACACAATCCAAATCCTAAAACCACACCCATACCCAACTTGACTCCTTGACTCATGTAGGTAATTCATATGGATGGACCTTAGCCGCTAAGCCCTTGGCTAAGAGGGTTAGGAACAACATAGTGAATGCCTCAAATGAGTCCTCTCATGGCTCATATAGGCTTAACATGGCTTCATGGCTCAACCAAAGTGCTTCCATTTCACTCATATTTGATCAATCTTCTTTTTTTTTCAAAATTTCAATTTTTTGACCCCGGGGCCCCGGCCCCACCAAACCTACCAGAAGCCCTTAAAATTGCCCAAATCCTCCAAAATTTTCAAATCACCCAAAATTCCCCAAAATTAACCTTAAACATTTCCTCACCAATCAAATCGATCATCCATAGCCAAAAATACCAAAAAATTCTAAAAATATCCCCCAATACCCTCCAAATACCCAAAATGCCCCTCTAAGCCAAAAAATCAAAAAATTCAGTAAATTTCCAGAAAATTCCAGAAAATCTCAAATATTCCTAATTCCATTTTGTCCAACTACACCATAGGCCTATTTGGTCAATTTACCCCACTTTTACTAAAACCCCCAATTTAGCCCATTCTTAACCCAAGTGAACCCAATGTCAAACCAAACCTACCCAATTGACCCCAATTTTTGTCCAATTCAATTCTAAACTTCAATTCAATATCCATAATATCAATATAGACCAAATCCAAGTCCAATTTGATTGACATTTGGGTCCAATTTAACTTTCGAGCTTAAGGCCCAATTTGGACCCATGACCCAAACTTAGCCCAAACCAAACCAATTCAACTTCAATTGACCACTAACCTTTTCTAAACCTTCCCTAACATCCCCAAAAACAAAACACTAACATGATTTGCCCAAAATTTACACCCAAAACCCACTCAAATTCAACCCAAAACCTAAAAGCCCAATTTTAACCTAAACTCAAACCTAACCCAAATAAGCCCAAATCCCAAAACCAAAACCCAACCAAAGTTGAAACCTCTTTGAAACACTCCCATAAACATTTCCCAACATTAATTTTACATCAATTTCAACCCTAGCCCAACATTGGCCCAAATTAGCCCAATTTGACCTACATTGGCCCATTTACCAAATCAACCCAAATTCAACCCAATTCAAACTCAAACCACCTCAAATTCATTTCAAATCACTCATGACACACCCCTAAACAAAACTCAACAATTATTTGACCCAAAATTCTATAAAATCCCATCCAAGAATTCATTCTTAAACCTAAAGGGCTCATCCCCTTAATCCTTCCTAAAAGCCCACTTCCACCAAATTCAAAAGCCCAAATCAATCTAAAGCCCACATGACACTTTCCCTCATCACACATTCAATTTGAAATCATTACTAAAGTCCTAATTTATCAATTAAACAATTCCAAATCAAGCCTCATGACAATTCCCATCAAAATGCCAAAATGCACAAAACCCCTTTTCATGAAGTTGACTTAACTTTTCCCAAGCCAAAGATGAACCATGAAGCCATGCATGAGCTACATGGAAGCCATGAGAGCCTTGGACACCTCACCATACCCAAAATGGCAAGAAGAGGGGACCCTTTAATGATCCCCTTAGGAGTGATTAACCACTCCCATGTCTCCCCTAAACCTAGATTAAACTTAATTGTACTTGGATGGTGACCTTTCCCCACTAATCAAGCTGACCTAAACCACTTTCGCTTCAGCTCAAACTAGCCATGGGGAGGTGCACCTAGCCCAATCCATGTATTTTACCAATCTTAGCCAAAATACACCCTTACCCCATTCCACTTTGATTCAAACCCTTTACACATGGCAGCCACCAATTAACTTCACAAACATCAAGCCCTGACCCACCTGAACCTGAGGCTGACCCATGCCTGCCGGCCAGCCGCCTGGATCGTCGGAAAATACCACACCCGAGAGCTCACATGTGAGCCAACACTGAAATGCCCCCTTGCTGAGTTGCCCCAAGTCCAGTGGCCACCATGGCTATTCTTCTCTTACATAGAGCAGCTGATCCTAAGCCTTAACTCCCCCTGGGAGGCCCTCCACCCTCTCCTATTTAAACACAACCTCCTCTCGGCCATGAGAGGTGCTGAAACAAACCTTAAGGAAACTCTGCAAAAATCATTCTAGACCACTCTCCACACATAGAGCATTTGATTCCCACTGGATTCCATCCCCAATTCCCTCCAGCTGAGCTCAATTTTGAGTTCAAATTTCAGCATAAAAACTAGGACACTTCTTCACAGTGAGCCAATCCCCAAATTGATTGGTCCTACACCTTCACCAGACCAAGAGAAGAGGTTTCCCCCTAAAAGCCCCCTCACCAGGCCAGCCATTGCTTCCAGCCTCCAAGCTTTGTGATCGGGCTTGGTCGAAATCATACCTAGACAATTCACCAGGCCAAGGGACTTCATCTGGAGCTTGCTTGGACCTAATCGAACGTGACACAACTCTCAAATCGAAGCTTCACTTCTCTGAGTAAAGGTATGGGCTCACTCTTCCTCCCGAGCTTCTAGAGATTCTCAATTTAGTTTGGGTCAATTTCAATACATGTTTACCGTATGGATGTGTTCGTCTGTTCAAGAGGAATCCATAGAGCGTAAGAACTCGAAAATCCGTTGAGAATCGAGTGAGAAATTAGGGTTAGAAGGTTGACGGTCACGGGTTCACACCAGTCGTAGACGATGACTGGGAATCGTTGGATCGCGCGTGTATCGAGTGGACGACCAGGATCGCGCCGGACAGAGTAATGGGACATGAACCGCGAGCCCCTGGAGCGTTGAGTCAGATGGCGGCGCCGAATCAAAACACGCCACGTGGCCTTTAGGAGACGCCGGTGTTGAGTCAGCGCCGCGTGGATAGAAATTAGGATTTTTCTTATTTATTTAATTACCATAACTTTGAAAATTCATAACTTTGTGTAGAAAAATCCTAAAAATAGTATAAAAATACCCTCTTGCTCAGTGAAAAGAGGAGAATAATGTGGAAAGGAAATCAAGTAATTTCATTAAGTATTTTATTTTTAATAATTTATTTACCCTCTCCACTATTTCAATTCTCCATGCATATAAGAAATTCAACATGGCATGAGACCATAGGGCTTTTGAAGCCTCTGAACTTGGGAACATTCTCTGAATTTTCCAAGGTCAGAGGCCATCCCTATGAGAAGTTATAGATTTTTCAAGTTCATGTTACTGTTTTGAGTGTTTTAATTCCAATAATTAGCATGTTGAGAAATAAATTCTAGGAAAATTTGGTGATGTTTTTTATGACCAGAGGGACCTAGGAAAAATAATTGTTAAGCAAATTCACTTTGAACAACCCTAATTGGCCTGAACACCCAAAATTTAACTTTAATTAATTAGGGTTAAACACTCATCAAATTAACTTAAAAACAATTCTCCACTATCCTCTAGGGATAGGAGAACACCACATAAAAATTTGAGATCAATTGGACTTGGTTAGCCCCACCAAATGGGTTAATTAAGCCCCATAAATGAAATCAAATTTTAAAAATTTATAACTCACAAAATACTTTTCAAAAATTCACAAAATTGGTTTTGGAGCTTCTCTGATATCAGAGTAACTTAGGAAAATTAAAATTATAATTTTCTAAAAAAGTTGATTTTTATCAATATTTTAATAATTTCAATAATTAGAAAATAATAAAAATCACAAAAATATTAAAAAACACCAAAATGTCATATTTTGAATTCTAAACACTTAGGAATAAACCAAATATTTTTCTTAAGTCCCTAGGATAAGATATTGAATTTTGAAGGTTTAATGTAATTTTTAGTATTAAAAAATGTATTTTTCAACCTTTTCACTAAAATAATTCTAATAAATCAAAGAAAAATCAGAAAATTATAAAAATTGGTTTCTGGTTTCTCTAATATTAGAAAGATTTTTGGAAAATATAAAATTCATTTTTCAAACTTTATTTTATTTTTAAATTAATTAATACTCCAAAACTCAAAATAATTATAATAAATAAAATAAAATTCAAAAAATCACCAAAATTTGTCCAAATGGTCCTTTGGTCATTAGGAGTGCCCATAATTTTCTTAAGGACAGAAAAGTTCCCTTGGCCATCTTATTGAATTTTCCTTGGAAATCCTTATTTTCTACAAAAAAAGAATTATATAAATAAATTAAATACAGAAAAATCACATTTTCTCTTCTAATGTCTTAATTGACATGTGAGTGAAGCCACATAAAAATTTCAAATTCATTTAAACTCAATTTAGTGAGTTATAAAATTATTAAACTTGAAGGGCAAAATGGTAATTAAAGCTTTCAACCTCTAATTAAAATTTTAAGCTTAATAAAATGAAAGAGTAAAATAGTTGATCCTAATCTGATTTGGATGATTGAAATTTAAATATTTAAAGAGTAGGAACCCATCAATCAATTTTAAGAATAAACCTTAATTAATCAATTGATTGAATTTGGAAGATTAATAAAAATTGAAATTATTAAAATAGGAATATTATTTAAGAAGATATTTATTCTTCAATTTAAAAATTCCTAAATTAATCACTTCAATAATATTTAATTCCTAATGATAATCTAAATTTATGACTTAAAATACTAAAAGACTTAGTCATTAAATTAAATTAAAAATTTAAATATTCAAACTAAATTAAATCAAAATTTCAATTAAATTAATACTTTAATAATTAAATTAAATCATCTTTAAAACATAAAAAAAATAATAATAAAATATTATATTAAAATTAAATTAAAATTAAATTAAAATTAAAATTAAAATTAAAGTAAATTAAATTAAATTAAATTAAATTAAAACATATTAAATTAAATTAAATTAAATCAAAAATTAAATTAAAATAAAAACCAAAACTAAATTAAAAATAAAATAAAATTAAAATTAAATTAAACCAAATAAAATTAAAATTAAATTAAATTAAATTAAATAAAACTAAACCAAATTAAATTAAATTAAATTAAATTAAATTAAGTTGAATTAAATATAACATAACTTAAGACATAAAGAATTCAAAATGAAATCTAAAACAACTTGAACACTATTCCAAACTTAAATCCATTAATCAAAAATTAAATTAAATCACAAATCACTATAACATCATTTGCCCTTAAAAGCTCTTGTTATCATAACTCCTAGATGGAGCATTAGGTGAAGTGGCACTTCACTCATAGGATATTTAAACATCCTAGTTCACTGAGCGAAAGAACAAAACTTAATTAAACCTCGGATGATTACTTCACCTGATTAATTAAATCCATTTGGACATAGAACAATCCTAGCAATATTGAAAAGATGTTTAAGACTCGTCTTAAGAACTTCCTCAATATGATAGGATGTTTATAAGAACAATTGAACTTAGTTGTTCTTTGATGAAGAAAATCCTCCTTAAACAAAAATACAAGAACTTATACATCATAGGAGATGACTAGCTATAGGATTAGGACTTTGGTAGACAACCAAAACCTCTCCCTTAGCTTTACCTAGATACTTGTTGAAATATTTAAATGCCTTAACATGTGTTTTAAGTGCAGCTTGGGATGACGGGAAGACCCTCCAGGTACGCTTTTACTTTGTTGCAATTTACTTTATTGCAATTTACTTACATGCACTGTACTTTACTTTTCTTGCATGATAAACAACTATTGCATGAAAACTAAAACCTTTAGGATAGTCCCTGAACTGAAACTAAAACTAAATTAAAAATCACTGCATGATAAGATTCACCGCCACAACATTTCAAAATATAAAACAACTCAAAAATTTAATCACAAACAGAACAACAGAACTACAATTGCAACTAAATTAAAATGTCTCGTTGAATGATCGGGAATACCTCGGATGATGTAACCCACGTGTTGCTAACGGGATTTCCCACGGTCTAAATGAAAGTGTGGAACTCATTCAGTTGAGTTTAGCAAATTCATCTCGGACTAAGTGAATTCAATGAAAATAACGATGCTTGGGATGACGGAATCGTGGGATCATAATCGGTTCTGTTATAATCAACTTTAAGATTTGTTTTAATTAAAATATTAAAAACACTTGAATTTTAAGATTTCTAAACCAAAACACTTCTCTCATCTCCTGATTTATGAATTCTAAAACTAAACTTCTGCAACAACAAGAAGCTCGGAGCATGGTGGGCAGCACGGCCATCGTCATCTACAAAACTCGGGTCTACTTCAGCAAAACCTTTCCTAGTTTTAAACAACAAAGCCATAGGATTTTGAGGTAGTTTGCCTAGTGCAACATAAATCTTCAACTCTTCGTTGGGCATCAGCATGATCATGTCATGTAAATTCAGCCCTAACCAGTCTTAGGACTCCGAGGTAGTCATTCGGTACGACATAAACCCTCATATCTTCGAGGCTATTTGTATGATTTTATCATACAAATATAAGTCCAAATTAATTAAAATTAGAAAGATTGAAATATCAGATAATAATAGGATTTTCTCAAATCCAAGCCAAACAATAGGATAGTTTGGGAAGTTGCCAAGATTCTTCTTGGATCCTCAGCTTCTCCTATTTCTCTTCCTTTTGGACTCCTGAAAATAAATGTTCCAAATTTGAGCTAATCCCTTTTGAAATTTGAAAAATCCAATCCTTTGAAAACCTTAAACTTTGAAATTCTTGAGAGCAAAATGACTGATCATTATTGAGAGTTTTATTAAATGATTCACTTCATTTAAGATGTAATTAACTAGAGGGGCTTGCCCTTATAGGGAACTTTAAGAACCCAGGTAATATAAACCCTGTTTAATTCATTTATAGTAAGCAGGGGAACTTGTCGGCTTATAAAATCGGTTTGTAGACCAAACGGATGTCACAAATCTTCTAGTTTATCTAACCGAGAACCATCATCTAGCAGTGTGTCTACTCTCCGGGATATATATACAATTTGTGGTGCGGTGCTCGTTTATTTAAACTATTCGGGTTGTGAGATCAGTTTGATTTCATATCTTAAAATTTTCAAATTTAAAATTATTTTCAAAATCAAATACTACTTTTCAAACTATTAATTTAAATTAAATTAAAAATTCGCCGACAATTTCTGTTAGGCGACCCCCTTTTCAGAATAAAACACACAACCTAAAAAATATGCCGACATAATGCTTTATATGATTGTTCACTTAGCGTAGCTATTATGTTTAAATAATCATTTGGGGTTTACTTATCTTTGCTCACACCTTAATTAAACATCAACATCATGTTCAAACCACTTAGGATACTACTTATTTTTGGTTTAATCTAGTATTGAAAACTGTGTTATACTAAATCACATTGTATTTTGTGTGATAATTACCTAGTCCGCATTTTGTAGCAAATCATCTTTGTTAGATGTGTGGCCCGATGCTAGTAAAAATACTTTAGGAGCATTACTTTGGAATATAGTTAGCAAGTAACACAAATTGTTGCATTACTATTATCAAGTGTATGATTGTGACTTAAGCATTATTTTTACTTAGGAACTTATTTTTAAAAATATTAATATTTTCCATTATGTTTTAAACTTATTTTGAAACGAAAGAATTGATTTTCTTAACTATAGTTGTGTCAAGTTTTGAAATATTGTCTTTTTTAAATAAAATTATCATATTTAGTGGCATGCATTAGAATTATTGAATCTATAGGATGGTGTCAAGGACGTTGACCCCATTAAAGTTTTTAGCTAGCTTTAGCAACAACTTTTTTGCTCACACGTAGGTGTGTCTATTAGGACACCTTATTTTAGATGATTTCTAGAATAAGGTAGAGTATAGTTAGGTATTGTATATGCATGACTATTGTTATAGTTTGTTCCTAATCATGCAGATGCTTTGCTTCATTTTGTGTGTTTACTGAGTGTGAAGCGTGTGCACTAGTGTGTTAGTGACAGTATTTTGTTTAGGGATCCATGTGAAATAGAAAAGGACTATCGTAACTTAAGGTAGCACAATTTCTACAGGCCCTGGTAAGCTCTCCTCCCGTTGGGCATGGTTCATTATCTGTTGTAGTAAATAACCTTTGCTAACCTTTTTATTGTCGATCGATTCCCTATTTTGAGTTTCACATGTACTTTTTTTAGTGTCTTTAGTCTAGAGCATATATCAGAAATTAGGTACAAGTATGTGTTCTAATCCACTTCATATGCGACACTAAGTGATGAGGACCAAAAGCAATGTGCTTGTGACTCGTACCTTAATTTCAATATTATATTATTGTATAGTTGTTATGATCAGACATGTATATGTTTAGCCTGACCACCATTCCTGTCTTGTTGGGATATGTTATTGGCCAAACGACACTCACCTTGTTCATTTTTTTTCTTTACTCATGCTAGCATATTTACTTTGTGTTAAGTGAATTTACTCTTTATTTTGATTAATTAATTGTTTAGGTAATCTATATTTGTGCTTCGGCTCGCACTCATCTTACCCTCATGGTATCAATCTTACAATGTCCCTAACACGATATTATATTCAATCATACACTCTAGGGATCATAGAACGGTGTCAGGTCTGTATGTAAATTTCCCTTATAAGTAATATAAAAGGTTTAGATTAATCACAATGAGCAAAATTTCTTTGCATTCACCCAAATTGTTGGAAGTTTAAATTTCATATTTCTTCTAGGAAATTATCATTAATAAATTCATTGATATGTTAAAGAGACTTGTAAGTAAAATTTTTGATTAAAATTTTATCATTCTAAAATGAGCATTTTACCATTTGCCTTATTTTTCTTTTATGGCCTAAGGTCCAAATTTAAATTAGCTTTTCAGTCATGAATATTTCTTAAGTCATACTAATAGAGCTATCATATTAAGAACCTTGCTAGATAATTGCATCATTTTGCATGACTCAAAGAGGTGTACCTATTGTCTTTAAAAGTAACTTGCCAAGCATAAGAATTTATGCTTATGTGGTTATCTAGAATGACTAAGATGTTGGAGGCTCCATGATCTAGATGAGGTGTACATCGTTTATGGGATGCTTTGACTTTGTAGCTAATTAATTCTTTTCTCTTATATTCCAGATGCCTCCTCATCACTTTCTTCATAGGTACAAGTTCTATTTTGATGAATTCCATTCAAATAGGCTCTTAAAGAATTAGACTTGTCCTTCTCTTGAATATAAGTTTATCGAGATTCTTGGATGATGCATCACATATGTTGTTGATAATGGAACTCTGGTTGGGTTGAATGCCTCAATAAATAGGTAAACATACAACTTAGGATATTAAATCCATAGATCTCGACCAGACATCTCTACTTGCTTTTAATTTCCTCTCCCAATCACTGACATATTCCCTTTGATCCCAATTTTTTTATTTTGACAAATTGTTAGTGTAATTTTGTACTATATGAGATATATTGATTCACCCTTTACCCTTATGGCTAGGTATTGCTTTAAAACATTTGGATGATCCTATTCAAGATGATAAATATTATAACTTGATATACCCATCCATTATTTATCATAAAATATAAGCATAACTTATTTAAATGAGAGTAGTCATGGGTATACCCTATGATTTAATTAACCAAAGAGACACATTCCATTGGGTATTGCTTTTGACCCAAAAATAAAATATATAGTTTTGGTTCTCGGGTTATGTTAATTGCTTTTATAAATTCTCTTCATGGATATGTTTTCAAGGCTTTTTGACTTGATCTTATTTTGGGCATAAACTATTATCTATCACATAAAGATTACGCTATGAAAGAATTTCATATTCATTTTTAATTTAATTTTTCTAATTTCATCCTATTTTCTCCCTTTTAAAGTTAATTTCCATAAATTAATCTTTTTGATGGTCTAAGATATAAGATTATTTGGAAAACAAAATTATATGACGATAATGAAGCAGTTGAAAACTCTAAGTTCAGAAAGATTCAAAGTAAAATTGGTGACCTTGCTGAGGATAAGACTCTCTCTCCATTTTTTGAGTATTGATTACATTTTTGTGACCTATTTTATCTTTAAGTAACATTTGACGCTTTTGAAACCTTGGATTTCAATTTGTGTTTGTTGTTATCGTTTTCAACTCGATGCTATTCCATCCCTTTCAATCCCTTAACATATCAGTTACTGTGTTTTATATGTAATCAACGTAGTTGTAAAATTTTGATTGACTCCATGTTGACCTCACTTTTATTGAGATCTAATTTTTCTTTAGAAGAACCTATGATCTAGTAATAGGACATTCCTGGTGACTATCTTAGATGACTAGTGATGGAACCCCATCCCTATAGAAATTCAAAAAACTTCATTGCTTCACTTGGAGTTTCAAATGCTTAAAGTTTAACCTCTAGGCATAAGAGGATGAGACCAAGTATAAGGAAACTCAAGAGAAGTTCCCTATAGGATGGTCAAGCATTAGGGTAAAACCTGGGTGGCTTAGTCTTAAGCTACCACTCACACACTTTAACCCCCTACTTACACACACCACCTAAAACCCTAAAATAAAACTTGTCTTTGACCCCTTACTCTTTGGAAACTCATGTGGGTGATCCCCTCAAACCTCAGGCCTATGGCTAAGGAGGCTAGGACCAACATACAGAGATCCAAATGGGAAATTCCCTTGGTTCATGGCTCAAGTAGGTTGGCATCCTTCAAGTTAAAAAACCTTAATTTACCAAAAAAACCATACCCTTTAACCCCTAAACTTCTCCCAAATTGCCAAATTTCCCCTATAACATTAATTTTGACCAAAATTCCCAAAATTGCCCAAATTAACCAATTTTCTCCAAAAATCGTTTCAAGTTGCTCCCCATCATCAAAATTGACCAAAATATTGACCAAAATTCCCAAATATCACCCAAAAAAACAAAAATGCCCAAGATGCCTCATAAAATCTAGAAATTCCAAAATTTTCCAAAAATTCTTAAAATCATCCCAAATCTCTCCAAAAACAATTTGAATGACCTCCATGAGCCTATATTGACCAAATTGACCCAAAATTTCCAAAAGTCGCAAATTGTCCCTTAAGGCCCAAAATGCACAAATCACCTCTAATGTGCACTTAATTGACTCTAATATTCCTCAATTTCAATCCTAAACTCAAATTTTCCATGCCTAAACCCAAATCCAAATCCAAGCTAATTTGAATCAATTTCAAACCCAATTTCTAGCCCAATCAAAAAACCCCCAATTTTGGTCATATGACCCAATTCCCCCAAATTGAACCCCATGATCAAATCAATTCCCCAAAATTAACATCCAAAACCCTTCATTACATTCCGTAAACCAAATTGAGCCACCAATTGACCCTCATTTTAGCTCAAGCCTCACCCAAATCTAACCCAAGTCAATATCCCCAAAGTTTCCCTAAATATGTCATATGCCCAAATGTCGCCAAATTGAACGCCCTAAACCCAATATTTACACCCAATTTCTATCCAAAACACTTTTTGACATTCTTCTAGACTAAATTGAACCATTAATTATACTTTATACACTATAGCCTAACCCAAACGCAAGTTAGCCCAAATTGACTACATGACGAAATTCCACCAAATTTACCCTCCGAACCAATTCAAAATCACTACAATCCTTTTATAAACTCTTCATGAAAGTCATACATACCAATTTGAAGAATCAATTAGATCCAAACCAAGCTCAAACCAAACCTAGCACAACTTGAACCCAAAATCCCTAAAATTGAACCAAGACTCAAATGTCACCCAATTCTAGCCAAATTGATTAAGCTAAGCCTCCCACAAACATCAAATGGGCCCTAGGAACCACTCTAGATCCACTTAGCCCAAGTCATGGACTAATGGTCCCCTAAAGAAAGGGTTATCCTCCCATTTATGGCTAAACCATATATTGACTTGCCCAAAGCTTTCCGTAAATCAATTAATCATCTTAATGACCTACTCAGCTGACTAACTAAGCACCTTCTATGGCCTGGCCTGCCGGCCTAGTTGCTGGAAGAGCCAAAACTGAGAGCCAACCTACCTTAAATGGAATCAAAATTAACCCACCAAATGTGTCCAATTATGATTGGTTGGTTGCTCCACACATCACTCCACCTCAACAAGCTAATGCACCAATTGCCAGGCCTTTAGCTCCACCATAGCCATGGCTATTTAAGCCACCCTCCTCACGGACATGGGGAGAGATGAGTAATTACCTTGGGAAGGCTTTGTCAAATTGATCTCTGAGCTTCACCCAGACCTCCCGAGTTCATCCCCACCATCCTCCAGCCCTAACTCCCACTGTCTAGAGCAAATTTCCCAGCCTAATTCCTAACAGAAATAAGGACACAATTCATCACAGCTCCATACCACACCAATTCCAAATTAATTGTACCAACACAGTCACCAGAGAAAAAGAAGCTGATCCCCCACTAAAGCCCCATCACTGAGCCCCTCTAGCCTTGACTTTCATTAGAGCCTCGAAATCGGTTTGATCAAACCTGTACTTGTACAATTCGCCAGAGCTAAGCAAAACTTCTAGGAGGTTCATTAGAGTCCTCTGAAGCTTCTGTAAGCACCCAATCGAGACCTTACCTCTTGGGAAAAAGTATTGAGCTCTCCCCCTAAACTGAGCTTTGTTTTGGCTTTCATGGCATTAGGCTTGATTTCATACTAAATAAACCGTATAGATGTGTTTGACTGGGATAGATGCATCTATAGAAACAAACCTGAAGTGATTTGGTTGAGTCTAGCTCGAGATCTTAAGGTTAGAGTGTGCACAGATTACGGGTTAGGTCATTTGGGGATAAAGAACAGGAGCCGTTTGATCACGCGTGTATTCAGTGGAGGGTTTGATTGTGCTGGATGTAGGAGTGGTGTACAAAGCGCAGACGTGTGGCTAC
Source organism: Papilionanthe hookeriana x Papilionanthe teres (assembly GCA_022702705.1). Taxonomy (NCBI): domain Eukaryota; kingdom Viridiplantae; phylum Streptophyta; class Magnoliopsida; order Asparagales; family Orchidaceae; genus Papilionanthe; species Papilionanthe hookeriana x Papilionanthe teres. The sequence goes on from CM040422.1 coordinate 40,054,457, forward strand.
CCAGTCAGATGGCGGTTTGAAATGGAGGAGCTCCATGTGGAGCTTCAAATCTTCCTAGGATGAGTTGGATGTCACGTGTTTAAGTAGGAAAAAATGTTATTTAATGTATTTATTTAATTAAAAAACTTTTAAAAATACATAACTTGGTGCAGAAAAATCATAAAAATAAAATAAAAATACTCTTATGCTCAGTAAAAAGAGGAGAATAATGTGGAATAAAAACAAAAATTAGTTGGTATATATTTTATTTTTAATAAATTAATCACTCTCTATTGTATTTTAATTATATTTAACTAAATATAATTCACCATGTTGAGAGTTTTGGAGGGAATATAGGCACTGTGGTTAAGGATCTTTCCTAATTTTTCCATATTCAAGATGTATCTTTAGCTAGAGATGCTAAAATTTCAAGTTAATCCCATTTGTTATGGTATAAAAATTATAATAATTAAAATATTGAACAGAAAAATACAAAACTTATTTTGGTAGGTTCAATGTGATTAGAACCATAGGAAAAATATACAATTGATATAACTCATTATGAATGACCCTAATTATAATTAAGCCCCTAAAATGATAGAAAATTAAATGGTTAAAAATATAAATGTAAAATACACAAAAAAAGATTCTTCATTGTAAATAATGGCCAGAGGAACTCCCCATAAAAATTTGAAGTCAATTAGAACTAATTTGATCACTAAAATGGATTTCCTAAAGGAAATGACAATTTTGGAATTAAAATAATTATAAAAATAAAAATATATGTCATAATTTTATTAAATTCATTTTGGGAGATCTCTATGACCGGAGGAGTCTATGAAAAATAAAATTAGAACTAATATAAATATTTCATTTTATGCTTTATTTTAATATTTAAATAATTTAACAATAATTAAAAATTCATAAAAAATATATAAATATTAAAACACACTAAAATTTCACATCTGGTCTTTTGATCGCTTGACAGTAATTTAAAAAATTTTCCTAATTTTTTTATGTGAAGATGTTAATTCTTAAAGTCTAAAAATGAATATCCGATTTTCTTCACAAAAATATTTCAAAAAATTAAAATATAGATCACAAAAATTTGAGATTTGTTTCTATAGGTTCCTTAGACTCGGAGGGATTTAAAAAAAATATAAAACTTAATTTTCAACTTAAATAATATTTTATATTTGATTAATAAACAAATAAATAATTATGGTAAGTAATTTAAAACTCAAAATATCATGAATATTGGTCTAGGTGGTCCTCTAACCAAGGTTAGCCTCGAATAATAGTTTTAAGGAAGATTATTTACTTTGGTTATGTTATTGAATTAATATTGAAGATCCCTATTTTACACAAATAATTATAAAAATTAATCTAAAATCTGAAAAATCAGATTTTCCCCCATGAGTAGAGTAACATAAAAATTTCAAAGTTATTTGAGTTGAATTTAATAAATTATGGAGAGATAAATCTTATAGGGGAAAAATTGTAATTTTGAAATTTAAGCCTTCATTAAATATTTAGGCCTAATCAAAGAAAAATTGGTAATTAATGAGTTCAATTTACATATCTTAATGATTAAAATACAAGGGAGTTAATGGTTGAAACCAATCTCACACTTCTCCACAGTAAGGATAAAGATTAAAATACAAGGGAGTTACTGGTAGAAACCAATCTCACACTTCTCCACATTAAGGATAAAATTATAATTTTTTAGATTAAGGAAATTTGGAAGATAATTAAAATTAAATGATACTAAAGTGAGCGGTTTGTCTTTGGACTATTATAATTCACAAATTTAGAATCCCTAGTCAATGGTTAAATGATACTTCAATATTTTGATAAGAATTAAGATCACATAAACTCAACATTCCTAAAATTATAAACTTACATATTAAGTCTTAAGGGTTAGTTGTTGACCTAAGGAAAAAATGTTAATATTTTCATGCCTATTTTACACTGATTTTGATGATATTGCACTTTAAAGAAGGGTATTTTTGGTATTTTTTGCAGGTATGAAGATTTAAGGACAATGAAGCGAAAATATACAAAAAAGGAGCGAATTTGGAGAAAAAAAGGGCTAAATTATGAAAAGATGACTTAGGGAGTCAACAGCAAGGTCGATGGCGCTGTTGGAGTGATTTTACCAAGAGATCAGAATATATTTCAAGGGAGGTCGCTGACGGCGGAGGTCGAGGCCGCCTACAGTAGATCCAGTTCAAAGTAGTGTTTCTAGAAGGCCGCCGATGGCGGGATCGACAAATCTTTCACAAAATACTTCGAATGTGGACAATTTTCGAAGGGATGCTTGAAAAACCGTAGAGACTCTTCAACAACTTTAAAAAGAACCATTTTAGGCCGAAAAAATTTTCTTTTTTGAATCTTATAAAAGTCACTAAGACTCTGTGAAAAGTTCTATTAGAGTCTTCTAATAGATACTTAGTGTTCAATTAGAGAGTCCACTAGTGTCCATTGTTAGTTGTGAGTGTTAAATAGTGAGTTCAATAGAGATTGCGAGGAATTATTTGAAGGATTGTACGAGTGGAAGGGTAGTGAGAGATCCCTTCTGCATTGCCGTTTCGAAGGAGAATTCCGAGTACTATAAAGAAAGGAAGAGATTCAGTGGAACTTAGGGCCTGTTTGGCACAGCTGCAGCTTCTCAGCTTTGCAGCTACAGCTTCTCAGCTTTGCAGCTGTAGCTGTGCTGCCCAGGAAGCTGCTGCGGGAAAGCAGCTGCGGGGAAGCTGGTTGTCTGTTTGGTTGCAGCTGTCTGATAACAGCTGTGGGGCAGCTGTTTCAGGATGAATGACCAAACTGCCCCTGTTTGGTAAATCTGTTAAAAAAATAATTAACGCTTCTACTTTAAAATAGCTTAGCCATCAGTTTAATTCAATTTAAAATTATTATATTTGAAATATAAATAAATTAAACTTAAAATTAAATCATTCATTTAAAAAGAAATAAAAAACTAAAATTTAAAATAAAATAAATCTCAATTAAATTTAACAAAAAGATATAAATTAATCTTTAAACAAACTTAATCAAAATTTAATTGCAAACATATTATAAAAATCAAACATATAATATAAATAAACATAAATTAAACCTATGTTTTAAAAGTAAGCCAAGTCAAACCAAGCTAATCTATTACTGCGCTATTTTTCTTCATAAAATCCTATCCTTTGATTGAAGATCAAAGGGAGAAGGTGGAAAATACTCTATGAAGACCCTCATCATGATGGAAAGCCTTAACTCTAATTTTTGGATCCCCTGCTCCGTCTAGCTCAAAGCAATAAGAGAATCCTAATACCCCATTTTGTGAAAAAAAACAAGCCCTTCATCTTTATTTTCGTGAATCACAAAATTTAAAACTCTGATACAAGTCAAAATAGAATTAATGTAAAAATCTCCCTAACGAGATACAAGTCTATGCCATAATAACCAATGCATTTGTTATTTCTTCTCGAAGTTGTGCCATTTCTTCAGCACCTTCGCCGTCCTTAGTGCAAATGTTAGGCTGCACGCTATCATTTGTTAAATAACCTATTTGGTTTTCTAATCGTCGTGTGGCTGCTTCTTGTTCATTCATTTCTACACTGCAAAAATCGAGATCGAATCGTGACGGATGAAGCCTAATATAATTATGCAGGGTCATCATTGTTTTTACGATCTGCACCTATTTAGAAAAGGGATACGAGGGCATGTCTAAAGTATAACCCTTTTTTTCTTCCAAACAACAAATGTCCTTTCGATTACTCCTCTTAAGGAAGAATGCCGTTTGGTGAAGACCTCCTTCCGGGTTCGTGTCACATTACTTGCTCGTTCAAAATCCGGTATATGATACCTTGTAACCGGAAATGGTTTCATATAACCTCTTTGCAACGGATAACTGGCATCCACCAAGTAATATTTTCCTGTTTCAAATATGTAAGTAATGTTTGATGTATGAAGATCACATAATTGAATTTTGATAGAATACACATACCGTTTGGTGGATGTGGAAATCAGTAGCGTTCATTTCTCGTTGCATTTTTAAATATCCTGATGTCATGTGCACTACCCTCCCAAACAGACATGACAAATGTAAAACACATGTTAAAATCGCATACCGCCATGACATTTTGTGTTGGTATTCCACTTCGGCCGATAAATGCAACTTTTTCATTGTTCGAAACACGTGCATCGACATGTGTTCCATCAATTGCTCTGATACAATCCTATCCATGTTTAGTCACATTATAAATGTGTTTAGTTGTATGTAGACTCAAAATTGGACTATGAATATTAGATGAATACCTTAAAGAATGGCATGTAACGAGGATCATTACGAATCTCTCTTGGTATTTGTGCGAATGTTGGATCGACAGGCTTGATAACATCTTTACCTATGCTTACCAGAGCATTCAAACCTACTGTGAAATACCTACTAATTGTTTCTGAAGAATGCTGAAACCGTTCCATCGCTGAACGCATTGACTCGTTCTGTGAAAGTATGTAGATAGTGATTGCTAATACCTCCCGATTTGTTGTCCTTATAGACCCATGCAGTCCATGAGAGTCAATAAGCTCCGCTAAAAGATCTTTAAACACCTCTTGACTCGTTATAAATATATTGTGGAATCTGGTTGGATGTCCTTCTAACATTTCCACAACACATTTTTCCCCAATGTGTCCTGATGTGTACATCGGGGACGTTCAATGTAGGTGTTGCAGTACTCGATTACCAAGTTTATTGCTGCGTTTCTCCTCCTACAACAACGTTCCTCAGGATCCATACTAGATCGTACTATGAATTTAAAAAAAAAATCAAATCACTAAGCATTTCCTATGCATAATTTAACCCAAGTCACATGCATAATTTAAACACTTCTCAGAATAATATGAAATGAATGATGAAACAAAACTGTGTTATGATTAGAATATATCGTTCAAGTAAACAACCAGCCAATCATAAGTTCAAAACAATTAAGTAGTTGTCCAAATGTACAATTTAAACTACAAATTGAACCCAAGTCACATGTTCCTCCTGTAATAAAAATGTTGAGGTACTGCACCCTATATTTTTTAGATATCCCCATGAAGAAATCCCTGTGTACCGAATCCTGTAGCAGCTCAACTGCGAAATAGTAGAGATCATCATCATCTGCAATGTCTTCATCCTCCTCCAAAATTGAAACCACCTCATTCACCGAGGATTTCTGCACTTTATGAGGTGCATCATTTGAAGATTGACCAAGTAGGAGAGTTGAGTTCTGTATAAGGCAGCTCCCATCTTCTTTGTTGACTGCAGCTCAGTATGTCCAGGGCTAGGTAGCACAGGAGAATCATCGGATAGACTGATAGCCACATTCTCCTGGGTCTCAGCAAATCCAACCTCGCTGGGTGCACATGCATACTTGCTAGTGGCGACGATACCCTGAAACATCCGATCCATCTTCTCCATAAGTTCAGGTTTAATTCCACTCAGTTTAAATTTCTTCGTAGCAGGAGCAACCTGAGAAAAAATTGGATCAATTAAAATTAAGCAAGAATTGTATAAACATTTGAAATTATGAAAAATTAATTTATATACTAACCGCAAGTCATTGTGCCCACCACTCCTCAGATGCATCTATGGTGCGCGTAACCGGATTCCAACCGAGACCTGTACACCCACTTTTTAAATCTTTCCATATCTTCCAATCCTTTTTCAAATGATCCCATTTATTTTTCAGTTGCGTCCTATCATACGTCCTCCCAGTTGCTTCTTTAAAATGCTTAACAATATTTTCCCAACCTTCTTTATTGAGAAATGTGGACGGTCTATTTCCCAACTCTATCTCTTTTATGTATAGATCACAAATAAGATATTTTATTTCATTTTCCCATGTTGCAGGTGGAGCAATTTCCTACTCCTTACTGGCCTGTTATACTAAGCTAAAGCACATATATAAATACATTCAAATTTAAAAATCAGCTAACATTTGAAACAGATTATAAACTTTAATCACGTCCAACTGAAACATAAAATTAATAAAAAGTTTGAAAAAAAATATAAAAGTACACAGATTATTTTACGTGGTTCGGTCAATATGACCTACAGCCACGAGAAAGAAAGATGGAAATTTTATTAGAGGATGAAAGAGGTAGGTACAAGGCTTTCACTCATACATGACTTCCTCCAACATAGGACTTTACATATTTTATGAGGACTTGCATAATTTCATTGAAAATATTTACATATAAAATACCACTATAAGGGCCAAACCGAGATCCATAGCAGGGAACCCGGACCCATTATAAGGGCCGTACTGAGAGCCATAGCAAGGAGCCAAATCAGTTCATGCATTTCACTTTTAACTCACTGCAATAGACAAGACATCACCAGTATGCACAATTAAATTATGCATAAAAAACAAGTTTCTTTGCAATAAAGAAGACTTCACCAAACAAGCAAAGTAAAGAAGAGAGGTAGGCCAAATTCTTACAAATAAACCACCCAAAGCTTTCCAGAATTTGCATATGAACCCCCTCAGCACTTTCCAGATTTTACAAAGTAACCAGGCAAAGCTCTCTGGTTTAGTAAATAAACCCCAAATCTCTCCAGATTTTGTAAAAAAATCATGCAATGCTCTCAGGTTTTGCAAATAAACCCCAAATCTCTCTAAATTTTGCAAAGACAGTTAGACTAGTTGTACATGAAATGATAGTCGTACAATACATAACACAAAAACCTCACGATAACCCGAACTGCAAAACAGGTTTTGCAAATTTGTAAGAGAAAACCTTCTTCAAAACAAAAATTTCTATAAATATAACTTATATTTAACCAAAACTATAAATATAACTTAAATTTATAATAAGACTGCATAAAATTCCAAGAAAAAACATTCTCCAAACTTCCAAGTTGTTTAAAGACCCATACAAATCCAAGTTGTTTAATCACATACTCGAGACTTCCAAGCCAGCCTAGCAGAAGAAGCAAAGCTGCAGTGGTTACCTTCCAGGGGCTCCAATCAAATCCAGAAATGTACAGAAAAAGTTCTACACATGTTTAATGCATAGGGAAAGCTCCCAAAGTTTCCATAAACCAAATCCATCATATATGAAGCAAAGGGAAAGCTCCCAATCAAAGGGAGGAGCCAACCACCAATTCTTCATCAGGTGAATAGAAGTAGCAGTTGCCGCCAGACACAGGGGCCATCCAAGCTACTCTACTACCGTAGGATGAGATGGTGATGAAGCGTGATAACCTAATAAGCTTCAAATTTCTCAAAACTAAATATCATTTCCAAAAGATCAAACAAAAATACAAGTAGAAACAAAAATAGAAGTAGCCAAAAACCCTTCAACAGCCTCCCAACAGCAAAAAAAAAGCCCAGAAATCGAATTTGGCGCAGAAGAAGAAACAAAAGTACTCGATAGCCCAATAACCTTCAAAATTCTCAATGACAAATATCCTTTTCAAGAGCTTCAAACATTTCTCATTGCTAACTGACCCCAAAACGGAAATGTAGTCAAATAAACTTCACATTTTCAAAAGATCGAATATAGACAAATAACCCCAAACAGCAAGGTAAAAGAAAGCCCAACTACCCCTAAACATTTCAAAATGCCAAATGACCCCAACAACAAGAAAAAAGAAAAGCAAATTAATCATCTAAAACATCATTTAGAACAACTCAAATATGGCCAATTTGAAACTTACAAAACATTTCTCAATACCAAATGACCCCAAAAAATTCAAATTTAGGCATGCTGGGACATTCTGATTGGTTCACTGCTGAAGGGGAACCAAATGTGCCTTCTCAAACAATTTAAAATGCAAACATAACCAAATTGGTTCACTGTTGAAGGGGAATCACAAAGTTCAATAATTTTGAACTTCTCATTTTATGTATGCTGGGAAAGAGGAGAAGCTTATTCAATTATAAAAACCAATGCAAAGCAATCCATAAATTTCTTTTTTTCATTACTACATAGAAATTAGAGTGGAAGATAACTAAAAAAAAAGCATGACTTCTACCAATTATTTTGAAGCGTGTAGCAGTCCAAAGCTTTAAAAATCAAAAGGCCCTGCCATTGATAAATCCATATGCCTTACTTACCCACTAATTACTTTAAGATGCTCAATATATCAAAAACCAGTAAGAAGCATATAGTGAATGTAAGAAGCATAAGCTCAATGCAAGAAGGATATAGCTCGAACTTCATTCCAGACAATTGTAAACAACCGTAAAGGCCGCAAACTCCATAAAATCTCATGCAATCTCTTACAGATCCACCAAATTCCATATGGTATAAACATAGAAACAGGGATAAGATGTGGAGAAGATGGGAGAGAGTAGAGAAAGAAGATGACGATAAAACGCAGAAAATCCCTCATATCTACAAGTAGAACATCAAAATGCCTCAATTTGCCTCAATTTTTACCTGAGATCTACCGATTCGAGTGGCTAAGGAAGAAGAAAAATGCCTCTGATAATGGAGATAAGCAGCAGCTGCGGGTGAGGGCAGAAGGGAGACAGATATTACCGTAGGGTAAGGATGAGATAAACTCGTTTGCGAAGCTAGGCTGTGGGGATATTGCAGCGGCCCGCTGTCACTCCGCTTCCACTGTGACGTTGTAACCAAACGATGACAATTAGGACGAAGGCTCTGCGACGCCCTGTGCCGCGGAAAAAAGCCGTAAACAAACGGGCCTTTAAAGGAGTTTTCCTGGGGAGGAATTTAAGATAAGTTGTGTTTATTTAATTTAGTTTGTAGAACTTTGCTTTTATATGTGAAATCAAAGTTATATTGCATCCTCTCCATGAATTCTGAGTAGTTGTTCTGTCTTTCTTTTTGTTTTGATATTTTTGTGAAATAATTACTTAAATTAGTGTGTCATAAAAGTTTAAAAGAAGTTGTGATAATATTTTACTTAATTCATCATTTACTTTCAATTCAGCCAATTGAAAGTTAAAGTTTGTTGAGTTTGACAACTATAGTTAAGATTACATCCGAGATTCAGGGAGATCAAAATCCTTGGAAGCAGGGTGCAAATAAATAGAGAAATAATATTCATTGGGCATATAATTGGAGATTTTAGAGTGACAAGCTAAAACCCTAAATTTGGTCCCATCATTTGGGTACTGAAGTGTAGATGTTAGCCCTCAGGCGAGGGGAATGTGGGAGCTCTGAAGTGAGAGCCAGTATCCTCTCAACCTAGCCGCAGATTCAATAACCAAGCATAGGATTTGTCAATGTTCTTTATGCCTAGACCAAATGGTAAAGAATAGGTATGGTCCTATTTTGCACAACATAATTTAAATCTAATTCTAATTATCTATTCACTTAAATATCTTATCAAAGGAGAAAGATTCTTGCTTATATATATTTGAACTTCTCTTTAGTAGAATTAGTTATCTGTTAGTAGAACTAGTTCAATTTAAACTTCATAGTATTATCAATTGTGTATTAGTGACAGATAGGCAATTTTTGATTTAGTTGTGATTCTGAATTGATTTCTATAATCCTATGTCGTAGCCTCTAAAATATTCCCTATGGGATCGATATCCATCCATTAGAGCCCTGTATTAGTTGAACGATACGTATACTTGTGTTGATTAGTAACTCTGTGATTAAAAGAATATATAATATACTTGTTACAGAAATAAAAATTATGCACGGTACGCGGAGTTGTGATCAAGTTTTTTGTATCGTTGCAGGGGAATATAATTGAATATAATTAAATATAATTTAATTTGAGTAATAGAAGATTTAGGATTGTTCAAAAACTTTTTAATAAATTTGCAACTTATTTAGTTAACTATTTTTTTGTGTACTGATTTCGATTGTATGCGTAAATTTGGTTCTGAAAATCTTATACCCTATGATTCAGAATTAGAACACACTATTAGAAGAATTAGAAAACTAAGAAAAGAACCTATAAATTCTGAAATAATGGAAAACAACATAAACAACTAAAGAATAGAAAATGAACATCAATCTAAACCATTAAGAGATTACACTAACCCTACATTAGATGAAATTTACTTAACTATCCAAAATCCTGATGTAGCCGCTAATTGATTTGAGCTTAAACCTGCAATTATCTAAATGGTACAAAATAATCAATTTGGTGGAACTTCAAATGAAGATCCTAATTTACATCTAACAAGTTTTATATAACTTTATGCTACTTTTAAGTACGACAGAGTTTCTGGTGATGCTGTCAAACTTAGACTTTTTCCTTTTTCACTAAGGGATATGGCTAAGGCTTGGTTAAATTTGTTAGCACTTGGATCTATTAGAACTTGGGGAGAACTTTCACAAAAACTCTCATCGAAATATTTTTCACCATCTAAGACTGCTAAGCCTAGAAATGATATTACATCTTTCAGTCAGTATGAGGGAGAATCGATATATGAATCTTGGGTAAGATTTAAAGAACTTCTTAGGAAATGTCCACATCACGCTTTATCAGATTGATTAATTATTCAAACATTTTATAATGGATTAGTAGGATCTAATAGATCTATAATAGACGTTGCTACTGGTGGATCACTAATGTCTAAACCTTTTAAAGAAGCCTATGCGTTAATAGAAGAAATGACTACCAATGATTTTCAATAGCCTGCTGAAAGGGTAAATCCTAAGAGAGTAGCTAGTGTTCATGATTCTGGTGCTTTAACTATGATAGTTTCCCAATTAACTGCTCTTTCAAAGAAAATAGATCAATATAGAATGAATCGTTCTCAAACACCTCCAGTGTTAGAAGAAAATTCATTAGGACAAACTGTAGATGCTCAATCTTCATATGAAACTATAAATTTAATAAATAATAGAAAAAATAACCCTTATTTGAACTATTATAATCCAGGTTGGAAAAATCATCCAAACTTTAATTGGAATTACCATGGTAATGTAATTCCTGTTAATCCTCAGTGGGGGAACAATCCTGTAAACCCATTAAGAAATAAAAATAACCAAGGTAATTCTAATTATAAACCTTCTAATCCACCAGGTTTTAATAATAATTCACAATCTATGGAGAAGAAGTTATCTATGGAAGAATTAGTTTTGAATATGGGTAATCAATTACAAAGTCAAGGAGCTGCTATTAAAAACATAGAAAACCAATTGGGGCAAATTGCTACTGCATTAAGCAATAGACCTGTAGGAACTTTACCTAGCCATGTTGAAGTAAATCCTAAAGATCAAGGAAAAGAACAAATTATGGCTATTTAATCGAGAAGTGGAAAAGAGTTGGAAACAAAAGTTCAAAAAGAAACTGTAGTTGAAAAGGAAAAAGAAGAAACTGAAGGAGAAAATGAAAGTTTATATCCTGATTTTCCTCTGAAACTTATGAAAATTACTGTTAAAAAACTTCCATCACAATTTCCTCAAAGACTAAAGAAAAATGATAAAGGAAAAAGATTTGCTAAATTCTTAGACAATTTGAAAAAATTATTAATAAACATTCCTTTTATTGAAGCTTTGGAATAAATGCTTGATTATGTTAAATTTATGAAGGATATACTCAACAAAAAGAGGAAGTTACTAGATCATGAGACTGTTGCATGCAGTGAAGAGTGTAGTGCTATAATTCAAAGAAAGATTTTTGAAAAACTTAAAGATCCTGATTGTTTCACTATCGCGTGTGCTATTGGTGAAAAATTTTATGGAAGAGCTTATGTGATTTAGAGGTTAGCATAAATTTTATGCCTCTATCAACTTTTAAAAGGTTAGGAATTAGAGAGATTGCACCAACTTCTGTAACTCTACAATTAGCTGATCGATCTATTACACATCCTAAGGGAGTTATAGAAGATGTTCCGGTCAAGGTTAATAAGTTTATCTTTCCTGTGGACTTTATCATTTTAGATATGGAAGACGATAAAGAAATTCCAATCATTTTAGGAAGACCATTCCTAGTTACAGGAAGAGCAATGATAGATGTTCAAAAAGGAGAATTGATAATAAGAGTAAATGATTAAGAAGTAACCTTTAACATCTAAAAGTCAATGAAATATCCTTCAATAGAAAAAGATGATGAATGTTTGAGAATGGATTATGTGATTATTTGAAAAGAGAATATTTCAAGGAAAATTATGAAGGAAAGGAAGATATAGAAAGAGATAATGAAAGTGAAGAAGCTGATTATATTCAGGCGAAATTTGAAATGCTCAATTCAACAACACTAGAAAAAAAAAGATTAATTCCATCTATTGTAAAACCCCCTAAACTTGAATTAAAAAATCTTCCAAATAATTTGAAATATGTATTTTTAGGAGAGTTTTCAACATTACCAATAATTGTATCCTCAAACTTAAATGAAATTCAAGAACAAAAATTAATGGATACATTAAAAAAATATAAAAAATCTTTTGGATGGACTTTAGCCGATATTAAAGGAAGTAGTCCTTCAATTTGTATGCACAGAATTTTATTAAATGAAGAATTTAAACCAAGAAAGATGTAGTAAAAAAAGAGAATTTAAAATGGTTGGATGCTGGAATTATATATCCTATTTCTGATAGTACTTGGGTAAGTCCAATTCATTGTGTTCCCAAGAAAAGAGGAGTAACTGTCGAAGAAAATGGAAATAATGAATTAATACCTATCAGACAAGTTTTGGGTTGGCGTATTTGTATTGATTACTGAAAATTAAATGCCGCCACCCGAAAGGATCACTTTCCTCTTCCTTTTCTAGACTAAATGTTAGATAGACTTGCTGTACACATGTATTACTGCTTTTTGGATAGATATACCAGTTATCAATAATTACCTTTTGCTCCTGAGGTTGAAGAGAAAACAACATTTACTAGTCCTTATGAAACTTTTGCTTTTCGAAGAATGCCTTTTGGACTATGTAATGCACCTACAACATTACAGAGATGTATGATGTCTATTTTTAGTAAGTTAATTGATAATGGAATAAAAGTATTTATGGATGATTTCTCTGTGTTTGGAACATCATTTGACGCATGCTTAAATCATCTTGAAGAAGGTTTGGAGCTATGCAAAAGAACTAGCTTAGTTCTAAATTGGGAGAAATGTCAATTTGTAGTTGCAGGAGTAATTTTATTAGGGCATAAAATTTCAGAAAATGACATGGAAGTAGACCTTACAAAAATTCAAGTAATAGCTAAATTACCACCTCCTACTACAGTGAGAGAGGTAAGAAGTTTTCTTGGACATGATGGTTTCTACAAGTGTTATATTAAAGATTTTTCAAAAATTACCAAACCTCTATTCCAATTTTTAGAAAAAGATAAGAAATTTGAATTTTCCGAAGACTGCATAAATGCCTTTGAGTTGTTAAAGGAAAAACTTATCACAACATTTGTAAAAGTTTCACCTGATTGGGAGAAACCATTTGAATTAATGTGCGATGCTAGTGATTATGCTATTGGAGTACGTTCTTGGTCAAAGATATGATAAAATTTTTAAAGTTATATACTATGCTAGTAGAACTCTTAACTATGTTAAAATTAATTATACAGTTACTGAAAAGGAGTTACTAGTTATTTTGTATGTTTTTGACAAATTTAGATCATATTTAATTGGAACTAAATGTATTGTGCATACTGATCATTGATATTAAATATCTGATGCAAAAAAAGGATACTAAACCTAGATTAATTAGATGGGTACTTTTAATGCAAGAATTCGATTTTGTGGTGATTGATAGAATAGGAGCTAACAATCAAATTGCTAATCATTTGTCGAGAATTGAATATCATGAATCATCTAATACCAACAATGAAATTACAGATAGTTTCCTGGATGAAAAACTTTATAATTTAGATGAGTGAAAAATACCTTGGTACGCTGATATTGTTAACTATATAGTAAGTGATATTTTGCCGCCTATTCTAAACTTCAAAGCAAAAAAAAAATAATTCATGATGCAAAAGCATATTTTTGGGATGAACCTTATTTATATAAGCAATATAATGATCTTATTATTAGGAGATGTGTGCCATATGAAGAAAATGAACATATTATTCAGAGATGCCACACTTCTAAATTTGGAGGACATTTTGGCATTGACAGAACTGCGCATAAAATATTGCAAGCTGGATTTTATCGACCTACTCTTTTTAGAGATGTTTACAGATATATCAAAACTTGTAATAGATGCCAGTGAGTAGGTAATATATCTAGAAGAAACAAAATGACTATGAATTTTATTTTAGAAGTGGAAATTTTTGATGTTTGGGGATTAGATTTCGTGGGACCATTTATTCCTTCATTTGGGAACTTATATATTTTAATTGCAGTTGATTATGTATCAAAGTGGATTGAAGCACAAGCTTTAACTCTTTGTAATGCTAAAAGTGTTTCAAGATTCTTAATGAAAAACATTTTCACATGATACATAATGCCGAGAGTGATTATCGCTGACAGAGGATCCCATTTTAGGAATAAATACATTCAAAGATTGACAGAAAAATTTAATATTGTTCTTAGATTCTCTACTACCTATCATCCTCAAACTAGTGGTTTAGCTGAAGTTTCTAATCATGAGATTAAACAAATTTAAGAAAAGACTGTAACCCCTAGTAGAGTAGATTGGTCTACGAGACTGGATACTGCATTTTAGGCATACAAGACTGCTTATAAAACTCCTATTGGTATGACTCCTTATAGGCTTATATATGGAAAGACTTGTCACTTACTAGTAGAATTGGAACATAAAGCATATTGGGCAATTAAAGAATTCAAATATAATTTTAAAAAAGCTGGTGAGAAGAGATTGTTGCAATTGAATGAATTAGAAGAATTAAGAAATGAATCTTACGATAACGATAGAATTTATAAGGAAGAACTGAAGTTAATGCATGATCAGAAGATTAAGTAGAAGAACTTTAAACTAGGACAAGAAGTTTTGCTTTACAATACAAGGTTGAAATTATTTCTTGGGAAATTGAAGTCTCGTTGGTTGGGACCCTTTACTGTGACTCAGGTTTATACTTATGGAGCTGTTGAAATTGAAGATCAAAAGACTGGGAGTAGATTTAAAGTGAATGGACATAGATTAAAACCATATTTTGAGGGTAAAAGACCAAATTATAAAAAGGTTTTAATGCTCAGTCAACCTGAATAACACCTGAATAAGTTGGACTGACGACGTTAAACCAAGTGCTTTATGGGAGGCAACCCATAGTTATCTTTATTTTTTGTGTGTTTGCTTGAGTTTGTTGTTAGTTTGTAGTAGTATTTAGTTCTATTACTTGTATTTGACCTTTGATTATCAAGAATTTAAATCCATAGAGAAAATTTGGAACGTATATGACCACGACGTTATGTGCAAAATTTTTTCCTAGGGTGCCGACAGCGCGCTCGACGCCGCCGACGGTGGATTTTTCCCGAGAGCCCTAGATTTTTATTGCATAAGGCTCGCTGACAGCGCCTTCGAGGCTGCCGACAGAGGGATCGGTGAGTGGGTTGTTTTATGAGTTTGAAATGGCGGATTCTAATGGTTTTTAGTGAATTCATCCCTTAAAAACTCCTACGGACGGTTCCTAAACACTCCAACTCCCCAAAACGAATGGAAACCCCTTTCAATTCCTCTCTAATGGCCTCCAATTTAGTAGATTACCCTATATTTCAAGTTTACAACTAGAGAAAGTTCATCAGTGCTGAGGCGCAGTGACTTTTCAATAAGGTTATGTCTAATAGAAGGCTAATCAGGAAAGAGGATTTGTCAATACGGGATTATGCAATTCTTTGTCACTAATTGAAGAAATGATTGTGAGGCGAATATGGGAAGTGTTTTTCTATACTACTGCCACAGTAGTCGTTCCAGTAATTAAAGAATTCTACGCCAATTTACATTGAATCAAACAAGGAAGCATCTATGTGTGAGGTAGGTGGATAACATTCAATTCTAGAAGAATTAATGAGTTATATATGCTTAAGAATGTTCCTGTCTGCCACTATTCAAATTTCGTGCCGATGAGAGACAATATGAAGGAAATATACCAATATTTGATGGACGAAACCAATGACTGGGAATTTAGAGAAAATGTGTACATTAATTTTCTACAACACTTTTAAATCCTGTTTCAAAGAATTGACACTTTTTCATATCTGCGAAATTATTGTTGACGATGAAAATCAGCAAAGTCATTAAAGAAAGTGCAATTTTGAATTATTGCATTCAAGTGGGATGGCCCATTGATATTGGATCAATAATTGTGAAGTCTGTGTTTGGCCTGATTGTTCAAGGATCATCTCTAGGGCATGGACATCTTTCAACAATCTTTTCAATATGCAGTTTGTTTCAAGTTTCATACGAGATTAGGGAGAAAATATTGTTACCTTGGAAACCTTTAGACCCAACTCGTATTTTCCTAGCTAATGCTTAGGAGAATGAAACGGGTGTGATCATGGATTAAGCATCACGGAATTTTGTTCCTATTCAACCTCTAGTAGCGGACAAGACACCAATGATCTAACACCGAATCAAGAATCTGGAGAAGCATGTACAAAATTTAATGAGAACAGTTAACAGTATGTCTGATTTTTTTGATCATATCGATTAGAGGATGAAAGAACATTTTGATTATACTGGGCAATTTGAAGCGAATCTGATATGCTTATTGAAGAAGAAGGGATGGATTGATGAAAATTTGACCTCCAGCTGCAAATATAAGAATTCAACCTCGGGGGAGAGTAGGGTAATAATTAGAAGGATGTATATAATTGTTAAGCTTAATAAAGTTGTAAATGTTTTTCAAAGTAAAATAGCAATTGTACTCCCTCCCCTTTAATCAATGCAAGTATACATATTGCTCAAGTAATAAAGGGCTCTATTAGAGTCCCAGATATCGATCCCACAGGGAAGTTAGAGATTTCAAGACTAAATTTTAGGAAATGCAGATTACTAATCTATTTTAGTATAATATACAAAAATTGAAGAACGCTTAAACTTAAAACTAATACTTAAAAGACAGATTATATAAGTCAATTTAGAAAAGTATCTTTCTCCTTGTTAAGAGGATTAGGTGAATAAGTAATTAAATAAGTTTTAGAATTATATTGTGCCAAATAGGAGCATTCCTATTCTTTACCCTTTAGTCCAGGTGCAAAGAATATTGACTAACCCTATGTTTGATTACTGAATCTGTGGCTAGACGGGGAGGATACTGGCTGCCACTTCAGAGCTCCCACGTTCCCCTCGCCTAAGGGCTAACATCTACACTTCAGCTCCCAAACAATAGGACTGAATTGATGATTTTAGTCTGTCACACAAAAATATTCAATTCTTCGCCTGATAATTAATATTTCCCTATTTATTTGCACCCTCCTTCCGAGGCTTTTGAATTCCCTGAATCTTGGATTTAATCTTTACTATAGCTGATAATACAACATATTTTAACAATTCAATTGGCCAAATTGAAAGTAAATTACGATTTAAGTAAAAGATTATCACAATCTCTATTTAATATTATTATGTAGAACTCATTTTAATTCTTTATTTCACAAAATCTCAACAAATAGGAGAAAGACAAAGAAAACTACTCATAACGCATGGGAATAATAACATAGAATTTGGATTTCATTTAAAGTTATAAAACAATAAACAAATATACTTATCTCAATTCTTCTCGCCAAGCATATTCCTCAAGATCCTTTGACTCTTCCTTCTTGTACAACACACTTAGAACTCACCAAGACACTAAACACTAACTCTTACTACAAAAGGAAACACTAATTTGACACTAACTGACACACACTAATACATAAAATCATCTATATTTATAGGAGTCAAATTTCCAAAGGTTGCTTAAGCACCTCTTCAAAACCCATCCAGATTCATCGTGTTTGGCTTGAATCAACTGTCTTATCGTCAGCGGGCTCGATCTCGCCGTCGGCGGGCTTCTAGAAGCAAGGCTAACCGTTCGAGCGCGTTGTCGGCGGGCTTGATTTCACCGTCGGTGGGCTCTATTATAATATATTATAAACTTTCAGGAAAATCTCGCCGTCGGCGGGACAGTTCAATTTTCATCATTTTTAGTCCTTTTCGCTCCAGATTCGCATCGTTTTGCTCTTTTTGCTTTCAACACCTATAAATCTCCATTCCTGCAATAAAACATAGAAAATACCTTTCTTTAAAGTGTAATTTCATATGAAATTGGTATGAATTTCTAGATATATTTTCTTGATGTCAAAATCCCCCAAACTTAATTATTACTTGTCCTCAAGTAATCTAGATACTACATAAAAGTAATGATTATTTGTAGTAAAGTTTTAATTCAGAATTACTATGAATTTGATTCAAATAAATATTATATTAAAGTTTTCTAGAAATATTTTTAAATAATTAAATCAAGTTTGTAGAGATAAGCTTATTTAGTCATCAAGTTTAAGATTTCTAGTTTCCTATTTATTTCAGGAATGACTATATTTTTAAATATTAAATTACTTATGATATTTAGATGATAGGAATTTCATGAACGTACAACTTAGTAAAATACTAATCCATATATATAAGTTCAAAAATGTAACTAAAGTTTAACCTTTAGGTAGATTCAAATGAAGCTAATTTTGATAAGACATTTTCTCGAAGCTTCTCCTCACTTATATATATATATATATATATATATATATATATATATATATATATATATATATATATATATATATATTTCTCTTTTCTCTTTTTTTGGATTGATTTTCAATCCCCTTTTCTTTTCTTTTTCAAGTGAGGATCACTATTTTTGGTTAGCTCGTTAATAATTTTGAACTTCATTTTCCTCTTCCTAAATTTGAAAGCTGAAACGTTTACTTCTCTTATATGTATTTCAAAGTTTTTACTTCATTGAGTTTCAATCTTTTCTTTCTCAAATAAATAACTAAGAATTTTATATTTGAAAATATAGTTTTTCTTACTTTAAATACTTTACTATATTCTTATTCTCTTATGCTAAATATTCTTAATCTACAAAATTAGTTAATCATTAAAAGTATTTCTCTTTAGCTTTCTATAAAAAATAAATAAATTAATTCTAGTTTACTTAATTAAAATTACTACAGAAAATCATTCTATAATAATTTTTGAAAAAATAATTTGAGAACAATTTAATAATTAAATTTGTATTTTTCCCTCCCCTAAACTTAAATTTTTCTATCTATCTCTATGGGGTGAAAAGCAAATAATCTGTAAATTTAAATCATTCCTTCGTGCTTTAGGTATTTCTTCTTTTTGAAGATCTACAGGTTCTTTTCTTCACTTAATTACTGGTACTGTTAATAACTTTTTACACATGTATAATATCAAAGAAATTGCTGGGTAAAGAAGTTTCAAAATAAGTACAAAACACTATCACAACTTATATTTAGTGTAATGCTAAACACACACAATTGACTATTTCAATTTAAGGCTACAATAACATTCTGAAATATCAAAATTTATAAACTATATAACTTTAACAATAATATTTAAAAAGGTCTACACCACATCAAAATCAAGTTCAAAAACTAAACATTAATACTAAAGTTTTAAGAAAAACATACAATCAATCATAACATCATAATAATCAAAGTTCATAAATCAAATAACTAAACAAATAAACATAGAATCTAATCTTCCACACAAAAGTCCCAAACTATATCATCATTTCCTTGATCAGCGGGTGGAGTAGGCTGGTAATGACTATAGCGGGGGCACTCAGGAAACATAACATCAAGCTCTCCTCTCCTGTAACGATTCTCAGCATCATAATAAGCTATCTCAAACTCTGAATGTCTCTGGAGATACTCATTGTCATAATCATGCCTTCACTCTAATCCTCTAATTCTCTGATCAATATGCTCCAATTTTTCCTCAATCTTTTCAAAACTCTTCCACTGCAAGGTCATTTCATTCATCAAATCATGAAGGGTAGGAGAGCTATAAGTAGGAGGATCATAACTGGTGGAGGGAATATCCCTACTAGTTGAAAGTACGTAACTCCTAGTTCCAGATATCCATCCTTCGTGGGATTCATAAGTCTTGATATTACCCTTGGTAATGGGTTTCATAGGCTCCACCCATTCCTCATCATCTCTTGCCTCTACCCCAGATAATTGGCAGAGTGCATAAATTAGACCAGGATGCCCTAGTCCTCCTCCACTCTCACTTCTTGCAGTGGCTAATATATTCTTGTAATTAATATTTTCCACATTAATACTTCTTTGGTTCTGAATACACAAATTCAGAACTGCTCTATCTCTTGTTACTTCACTATGGTGATAGGTGGGTAACAAGGTAGAAAAAATAAAATAATGTCAAGCTTTAGATATTGCATTCAGCATAAAAAGAGGGAAGTTTGCCCATTCACGCTACTTGATTTTCCAAACTCCTTTCCCATCAGTGAGAAAGTTGATTACTTCTTCTAGCGGTCCTTCCATTGTTCCAAAAGTATCATACTCACTGGTGTATAAATCACGTACGTCATAGAAAGTATCATACTCGCTGGTGTATAAATCGATTAAAAATTCTTTAACATTTATTGGTGCATCTTCTATTTTAGTTAAGTTGGCATAAAATTCCTTCACTACTTCCACTGCAGCTCTATTTGTGGTGTAACAGAAATTTTCCCACCTCCTTTTTTTATAATTCATTCCACTTCTCCTCCTGGATTCTTAAATACTCGATCTTAAATGCACTTCCTTGCTTGGATATTGTGGAAGTATCTTGACTGCGCTCGAGCACTTACAAATCGTGTCTCGTCATAATCCATTCGCCTCTTTAGCCGTAGAGCCATTTTTTTGATCTATCAAATTTACAAAAATCTTAACTTAATCTTCAAAATATTACTAAAATGGCTTCCAAAGATGACTAAAATCACTTTAAATCAAGTTCCATGAACTTCTTCCAAATCTTCTCTCCACATTTTCAAATTTTCCAAAATTTTTTAATGTGGGAGAAATTTAAGGTGAAAATAAAAAATTTTTACATAGGAGGGAAGCTCTTACTAAGGGAAGACGAAATCCAGTGTCAAAATGTGTTGAAACTGCTCAAAATCTGTGATCAATCAAGCCCTAGGTCTGTTTTTCGAAGTTTTGAGGAAGGGGATGATGAATAGTAACGGTTGACCAATCAAAATATAGTTTTTTACAGAATCTTACTGTCGGCGAGAAATTTCTCACCGTCGGCGAGCTAATTAATCAAATAGGCTTAAAGTTTCTGGAAAATCTCGCCGTCGGCGGGATTGATCTCGCTGTCGGCGAGGTTTTCAAATTTTTAAAATTTTTAAGATTTATAATACTCTAAATTCATTTTAAGCCTTATTTTATGTCCGGTCACTCTAAAATATACTTTATCATGATTATATACTATTTTAACACATAAATTTACACAACACAAACATTACAACTTTATATATATGAAATCCAGGTGATTACAAATTACACACTTTACATTACTAAGAAATTTCTTTGAAAAATCTTAACACACACACAATTCAGCGTCGCAATCCACACTACAATACTCAAAATGCTGAGACTAAACAAATAATATCATATTTAGACTGAGATTAACTATAAAAAATGCAAATAAAAACTAAATTCAAGCAATCACACATAAATAAGTACGAATGAATATCTTCTACTCATCAAGATCTGAACTTATTTCTTCTCTGATATTTCCAATAGAATGTAAATGCACGAACAAATTATAGATAGGCCTAAAAGGGAATTCTTCAGTAGAATCTTCTTCAATCCATCCCTTCCTTCTGAAAAGTCGTATAAAACTAACCTCCAGATGTCTTGAATGATCAAAGTACTCTTTCAATCTCCAGTAAATGTGATCAAATTAATCAAAGATATTGTCAATGGAATTCATCACATTTTGTATTTCATTCTCCAATCCTTTAAGTTTTCGTAAGATCTTGTTAGTTCTATCTGTCAAAGGCATGATTGAAGGATTGTTTTGAGATGCTTGATCCGTAATAATAGTTGTCTCATTATCGTTATCCAAAGTAGGAAACATATCAGTCGGATCTAATGGTTTCCAAGGCAATAATACCTTTTCCCAAGCTTCATAAGAAACTTGGTATTTACTACATAATGCGAAAATTGTTGAAGGATGTCCGAGCCCTTGAATAGATCCATGTACAATTAGGCCTAAGGCAGACTTCACAATAATAGTTTCAACGTCCATGGGTAATCTAGTTTAAATACAATAATTCAAAATCGCACATTCTTTAGAGACTTTATTTACCCTCATAGTGGGTAATAATTTTGAGGAAATAAAGAAGTGCCAGTGCTTAGAGACGGGGTTAAGAAGTGATGCAGAAAAACTAACGTACCCGTCTTCTCGCATTTCCCAATCTTCTGGTTCATCAGTCAAATATCGGTAAATATCATTCATATTGTATCTTGTAGCGATGAAATTTAAATAGTGGCAAACAGGTGTATTCTCAATTGCATATAACTCATTAATTCTTGAAGGAGTGAAAGTTACCCATCTACCTCGTACAAATACGCTTCCGTTGTTGATTCCATGAAGATTGGAATAGAATTCTTTGACTACAGGGATAACTACCGCAGAAGTTGTATAGCATAATACCTCCCAACGTCATTGAATAATCATCTCTTCAATAGATGTTGTCGAATTCTCTGCTCCTCTATTAACGAATCCTCTTTCTTTAAACAATTGCTTTTTATTCATAACCTTATTGAATATCCGCTGTGCTTCATAACTGACGAACTTTCACCTATTGAACACTTTGGATTTCGTAATTTTAAGTGGATTGGATGTCATAATTTCTTGCTTTGGTGGAGTTTCTAGTCATCTCTAGGAAGTAGAAATTGAAAAATTCGAGTTCTAGACGTCTTATATAGAGAAAAACACTTAGAATCACCCGAAACTCCAAGATAACTCCCTAAAACTGCTCTTGTACCAGTCTCACCCTCGGCGGTAACGATCTTGCTGTCGACGTGATAGCTATAATTTTAAACTGAATAAAGGCACACAAATCTCACCGTCGGCAGCGTCGATCTCGCCGTCGGCGAGCTAAGGCAAAATTGCCCATTTTCACATTTGTTCCAAAAAATTTTTAATTTCTTTTGTTAATCTTAATATTGTGATGATTATAAAAACAAATATGAGTAGTAAAATTCATTTATACTATAATTATCAATAAACTAAGTAAATAAACTATAATTTAAGACTACTATGGGTTGCCTCACATAAAGCTCTTAGTTTGACGTCGTCAGCCCGACCTATTCAGGTTGTTAATTAAGTTGACTGAACATTCAAACCTCTTTAAAATTTGGTCTTCTTCCTTCAAAATATGGTTTTAATCTATGTCATTTCACTTTAAATTTGTGTCCAGTCTTTGGATCTTCAATTTCTATAGTTCCGTAGGTAAATATTTGAGTTATAGTGAAAGTTCCTAACCATCGAGATTTCAATTTTCCAGGAAATAATTTTAATCTTGTATTATAGAGCAAAACTTTATTTCCTGGCTTAAAATTTTTCTGTTTAATCTTTTGATCATGCCATAATTTAATTTTCTCTTTATATAGATTTTATCGTTACTGTAAGATTCATTTCTTAATTATTCTAATTCATTCATCTGTAATAATCTCTTCTCACCTGCTTCTCTTAAATTATAATTAAATTCTTTAATCGCCCAATACGCTTTGTGCTCTAATTCAACTGGTAAGTGACATGTTTTTTCATATATAAGTCTGTAAGGAGTCATTCCAATCAGAGTTTTATAAGCAGTCCTGTATGCCCATAATGCAGTATCTAGTCTTGTAGACTAATCTAATCTATTAGGGTTTACAGTTTTTTCTAAAATTTGTTTAATTTCACGATTAGAAACTTCAGCTAATCCACTGGTTTTTTGATGATAACATTTGAAATTTTACGAATAATGTTGAATTTTTCTACTAATTTGTGAATATATTTGTTCCTAATATGGGATCCTCCGTCAGTGATAATCACTCTCGGCATTTCGTATCTTGTAAAAATATTTTTCATTAAAAATTTTGAAACACTCTTAGCATCACATCGAGGTAAGGCTTGTGCTTCAATCCATTTAGAAACATAATCAACAACAACTAATATATATGAGTTTCCAAATGAAGGTATAAATGGTCCCATAAAATCTAATCCTCAAACGTAAAACATTTCAACTTTTAATATAAAATTTAGAGGCATTTCATTTCTTCTAGATATATTACCTACTCGTTGGCATTTATCGCAAGTTTTGATATATCTATAAATATCTCTAAAAAGAGTAGACCAATAAAATCCAGATTGCAAAATTTTGTAAGCAGTTTTATCTATTCCAAAATGTCCTCCAAATTTAGAATCATGATATGTGTGAATGATTTGTTCAGTTTCTTAATAAGGTACACATCTTCTAATTATTAAATCCTTACATTGCTTATATAAATTTGACTCATCCCAAAAATAAGTTTTAGCATCATGAATGAATTTTTTCTGTTGTTGTAAATTTAGCATGAGTGGTAAAATATCACTTACAATATAATTTACTATATCAGCATACCAAGGTATTTTCCGTTCATTTATATTATAAAGTTGTTCGTCAAGAAAATGGTCTGAAATTTCATTATTAATGTTAGATAATTCGTTATATTCGAGTCTTGATAAATGATCTACAATTTGATTATCAGTTCCCTTTTTATTAATGATTTCAAAATCAAATTCTTGCATTGATAATATCCATCTGATTAATCTTGGTTTGGTATCCTTCTTTTGTATTAAATATTTAATAGTAGAGTGATCAGTATGCACAATACATTTAGTTCCAATTAGGTAAGATCTAAATTTATCAAAAGCATAAACAATTGCTAATAATTCTTTTTTCTATAACTGTGTAGTTGATTTCATCATTATTGAGAGTTTTACTAGCATAGTATATGACTTTAAAAATTTTATCATATCTTTGTCCTAGAACAGCTCCTATAGCATAATCACTAGCATCACACATAAGTTCAAATGGTTTCTCCCAATCAGGGGAAACTATTATAGGTGCTGTGATTAATTTAACTTTTATTAATTTAAAATCATTTAAGCATTCTGTTGTGAATTCAAATTTCTTGTCCTTTTCTAAAAGTTGGCTTAGAGGTTTAGTAATTTTTGAAAAATTTTTTATGTAGCGTCTATAAAAACGGGCATGTCCAAGAAAACTTCTTACCCCTCTCACTATAGTACGAGGTGGTAATTTAGCTATAACTTGAATTTTTGCAGGATCAACTTCCATGCCATTTTCCAAAATTTTATGCCCTAATACAAATCCTCCTGCAACCATAAATTGACATTTCTCCCAATTTAGAACTAAGTTAGTTTTCTCGCATACTTCTAAGGCTTTTTCTAGATGACTCAAGCATACGTCAAATGATGTTCCAAATACAGAGAAATCATCCATAAATACTTCCATTCCATCATCAATTAATTTTCTAAATATAGAAATCATACAACTCTGGAATGTTACAGGTGCATTACATAATCCAAAAGGCATTCTTCGAAAAGCGAATGTTCCATAAGGACTGGTAAATGTAGTTTTTTCTTGATCCTCAGGAGCAATAGGAATTTGATGATAACCGGTATATCCATCTAAAAAACAAAAATATTTATGTCTGGCTAGTCTATCCAACATTTGGTCTAGAAACGGTAAAGGGAAGTGATCTTTCCTGGTGGCTGCATTTTATTTTCTATAGTTAATACATATACGCCATCCAACAACTTGTCTTATAGGTATTAAGTCATTATTTTCATTAGCTTTAACAGTCACCCCTCCTTTCTTAGGAACACAGTGAATTGGGCTTACCCAAGCACTGTCAGAAATATGATAGATAATATCATTATCTAACCATTTTAATATTTCTTTCTTGACTATTTCTTTCATAATCGGGTTTAATCTCCTTTGGGGATCAACTCGTGGTTTGTGTTTGGTATCTAAAATAATTATGTGCATACAGATTGAAGGACTCTTTCCTTTAATATCTGCTAAAGTCCAGCCAAAAGTTTTCTTATATTTTTTTAATGTGTCCAAAAGTTTTTGCTCTTGTGATTTATTTAATTCTACTGATATAATAACTGGTAAAGTTGAAGAGTTACCTAAATAAGCATACTTCAAATGGGTAGGTAAGATTTTTAATTCAAGTTCAGGAGGTTTAATAATTGATGGAACTATATTATTTTTCAGCATTTTCTGTATTGTCCAACAATTAAAAACTTTCTTGTATATATTCTAATTCTTCATTATTTGTTCAATTAAATCAGTATCTTCTATTTCGAGTTTTTCTTTAAAGTATCTTTAAAATGTTCATTTTGTAGATGTTCAATAATTTCCATTCGAAAACATTCATCATCTTTGTCTATAGCAGGATATTTCATTGATTTTGTAATGTTGAAGGTAACTTTTTGATCATTTACTCTCATAGTTAATTCTCCTTTTTAAACATTAATCATAGCTTTTCCAGTAGCTAAGAGGGGTCTTCCTAATATTATAGGTATTTCTTTATCTTCCTTCATATCTAAAACAATAAAGTCTACTGGGAAGATAAATTTATCCACTTTTACTAACACATCTTCAATAACTCCCTTAGGTTAAGTAACAGAACGATCAGCTAACTGAAGAGTTACTGAAGTAGGTGAGACTTCTCCTAATCCTAATATTTTAAAGATTGACGAGGCATTAGATTTATGCTGGCTCCTAAATCACATAATGCTTTTCCAAAAAAATTTTCTCCAATAGCTCAAGGTATAGTGAAACTACCTTGATCTTTTAATTTTTCAGGAAGCTTTTTCTGAATAATTGCACTACATTCTTCGCTAAGTACAACACTTTCATTATCTGTGAATTTTTTTTATTTAAAATATCCTTCATAAATTTCACAAAATTGGGCGTTTGTTCCAATGCTTCTACAAAAGGAATGTTTACCATTAATTTCTTCAAAATTTCAAGAAATTTAGAAAATTGCTTATCTTTTCTATGTTGCCTTAGTCGCTGAGAAAATCGTGGTGGTGGTTTTTCTACAGAAATTTTCATAGGTATCAATGAATCTTCTAGATTTTGATCTTTCTGATCCTTTTCTTTTTCGATTTCCACCTCCTCATTCTGACTTTCTATTTCTTTCTGTATTCTTGTTTCAAACTCTTTTCCACTTCATAACTGTATCGCTTTAATTTGTTCTTTTCCTTGATCTTTAGGATTTATTTCCACATTACTCAAAAAAGTTCCAGGGCTTCTATTATTAAGTGCAGTAGCGATATGTCTAAGTTGAATTTCAATATTTTTAATTACTATTCCTTGAATTTGTAATTAATTTCCTTTAATTTGTAACTGACTACCTTGATTCTGTAAATGTTGACCCATATTTAATATTAATTCTTCCATAGATAACTTCTTATCGTTATATTGAGAGTTATTATTAAATCTAGGTGGATAAGAAGGTTTAAAATTAGAATTTCCTTGGTCAGAAGGATTTCGTACTGGGTTTACTGAATTATTCATTCATTGCTAATTAGCAGAATTGTTCTTCTCGTTAAAATTTGGATGATTTTTCCACCCAGGGTTATAATAATTTGCATAAGGATTATTGGGTCTATTGTTAACAGCATTTATAGTTTCATATGAAAATTGAGCATCTATAAGTTGTCCAGTTAAATTTTATTCTGTTATATTAGGAGAATAATTCATTCCAAAATGATCTAATTTCTTAGATATAGCAGCAATTTGAGAAGCTGACATAGATATTGCATCAGAATCATGTATACTGGCAATTTTTTTAGGATTTAACCTTTCAGAAGGCCATTGAAAATTATTAGTAGTCATTTCTTCAATTAATGAATATGCTTCATCAAAAGGTTTTGACATTAATGAACATCCAGCAGTAGCATCAATAATCGATCTAAGAGATCCTACTAAACCAATATAAAAAGTTTGTATAATTAACCAATCTGGTAATGCATGGTGTGGGCATTTCCTAAGAAGATCTTTAAAGATCTCCCAAGCTTCATATATTGATTCTCCGTCAAACTGACTAAAAGAAGTTATATCATTTCTAAGTTTTGCAGTTTTTGATGGAGGAAAATATTTGGATAGAAATTTTTGGGATAATTCTCCCCAAGTTTTAATTGATCCAGGTTCCAATGAATTTAACCACATCTTAGCCTTATCCCTTAAAGAAAAAGGAAATAGCCTAAGTCTAACGGCGTCATTGGATAGTCCGTCATATCTAAAAGTAGCACATAACTCTAAAAAACTTGCAAGATGTAATTTAGGATCTTCATTTGGTGAACCACTAAATTGATTATTCTGTACCATTTGAATAATTGCAGGTTTAAGCTCAAATGAGTTTGCCGCTACATCAGGGTTTTGAATAGTTAAGTGAATTTCATCTAATGTAGGGTTAGCGTAATCTTTCAAAGGTCTTGGTTGGTTTATATTTTTAATTTCTGGATTATTTTCCATTGGATTTAGTTTTATGATTTCTCTTTTCTATTTTCTAATTCTTTTAATAGTGCACTCCAATCCTGAATTGTAAGGTAATAAACTTTCGGTTCTAAATTTACGCATACACAACTAAAAATAATAATAAAATAGTCCGTTACTCTAGTAATTATATTTATATATTTTTATATATTTTTAATTGAATAATTACTTTACTTCCCTGGCAACGATGCCAAAAACTTTACCTCCGGCTGCAAATATAAGAATTCAGCCTAGGGGGTGAGTAGGGTAATAATTAGAAGGATGTATATAATTGTTAAGCTTAATAAAGATGTAAATGTTTTTCAAAGTAAAATAGCAATTGTACTCCCTCCCCTTTAATCAACGCAAGTATACATATCGCTCAAGTAATAAAGGGCTCTATTGGAGTCCTAGATATCGATCCCACAGGGAAGTTAGAGATTTCAAGACTAATTTTTAGTAAAAGCAGATTACTAATCTATTTTAGTTTAATATACGAAAATTAAAGAACGCTTAAATTTAAAACTAATACTTAAAAGACAAATTATATAAGTCAATTTAGAAAAGTATCTTTCTCCTTGTTAAGAGGATTAGGTGAATAAATAATTAAATGAGTTTTAGAATTATATTGTGCCAAATAGGAGCATTCCTATTCTTTACCCTTTGGTCCAGGTGCAAAGAACATTGACTAATCCTCTCGTTTGATTATCGAATCCGTGGCTAAGTGGGAGGATACTGGCTGCCACTTCAGAGCTCCCACGTTCCCCTCGCCTGAGGGCTAACATCTACACTTTAGCTCCCAAACAATAGGACCGAATTGAAGATTTTAGTCTGTCACAATAAAATATTCAATTTTTTGCCTGATAATAAATATTTCCCTATTTATTTGCACCCTCCCTCCAAGGACTTTGAATTCCGTGAATCTTGATGTAATCTTTACTATAGCTGATAATTCAACATATGTTAACAATTCAATTAGCCAAATTGAAAGTAAATTACGATTTAAGTAAAAGATTATCATAATCTCTATTTTATATTATTAAGCACAACTCATTTTAATTCTTCGTTTCACAAAATCTCAACAACAAGGGGAAATACAAAGAAAACTACTCATAACGCATGGGAATAATAACACAGAATTTGGATTTCAATTAAAGTTATAAAACAATAAACAAATATACTTATCTCAATTCTCCTCCCCAAGCAGATTCCTCAAGTTTCTTTGACTCTTCCTTCTTATACAACACACTTAGAACTCGCCAAGACACTAAACACTAACTCTTACTACAAAAGGAAACACTAATTTGACACTAACTCACACACACTAATACATAAAATCATATATATTTATACAAGGAGTCAAATTTCCAAAGGTTGCTTAAGCAACTCTTCAAAACGCGTCCAGATTCATCGTATTTGGCTTGAATTAACTGTCTCGCCGTCGGCAGCTTAAATTTCGCCGTCGGCGGGACAGTTCAATTTTCATCATTTTTAGTCCTTTTTGCTCCAAATTCGTGCATTGTTTCTCTTTTTGCCTTCAGCACCTATAAATCTTCATTCCTGCAATAAAACACAGAAAATACATTTCTTTAAAGTGTAATTTCATATGAATTTCGTATAAATTTCTCAATATATTTTTTTGTGGTCAAAATTCTAATGAAGAATTCCTATTCAGACCTTTTTATAACCTGTTTATACATGTTCAAGTAATGGGTGATATCAGAGGAGAAACCAGTACAGATTCTGAAGAGTAGTAGAATTGATTTGCTTATTTGTTTCTTTATACTATGTTTGATTTGAACTTTGTTTGTGTGCTTGCTTTCGTAGTTTGCTTTTTAATCTCAGTATAGATGAGATAATGATTGAAATATTTGTTTTCAGCTTTTTGAGTGTTGTGGTTTGGATTGCGACGCTGATAAGATGGATTTAGGTTAAGAAAATACCTGTTTAGGAGTGTTATGTATTGTGTGATGTAAACACTTGGATTTAAAATAAAAATGTGAAGTTTTGTTGTGTATATGTTTATTTGTGTCAATACATCACTTAATCACTAAAATATAAGATTAAAAATGATTGAACGAATGAAGATAAGGCTTAAAATTGATCGAAATTGTAAAAAATTTGAAAAATAATCAATTTTTAAAAATCTCACTGACGGCGTGCTTCAGGCTGCCGACGGCGTGATTTTCCCAAGGGTATTGGAATTTAATTCAATAGAGCCCACCGATGGCGTGTACGACCCCGCTGACGGCGAGATCATGAATAGTACCTTTTAACCACAATTTTGACCGGTCAAATGCCACTATTCATCATCTTCTTCCCCGTTTTACCCGAAAAGTTAACTTAGGGCTTGATAGATTTCAGATTTAGAGCGATTTCGACAAATTCTAACACCATATTTCATCTTCCCTTGGTAAGAGCTTCACTCAAATGTAAAAATTTTTAATTTTCACCAAGAATTTCTTCCACATTAAGAAATTTTGGGAAATTTTAAAAATGTGAAGAAAAAACTTGGAAGGAATTCATGGAATTTCATTTAGATTGCTTTAAACCCCCTTTATAAGCCATTTTATTATTATTTTTGAGATTAGTTTGGATTTTTGTGATTTTTATAGATCACACAATTGGTCCATGAAAAAAAATAAGACTCGAACACGATGAGACTCGATTTATAAACACAGCATAATCGAGGTATACTACAATCTTTCAAAGTAAGAAGTGCATCCAAGATCAGTTTTAAAAAAACTTTGAGGAGAAGTGGAATGAGTTATCAAAGAGAGAGGATGGGAGAACTTTTGCTACACAACAAATAGAGCTGCTATCGAAGTTATGAGAGAGTTCTACTCCAATTTTACTCAACTTGAGGTTGAAATTGTCCAAGTAAGGGGATTCTCTGTCGACTTTAATGCTAACCACATTAACACTTATTACGAGCTTCACGACTATTTTTTTAGCGAGTATGAAACATTTGGAATAGTGGAGGGTCCGTTGAATGATGTTATTGACTTTATCACTGATAAGAAAGGAGTTTGAAAAATAAAAAATCGTGAACAGATTAACTTTCTACTATCCATGATGAATGCCACTGTTAAGGCATGGCATTATCTCATTTGTTCGACTCTGATACCCACTTACCATCATAGTGAAGTCTTGAGAGATAGAGCTATTCTGAATTTCTGCATTCAGAACAACAAAAGCATTAATGTGGGGAGAATCATTTATAAGAATATTATGGCCACTACAAAGAGTGAGACAAGTGGATATTTAGGGCATGCTGGCTTAATTTATGCACTTTGTCAATTATCTAGAGTTGAAGCAAGAGATAATGAGGAAAGGGTGTATCCGATGCAACCCATTAGTGAAGCAAATATAAAGACTTATGAATCCCATGAGGAATGGAGAACATGGAGTAGGAGCAAGGCACCTTCTACGAGTAGAGACATTCCTTCTACTAGCTATGACCCTCCTACCTCTAGTCCCCCTACCATATATGATTTAATGAATGCCATGACCCTGCAGAAAAAAAAGTTTTCAGCAGTTGGATGAAAAGTTAGAAAGAATTGATCATAGGATTGAAGGTTTAGAAAGAAGACATGATCACAATAGTGAGTATCTTCAGAGGTACTATGATTTTGAGATACCATATTATGATGCTCGGGCTAAGTACTACAGAGGAGAGTCTGATGTCATTTTTCTAGAATGCTCCCGGCATACTTAGTATCAGCCCAATCCTACTGCTGACCAGGATGATGAGGATGTTTTATGGGATTTTGATGATTGATCTTTGTGATTGTAATGTGATGTGATGTAACTGTTTGTTTTAGTTTGGTTGTTGTACTTTGATTTTTATTGTATTCTGTGGACTATGCTTTGTGTCTGGGATATGTGTTTAGTTTTGGAGGTTGCATTTTTATTTCTGGATATTTGTGATTGTAATAGTAACTGTGAACTTTTTAGTTTAAAATAGTAAATTGTTGTTCTGTGTTGTGAAATGCATATTTCCTATGTAGTGTAGTTAGTTTGTTGTTGTTTATTGTTTAGTTTTTAATACTTGTTTTAAAATTTTATTACCCCAGCAAATTTTCTAAATTGTTATATGTGTAGAAAGGTTTTTAATATAACAGGGCAGTTGAAGTTAGAAATTTTGAGAAGAACCTGCAAAATTTCAAAAAGACAAAAATGCCTAAAGTGCAAAGTTATGTATTTTATATTTAGAAATTTTCTTTCCACCCTGTATTATTCCTATTATAGAAAAACTTTAAGTTTGGTGGAGGGGAGAAAAATATTAACTACTATATTTTCTCAAATAACATATTTTCAAAAAATATAATATTAATTTTGTGATAAAATTTAATTCAGATAACTATGTTTAGATTTTATCTGAATATTACAGAAAATTCAAGGAAATATTTTTAGTAATGAAAAATTAATTTTGTAGGTTAAAATATTTAGTATAAAAGGATAAGAGAATAGTTAACTATTTAAAGTAAAGAAAAGTATATTTTGAAATATTAAAATCTTAGAAATTTAGTTGAGAAAGAAAAGATTTGGATTCAATGATGTAAAAAATATGAAGTACATATAAGGCAAAGAATGTTCGAAAGTTTCAAATTTAGGAAGAGAAGAGTGAAGTTCAAAATTATTAACAGGTTATCCAGATATATTAATCCTCACTTGAAAAAGAAGAAGAAAGAAAAAGAAAAGGTTTGAAAAACAAACCCTGTAAAGAAAAGAAAAAGCATAGGATTGAAAAAGAATCCAAAAGAAAGAAAAAGTAAGTAAGGAGAAGCTTGAGGAAATGCCTTATCAAAAATTGGCTTCACTTGGATTAACCTAAAGAAAGAACTAAAAGCATTTCTGAACTTATATTTATGAATATTTTCTTTACTTAATAGAATTCTCATGAAATTCCTATCTTCTAAATATTCTATGTAAATTGATATTGCAATATATAGTCATTCTTGAAATGAGTAGAAGATTAGAACTCTTAGACTTGATGACTAGATAGCCTTATACCTGCAGAATTAATTTAATTACTTGAAAATCTTTCTAAGAATTCTTGGTATAATATTTATTTAAATGAAAATTATAGTATTTATGAATTAAAACTTTACCACAATAAATCATAACTTTTATGTAGTACTAAAGATTACTTGAGGACAAGTAATAGTTAAGTTTGGGGGATTTTGACCCAAGGAAATAATGTTAAGATTTTCATGCCTATTTTACACTGATTTTGATGAAATTGCACTTTAAAGAAGGGTATTTTTGGTATTTTTTTCATGTATGAAGATTTAAGGACAATAAAGCGAAATATGCAAAAAGGAGCGAATGTGGAGCAAAAAGGGCTAAATTATGAAAAGTTGACTTAGGGCACCAACGCTGAGGTCGATGGCGCCGATGGGGTGATTTTCCCGAGAGTTCAAAATATATTTCAAGGGAGGTCACCGACGGCGGAGGTCGAGGTCGCCGGCAGTGGAGCTAGTTCAAAGAAGTGTTTCTAGAAGGCCGCTGACAGCGGTGCTCGAGGCAGCTGACGACGGGATCGGCGGATCTTTCACAAAATACGTCGAATGTGGATGATTTTCGAAGGGATGCTTGGAAAACCTTAGAGACTCTTCAAGAACTTTAAAAATAACCATTGTAGGCCGAAAAAATGTTCTGTTTGGAGTCCTCTAAAAGTCACTAAGAGTCTGTAAAAACTTCTATTAGAGTCCTCTAATAGATACTTAGTGTTCAATTAGAGGGTCCACTAGTGTCTATTTTTAGCAGTGAGTGTTAAATAGTGAGTTCAATAGAGATTGCGAGGAATTCTTTGAAGGATTGTAAGAGTGGAAGGGAAGTGAGAGATCTTTTCTGCATTTTCGTTTTGAAGGAGAATTCCGATTACTGTAAGGAAAGGAGGAGATTCAGAGGAACTTAAAGGTGTTTGCTTGGGGAGGAATTTAAGATAAGTTGTGTTTATTTACTTTAATTTGTAGAACTTTACTTTTATATATGAAATCCAAGTTTTATTACATCCTCTCCATGAATTCTAAGTAGTTGTTCCGTCTTTCTCCTTGTTTTGATATTTTTGTGAAATAATAATTTAAATCAGTCTGCCATAAAAGTTTAATAGAAGTTGTGATAATCTTTTACTTAATTCATCATTTACTTTCAATCAGGCCAATTGAAAAGTTAAAACCTATTGAGTTTGACAACTATAGTTAAGAGTACTTCCGAGATTTAGGGAGATCAAAATCCTTGGAAGCAGGGTGCAAATAAATAGGAAAATAATATTCATTGGGCGTAGGATTAGAGATTTTGGAATGACAGGCTAAAATCCTTAATTTAGTTCTATCTTTTGGGTGCTGAAGTGCAGATGTTAGCCCTCAGGCGAGGGGAACGTGGGAGCTCCGAAGTGAGAGCCGGTATCTTCACAGCCTAGCTGCAGATTCAGTAACCAAGCATAGGATTAGTTAATGTTCTTTATGCCTGGACAAAAGTGTAAAGAATAGGTATGCTCTTATTTGGCACAACATAATTTAAATCTAATTCTAATTATCTATTCACTTAAATATCTTAACAAAGGAGAAAGATTCTTGCTTATATATATTTGAACTTCACTTTAGTAGAATTAGTTATCTATTAGTAGAACTAGTTTAATTTAAACTTCATAGTATTATCGATTGCATATTAGTGACAAATAGGCAATTTCAATTTAGTTGTGATTCTGAATTGATTTCTATAATCCTAAGTCTGTAGCCTCTAAAATAGTCCCTGTGGGATCGATATCTAGGATTCCATTAGGGCCTTGTATTACTTGAATGATATGTATACTTGCGTTGATTAGTAACTCAGAAAATGAAATTACACACGGTACGTGGAGTTGGGATCAGTAGTGAATTAGACTTAATCAAGATTTGACTTAATGAGGTTTAGAAAATGAAATATAATCAACTTCAAAAATCTTTGAAAAATTACAAGCCCAACTCTAAATTAAAATTGGCTAAATCTCCTAATCAAATCAATTTGCCCTTAAGGGCCTTCACCCATATAATTTATAAATGAGATATCAAGGGATGGTTACCCCACTCATCAGGATGATTGAAACATCAAGATTCATTGAGCATAAGTGTATAATATGGATGAATTATTTAGCAACATATTAAGGTCAAATGAACTCGAGAAAATTGAAAATGTTGTCAAATGTCCAGGGTATTGCCCCGAGCCCCTTCATAATTATTTGGATATCTTGGGGGATGATTGAACATATTATGCTTTACTTAAGAATAATCATCCTCACAAATGAACAAATTGGAACCCACCAAATTTTGACGTAGGATTTAGTAGTTACATATTAAACCTGTTTTTCCTATTTTCTGGCATACAATTTTAAATTCCCTACAAAATTATATTTGTTGCAAAAAGCTAATATTTCAGATGGAGTGCGAGAAGAGGACTGGTATGCTTTTACAGTTTACAATACTTTCTTTTCCTGCATTTACTTTACTGTATTTTCCTGCTTATAAAACTTGCATGTCAAAACTGAAGCTTTTAGGATAACCACAAAACCAAACTGAAATAAAAAAATAAAAATCAAATTCATCTCCACAACAAAGAAAAATATAAGACAACTCAAAATTTAATCACAAACAAAACAAAACCACAATTGCAACTAAATTAAGACGTCTTCAGAAATACCTCGTAGGAGATAACCTACGGCTACTAACGAGCTTTCCCTAGTCTGAATGAACTTATGGAATTCATTAAGTTAAGTTTAATAAATTCATTTGGGCCAAGTGAATCAGAAGAAAATAGTGGTGCCAGAATGAGAGAATTGTGGGATCCTAATCGATTTTGCTTAATCAACTTAAACATTTTTATGTTAATAAGACATTAATACACCTCATTTCAAATATCTCCAAACCATGACACTTCTATCATTTCTTCAATTTGACACTTCTAAAATTAAATATGCTTCAACGAGGAGCTTGGAGCATACACAGTGGGTAGCATGGCGATCTTCAATAGCAAAATAACGTTCTCAGAAATAAAAAAACAAGCCATATGACTTTGAGGTAGTTTTCCTAGTGTAGCATAAACCCTCAATTTATCTCTCTTTTGCACTACGTGCAATATAAGCCCTAAAATCATCTTAGGATTCCGAGGCTGTCGTCTGATATAACATAAATCCTCCTATCTTCCAGACTATTCACATAATCAATATCAAGTGAATGTAAGCCCTAAATAATTAAAATTGATAAGATGAAATATTAAATAATTATCTCAAATTGAAGCAAAACAATAGGATAGTTTGAGAAATTATCAAGATTCTTCTTGGAGCTTTGTTTTCCTAGCTTTCTCATCATTTGGATTCCTATAATAACTGTTCCAAACATGAGGCATTCACCTATTGAATTTCTTATTACCACAATATCTTGAAAAATCCTACTTGTTCGAAGTCATGAAAATAATATTTCCTGATATAAATTAAGAGTTTTCTTAGATGACTTTGGTTATCTAAGATGTAATTAACTATAGGGACTCGCCATTATAGGACACTTTAAAGACCCAAGGTTAATATAAACCCTATCTAGTTCTTTTGTATTAGATAGGAGAACCTATCAGCCAACACAATAGGTTTCCCAGACCAAACAAATGTCATATGTTTCTTAGTTTATTTAACAAAGCCGCACTATCAAGAAATGTGTCTATTCTTCGAGATAGATGCATCGCTTGATGTGTAGTGCTCGCTTAATTAAACTATTGCATATATGAGATCAGTTTGATTTCATATTTTCAAATTAAAGTATCACTTTTGCAAAAAATTATATCTATATTAAATAAAATATTTTAATGTGTCGAAAACTTCTGGTGACTCCGTTGGGGATTAGTTTCTCTATCCTTTATGATCAGGAAATTCATTTTCATACATAAGTAATGTGTTCATGTCCCTTATAAACCAGATAACCCGTCTTGCGTTGATAAACTTTGCCCATTTCTTTCTTGGGAGAGTACAGTTAACTCTTCTCGATTATGTGACTGTCTATTTAGCCACTCTTAAACAGCGGGGTTCAGGAATCCTTAGGATTCTTCTTGAGTTTATGTGGTCTGACCCCCAATAGGTGTGTCGGTGAACAATGTTTGCTCAAGCAATGTGCATTATGAAAATGGTCTCGGACGGGTCTCGCACTTCACTTTCTCTTTGTGCCACATGGGTTCAATTTTGATATCGAGAAATTGAGCCAATCTTTTTCAAATCTTAAATTTTCTTTTACTTTATACTTGAAAAATTAAATAAGTTCTTTAAATTGATAACGATACAATAAGATTGAAAGCATGTTACAAAAATAAAACTGCAAAAGAAAATACTCAAAAATTAGCTGAAACAAATAAAAATGAAATTATGCTCATTCCACAGAATGAACTTTTTTTGGTAGTGTTTGCACTATGATTCCTGGGTATTGGCCTTCGCTAAACTTCAGAGCTTTGCTTTTGACAGTGACAATAACAACCCCTAAGATTACCTTCCCCTGGAACTTACCCACCACCTGCGAGGCCCGTCTTGCCACTTCAACGAACCAGTTCGGGACCGACTTCAGTGAGTTTGAAGTTGTGCATGGGCTTTTCCCATTCATTGTCGTAAATATGGCTACCCCCGAAGTTTAAGGGTCATCTGTCGAGTTTTACCTATTCTCCCACCAAGACTCTCTTTCTGCTTAGAAGGTGAAGGTTGCTCCCGCCCCCGTCAAGTCAGTCGCTTTCATGCCCAAAGGATTGTTACCCCCACCACCGTCGGATTTGACGTTACAGCACCTGATTTCCAGTCTACCAATGGGAAGGAATTTTTGCATGAAGAAAGTTCTGATGATTTTTTTCTCTTTTCCAGCCATCCATTTTTTAGATTGGTTCCTGGTCCAGAGTCGCTCTTCTGACTAGGTCACATGGAAGGAATAGAAACTGTAAGAGCCTGAGAGCCATCAGAGCTCTTGGAAGTCTACCATTGATTGAAGAGATTCCTCACTAGGAGGAACTCAATTTTCCAGACACCACTCCGTTCCTTTCAAGGAGTTGTTTACACTCGTTGGTTAGTAGTACTGGAGATGAAAACCTCCATAGGATTGCGACCACTTTAACATCACCACTTGGTCGTTATGAGGTAAGGGAGAAGCCCACACCCTCACTCTAGTCCATTACCAATCTCCTCAAGAATATGTGAGCAATATCCCCAAGAATGAAGAATGAGATTTTGAGAAAGGAAAGACTAGTCTATCCAACACAAAATTTTTTTGACACCTCATCAGCTTATGTATTCGTTAGACATTGTTTGGGGAAGTGTGTTGTTGCCACAACTACAAATACTATCATTGTCATTCCAACACCCACAAGGCATGGATCAGTCAAGTCTTAGCTAGGTTTGAGAGTATCATCTGTCATAGTCTATGAAGAATTCCCATAGAAAAATAAGAGAGGATTACCTTCCTTTGTATATGGTCTGCATCCTATGGAGCACACCTCTCCTCAACACCATGATGTCCCTACGGAGACACTCTATCTCAAGGTGCTGACTTTTAAGAGTAAAGTGTGGGTATCAAAATTTGTTGTACCAATACATGCAAAAATTTCTGTGGATTAAAAATTGTATTGTAATTTTGGTGTTCCCATTTCCACTAGTGTCATTGCCTCAAAGTTTGTTGCAGAGAAGAGTGACAGTCAAGAAAAACCTACAGACCTCAAGTTAATGAAAGGAAAATTGGCTGAAAATAAAGTCGAAAAGCTCCAAGATGAGATTTCAAAGTTAGCAAAAGAACGAGGACTGGACATTGAAGATGAAAATTATTACCTGTCGGACTACTTGGAAAAAATATTCATGGAATTCAATGTCGTCAAAACAAGGACCATATTGTCTGTGCGCGATGTTCCTTCATCTAAGGAAAATGCCGCAGAGGAATTCTAAAAGGAAATACAATTAAGAGACAAATAGATTCGCCTGGAAAACAAGGTGGAAGAGATGGCCGCCACCATGACTGCTATGGCCACAGTGCACGGACAATAAAGGTCTTGACCAACAGCATCTCCAGAAGTCAATCAGCCCAAAATTATACATATCATAGGTGAAAGAAGAGTGGTTTCTTCTGCTAACGAAGATGAGCCACAAAAGAATGATTTGACACCAAGTTCACTAGAGAAAGATACCAAATAGATGGTCAAACAACAAGTTTGGGAGGCCTCGGCTCAGTCTAATGGCGGGGCATCAATTTCAAAGGGTAGACCCTACCTAGAGAAGTTCGATGCCGTGCCTTACCCCAAAGGCTTTGTGCCCTCATCAGCATATAGCACACTTCAGAGCCAGTTGCTGCAACACGGAAGGAAATGGAACATTATTATTTTGATAGTTCGTCAGCAGTTTGCTGGTATAACATTTAATTGGTATGACAAGCAGCCTAATGGATTAGTGAATACCTTTGTGGAGATGGAAAACATGTTTGTGAAAAGATTCACCAGAGCGCAAGACCACGTCACTATAGGATATCTCGTAGTGGAGCATCAAAAGCATAATGAGACCTTAGTGGATTAAATTTTGAGATGGAGAAACCTTAGCATGAAGTGTGAGCCTCATTTACCAGAACAACATGCGATCGAGATACTAAATCAAGTGTATCCACGGTCCAGTAGCCTTCATGCACAAGGGTAACACTATTAAGTACCTTGGAAAGTTACTCAGTAAGGCTAGCAGTTTACAAGAAGAAGTCAGACATATGAAGCCTGTAGTAAAGACAGAAATCCTAGGTCAATTAAGGCATATGAGAAGAAATCTAGTGTAGTGGCAACGGTTGACTAGGGAAAGTAGCCAACGAGGATTCAGACAGAGTAGTAGTCACCACAGTACAGTCAGCTTCCACAGTAGTATGGTCAGCCTCAGTAGTACGGCCAGCCCCATCCTCAGTAGTATAGTTAACAACACAATCATTGGGGTTAGCAGTCTTTCCAGCAAAGACCATACAGGACAGATGGAACACAGGGTCAGATGATAGCAGCTCGGTTAAACCTAAATTATTCCTTCAAGGATGACACCATGGCAAAGATGTTCTAGAATTTGATAAAGAAACCAGAGTTCATGTTGCCTGAGCTGAAGAAATTAAAAGAATTTAACCTGAAGAATCAGCCCAACTATTGCCCTGTCGGCATATTTTTAGAAAAGAAACAATTTAACCTGAAGAATCATCCATGAACTCTAATGAATCTACTTCATTTTCCAACTTTTCTCCTCTTTCTTTTGCCAACCATCAGATGTCTGTCCTTAGCTTTCCTATAGCATCCTCTAGGGGTCTCTTCCAGACGGTCTCACGGTTGTCATGTGATGACTGTTGAACTTTTTCCTCAGGGTTTCTTTCAGTGCAGTAGCACTTTCTTATGATTCAGGCTCTCTGACCAGGCTTTTCTTCTCAGGATGTTGAGTTGGTCTCTGCTCGGTAATAATAGTTCATCACACCATCCTTCTTGCAGTAGAAGGCCTAGGACAGAACGGTCTGTCAGCTATATGATGATAGGTTGTGTCCTCCCTAATACGATGACCCAATACAACAACAGGTGAACTAGCTCTCATCTTCTTCCTTGGCTTCTCTATGGCAGTGACAGGCTCTACTCGTGGTCCGAGGTGGGATTTAACTGGCACTCGTCCCATTCTTTTCAGGATCTCTGATACGGGGTACTTTTCTTTCTTTGCTAATTTCTCTATCACAGCTTGCAGCCGAGCAAATGGTGTAGTCTTAACCCTTTTTCTCTTGTAGTTACTATAGTATGGAGGTCGGGGTAATGTAGCAGCGATCCTTCGGACATCTTCTTCATCCGATGCGGTAGGGAGAGGGTGAAACCTACTTCCTTCCAACAGAGGTGTATACTCAGGCAGTTCTTCCTCCTTTTCAAGAAACTTTTCCAGAAAGGCAACTTCAAGGCTTTGGCCTTCTTAATGCTGGCTATCTTTCTGCTTCTATTTCTTCTTTGAGTTTGAGTCAGGGGTGCAACTCTTGAACTGGACCCAATCTCAAAAATAGATGGTATTGTAGCAAAATCTGTACCCCCCACGGTGACAGGCTCATCACAGACTTGAATTTCCTTCCCCTTCAGATTGGCTGAAGCCGAGGTAGGTGTAGAGATGACTAGACCGGTGGGGGTAGAGACAAAAGTCCTCTTACGAATAACAGTACTTCTTTCAGTTGGAACCCTTTGTAGGAGTGGGAATTCTTGAGTCGATTTCAGGTTGAACTCAATCAGGGGTTTCTTAGTTTCTGGCACTTTGTCCATTAGTGCGAAGAGAGTGACGTCAGGGAACTTGATATCTCTACTGCTGAATCCTTGTCGAAAACGGATGATCACATTGTCAGGAAACTCATGCTTGTAGACAACCAAGTCCAGTCCGTTAGTGAAGGAGAAGATTAACTTTGGGATAGTCATTTTCTGCAGAGCAGATTCCGAATGTCAGTCCTGAATTATGCTTCCTTTTGTCACAAAACTTAGGACAAAAAAAAAGAGTCCGAGCACATTTTTTGTTTATCTGAGTGTATTTGTGATTTTCTTTTTAAAGAGTTTGTTTATTATAGGGTTGTTTATTAATTGATTCGTTTGTTAGGAATAAAACAATTAAAGGAGGAAGGTTATAGAAAAGGTAAAGGACCCGATTCAGAATTGAAAAGGAAGAGAAAGTCTCGTAGAACATCTCAACCCGAGGGACCGCTCCTAAGCTAACACATATTGGATCCACCCCACCTCAGAAAAGAGGCAAAAGGATTTTTGAACCTCTCTGTTTAGGGGTGTCTAAACAGTGGCTCCAAAATCCAAGAGAGTTGGCTATACCCATTCGAGATAGAAATGAATGCGTCATGCCAATGGAAAGAAGGATAATTTGATCCACCAGGGATATGGACTCACTACTGATTTATGAAAGTAAAACTATCTGATCAAAATGGAAAGAAGAACTAGTCCCCAGCGGAGTCGCCAGAAGTTTTTGGCATATTTTTAGGTTGTGTGTTGTATTTTGAAAAGGGGTCGCCTAACAGAAATTGCCGGCAAATTTTAAATTTTAAATTTAATTTAAATATATATATAATTTGGAAAGAAGTAATTGATTTTGAAAATAATTTTAAGTTTGAAAATTTTAAGATATGAAATCAAACCGATCTCACATCTCTAATAGTTTATATAAACGAGCACCGCATCACAAACCGTGTATCTATCCCGAAGAATAGACACACTGCTTAATGATGGGGCTCGATTAAATAAATTAGAAGATTTGTGACATCCGTTTGGTCTGCGAACTAGTTTTATAAGCCGACAATTTCCCCTGCTTAATATAAAAGAATTAAGCAGGGTTTCTATTACCTGGGTTCTTAAAGTTCCCTATAAGGGCAAGCCCCTTTAGTTAATTACATCTTAAATGATGGGAATCATTTAAGAAAACTCTCGATAATGATCAGTGGTTTTCCTCTCAAGAATTTCAAAGTTTAAGGTTTCAAAGGATTGAACTTTGGAAATTTCAAAAGGGAGTGGATCAAATTCGGAATCGTTTGTTTTAGGAATCCAATGAAGGAAAAGTAGGAGAAACTGAGGATCTAAGAAGAATCTTGGCAACTTCCCAAACTATTCTATTGTTTGGCGTCAATTTGCGAATTTATTTAATATTGTAATCCTGCCAATTTTAATTAATAAGGACTTATACTTGTATGATATAATCACACAAATACCCTCGAAGATGTGAGGGTTTATGTCTTACCAAACGACTACCTCAGAGTCCTAAAACCGGTTAGAATTTTAATTTGCATAACATGATTATACAAATACCTAAAGAGAAGTTGAGGATTTGTGTTGCACTAGGAAAACTACCTCGAAATCCTGTGGCTTGGTTATTTAAAACTAGGAAAGGTTAAGTTGACGAAGACACAAGTTTTGCTGATGAAGATGGCCGTGCTGCCCACCGTGCTCCAAGCTCCTTGTTGTTGCAGACGTTTAGTTTTAGAAGGTGAAAATCAAGAAGCGAGAAAAGTGTTCTAGTTTAGAAATCTTAAAGTCCAAATATTTTTATTATTTTAATTAAAACAAATCTTAAAGTTGATTAAGCAGAACCGATTAAGATCCCACAGTTCCGTCATCCCGACACCATTATTTTCATCAGATTCACTTAGTCCAAATAGATTTGCTAAACTCAACTGAATGAGTTCCACACTTTCATTCAGACCGTGGGAAATCCCGTTAGTGGGTTACATCATCTGTGGCATTCCCGATCATCCAATGAGACGTTTTAATTTAGTTGTAATTATGGTTTTGTTGTTCTGTTTGTGATTAAATTTTGAGTTGTTTTACGTTTTGAATGTTGTGGCAGTGGATTTTATCTTGTTGTGACTTTTAATTTAGTTTTGGGTTTCAGTTTTGTGGCTATCCTAAAGGTTTCAGTCTTCATGCAGTGTGTCAATCTTGTTTAACATGCAAGAAAAGTAAAGTGCAGTACAGGTAAGTAAATAAATTGCAATAAAATAAAAGCGTACCTAGAGGGTCTTCTCGTCATTTCCAAGCTGCACTTAAAACACATGTTAAGGCATTTATATATTTGCAACAAGTACCTAGGTAAAGCTAAGGAAAGGTTCTGGTTGTCTACCAAAATCCTAATCTTATTGCTAGTTAATCCCTTTGTTTTTGTGGATGATTTTCTTTACCAAAGAACAATTAATTTCAATTGTTCTTCTAAAACATCTCATCATATTGAGAAAGTGCTTAGGACGAGTCCTAAACATCTTTTCAATACACGGGAGATTATT
Source organism: Papilionanthe hookeriana x Papilionanthe teres (assembly GCA_022702705.1). Lineage (NCBI taxonomy): Eukaryota > Viridiplantae > Streptophyta > Magnoliopsida > Asparagales > Orchidaceae > Papilionanthe > Papilionanthe hookeriana x Papilionanthe teres. Next base: position 40,098,654 of record CM040422.1, read on the forward strand.
TCGAGTCCAAATGAATTTCATTGTACAGGTTAATTAATCATCTAAGAATTTAGTTAAGTTTTATTTCTTGCTAAGTGAACTAGGATGTTTGATTATCCTATGAGTAAAGTGACATTTCACTTAATACTCCATTTAAGAGTTATAATAATGAAAGCATTTAGGGGCAAATTAGTTTGTTAAAGAATTTAACCGTTTTTTCTTATTAAGGTTGAATTGATAATTTTAGCTGATTTAATTTAGTTTTAAAGTTCAAGTTAATCTTTTCTTAAGTGTTTTAAACTGTTTGAGTTGAAAGAGGTATTTAAATTATTCAATTTAATTAAACTTTAATAATTTGAATTAATTGTAGTACTTCAGGTTAATTTTAATTGGTTTAATTTTTATATTTTTTAATTATGAGTTATTTTGAGGTTGATTTTTTTAATGTTTCAGATTTGTTTTAAGTTTGTCTTCAAGTGATTAGTTTTAATGATTTAAATTTATTTTAATTTTACTATTAAACCACTTAATGTTTTAAGCTTTAACTTTTAATGGTTATTTTTTTTAATTATTTAATTATTAATTTAAACTATCATCTTAGGTTTAATTAATAGTTGAATATTATTAAAAATGATCTATTTAGGGATTTTAAATTAAAGAATTGATATCTTCTTAAGTCATATCCCTAATCTTAATAATCCAAATTTTTAATTTATTCTTCCAAAATCTAAATTATTTAAATAATTAAGGTTCCCTTTAAATATTTTCAAGATGATTAATAGGTTTCTACCTTTTAATTACCTAAGTTTCAATCATCTAAGAGAAAGTTAAGATCAGATATTTTACTCTCCCTTTAATTAGACCTAAATATTAATTAGGTTCAAAATCCTTTCATTACCTTTATGCCCTTTTAAGCATGTTCATTTCATAACTCACTAGATAGAGCTCAAATGGACTTAAAATTTTTATGTCACTTCACTCACATGTCAATTAAGACATTAGAGGAGAAAATGTGATTTTTCTATTTTTAATTTAATTTATATAACTATTTTAATGAAAAATAGGGATTTTCAATGGAAATTCAACAACATGACCAAGGCAAGGTTTTTGTCCTTAAGAAAATTATGGCGTGTTTCTATTAACCGGACGACCACTTGGACCAATTTTAGTGATTTTTCAAATTATATTTTATTTATTATGATTATTTTGAATTTTGGAGTATTAATTAATTATAAAATAAAATTAAATTTGAAAAAAAAGATTTTATATTTTTATTAAATCTCTCTGACCACAAGAAACTCAGAGAAATAAATTTTATAATTTTATGATTTTTCTTTGATTTATTAGAATTAATTTAGTGAAAAAGTTAAAAAAATACATTTTTAATATTAAAAATTGTTTTAAGGCTTTAAAATTAAATATCTTAACCTAGAGACTCAAGAAAAATATTTGGTTTGTTTCAAAGTGATTAGGAGTCAAAATATGACATTTTTATGAATTTTAATATTTTTGTGATTTTTATTATTTTTTAATTAGTAAAATATTAAAATATGGTAGAAAATGAAAATTTTTGAAAAATTTCAATTTTAATCTTCTTAGACTCTTCTAATATCAAAGAAGTCCCTAAACCAGTTTGGTTAATTTTTGAAATGTATTTTTGGAGTTATGAATTTTTAAAGGTTAATTTTGGTCATGTGACTTAGTTAGTCCATTTAGTGGGGCTAATCACCTCCAATTGATCTCAAATTTTTATGTGAGGTCCCTCTGATCCTAAAGACTAGTGAAGAATTATTTTCAAGTTATTTTAATGTATGGTTAACCCAAATTAATTAAAATTCCGTTTTGAGTATTTAGGCCAATTAGGGTTATTCTTAATGAATTAACTCAAAATACATTTTTCCTTGGGTCCTCTGGTTCTAAGATACCTCCCCAAATTTTCATAAAATTTATTAAACAACATGCTAATTATGGGAATTAAAATTCCAAAAGAGAGACATAAACTAGAAAAATACATAACTTGCCATAGAGATGACCCCTGACCTTGGAAAATTAAGGGAATGTTCCAAAAAATAGAGGCTACAAAAGCCCTATGGTCTCATGTCATGGTGAATTGTATGCATGTATGGAGAATTAAAATACTAAAAACAATAAATAATTAATTAAAAATATATTCATCAAAATAACTTAATTCTTTTTCCACATTATTCTCTTCTATTCACTGACCAAGAGGGTATTTTTATTTTATTTTTAAAATTTTTCTACATAAAGTTATGGATTTTCTATGTTCTGGGTATTTAATTAATTCAGAAAATAGGGATTTTTCTACTTATCCACGCGGCGCCGCGTCAACCTTGGCAGCTCCGAAGCCCTACGAGTCGCGCTCCCATTCGACGCTGCCACCTGAGTCAACATCCATGCATCACGCTGTCCCGCTCCGTCTTCTGGTCCGACGCGATCTGCACCGTCCATTCGATACACGCTCGATCCAACGACGGCTTGTCAATGTCTTCGACTGGTGTGTCCCGAGAGCCTTCTACACTTAAACCCTAAGATCTCTCTCATTTCTTAATGGATTTTTGTGTTCTTATGCTCTATGGATTCGTCTTGAGGAGACGAACATATCCATACTGTTTACATGCTATGAAAAAGATTCAAATGAAATGAAGAATTCACAGAAGCTCAGGAGGGAGAAGTGATCCATACCTTGACTCTGAGAAGTGAAGCTCCAATCAGAGAGTTGTGGCACCTTCGATTGCAGCTAAGGAAGCTCCAGATGAAGTCTCTGGCTCTAGGGAATTACCTAGGTACAAAAATGACGATGGCTGATTTCAAACCTTGGACTCTGGAAGCAATGGCTGGCCTGGTGAGGGGGTTTTTGCTGGGGAACTTCTTCTCTACCTCTTGTGAAGGTGTGGGAGAAGTTAATTTAAATTTGGTGGAGTTTCAAGGGATGTCCTATTCTAGCCTGAGAATTGAGCTCAAAATTGAGCTCAATCAGTGGAAATTAGGGCAGGAGTACAGTGGGGATGAGTTGCTCTAGGCTAGAGGAAGCTCCGTGAGGAGTTTGGTGAAGTTCTATGAAGGTTGATTTCAGCCAACCTTTTGGCCGAGAGGAATGGATGGTTTAAATAAACATGGTTAGGGGCTTCCCAGGGGCAATTAAGGGCTGAGATTTGCTGCTTAGGGGAGTAGAGGAAGAGCTGTGGTGGCCAATAAGGATGGGGTAGCTCAGCAGGTGAAATTTGAAGTTTTGAATCCATTTAGACCTCTCGGCCATGGCTTTTTCCGGCGGCCTGGTCGCTGCCCAGCCAGGGTCAAGTCACTGTTCTGATCAGGGAGGTCAGTGCTTGAGACTTGTGAGCTCAATTGTCCAATAACATGTGTAAAGGGGCTGAATTGAAGTGGAATGGAGAAATGCTTATTTTGGGTCCTATTTGGTCAACCCATAGTTTTAGGCTTGGTGCACCACCTAAGGCCTGGTTTTAGGCTGAAAAGAGTCCTTTGGGTCAGGCAAGAGAAGGTAGTGAGGTCTCCATCAAAATTGTTTAAGTTAATTTTGGGTTAAGGTGTAGCATAAATAAGGTTAAAAGGCTTAATGAAGGCTTAGGAAAGTCTCCCCTCTTATTTCCATAAATGACTAGGTGAGGTGTCAAAACTCTCATAGCTTCATATGGCTTGTAAATGACTCACATTTGGCTTGGAAAAGGTTGGCTTGTTTCATGAAAAATGGTTTTAGGCATTTTTGATGAATTTTTGGGAGATTTTCATGTGTCATGACTTAGAATGATTTGATGTTCAATTAGAACTTTAGGGATGATATTAAATTGAATGCATGATGAGGGAGAGTGTCATATGGGCATTGGATGAATTTTTTGGGCTTTTTATTTTGGTGGAAGTGGGCTTTTGAAATGGTTTAAGTGGGTGGGCTTTTAAGTTTTAAAATGGATGAGTGGATGGAAATTTTGTGAATGGCCATGCCAAATAAGTGTTGGGTTTAGTTTAGGGATGTGTCATGAGTGATTTGGAATATATTTGAAATAAGGTTTAATTTGGGCCTCCTTAGTGATAGGGTCAAAGTGGGGCAAATTGGGCTAACTTGGGCTAAGATTGGGCTAATATTGGATTTGATGTAAAATTAATGTTGCAAAAGGTTTATGTGAGTGTTACAAAGAGTTTTCAATTTTGGATGGGCTTTGGTTTTGGGATTTGAGCCTAGTTGGGTTTATGGTAAGTTTAGGCCAATTTAGGAAATTTTTGATTTGGGTTAGGTTTGAGTGAAGTTTGTGTTCAAATTTTGGGCAAATAAAGTTAGTGTTTTGTTTGTGAGGATCTTAGGAAGGTTTTAGAAAAGATTTGGGGCTAATTGGGATTGAGTTGGCTTGGTTTGGGCTAAGTTTAAATATGGGCTAAAATTAGGCTTTAATCTTCAAATTAAAATTGGATCCACATGTTGGCAAGATTGGGTTTGAATTTGGTCTAAATTTATATTGGGGATATTAAATTGAAGTTTAGAAATGAATTGGATCAAAATTGAGATCAATTGGAGTGATTTAGTTTGACATTGGGCTCACTTAGGTTAAAAATAGGTCAAATTGGGGATTTTGGCAAAAGTGGGCTAGATTGATAAAATTGGCTTATGGTGTAGTTGAACAAAATGAAAATGGGAATATTTGGGATGTTTTGGAATTTTCTGGGAATTTTTGGAATTTTTGGATTTTTGGGCTAAAAGGGTATTTTGGGTATTTGGAGGGTAGTTGGCTAAGGATGATCAAATTGAATGGTGAGGAAATTTTTAGGATTGGTTTTGAGTAATTTTGGTGAACTTAGGTAACTTTGCAAATTTTGGGTAATTTCGAGGGTATTTGGTAGGTTTAGTGGGTTTAGGGCCCCGGGGGTCAAAAATTGAAATTTTGGGAAAATGAAGATTAATTAAGTGTGAGTGAAATGAAATTGTTTTGGTTGAGCAATGAAGCCATATTAAGCCCATAAGAGCCATTAGAGGACTCATCTTAGGCACTCAATATGTTGTTCCTAACTCTCTTAACCAGGGGCTTAGGGGTTGAGGACCATCCATATGAATTACCTATATGAGTTAGGAAGTCAAATTAGTTAAAGGTAGTTTTAGGGCTTGGAATGTGTGTGATAATGTAGTGTATATGCAAGTTAATCCTCAACATACCTGACCACCCAGGGTAGTCCTAAGGCGATAGAGTCCTATAGGGAACTCATCCTTTAAAACTCCACATTTTGATCTTAACCCTCCAAGTAGATTGGGTGTTTACAATCAAACATGTGGGGTTTGAAGGGAGTTAAGAGGTGGTTTGAGTTTCTAAGTGGAGGGTCCCATTTCTAGTCCTCTGGGTTAGTCAAAGAGAAACCTATGGCTAGATCATAAGTGCCAAGGAGAGAAGAAAAGACCTCATAAAAAATGAGGTCAACATGCTCGTACCGCAGGTTACTTAGACATACCATAAAGAATTGCTTCCGCATTAAAGATTGGATCGAGAAGAGCTTCAAAGAAAGAAATGTAAAAATACCAAAGAAATATTTAAAAGAACCTACCAGAGGTTCTATAAATATGATTTCGGTAGAGACAATTGACCCATATGCTGACAAGGATGGATGGAGTACGGTTTGGACCAAGTCTTCAAAGAAGATACTGGTTCAAATACATACCGCTTTAAAACAAGCCACTACACAGAGTCTGCCACCTCCCAAGTCAAATATGAAGGTCACACCTGAGAAACCACTGCAACAGAAAAGTAAGAAGGAAAATTCATATGAGATAAAGATCGATAGTGCGAAGGCTAGGATATGGTCTACCCCTGTTAGATTGGTTACGTTCTTACAGTCTCTAGTGAGTGATGATTTTAGGGAACTTACGTTCTTACAATCTCGAATATGGGGGAGAAATCCTTCGAACTGTTAACTCTATGTAATCTCATTCATGGCCCTTTAGGTCTTTTAATTATAAGAGTGATGATTTTGGTTACGTTCTGACAGTCTCTAGTGATGACATAACTAATCACAACCAATCTAACCCTGATTTTGACTCCCAATATGATCCTAAAATCATATTAGTTTCCGCTGAAAATGTTGACAAAATAAAAAAGTTACCGACAACATTGGTCACTACATTTTGGGAATCGAGGAGTCAGTCCTAGAGTAAAAAAAAAATTTCTTGCAAACAACTTGGACTTTTCGAATACGGAAATAGTACCACAAGAATCAGCTACAATGTCAAGAGAAGCTTTGGGTCGAGAGGAGGAAGAATGAACAAAAGTACATTTAAGAAGTAGAAAAATGATACCTCCAAGAATAGCTCCAGTGGAAAAATAAAGTAAATAATTACTCAAGAAAAACTACCTCCAACAATGGAAGGAGTACAAATTCACAATGAGATTGGAAATTCAAATAAAGTGGATTACAATGTTCTACCTGATCTCAGAAACTTGCCAGCGAAATATCGGTCACCTGAGAGTGCTTTAGATTTAGTTTATATAAATATAAATAAAAAGATTTTTGGAAAATGTTATTTTAATTTTAAAATATGAAATCAAACTGATCCCATATATGCAATATTTTAAATAATCAAGCACTACACCACAAGACATGTATCTATCTCAAAGAATGGATAAATTGTTTGGCGGTGTAGCTTGATCAAATAAACAAAATGATCTATGACATTCGTTTGTTCTGTGAACCTTTTATGGTGATTGACAACGTCTCCTATCTAATATGAAACAATTAGATAAGGGTTATATTAATCTGTGGTCTATATGATTTCTATATGGGCAATACCTTATAGTTAGTTACATCTTAGATAACGTAGGCCACCTAAGAAAACTCTTGATTTAGATCAGGAAATATTATTTTCATGAGTTTCAAAAGGTAGAGCTCTTCAAGATGTTGTGATAATAGGAAATCCAATAGGTGAATGGCTCAATTTTGGAACTGTTATTATAGGAATGCAAACGAGGAGAAGGCTAGGGGAAAACACAGCTGCAAGATGAATCTGGTGATTTTCCAAACTATCCTATTATTTGGCTTCAATCTGAGAAAATTATTTGAAGTTTCATCCTGCCAATTTTATTATTTAGGGCTTACATTCACTTTATAATGATTATGTAAATAGCCTAGAAGATAGGAGGATTTATGTCATACCAGATAACAACCTCAGAATCCTAAGTGAGTTAGGGCTTAGGTTGCACGAGTTACAAAGGCCTAAAGAGATAAAGTGAGGGTTTATGTTGCACTAGGCAAACTACCTCAAAGTTCTATGGCTTACTGTTTATTTCTAAGGAATTTTACTGTTGAAGATGGCTGTGCCGACCACTATGTATGCTTCAAGCTCCATATCACATTAGGTTAAGTTTTAGAAATGTCAAATTAAAGAAATGAGAGAAATGTCTTGTTTTAGATATGTTTAAATTGAGGTGCTTAATGTATTATTAAGGGAATATTTAAGTTTATTATAGAGATACCGGTTAGGATCCCACAGTTCCTTTATTTCGACACCACTATTTTCTTCAGAATCACTTAGTCCAGATGAATTTACCAAAGTTAACTAAATGAATTAAGTATTTTCACTCAAACCATGGAAAATCCCGTTAGCAACCGTGGGTTGCTTCCTCTGAGGGATTTCCGATCATTCGATGGAGACATTTTAATTTAGTTGTAATTGTGATTTTGATTTTTTTGTGATTAAATTTTAAGTTATGTTATATTTTGCTCTGTTGTGACGGTGAATTTGATTTTTTTTTTGTTTTGTTTTGATTTTGTGGCTATCCTAAATATTTTATTTTTGACATACAAATTTGTTTTTTTGTTGTTTTCACGTGTAAGTTTTTTTTTTGCAGAAAATCATAGAATGCAGAAAGGTAAATACAAGTAAATTACAATATAATAATACAGAAGTGTACCTAATGATTCTTCCCGTTTCTCCATTTGAAATATTAGCCTTGCAATTCATATATATAATTTTCCAAGAATTAAAGCTTGTATGTAGGAAAAGTAGAGGAAGCCTATAGATAGGTTCGTCACATGCTTACCAAATCCTAGGTCATAACTTAGTGGGTTCTATTTTTTTAACTATTTAGATAACTCCTTAAATAAGTCATAATAAGTTTAATCATCCTCCAAGGTATCCAAAAGATAAGGAGAAGAGTCCAGGGTCGGGCCCTGGACATCTCACAATCCTCTGAAACGTCTCGTGTCCATTCAAACTTTTTATGTTTCTTGACGATTCATCCCTATCATACCCTTAAACTCAATGCACATTGATTTTTTAATTATACCTAAGAATGGGGTAATTATCATTTGACATTTGGTCTGTGGGTTATGTAAGTGAAGACCCTGTAGGGGCAAATTGGTATGTTAACAAAAGACCTAGCCGATTATTTAGTTTTAGAGTTAGGCTTGGAGTGTCTTAAAAGTGTCTTAAAATTTGATTGAATTTATTTTCTAAACCTAATTAAGGTAATTTTGATTAAGCCTAGTTCACTACCAAGCCCTTAAGAATCAATGGGTATATTTGTAATTTTAGAAAAAAATTTCTTATGTGATCATGATTCTTATTAAAATACTAGAATGTCATTTAAATACCAACTAATGATATTAGATCAAAGAGTTATTAACTTCCAAAAAAAAAACGTACCCTTAGACTTAGTGTCATTTGATTTTGATTATCTCCCAAATTAAAGTAATTAGTGAAATTGCAATCATTTAAACATGTTAATTATGATCATTAATTGTCCATTTACCCTCTTAATTAAGACTAAACATTAATTAAGGTTAAATCTTCAAAAATTACAAATTTTCCCTTAAGACCCTAACACTTCATAATTCACTAAATTTAACTCAAATGAATTTGAAAGTTTTATGTTACCCACTCATGTGTCAATTAAAATATCTGAGGAGAAAATGTGATTTCTCTAATTTTAATTTAATTTATATAATTATATACATGCAAAAATGGGGATTTTCAAAGAAAACTCTATAACTTAATCAAAAAGAAATCTAATGCCCTTAAGAAAAAGTACTGGAGGTTCACCTAGACCATTGGATCACCTAGACCAATTTTCATAATTTTTTGAGTTTTAATTTAATTATTGTAATTATTTTAATTTCTAGAATATTAATTAAATATAAAATATTTTTTAGTTGGGAAATTAAATTTTATATTTTTATTAAATCTTTCTAAGTCTAAGAAAACATTCGAAACAAGTTTCATATTATTGTGGCTTATAATTTAATTATAAGATTTAATTTAGTGAAAAATTAGGAAAAGTCCATTTTAGTCTTTAAAATTTTTTTTATGCCTTTTAAAATTAATATCTTCACTTAGGAAATTAGAAAAATTATTTTTATCACTCACAAATTATCCAGGGACTAAATAAGACATTGTAGCATGTTTTTTGGTAATTTTGTGATTTTAAGAATTTTTAGTTGTTTTTTATTATTTTAAAATTCCAAAATATGCTAAAAAATGAAGTGTTTATTTTAATGAACATTTTATTTTTTATTAAACTCTTCTGATCACCATGAACTCCTAGAACTAGTTTTATAAGTTTCCAACTTAGATTTTAATTATTATAATTATTTTAATTCCAAAATTGTCATTTAACTTAAAAAATCAACTTTAGTGGTCAAATTAACTCTAATTAATCTCAAATTTCTACAGGGAGTTCGTCTGACCCTAGTGTACAGTGGAGAATCATTATTAACTTATTTAAATTTTTATTTTACCTATTTTTATTTTCTTTCATTCTAATGAGTTAATTACAATTTGGGTGAGTTTTAAAGATTTAAATCAAAATTATATTTTTCAAACCATAGGTAAAAAGTCATTAACAATAAAGTATACAATGTCAGCATACTGCGGAACACACCACTCATTAATAGTGAACAATTTTCATCAGGAAAATTTTCATTAATTTCTTCAGCATCAAAAAGAGATTTTTTCAGTTTCAAGCTTGGACAAATAATCAACAATGTGATTATTAACACTCTTCCTATCTACTATCTCAAAATCAAATTCTTGTAACCGAAGAATCCATCTTATCAGTCTTGGTTTTGTATCCTTCTTTTTCATTAAATATTTAATAGCAGAATGATTAGTATGCACCACACATTTTGTTCAAATTAAATATGATCAAAATCTATCAAAAGAAAATACTATAGCTAATAACTCTTTCTCAGCAGTGGTATAATTAATTTGAGCTTCATTAAGAGTTTTACTAGCATAGTAAATTACATTGAAAATATTATCATATTTCTTAGCTAAAATAGCTCCAATAGAATAATCACTAGCATCGCACATTAATTCAAAAGATTTTTCCCAGTTAGGTGAGACTATAGTAGGTGTAGCGATTAATTTTTCTTTTAATGTTTCAAAAGCTTTTAGACTTTCATCATCAAAAAAAAATTACATCTTTTTCCAGTTAAAGGCATAAAGGTTTCAAAATTTTTGAAAAGTCTTTAATATAGCGCTTGTAAAATCCAACATGTCCTAAAAAACTTCTAATTCCGCTTACAATGGTCGTGCAAGGTAAATTTGCGATCACTTGAATTTTTGCAGGATATACCTCCATACCATTTTCTGATATACAATGTCCTAAAACTATTCCTCCTGTCACCATAAATTGGCATTTTTTCCATTTAAGGACCAAATTAGATTCTTCACAGTATTTTAGAACTTTAGACAGATGTTCTAAACATGATTCAAATGAAATTCCAAAAACTAAAATGTCATCCATAAAAACTTTAATTCCGTTTTTAATTAAATCACATAAAATTACAGTCATCTAAAAGAAAATGTACCATAAGGAGTGGTAAACATTGTTTTCTCTTGATCCTCAAGAGCAATCTGTATTTAGTGGTAACCAGTATATCCATTCAGAAAACAAAAAATATTTATACCCAGCTAGTCTATCCAACATCTGATCTAGAAAGGGAAGTGGAAAATGGTCTTTCCTAGTAACAAGGTTTAATTTTCTATCATCAATACATATTCTCTATCCTGTAGCTTGCCTTGTTGGTATAATCTCATTCTTTTCATTAACAGTCACAGTAACTCCTCCTTTCTTAGGAACACAATGGATAGAAATAACTCATGCACTATCTAAAATAGGGTAGATAATTCCAGCATCCAACCACTTTAAAATTGCTTTTTTAAAAAACTCTTTCATAATAGGGTTTAATCTCTTTTGACGATTAGCATGAGGTTTGCAGTTATCCTCCATAAGGATGCTATGCATACAAATTGAAGAATTGATTCCTTTAATATCAGCTATTGTCCATCCAAAGGCTTTCTTATATTTCTTTAAAATTTCAAACAAACTCTCTTCTTCTTTCTTAATCAATTGAGAGGAAACTATAACTGGCAAAGTTGAGGAATCACCTAAAAAGGCATACTTTAAATGGTTAAGAAGCAACTTTAAATCAAGTTCAGGAGGTTTTTCAATTGATGGACCAAAAGATTCATCTTTTTCAGTCATGTCGAACAATTCAAAATTTTCATGAACATAATTTAAATTTTCCTCATCAAAATCTTTAGAATGTCGTTATTCCTTTTCTTGCTCGTGTTCCACTTCTTCACTTTTATATTTTTCTTTATAAGCTTATTTGAAATTACATTCACTTAAATATCTGATAACATCCATACTATAGCATTCATCATTTTTACCTCTTTTAGGATATTTCATTGATTTTGAAATATTAAATGTAATAACTTAATCATTGAGTTTCAATGTTAATTCCCCTTTTTGGACATCTATCATTGCTCTGCCTGTGGCTAGGAAAGGTCTCCCTAAAATTATGGGTATTTCTTTATCTTCCTCAATATCTAACACAATGAGATCAACAAGAAAGATAAATTGATCCACTTTCACCAAAACATCCTCTATAACTCCTTTAGGATATGTGATCGAATGATCCGCTAATTACCGAGTTACAGTAGCAGGGGTTATTTCTCCTAATCCCAGTCTTCTGAATATTGATAATGGCATAAGGTTAATGCTTGCATCCAAATCGCATAAAGCTTTTCCATAAAATCTGTCTCCGATCACATATGGAATTGTGAAACTACCAGGATCTTTAAGCTTTTCAGGAAGCTTTTTCTGAGTTATTTCACTGCACTCTTAACTAATTGTAACAGTTTCATTATCTTCAAACTTCCTTTTTCTATTGAGGATATCCTTCATAAATTTCATAAAGCTTGGCATTTGTTCTAAGGCTTCAACAAAAGGAATGTTGATTGTAAGCTTCTTAAATATCTCCAAGAACTTTGAAAACTACTTGTCCAACATTTATTGACGAAGTCTCTGAGGAAATAGAGGTGGTGGCTTTTCTAAATCAATCATTGGTGGAGAAATAGGTCTTTCTAAACATTTTAGAAAGTCCTCTTTTGGTTTTTCAATCTCTTTTTGAACGCTACCTTCCAACTCTCTTCCACTTCTCAGTTGAATTGCTTTTACTTGATCTTTATCATTATCTCTTAAATTTAATTCAGTATTACTAGGAAGTAATCCTTGGAATCTATTACTTAATGAATTGACAATTTATCCCAATTGGTTCTCAATATTTCAGATTATATCTCCTTAGCTTTGCAATTGATTTCCCATTTATAACACCATTTCTTAGAAAACTTCATCTCCTTAAAATGTTAAGTATTATTAAATCGTTGAGGATTGGTTGGTCCATAATTATTATTCCCTTTGTTTTTCTAGTTCCACAATGGGTTTACTTGGTTGTTCCCCCATTGTTGATTACTACCACCCTGATTATTGTTATTTTAGTTAAAGTTTCGATCTGGGTTACAATAATTGCAATATGGGTTATTAGGCTTACTTATAACACTCAAAGTTTCTGGTGAAGTTTGAGAATCAACCATTTGGCTTAATGAATTTTCTTCAATCATGGAAATTAGCTGAGAAAAATCATTCCAAATTGGTCTATCTTTCTTGAAATTGCAGCAACATGATTTGCTAGCATTGAAAAAGCATCATTATCATGGATATTAGCTACCTTTTTGGATTTAACCTTTAGGAAGGCCATTGAAATTTTTTAGTATCCATTTCTTCAATTAAAGGATAAGCATCAGCAAACTGTTTAGACATTAATGAATCACCAGCAGCGGCATCGATAATAGATCTAAGAGATCCAAATAATCAACTATAAAATATCTAAATTATTAACCAGTCTGGTATCGAATGATGTGGACACTTTCTTAAGAGATCTTTAAATCGTTCCCATGCTTCATATATAGATTCACCATTAAACTAAAAAAATATGTGATAACATTTCTAAGCTTCAGAGTCTTTGATGGTGAAGAATATTTAGCAAGGAATTTTTGTGCTAAATCACTCCAAGTTCTGATAGATCCAAATCCTAATGAATTTAACCATATCTTAGCCTTATCCATCAATGAAAAAGGAAAAAGTCTAAGTCTAATAGCATCATCAGAAATACCATCATATTTAAAAATAGCACACAATTCTTGAAAATTGGCAATATGTAAATTAGGATCTTCAGTTGGTGCTCTCCCAAATTGATAATTAGATACCATTTGGATAATATCAGGTTTAAGTTCAAATGAATTAGCAACTACAGCAGGGTGTTGAATACTTCCATGAAGTTTATCCACCATAGGGTTAGCATAAAGCCTTAAAGGTCTGAATTCTTAATTGATGTTAACATTTTGATTTTCTTGATTCACCATTTCTTGAATATTTTTTTCTTTATCACTATTTTAAATTTTTTTAATTTTTTTGATGGTTCTCTCTAATTCAGAATCGTAAGACATAAGTCCTTCAGAACCTGAACTACGGATACAAAAATAAAATAAGATAAAGTAAAACACACTAACAAAAGCAAAGAAAAGTAAAAGTTTAAATTTTTCTTAATCTTCTTTATATGAAATATTTATTAATTTCCCCCGCAATGGCACCAAAAACATCATCCCCAGATATTTATGCTTATATTTTTCACTTTATATTTCTTTTCAATGACATAATCTATTTCTTTGCAACATTGCTAAAAACTTAACTCCCAAGCAAATAAGAAATCAACTTTAATTATTTTTAATAAGAGATTTTAAGTAAGTATACATATCGTTTATCAAGTACTATAGGACTTCCTGATTAAGCCCCGGGATATCGAACCCACAGGGAAATATCTAAAAATATAAAGAAATAAGAAAAATAACTTTTATTTTTTAAATTGATTTTGTAAAGTAGGTTTTAAAATAAATAATTTAAAAATTGTTTTTGATGTTTTTTAATAAAAGGTAGAAAGCAAGCAAAATTATCAAGGCTACTAAAAGATATGAAAGAAATGAGAATAAAATATCTTTTTCCTCTTTTAATGAATCAATATTAATTATAGAATTTCATTGTGGAAGTATTTAAATGTGTTGTGCAAAATAGGAGCAATTATATTCTTTACCCTTGTTATATTAAGAAAATTAGTTAATTTGAAGCTTTGAACTTTTGTAGATGGGTTAGGCAGAGAAGATAACAGCTCTCACTCTAGAGTTCCCTCTATTACATCCGCTTGGTGACTAAAATCTCATAACAAAATTTTTCACCTCAAACCAAATTAGGGAACTTTAGCCTGTTACTCTAAAGTCCTCTAATTTTACTCACCATTAAAAATATATATTCCTAATTATTTGCACTCAATTATATAGACTACACTTCTCATCCAAACAATTACATGTGATTCTTTTCTATTGTTGACTGAGATAATACCGCATTGGATCTTACATAATCTCACAACAAATTTTAACATCTTAATTGGCCAAATCAAGAAGTAAATTAAGTGCCAGGAAATAAATCATCACAACTTCTTCCAACATTAAATTTATATACTTCACAAAACTTCCTTCCATAATTTAATTACTTCATCATTTAAAAGGAAAAAGATAAAGAAACCTATTGAGAACTCATGGAGAAAACACAAACACAACATGATTTGAAAGTAGAAATCATACTGAAAACAAAACAAGATTTACTTAAAAATAAAATATAAAAATAAAAATAAAAACTTATCTGAAAATCCTCTCCACAAGGCTCCGAAAGTTCCTATGGAATTTTACTTTCAACTAAAAGACTCTACAAAGGTTCGCGCCCAACTCTGTTGACTTCAACTCTGACTTTAGACTCCAATACAAACTAGATAAATGGATGAAAGAAAATTGGAGAGAAGAAGACTTCACACCAACCCTTTTTTCCTTTAAACCTCTCTTAAACAAAAAAGACTTAACTAACTAACTCTAAAAAAAACTAAGTAGGACTCGAAGAAGACTGGAAGAAGATTCTAAACTGATTCAATGTCTTTCCTTTAATAATTCTCCAAAAGGTACTTTGGTGTCTCTTCAAAATATGTCCAGATTCAATGTATCCACGAAAGAATGAATCTCTTCATTCAAATCTACTGCCCAAAGTAAGTTAAGGAAATTACCATTAAAAGTTGATTTAAACATCCCTTGAAAATGGCGTTAAATTTGATTTAATTTGTATTTTTAAACTACCCCTCCTATGCGCCAACCATGCGGTGCTTAGTCGCCACAAGTCAAATTTTCACATAGCCAATTTTTGCTCTAAATTGGATCCTCTTTTGCTTATTTTTATCATAATCAGTCATTTTAATCATACCTGCAAGAAAAACACAAAATACCTTCCATTAAAGTGCAATATCATAAAAAATAGGTATAAAAATGTGCATAAAAATACTATATTTTTTAGGTGTATCAAACCCTTACCCAATAGAAATTCAAAACACTTCTTTGCTACACTTAGAGTTTTTAAATGCTTAAAGTTTAACCTCTAGCACTTAGGAAGATAAGACTAATCATAAGGAAGCACAAGAGGAGTTCTCTATAGGATGGTCAAGCCTTATGACTCACCCTGAGTGGTATGGGTGAGGCTCACACACACACTTGCACATTACACTCACACTCACTATCTCACAACACTAAACCAAACATACCAAACTTTTTCACACTTGATCCCCTACTCTTTTGGAAACTCATATGGGCGGTTCCTTGAGCCCTTTGCCTTAGGCTAGGGTTTGGGTTAAAACCAACACATGGAGGATCCAAAGTGGGATTTCTTTTAGTCCATGACTCAAATGGGTTACCATCCTCATTTGACCCCAATTTACCAAAAAATTAAAAAATTGACCCCAAACCTTACTAAATTACCAAATTACCCCTAAACCTTAATTTAGCCTGAAATTCTCAACATCAAGCAAGATTACCAAAAATCCCTCAAGAATCATCCCAAAAGATTCTTCACCACTCAAAATACCCATAACACCTCAAATTTTCTAAAATTCCCAAAATACCCTCAAAATATAAAATGACCAAAATACCCCTCCAAATTCAAAAATTCCAAAAAATCCCAAAAATTCCAAAATAATCTAAAATGTCTCTAAAATCAATTTAAACCAAATTCACTTGACCCGTTTTGACCAAATTGAACCAGTTTAACTAAAAGCCCCAACGTACCCATTAAAGCCTAAAATGCCCAAAGCACCCCCAATGTCCACTCATTTGACCTCAATCCTCCCCAATTTCAATTCTAAACTCAAACTAACAATGTCCAATCTCATCCTAAACTAAATCCAAGCTCAATTTGATACACTTTCAAGCTCAATTTCAACTCAAAGAAAAAAGTCCCAATCTTGACCATATGACTTAAATCCTCCAAATTGAACCCCTTAGCCAAATCAAAATCCCCAAATTTAAATCCTATGCTCTTCATAACATTCCTACACATCAATTTGACTAGCCCATTGATCCCAATCTGAACTCAAACCTCACCTAAGTCCAAACAAACCAAAATTCTTTAAATATTCCCCAAATGTGCCACATGACAAAATTCCATCAAATTGAATGTTCCAACCTAAAATTGCCACCTAATTAATGTTTAGAAATCTTCATAAAATCCCTCCTACACCTTTTTGACCAATTAAAAGAGACACAATTCCATTCCGACCTAACTTAAAACCCAAGCTAACCCAAATGTCCCAAAATTGACTATATAACCAAATCTCACCAAATCCACCTCCCAAATCAATTAAAAACCCCTTCAATCCTTTTATAAACCCTTCATGACAAATATTTACACCATTTTGATCAATTAATTGGATCCAACCCTGGCTCAAACTTAATTTAACCCAAGCTAGAACAAATTAAACCCATGGTCAAATGTGACTTAATCTAGCCTAATGTGACCAAACCAAACCTCCCACAACCACTAAATTGACCCTAGGGAGTGAGCTAGATCCACCTAGCACAACCTAGTGGAGCCATAGACCAGGGGTCCTCCTAATTAGGGGATTTCTTCCAATTTTAGGCAAAGGCAAGAGGAATTTTTCAAAGAGCTTTCCCTAAATTAAATTAATGCCTTGATGGACTCCTCACTTGGTCACCTAACCTCTGGTCACCCTCCCCTAGCTTGGCTAGGTGGCCTAGGTACCAAAGCACCTAAAAAATGAGAGCCACCTCCCATGGAAAAAACCCTATCCAGCCTGATTGGCCATTGCAGCTATATAGCACTCCACCTAAACAGTTGTTTCCACCCATTACCAAGCCTTTAGCCCAGCTTCAGCCACGGTTATTTAAAACCCTCTCCCTTACAACCAAAGAAGGAGATGCACATTTACCTTGGGGAAACTCTGCCAAATTTCTTCCATAGTTTCCTCTAGCCCTTCTAAGCTCAAGCTAATCAACTTCCAGCCATTACCTCCATTGTTTGAGCTCCATTTTTTAGCTCAAAATCAAGCTGAAACTAGGATGCACTTAGCTACATCTCCATACTGTACAAAATTTCAATTGACTACACCCACACCATCCCTATACTGAACAAAGAAGATAACCTGTAAAAGCCGTATCACAGAGAGCCTCCAACCCTGACATTGATCAACACCTAAAATCAGTCTTAGTCGAATTCATGTCAAGAAATTTCACCAAAGCAAGGGAATTCATCTGTGAGCTCCTTGCCCCTTCCTGAAGCTTCTGCAACCATCTGTTTGAGGCTTCCCCTCTCAGACAATGGTGTTAATCTCTTCCCCACTCTCGAGCTTATTTTGATTTTCCATCGATGTTGGCTTGATTTTGAACTTGGTTAACCATATATATAGGTTCATTTGGGTAAGATTAGTCCATAGAAACAAACCCCTTAGATTTGGTTGAGTATCCAACTAGTTATTAGGGTTAGAAGGTGGAAGGTAAATGGGAAGAACCAGATGAAGACTATGACCCACAGTCAATGGATGGAGAGTGTATCAAACATACTGACCAAATGGTGTCAGATAGAGATATGTTACATAAAGTGAAAGCTGGTAGTGCCCAATTAGAAGGAGACGTGTGTGGCTTTGACGTGTCATAGGAGTGCGTATCACTGAGTCACTTAAGTGGGAAATTATGGAATTTTTTATTTAATTAAATCAGTTCAACTTCAATAATCCATAGCTTGGTGAAGAAAAATCAGAAAAATAAAATAAAAATACCATATTTCTCAGTGAATAGAGGAGAACAATGTGATGTATGTTTGATACTTAATTAATTAAATACAATATTTGGTATTTCAATTCTCCATTTGCATACATATTTCACCATGGCATACAACCTAGTACTTTTGTTCTCCTTATCATGAGGGATCTTCTATGATTTTTTCCAAGGTCAGAAGACATCACTAATCCCCAATTACAATATACAAGAGTTTAATACTTTAATTTTCTTATTTAAATTTCTTCCTTTTCAACGATGCCAAAAAATTGACTCCAAAGAAAAGTACTATTTCAATTATGTCTTTAAATAGTAGGGATTTGACGCAAGTATACATATCATTATCAAGTAATGTAGAGCCTTCTGATTAAGCCCCAAATATCGATCCTACGGAGATCATGGTAAATCACAGCGGCTTTCAAGAGATGTTCTAGTCTACAAAAACTCGTCCTAGCTTGGAAAGTCAAGAAAAGTTTGGTTTTGATTAAATACTACAATTATTTCTAAAATACTACTTCTAATCTTAAACACTTAGAGAAAATTAGAAAGTGGGAATTATATATATTAAAAGTACTCTTCCACATACAATGAAATTAGTTACATTTGTAAAAGTAGAACAAGTAGCGAGAGAGATTGTGACAAATAGGAGCAATTTTATTCATTACCCTTACTTTGTTCTATAAAGAACATAGGTTATTTGATGATTTGAAATCTTAAAGATGGGTTAGGAAGGGAAGAGACTAGCTCTCACTCTAGAGTTTCCTCTTCTCCCTCCACCTGAGGCTAACATCTCATAACAAAACTTTTCACATCAATCCAAAATAGGGGCTTTAGTCTGTCACCCTAAGGTCCTCTAATTCTACACGTCTTAAACATACATATCTCCTTATTTATGTGCACTCAACCATATTGACTACATTCTCACCCATAAAATCTTATGTGATTTTTACCAATAGTTGACTCATATAATACCGCTTTGGTTCTTACATGTTCTCACAACAGATTTTAACATGCAAGTTGATCAAGTTTACATGTAAATGAAGATAAAAATAAAGCATCACAATATATTCTAAATCTACTCAATTCTATATCCTACACAAGCATACAAATCATTCTAAGAGGAAAGGGTAAAGAAAACTACTCACTACACATGGAGAAACAACAACAACTTTTGATTGAAAAAGTCTTTGAAAGCACACAAACAAAGTAACAAATTCAAACCAAAATACAATGAAAATACTTATCTTTGTAGAAATGAAACTCTCCTTGTATAGGAAAAGAAATCTCCTTCCATCCTCTTCAAGAACAAAGTGAAATGAAAAGAAGAAATTCTTACACTCTCTCTTTCTCTCTCACCTTATCGCCCCACTTGGGTTTACGCCCAAGCCTTCACTTCTTCTCCAAGCTTTCTTCTCCTCTTCTAATCTTCTCCTAATCTTAGACAAATTTTATCTAAGAGTTCAAGAGTTTTTTTATAATTTCCTAAGAGATGCTTAAGTGTCTCTTTAAAAAGAGTCCACATTCAATGATTCTTCCAAACGGGTGCCTTAAGTGCCTATTCACTCCAAGAGACAGATCTCTTCCAGAAAGTCTATTTTATCATTCCTAAAAAAATTCTAACCAACCCAACCTCTTCCAAAAAGTCTATTTTATCATTCCTAAAAAATTCCCCACGAGACACTCTTCGCAACGCTTCGTAAATTGTCCAAATCTGACGTTTTTTCTTGAAGTTATGCCAAAAAAGTAACTGGCAGCTACGCGCCGATGGTTTGGCGCATAGGCACCACTTCCTTGCGGCTATACACCAACTGGTGGCGCCTAGGCACTAGACACAGGTACAGAAGTGTCTAGTTTGACCCATTTTTGTTTCTTTTGCTCCAATCACTCCAAATTCTTCAATTTGATGTACCTACAACCAAAAACACAAAAAACATTTAAAGTGCAATATCATTATAAAATATAGCATAAAAAGTAGTACATTTTTAGGTTGATCGAAATCCCCTAAACTTAAACATTACTTGTCCTCAAGTAATCCTACAAGTTTAAAATAATTTTTTATTTTTAGATTAGAGTTAATGGGTCACCCTTTAGAATTGCTAAACTTTTGTTCTAAAAATGGATAGGTCAACCTAAAAGAACTTTTAGTGAAACCAACTAGCCCAGGGTCTAAGATATTTATCATCAAACATGGGAATTTGTTTTCCATTGTAATTCAGAAAAATATGCAGATTTTTCAATCTTCTGATTTTGTGAACTTTACTTTCTAGACTTAAGAACTCTTTTAAAAATAATTTTACTAATATAAGTATAAAAATCAAGCTTAGGATTGTTCTAAGTTCCTTACTCTTGAAAGAATATGTGAAACAAATTTATGATTAAGACCTCTCCTATATCTTCTCCTCATACTTTTTTCTTATGGATCTTTTTTATCCATTTTTTCTGCTCTTATCTTTTTATTTTTTCGTTTTTTATATATGTTCTTTTTTTTATATATGTGAAGATTACTATATCTGGAGAATATCTTAAATGATTTTGAATTCCACTATCCTCCTCTAAAGTTATAAGTTATTGCTTTTCTTCACTTGAAAAGATGTATTTCATAAAATACTTTTTAAAAGAACCTTAAATATTTGAAAATAAAAATTCTAAGAATCCTTAATTTTCCAAAAATACGTTTATTTATAATAAAGATAGTTATTCATTTTCCCATATTCTCCACCAAATAACTTTAACTCTAGGTTCACCCTTTTCACTAAAAATGTCAACTAAGTCTTTTTACTCCATTTATATACTTAAAATTTTGACATCCTTAAGGTGGCTCCACATAACAATAATCATTAGTGATAAAATACAAGTTTATTTGTAGTAGTTTTGAAAACAAGTAAGGTTTAAATTTGGAACATTTTTCTTTCCCCCCAAACTTAAGCTCAAACATGTGTAACAATGAAGTACAAAGATATGCGGCAGAGAAAGATCACTTTTACAATTTACTACACATCCTACAAAAATATCAAAAAATAGCACTTGGTAGAATATTGCAGTAGAAAGTAAATCTAGCCTAAACATGCTTGACATAACACTATAAAGGGATTTTAAATAGTAGAGCAAGTACAAACTAAAGATTAAACAGGAACACATATTAAACCTTATAAAGGAATTGCTGGATGTTAACATGTTTAAAATATTAAGATAAGTGTTGTTTTCTCCAATAATTCATTCAACTTGACTCACAAACATATAAACACAAACTCCAATACATACACTCATAGATTTTATAAACAAACAACAACTGAGGTTAATTTGATCTCCCTTCTACTCACATTTCCCCTCATTACTTTCAATTTCTAATGGAAGAAAATACACTAATAATGTGGGTGTATTATAAAATTTTTTATATGGTTATAACCCTTGGACCAGAATTCCCCTATTATAAAAACTCATGTGTTTCAAATTTCAAGTTTACTGTAAGTCTAAGGTATACATAATCTGGTATATAAAAGTAGTGCAGTTTATCCATATGTTTTTCACTATGTAAGTTCATGACCTTACTTAGTTAAGACAAAGTTAGATAAAAGAATTAAGAGAGTTGAAATGGAGTAGTCCAAGTTTAAAATCCACGTGCTTCAAGATAATGTTAGCTCTTGTTGAGAACTAAGTAGTAACAAATTTGTCAGCCTGCTACTACCAGAAGTCATATACAAATTTAGTCAAGACCAAGGCATAACATTACAACATTAACCCAAACCACTCTTACACATCAAACAAGAATCAAAGTCCAACATCTCACTATTATCCAATCCAACATAACAATAATCACACTAAATAGATAACAATGATAACCATGGGTTGACTCCCACGAAGCGCTTGTTCTAACATCAACGACACGATGTATCCAATGTTTACTCTGATTGCCCCAACATCAGAATCTCATTCATTTTGTACGTATACAAAGGAATATGCCATTCAATGATTTTGAATAACTCTTTCTTAGGAGATATTTTACTGATTTTATCATTCAATTTAGGTTCTTCTTGTGATTGAGTCAAACCTGAAGATATAAAGACTGGTGGTGTAGATGAATTCCTTAAATAGGTAGGCTTTAAAATTGTTTGGGGGTACATTCATCTTAAGTTCGTAAGATTTTTAACAGATTGAATTAAAAGTTTACTATTTTTGGTAAACTCCATCATTTTACACATCTCCTTAACATACATACACTCTTCTTTAAACAACATTTCCAACTCATCATGAAAGTCCATTTCAATCTCATTTGTTAACTTACTTTTAAAACTCACTTGGAAATGGTGTTTTCTTAGATAATCAATTTCATCCATCCAAAAACAATCATCATGTTTTCTCTCTGTTGGATGTTTCATAGTCTTTAACACATTAAAATTGACTTCTCCATCATTAATATTCATAGTCAACTCGCCTTTTTGCACATCTTTCATAGCTTGTCCAGTAACAAGGAAAGGTCTCCCCAAAATAAGTTGATTACCTTTATCGTCCTCCATATCTAATACAATTAAATCCATATGAAAGATAAATTTATCCACTTTAACAAGCACGTCTTCTATAACCCCATTTAAATAAATGATAGATCGATCAGCTAACTGAAGGGTTTTGGTAGTGGAAGAAATATCAGCTAAACCTAAACGAGATAGAGGCATCACATTAATGCTATAAATCACATAAAGTTTTTCTACATAATTTTTTTCCAATTGAACAAGGAATTGTAAAGCTACAAGGATCTTTAAGTTTTTTAGGAAGATTTTTCTGAAGTATAGCACTGCACTCTTCACTTAGTTCGACTATCTCATAATCCTCAAGTTTACTTTTATTTTTTCTTTTCTTTTTTAATATCTCCTTCATAAACTTTTCATAACTTGACATACGTTCTAAAGCTTCAGCGAAAGGAATATTTATCGTTAACTTCTAAGTAATTTTAGAAATTTTAAAAATTGTTTATCCAACTCATGCTGTCTAACACTTTGAAGAAATTGAGGTGGTGGTCTTTCTAAATTGATTTTAGTTGGAGATATTAATTTTTTCATATCCTTAGAATCATGTTCTTCAGGTCTTTTAGTTTCTTTTGTTCCTCTCATAACATCTTTCCTTTTTCTAACCACATCCTCTATCTCTCTTCCACTTCTTAATTGGACAGCTTTTACTTGTTCATTAGTGTTATCTTTAGGATTCATCTTAATGTTTTTAGGAAGTGTTCCCTAGGTTTTATTGCTAAGTGAATTAGAAAATTGTCCCAGTTGATTCTCCATGTTTTTAGTCACAACATTTTGACTTTACAAAT
Organism: Papilionanthe hookeriana x Papilionanthe teres; assembly: GCA_022702705.1. Classification (NCBI taxonomy): domain Eukaryota; kingdom Viridiplantae; phylum Streptophyta; class Magnoliopsida; order Asparagales; family Orchidaceae; genus Papilionanthe; species Papilionanthe hookeriana x Papilionanthe teres. Next base: position 40,122,455 of record CM040422.1, read on the forward strand.
GGTTTCCCATTTGCAGTACCACTTCTTCTATAGACATCTTCTTATCCTCAAATTGTTGAACATTATTAGTGTCCATTGGATATGAAGGTTTGTAGCTTGTGTTCCCCTGATTATTCCGAATTCCATTAGGATTTGCATGATTATATTCCCATTGTTTGTTTCCACCCACAATAGTATGATTCTAGTTAAAATTGTGATTGTTCTTCCAACCTGGGTTGTAAAAGTTAGAATACGGGTTGTTTATGACATTTAAAGTCTCATATGATAAGTTAGAATCAATCATTTGCCCTAATGAATTTTCCTCACTGGAGTAAATTGAGGCTGTGTCATTCCAAATTGGTCCAACTTCTTTGATATTGTAGCAACCTGAGGTGCAAGAATTAAAATTGCATGTGCATCATGAACACTGGCTACCTTATTAGGATTTACCTTTGTAGAGGGCAATTCAAAATCATTTGTATCCATTTCTTTAATTAACGCATACACTTTATTAAATGATTTTGACATTAATGATCCACCAGCGACAACGTTAATTATAGACCTAAGAGATCCTACTAACCCACTATAAAAAATTTGAATGATTAACCAATCTTGCAGAACATGTTGTGGACATTTTCTTAAGAGTTTCTTAAATCTTTCTCAGGCTTCATTTATTGATTCCTTTTTATACTCATAAAATGAGATAATATTGTTTCTAAATTTAGTATTCCTTGAAGGTGGAAAATACTTGGCTAGGAATTTCTGAGTTAAGTCCTCCCAATTTTAATAGAGCCAAGTGCTAATGAGTATAACCACATTTTTACCTTATCTCTTAGTGAGAAAAGAAAAAGCCTTAGGCTAACAACATCGTCTTACATGCCATTATAAAGAAATGTATCACAAAGTTATAGAAAACATGATAAGTATAAATAGGGATCCTCTGAAGGAGCTCCCCCAAAAAGGTTGGTCTGTACCAGTAGGATAATCACTGGATTTAGTTCAAACGAGTTAGCTTCTATGACAGGGATTTGTATACTTGAGTGAATTTTAACTATCGTAGGATTTACATAATCCCTCATTAATTTGTGATGATTTTCCATGTTATTATTTTGAATGTAATACATTTCCATTTCTAGTTTTTCAAGTACTTTTTTTTTATTTTTTCCTTGTTCTAACTCGGGATCATAAGGCACAAGTCCTGCAGATCCTTTAGTTCGCATACATAACACAACAAATAATACATTAACAATGAAAAAAAAATATTTTCAACACAAAAAAACATTTTCACAAACACGTTGCTTTTCACACAAACATTTTCTTCACAACACTTTTTCATACAAAAAAATACTTTTCACATTAAACAGTTTTTACGACAATACAAATTTCCATGTCTAAGACTAAATACTTCAACTAAAATTCTACTAAAATTCAAGATCAACCATCGTGATCCTTGAAAACGGCGCCAAAAACCTGATCCCCAATTACAATATACAAGAATTTAATCCTTTAACTTTCTTGTTTAAATTTCTTCCTTTTCAATGGTGCTAAAAACTTGATTCTAAAGAAAAGTAAGATTTCAATTATGTCTTTTAATAGTTGGGATTTTACGCAAGTATACATATGATTATCAAGTAATATAGAGCTTTCTGATTAAGACCCGAATATTGATCCTATGGAGATCGCGATAAATCACCGCAACTTTCAAGAGAAGTTCTAGTCTACAATAACTCGTCCTAGCTTGGAAAGTCTATAAAAGTTTGTTTTTGATTAAATACTATAATTATTTCTAAAATACTACTTTTAAACTAAATTAATTAGAGAAAATTAGAATGTGGGATTTATATATATTAAAAGTACTCTTCCTCACACAACGAAATTAGTTACATGTGTAATAGCATAACAAGTAGCGAGAGAGATTGTGATAAATAAGACCAATTAATTCTTTGCCCTTACTTGGTTCTATAAATAACATAGGTTAATTTGATGATTTGAAATCTTATAGATGGGTTAGGCAGGGAAGATACAAGCTCTCACTTTAGAGTTCCCTCTTCTCCCTCCACCTGGGGACTAACATCTCATAACAAAACTTTTCACATCAAACCAAATTAGGGGCTTTAGTCTGTCACCCTAAATTCCTCTAATTCTACACCTCTTAAACATGCATGTTTTCCTATTTATTTGCACTCAACCATATGGAATACATTCTCACCCATATAATCTCATGGATTTTTACCAGTAGCTGACTGAGACAATACATCATTGGTTCTTACATGTTCTCACAAGAGATTTTAACATGCATGTTGATCAAGTTTACATGTAAATGAAGATCAAAGTAAAATCATCACATTATTTTTTAACTCTACTCAATTCTATATCCTACACATGCATACTAATTCATTGTAAGAGAGAAGAGTGAAGAAAACTACTCACTACACATGGAGAAACAACAACTCTTTTTTGAACAAGTCTTTGAAACAACACAAATAAAGTACTAACTTCAAACTAAAATACAATGAAAATACTTATCTTTGATGGAAATCAAACTCTCCTTGTATAGCAAAAGCAATTTCCTTCTAATCCTCTCCAAGAACAAAGTGAAAAAAAAGAAGAAATTCTCACACTCTCTCTTTCTCTCTCACCTTTTCACCCCACTTGGGCTCATGCCCAAGCCTTCACTTCTTCTCCAAGCCTTCTTCTCCTCTTCTAATCTTCTCTTAATCTAAATCATCTTTTCTCCAAAAGTTCAGGAGTGTTTTTGTATTTTCCTAAGAGATTCCTAAGTGTCTCTTCAAAAAGAGTACGCATTCAATGAATCTTCTAAAGAGTACCTTAAGTTCCTTTTCGCTCCAAAAGACACATCTCTTCCATAATAACTTCTTCTAACAGACCCAAACTCTTCTGGAAAGTTTATTTTACCATTCCTAACAAATTCCTCAAGAGGCACACTTTGCAACGCTTAGAAAATCATCAAAATCCGACATTTCTTCTAGAAGTTATGCCAAAACCGTCACTAGTGGCTATGCATCGATGGTTTGGCACATAGGCGCCACTGCTTGGCGGCTATACGCCAACTAGTGGTGCCTAGGCACCAGACACAGGTACAAAAGTGTCTAGTTTGACCCGTTTTGCTCCGGTATGCTTTAATTTGGTTCATTTTTGTTCCTTTTACTCTAATCACTTAAAACTCTTCAATTTGATGTACCTATAACCAAAAACACAAGAAAACATACCTTTAAAGTGCAATATCATTATATAATATAACATAAAAAGTAGTGCATTTTTAGGTTAATCAATCATTATGAAGCGATCCATATTTTTCATGTTTATTTTGTCTTTCTTGATTTAAAAATTATGAAAATTAAGATATTCATCGGAAAAATAGGAGACCATAAGAAAAATACAAATTGAAGACCGTAGGTTACCCGTGACTAGAGGACCATAGGCAAAACATAAATTTGGTTTAACTCATTAAGACTCGCCCTAATTTAAATTAACTCACAAAACATAAAGAAAATTAAATTTGATTAAATATAAATGGAAATGGCTTAAATTTTTTTCCCTATTGTGGCCTAGGGTCAGACGAATTCCCATAAAAAAATTTAAATTGTTTGGAGTTAATTTAATCACTTAACTTGATTTTCTCAGTTAAATAAATTTTTTTGGTATTAAAGTAATTATAATAAATGAAAAATATGTTGAAAAATTATTAGATTGGTTTTGTAAGTTCCTTATGACTAGGGGACCTTTATAAAAATAAAGTGGTAATTAAAACTATATTTTTAAGCCCATTTGAAAATTTTAAATTGATTAAGAGTTATTAAAATTCATTAAAATTAATAAACATCACTAAAATTTTAAATTCTACCAAAATTTCATATGGTTTCTAATCATTTGGGAACCATTAAATTAATTTTCCTAATTTCTAAATAAAGATATTAATTTTTAAAGTCTAAAAATTGATTTTTTCCTTAATTTCTCACTAAAATAATTGTAATAATTAAAATAAAATTAAAAAAGTCTTACAAATTGGTCCTAGTGCTGCACTAGTCTAGTGAACCTCCAATAATTTTCATAAGAATAAAATATTAAGTTTTGATCGAGTTCTTAAATTATCTTTTAAAATCTCTAGTTTTGCATTAAAAATAATTATATAACTTAAAATAAAATTGAAAAAATCACATTTTCTCCTCTTAAGCTTTAATTGACTCATAAGTAGGTAAAATTTTCTATGTTTTTTAAATTATATTTAACAAAATTAGGAATTTTTAGGTTCTTAGGGCAAAATTGTAATTTTGAAGATTTGGCTTTTAATCAAAGTTTAAATTTAAGTAAAGTGAGAATGGGTAACGAATAATCATCATTGGAATATCTGAATGATTGAAATGTAAGGGATATGTGGTAGAAACCAATTTCAACTTTTGACAAAAAAATAATAAATTAATAGTCTCGTTAATCATTCAATTGTGAAAACAATCAAAATTAAATGATCCGTAAGGTTAGGGGTTAACTTTGGAAGTCGATAATCCACCATATACTTTTAAGTGGTGTTCAAATGATAATTTGATACTTTGATAAGAATCACACACATTTGTCAACTTTTCCCAAAATTGTAAATATACCCATTAAGTCTTAAGGCTTCGTAGTGAGCTAGGCTTAATCAAATTAACTAATATGGATTAGGAAAGATAATAAAACTAATTGTAAACATCTTTGAAGCACTATAAGCCAATATTAAAATTAAATTAATCAAAATTCTTAATAAATTAATTTCCCTTAAGGGCCTTTACTCAATTTATAAATTAAATATCAAGTGATAATTACCCCACTTTTTGGGATGATCAAAACATTAATGTTCATTGATTGTAAGGGTGTGATAAGGATGATTCATTAAGCAATATAATTAGTTTCAATGAACTTGAGAATTTTCAAGAGATCGTGAGAGTTGCAGGGCTCGGGCCTCAGACCCTTCTCATACTCCTTTGGATAACCTGAAGGATAATTAAACATATTATGCCTTGCTTGAGAAGTCATTTACGCATCTAAAATAGGACCCACAAAGTTATAATATAGGACATAGTAGGCCCATGAAGAAACCAATCTATAAGCTTTATATTTCTACAAATTATAAATTTCTACTGCAAAAAATACTAAAGTTTTAGGTGGTGGAACTAGAACAATCGACATGTATGATTTTATAGTTTACAGTACCTTCTTTTTCTGCACTTTATTTACTAAAATTTTATTTCTTATAAGTTTGCATGTTAAGAAACAAAGTCACCCTGCATGGCAAAACCAAAACTTTTAGGATAATCTTGAAACCAATACCAAATTTAAAATTAAAACAAATCAAAGATAAAATTCACTGCCACAAGAGTCAAAATATAAGATAACTCAAAGTTTAATCACAAAAAAACAAACATCATAATAGGATAGTTTGGGGAATCACCAAGATTCTTCTTGGATTGTGTTTTCCTTTAGCTTTCTTTACTTTTAAATTCCCATAATAATTGTTCCAAACTTGAGACATTCACCTATTGGATTCCCATTACCACATTACTTTGATTTGCTTACCTTTTGGAAATCATGAAAATAAATTTTCCAAATATAAATCAAGAGTTTTCATAGATGCCTTCGGTTACCTAGGATGTAATTAACTATAGCGACTTGCTCTTATAGTAAGAATAAAGACTCAAGATTATTATAAACCCTATCTCATTGCTTCATATTCGATAGGAGAAGTTGTTCGTTAACAAAAATGATTTTCAGATTAAATGAATGTCATAAGTCTTTAGTTTATTTGATCAAGCCTCACCACCAAGCAATTTTTCCATTCTTCGGGATACATAAATGGTTTGTGGTGCAGTTTTTGATTATTTAAACTATCACATATAAGAGATCGATTTGATATCATATTTTTAATTAAAAATGATATTTCGTAAATATATATATATTTACATAAATTAAATATGATCTAAATTTTTTATGCTCGTGTTATTTGACACTCGCCATCCGACTCGTAGCTAATTAGGCTCCGCGGTTCCGCAACATCTCACCATCTAGCGTAATCCGAACCGTCCGTATGATAAACGCGCGATCGGATGGCGCTTGATCATCATCCCTAACTGGTTCAATCCACTATTTTTCCACCTTCTAACCTTAAGAACTCGAGCTAGACTCAAAAAATCGAGTGTGGTTTTCTCCTATAGACTTATCTAGTCTAGATGAGCATATCTATAATGTTAACGTAGCCTGAAATTTACTCAACATGCATGGAGAATCAAAATAAGCTCAGGAATACAGAGAGTTATAAACATTGGTCTGAGAGGGGAGGCCTTAATCAGATGGTTACAGAAGCTTTCAGGAGGTCCAACGAGCTCACAGATGAAGGACATTGCTGTGGTGAATTGCTTATACCCAAATCCGGCTAGACCAGATTTTGGGTGTTGATTAAACTCTGGGATATGACAGCTCTATGATGGGACTTTTATGAGGGATCTTCTTCTTTTTGTGTGAGGATGGCATGGAGCAAATCAAATTAATGTTTGGTGTACAGTGGAGCTATGGGTAATTCTATCATGCTTTCGGCTGAGAATTAGGCTAGAAAATTGTCTCATGGAAGTATGAATCAGGGCAGGGGAATGGCTGGATTGAATAAGGAGGTGTTGAGGAAGCTCTGGATGCAATTTGTTAGAGTTTCCCTAAGAATGGCTACACTCTCCCATTTTACTATGGAGAGCTTAATTTATATCCATGGCAGCCTGATGGAGCTCATGGGTGGCTACAGTGTGCAATAGGTTGCTGAGGTGGAGAGCTAAATGACTCAAATGACCATTTAGGGTTGGACGATTTAGATGGGCTCAATTGGGTGCATTCGATGTGTATGGCCCTCTCAGTTTGAGCTCCTCTAGCAACTAGGCTAGCTGGCAACAATAGGGGTCGTAAGTCAGTGGTTAGGAGAGCCAGGTAATTAATTTGAGTGGTGATGGGTTTTGGTAATGATCTTTTTAATTTAAGAATTTTAGGAAAGGAATCCCTGAATTTAGGGGACCCTTGTTCCATGGATCAACTAGGTTGGGCTAGGTGGATCTTGATAAGTTCCTAGGGTTCAATTTGTTGCTGTGGTGGAGTTTGGTTGGTCACATTAGCTAGTTTTGGTCACATTGGGACATAGGTTCAATTTCAGTCATGTCGAACTAGGTTGGGTTTGAGCTTGGGTTGGGTCTAATTGATTGAACAAATTTGTGTGGATTATTTTCATGAAATATTTGGAAAAAATTTAGAGTGATTTTGAATTAGCTTGGGGAGTCAATTGGGTGGACATTAGAGGTGATTTGGGTATTTTGGGCCTCAAGGGACAATTTGGGGCTTTTAGTCAAAATGGGTGAATTTGGTTAAATTAAGTCCAATGAAGTGGATCAAATTAATTTTGGGGACATTTGGGAGGATTTTTGAATTTTTGAGAATTTTTTGAATTTTTTTATTTTAACGGGCATTTTTGTAATTTTGGCTAATTTAAGGTATTTAGGAAATTTGGGAAAGTTGGAGTGTTTTGGTCAATTTTGATGGCGGAGAACATTTTGGAATGATTCTTGGCAAAAATTTGGTAATTTCGGCGAATGTTTGGATTTTTCTCGAAATTAGGGTTGTAGGGGCAGTTTGGTAATTTGGTGGAGTTTTAGGGTAAAAGGGCAAAAGGTTGGAATTTTGGTAAGATAGGGTGTCAATTGAGAATTTCAACACCTTTAAGCTATGGACCAAGAGAAATCAAACTTTGGATACTCCATGTGTTGGTTCTAGCCAAGCTCAAATCAGAACAAAACCAGAACAAATTGAGCTTGAATCATAACAAATGGACCCCAAATAGGTGTGGTGTGCTGGACAAGTACATCACACGTATTGATGTTGACCGATGAGATCAACAAAACTAACACAACTATCTGAGTTAGCACTTAAGACAGGACTTAAAATTCAATGAGAACATATTTTCCAGGGATTTTCTGGTGGAACCTTCAAATCCAGGAACTCATGCTGGGGATAACAAATAAAACACCTTTGAGCTCGAGCTATGAATTTCAAGCCTCTAAATTTTGAAGGATTTCGATCCGTTTTGATTTTGAAATTTGAAATTTGGAATTATAATTTGCTTTGATTTAAGATTTGGATTTTGGATTTTAATTGATTTTAAATTTAAATTTTATGTGAATTTAAGTTTAAGAGGATTTTGAATTTGTGGAAATTTGAGTTTGTGACATTCTAAATTTGTCAAAAGTTGCTCTGATTCAAGAATTTAAATTTCGTGGGAATCTTTGATGTAAGTGACTGCGGAAGAGAGAGTCAAAATTGAAGCACCGACCTCGACAAATGGGAGTCAAAATTTAGGTACTGATCCTTAAGGATGAGAACTGGAATTTAGGTACCAGTCTCAAAAGTGAGAATCATAATTTAAGTACCGACCTCAAAATATTGTGAATACGGAAAATATCTTGAGAAGAGTGAAACAATTTAGGGAATTTGAATGAATCAGATGACCAAGCTTCGATCTTGAAATATCATGGGTGGTAGAAAATATCTCAAAAAGAATGTGAAGACTTAGGGAATTTAAGGAATCAGAGGACCAAACTCCGATCCTGAAATATCGTGGATGCCGAAAAATATCTAGGAAAGAATGCTAAAACTTAGGGAAATTGAAGGAAGTGAACAACCAAGATCCGACTCCGAAATATCATGGAAGGCAAAAAATATCTCATAAAAGATGAGAATATTTAGGGAAATTGAAAGAATCGGACGACCAAGCTCCAACCTTGAAGTATTGTGGAAGGCGGAAAATATCACAGAAAGGATGCAAAAATTTAGGGAAATTTGGAAGAATCAGACGACCAAGCTCTGATCCTGAAATATCGTTGAAGGTGGAAAATATCTTGGAAAGGAAGCAAAAATTTAGGGAAATTGAGGGAACCAAACGGCTAAGCACCGACTCCGATGTATCATGGAAGATGGAAAATATTTCAGAAAGGATGCGAAAACTTAGGGAAATTGAGGGAATCGGACGACCAAGCACCCTCCCTAAAATATCATGGAAGGCGGAAAATATCTAAGTAGGGATGTAAAAATTTTGGGATTTTGAAGGAATCAGATGACTAAGCTTGGATCCTGAAATATCATGGAAGGCTTAAAATATCTTGGAAAGGATGCGAAAATTTAGGGAATATGAAGGAAAATGTGTGGAAGCTTATAGAGATTGTGGAAATTTACAAAGAATTGAATGTAGGATTTTATGGAGAATTTATGATTTCTGATAAGATGTCACAGCATCATGGAATTTCATCAAAGATCGAGGAAAGCATGCAATTGTGGGAAGATTAATGAAGGAGCGAGGGACTCGAAATCACAGCAGGATTCATTTTCTTTTTTTTTATCATTTTGCTTTTACTTTATTAAGAGAGTTTTTGAATTCAAAATTTTCTCTTCGTTTATTTTTATTTTCCAATTTCTTATTTATCATTCAATTTATTATTTATTTTCCAATTTATCTTTTGTATTATTCTTTGTTCTTTGCAATTTGGGACCAACGTATGGTCCTGCGTCTTTTTATCTATAACACAATTAGAAGTACAAACTGTAGCAGAAGAAACTAGCTCTTTGTTGATCTCAATTTGAAACTGTAGTACAACTGAAACCATGTGATGCAAGGAATCCAAAACATTTGTAGTACATCTAAACAAAAACTGAAAAAAATTTCACATTCTTTTTGTTGGCAAAAATGTAGCAAATGTATATCCTCTGAGTTCACCCTGTGAATGAGCTAACCTCCTAGGCTGAGCTTCGAGGAAGAAGTCCCTCGCATGTGTTTTGAAGTACAACTATGTCATAGCTTAAACAGTTGAACACACTCAAAGTATGGGTCTGGCTCATATTCATATGTCTTCTTATCTTGACTCATCTGGCATAAAGTAACTAAATCGGCTACATTTTCTTTCAATATCAAAATTGATCTAACTGGCAGTGGGGTCTCGACAGAATATCTGAACTCTCCAAGCCCAATAATCTAAATTTTTCCTCCAAACATGATGTTGCTTTCACTCAAGAATGAGAAGTTGCAGAAAGGATTCACAATGTTATGCTGATCAATATGGTGCAGAATGCAGTCTCCATCTTCATAGATGTTGATAAGGGAAATATTTAAAATGCAATCCACTCGAAATATGTCCCACTCAACCATCTATTTTGTCATCTTCTTTATTTTTGCTGACATTGGATCCACTTCATCATTTTCTAAGTTCACTGGTAAACATCCTTATCGATCTTTCATGAAGTTATAGAAGCAACCACATTAGATAGTGATTATGCCTTTTCCTCTTTTCCATTTTGACGTGTCTGAATAAGTCTTTTCCCTTAAACGACTAGCTATACCCAAGTCTCTGAGACCGAAAATAAAATCTTGAATCATTTATTGATCATTTCTCAAGAATACATCAATGTATGGCTCGAGGCCTTCCAAGATATTGACAAATCTTCCTTGAATTTCTTATTCGAACTCATTATTTATGACATGGCTTATCTTTTCCATTGTATAATATGAAATTACCTTGTTCTATCACAGCTGAACATACTTTGGTAGGTACAGCTCTAAATCTACATGCTCTCTACTCCTCGTTAGCTTCGAGGTAGCTGCATATGCTTCAAATGTCCCGTATTCTTCCAAGTGCAAGACATTATAATCCAGGTACTCTGTAAAACTCACCTGTGGCTAACGGCTGCCTGAGTAAACCCGAGCTTCAAATCGGATACCCAGTAAAAATCTCCTCAATCGGTTCCTATGTTGGCACGGGCTCCTCAGTGAACTCTTGGCTCAGTCTCTATAGTAGGAGAGCTGGCATCCATCTCTTTCATTTATGGCTCATAGAATTCATCCAAAATTGGTGGAAGCTCTACAACAGTGTCTCTGGCTTGTCTTCTTTCTATCTTGTCAATGTGTCGGTGATTACTTCAGTTGGCATTCCATTTCTGTGTGCGCCTTTGCTGCGTGTCTGCAGTCCTCTCCATGATAATAGTAATCAGAGTTCTCTGTGGTGTGGTGATCATCGATGGAACTTGCTTGTCTCTTAGTGTACAGAGGTGTGAGTCAGTAAAACTTCTAGTGGCTCCTTGTCTCAACCTTTCTCTGTCTTCTTGGTGACACATTCTAACCAAGGATTGCAAGCCCTCAGCTTCATTGTGGCTGAATAACTCCATGAGAGGGCCCTCATAATCCACATTGACTTGGCGAAAGTCCATGTGAAAATTTACCACACCTCCTTCAGCTGCCTTCTCTTCTCTGAGCTTTATATGTAAGCAATCTTTAAACACAAAAATTAGCTTTCTTACTGACATTTTCCTGCATAGGACAGGGGGAACATCTGTAAGGCAGTACTTTGCACGAATAAGAATAATAAAAAATTATTATAATTTATTGGATTTTAAATTTTATTAGATGCCATTATCTTATTTAATATAACTTTATGAGATTTTGAATTTAAAACTTCAATTATGAGAGTGCTTTGTTTCATGAAAATTTATTTTATTCCACCTTATATTTATTTCAAAGTTTCTTTAATTTAGGACCCAGTCACAGACACTAGCCACTCAGCTGTATCAGAATGAACATCCTTCTTTGGATTTGTCACATCACATAATACTTCTTTAGGTACCATCCATTTATTTGCCACATGGGCTTATCTCCTTGAGAATCCACCAGTTGGTACGACCCTTGTGAGTAAACTTTTTCCACCACAAATGGTCCCTCCCAGGTTGGTTCAAATTTTCCACTTATCTTGCGATGTGCAAGAATATGCCTTCAGAGAACGAGAACAAGGTCACCGACTTTGAATGACCTTGGGCGGACTAATTTGTTGTGGGTTTGAGTCATCTTCGCCTGGTAGAGTTCCAAATTCTTCCGTGTAAGCAATCTTTTTTCTTTAAGGCTTTCCAACTCTGCAAGTCAGTGTTTGTCATTTTCCTCTATTGTAATCTTGTTGGTGATGACGATTCTGAGTGACTGTAGCTTAACATCTAACAGAAGCAATGCCTCAAACTCGTACACCAGTGCGTAAGGTGTAGACTCTGTAGGCGTTCCAACTGTCATCTTGTATGCCCATAATGCTTCTAGTAACTTCTGATGGCATCATCTTATGTTTTCATTTAACATTTCTTCAAAATCTGCACAAGTGTTTTGTTGAAGGCTTCTACCAAGCCATTTGCTCTAAGGTAGTAGGTTGTTGAGTATGACCAATCTATCCTATGTCATCTGATGAAGTTATTTATTTTAGTGTTCTTGAAGGTGGACCCATTAGCTGAAATAATTCTGCATGGTACAATGAAGCGGTAAACAATCTAGTTTTTGAGAAACTATAAAACCTGTTGCGCTGTAATCTTAACAGCACTGGCTTTGCCCATTTGGATAAATAGCTTGTAGGAGCAAGTATAAACTTGTGTCCTTTAGAAGATGAAGGGCCTATCTGGCCCACTATATCTGTGCCCCAACACTCGAATGGTCACCAGAAGTCATGGGGTGCAAAACTTTTAGAGGTTGGTGCAAGACCACTCCATGCCCTTGACATCGATGTCATTTCTTAGTTGTGTCCATACAATCTATCATTATTGAGGGACAATAGTATCCAAGTTGCTTGATTTTCATTTTCATCTTTTGCCCTCACTAGTGTGCTCCACACAATCCAACTTGCACTTCTTTGACAATTTTATGCTCTTTGCCTCTGCTCAGACATCTTAACCACATCTGATGCAACAATTTTCTATATAGAATGTTATCAATTAAGGCATACTACAAAGCCCTCTTTTGAATCTCATTCACTGCTGAATTGTCCTCTGGTAGCTTTCCTATTTGTAAATATTCTATTAACGGTTGACACCAATATACTGCATCATCTGCCACTATAACTGCTATCTCTTCTTTTTCAAGCTTTTGTAAACTGTCGAGGTTGATCTATGATTAAACCTGACATCCTTGTAATTTAATGTCTATAGAATCATCAGGTAGACAAGCTAATTATTTGGTAAGCTTAGCTAAAGAATCCACATGGGCATTGTATGCTCGTGGAATCCTCTAGTACGTCACAATGGGAGACTACTCAAGCAATTTCAACTTAAACTGCTAGTATTCTTCTAGTCTTATCTTCAAAATCTAATACTGTCCTGCCACCTACTAGATGACGAGTTAAGAGTCGCCATAATTGGTAATGCTCGTTATTTCCATTAGTGTTATCAATTATAATCCCATGATTAGTGCTTTGTAATATGCTTCATTGTTGGTGCATGGCTCTGTCAAGTAGTAGGATAACCTTAGCTTCACTTGATCTGGTGTAACAAAGATCATATCGATTCCTGCTTTGTTGGGTATCATTATTTGTAATATTTGGGCTGTTGAAGCTCCATCGAAGTGCATCTCCCAACGTCTAGCACTAAACTGTTCCACTTGAAGTATGTGCTCGTCTAGTAGTTTGTCGTTGAGGGGGGACCCAGCTGGTAGCGGGTGTATTGTGAGAAAGTCTACGAGAATCTACCCTTTGGTAGCGCAAAAGGGCATAAAATTTATATCAAATGCAATAAAATCTTTGACCACCTTCCTAAATGTCAGAAAAGTGCTAGTTGGGTCAACAAAGATTGAAATAGATTAACTTTCAAATCAAGTTAACCTTTTGAGACTGCATGTAGTGTCTATGCTTTTAAGAAGTGAAAACTAAAGCTAGAAAATGTTTCTCAATAAGAGTATACTTCACCTCCTCCGGTATTAGACTTCGACTCAAGTAGTAGAGTGCGATTTTCTTATCCTCATCATTGACCTGGGCGAGTAAGGCTCTGAGGAGCTCGTCTAAGGCCACATTATAAAGTATCAACGGTTTACCCAGGATAGGGCTGCTAAAATAGGAGATGTCATGAGATATCATATAATATCTTTGAATCCCCATTGACACAGCTCTCCCTAAACAAATTTGGCATCCTTTTGAAGTAAATTTGAAAAGGGTTGACACCTTCTTGACAAATTAGATATAAAGCGTCTTAGGTGTGCCAATTTACCTTGAAAAGAATGTAATTGCTTCAAGGCCTTAGGAGGAGGCATTTCTAGGATAGTTTTAATCTTATATGGGTCAATTTTGATTCTTTGACGATGGACAATGGATCTTGGAAATTTCTCAGAGTTAACACTGAAGGCATACTTTCAGGGATTCATCTTGAGATTATATTGTCATAATCAATCGAATATGATCCTCAAATTGTACAAATGGTTATCCTTCACTTTGCTCTTAATGACCTAATTATCCATGTAGCATTCAACTTGGTTTAGAATGAGGTCATCATTGATCTTCGTCATAGCTCGCTGGTAAGTTACTCTGGCATTCTTAAGACCAAACAACATCACAGTGTAGCAGTAACACCCGATAAAAGTTCTGAATACTATAAGTGTTGTATCTTCTGGAGCCATTTTGATTTGATTGTATCTCTACGATCCATCCATGAATGAGAAAATCTTCTGTGCTGATGCAATGTTCACCAATAATTCAGGTATTGGCAACCCTTACTCATCCTTGAGACATGTCTTATTTAAACCATGAAAGTCGACACATACTCAAATTTGTCCATTTTTTTTCACTGGTATAGTATTAGCTAACCAAGTGGATTATTGCTCCTCCGCACAAAGTTAGCACCACTCAACTTTTTTATTTTGGTAGTGACTTGTTGCTCTATTTTGAGGCATATTCTTCTGGGAGCTTGCTTTACTGGTGTTATACATCGATCTACTCTGAGTCAGTGAACTGCAAAATTTGGAGATAATCCTGTCATCTCATCGAAGATCGAAGCAAAATAATCTTTGAATTCAAACAATAACTTGATCAAACCTGTAGACTCTTCTTCATTGAGTAACGAACTTATAAAAGTTGGTCGGGGCTGTTCCTCAATTCCAAGATTGATCTCTTTTAATTCGTCCACTATTGATTTGATTTCTTATTTGAACTCTGGCGGAGCACCATTTATCAGTTGATCTTCAAATTCATCTTCAATGTCTAGGCAATCTTCTATGACTGGCTAGTAACAACCATGCAAAATTCTAAATCTTCCACTGGTCCTATCGTACTAAACCTGAGACCTTCATTTGAGTTTTGATTATTTCCTTTTACATTCCATAATTTTTCAAATATTTGAAACTTATCTTTTGGCATTTGCTTTGGGACATATCCTTGTTGAATTAATTTTTGTACACACGGTAAAAAGTAACCAAAAAGTAATTTCATTAATTTAATAGAACTGTTTTCTTTGAGAATTACGCAAGGCTCAAAAGTAGAAGGAGAATCTTGATAAAACTTGATCAGTTTAAAACCACCATTATGGACTTCCTTAACCTCCATACTCTCAATATTTTGAGGGTGGATCGAAGTTAGGGACATGGCAAGCACATAATGGTTAATCTAATTGTACATTAATTCTTATTCATTCTTTTTGTGCCATCCAAAGAGATCTTAAACTGAGGCTTCTTCTGACTTATCATCATTATTTATTTTATGTATTCATCCTCATTAGAGCTTCCTTCTTTGTCAATGCTGATTACTTGCTTCATCCGTTCAACAATCAGGTGAGTTCTCCCATACCGGCATCTCCAGCCTCGACCTTCGATGTGTGGGCTAAAAGAACCTCTACGTACTCATTGCAAATATGTGGTGGGAGGTCATTGAAGGAGAGGCGAATAGTCTCATTCTCATGATCTTTTTGAATCTTCCACTTTATTTGTCATATTTTTTCTTGAAAATACTATCTTCTTCAAGGGAGCGTAGCAGGCGGCATCTTCTTGAATGCCCACTATTTTTTTGAGAACGAATGTATGTCACCATTAACACAATGTTCTTATCCATCTTTGTAGTACTTGATGCATTGGTAAAGTGACCACGGGGCCATATTGTACTCCTGAACCCACGGTCGACCAAGCAGAGTGTTGAACGAAGTATTCACATCGATGACATGTAATTTTGCGGTTGTTACTAGAACTTCAACTTTCATTGGCAGGGTTATTAATCCTAAAGATCTTTTTCTTTTTTGATTGAATCCCCTTAACATCATCTTACCAATCGAATCCCCTTAACATCATCATATCATTTGAGAGCTGTCATGCTTTGATGTCCAAGTAAGCTAATGTCTGTAGACTCATTATGTCAAGTAATACTCTAAGATCCACAAAAACCCTAAATAGTACAAATATGTCAATAATGATGGACATGTTGAGTGGATGGTTGTGGCTGGCAGTACAGAGTAGCAAGTCTTTATCGGTGAAGGTTATGTCAGCTGTCCCTTCAAAGTACAGACTTTATCTGAGGATGAACTAGCCAACGGTGCTAAGCAAATATTTGGATCAAGTAGAGCCTTGACAAGATTTTCTCTCATCTCCTTTGACGGGATCCGAGCTTTGTAAATGCTTAGTTTTGTCGTCAACTTTCTGAGATGAGCTAATACATTATAATCCACTTTATCTGAATTTCCAATCTCATTTTGAATTTGTGCTTCTTCCATTGCTGGAGGTAGTTCTTTTTGAGTAATTATCTGTTTTCCATACTCCACTAGAGCTGTTCTTAGAGGTAGCATTTTTGCACCACTTAAAATAACTTATGTTATCTCTTCCTCCTCTAGACCCAGAGATTTTCCAGACGATGTAGCTGATTCTTCTTATTTTATTTTCGTATCAGAATAGTCCACGTTGATTGCAATCAAAGTTCTTTTCTACTCGAGGTCTGGCTCCTTCCAAACTACCATAACCAGTGTTGTTAATATCTTCTTTATCTTTCTCATCGGGAACTAATATGATTTGAGGATCATTTTGGGAATCAAAATTCAGATTAGATAGGTTGTGATTAGTTATATCATCACTAGAGATGTAAGATCACACCCAAAATTATCTCCCTTATAGCCATAAGACCCCGTTGGGGCAAAAAGTAAATTATATAGAGTTAACGCTTTGAGGGATTTCTCCCCCAAATCTGATACAATCAATCTAACCGGGGTAGCACCTATCCTAGCCTTCGCGCTATCAATCTTTTTCTGTCCAAGACATCTTCCTTCTTGATCTTCTACTACAGTGGTTTCTCAGGTGCAATCTCCATCCTCAGCCTAAAAGGTAGCAGATTCCGTGCTGCGGCATGCTCTGAAACAGACTGTGTCTGACCTAGTATATTCTTGGAAGACTTAGTTCAGACTATGCTCCATCCATCTCTGTCGTCATACGGGTCTATCAAATAAAATGGCTCAGCTAAAATCATATTTACAGAACCTCTTTCCGATTCTTTTAAATATTCTTTCGGTATTGTTATGTTCCTTTCTTTGAAGCTTCTCTCGTGCCGATCGTTAAAACTACAACAACCTTCTATGGTGTGTCCGAGTAACCTATGGTATGGACAAATATTGGGATGGTTCTTCAGGTTAACTTCTTCTAATTTCTTTGGCTCAGGCAATTTGAACCCTGGCTTCTTCATCTAATTTATGAACATCTTTGCTGAAGCATAAACTACAAAAAGGTCACTCAGTGAACTCGACAACATTTTATTTTATTTGTTTTTGAATTTTAGTATTTTATTTTTTCTTTAATTTTCATATATTCATTAAATGGAGTTGTATGATTTAAGAAGGAATGGTTCGATTTGCCTATAGCAAGATCCAACTTGGGAGGCACAAAGAGAAAGTGAAGTGTGGGACATCATCCTGGATCCCCTTCACAACGCATGCTAATTCGACAAAACTCGTTCACCAACACACCTATTGGTGATTCAATCCCACAAAAAATCAAGAAGAAACCTAAAGATACTTGAACCCTTCTATTTAAGAATGACTAAATTGATGGTCCTCGAATAGAGGAGAGTTGATCGTACTTTACTAAGAAAGAAATGGGTATATTATGTCAATGGAAGAATGATAATCCGGTCCATGAGGGACATGAACGCTTTACCAATGTATGAATATAACATTTCTTGATCTTAATGAAGTGAAAAACTATTCCCCGGTAGAGTCGCCAAACAATTCTCAGTCGCCAGAGTGTGTTCTAGATTTAGTTTATGTATATATATATATATATATATATATATATATATATATATATATATATATATATATCAATTCTTAGTTGGTAAAGGCTTTAAACATCTACGAGTGGCTGAAGGAGGTAACCGGCTTCTCTGCAAGTCGATCTTCCACTCGAAGTACTTAGGTATGCGATTAATGAAAGGAAGGAGAAAATAGTCCCAATATGATGAGGTTGTCCAGTAAAATTACTTCAACATTAAATTGTTGGACTAATACATTCTTGTCTAGTGGAGGTAGGTTAACCTTGCTGAAGAGTATTTTAGCAACTTTCCCTCTCTACAATTTGCAAATGGTAAGGATGAAGAGAAGCACCCGTAAAAATGATTGAAACACTTTTCAACAAATTCCTATGGGAGGGTCAATCAAAGCAACCCCACTGTATCGTGTGGAATAAAGTTTGCAAACCTATCAAGGCTAGAGGTTTGGGTTTCAAATGCTTCCAACAAATGAGCCAACTATTTTACTGTAAACAGTGGATTAAGTTTAGAAAATAAGATACTATGTGGGCTACTTACTTAAAGAACAATTACTGTTGGAAGTCCCATCCAAATGGTGTTTTGCCCAAAATGGGGATTCCAAACATTGGAAAAATTTGCTGAAAATTAGAGACATTGCTAACCAGTTTTTTTGCTGGGAAGTTGGCATGGGGAAAATTAATTTATACTATGATAACTGGACTATTGATAACCCATTAACCTTCCCTAGTGCATTTAACACACAACTAACAGTATCAGATTTCTCGATTGAAGACCTATGGAATACCAACTTACTTAGAGAAGTGCTGGATGAGGAGAGTGTGCAGCAGATACTTCTTATACCAATTGATTCAACTAAGCCAGATAAGATTGTTTTGAAACAATCTACCAATTAATCCTTAAACAAGATGATCTATAGCTCCTTCAATCACTGGCCTGACACTAGTTGGGGGGAGAAAATCTTGACAAGGCTGTTATCTCCATCAATGTCTTATTTTTGCTGGCGACTGTTTCATAAATACCTCCCATTAGATGACATTCTGAAGCTAAAAGGTTTAAGAACTGTCTCTAGATGCTGGTTATGCCAATCTCATGAAGAATCTGTCTCTCATCTTTTCTTAACCTGTGACGTTACTAGTCAGGTATTAAAGACCGTACTAATACATCTCAATTTATCTCACCTCAAATATTATTGGATTTCTGTGGAGGCTTGCTGGGAGGACTGAAAAAATGAAAAATGGTATCATGTTCCTATTTTTATCTTTTGGTTCATATGGATGGCAAGAAATCGGGCCAAGTTTTGATAGCAAACTTTGTTTTATCAATCAAATTGTGGCTAACTATTGCAGCTTCATCAGTAAGCATTCATTGTTAGAATTCCCATCTAAAAGCAAAGCTGCTTTGCTGAAATGGTCCCCTCCTTCCTTGCCATGGATAAAAATCAATATTGATGGTAACTACACCCCTTCATCTGCTGGTATTGAGCCGTGTGTAGGAATTCTCCGGGTCAATTATCGTGGTGCTTCAATATACCCATTGTTTCGGCTTCACTTCTGGATTCCGAGGTGCAAGCCGCTTATTAGGCATTGATTACTCGCTAAAGCACTTAAATACCATTTTGTCCGGATTGAATCCGATTCAAAGCCATTGGTCAACATTTCACAAGGTCTCTCCTCCCCTCCCTGGTAGTTGGTATACCTGTTCAGAAAAATTCTTCATATCTTCATCGCCTTCACTTTAAAATGGACTCATATATTTAGAGAAGGTAACCAACCAGCTAACTGGTTGGCCAAACATGCTACATCCAATAGTACTATTTCTTTATCTGCCACACCTTTTGTGCCTCTTAAGCATTTACTTTTTGGAGATCTCAATGATCTCCCCTACATTAGATGTATGTAACTCTTTTAATTAAATGAAATTTTCCTTTCCTTTTAATATATATATATATATATATATATATATTGAGGAAAGAAGGTGGCACTACTCTTGGTGATAAACTAGTGTTCCCTCAGCTATTTCATGATGCACAAGGAAGGCAGGAAAACTGGCACTAATCTTCACTGAGGAGGAACTTCAAAAGCTGTCTGAACCATACAGGTTCACCTTGGTAGGGAAGTTCCAATTTGGCCATCCCAAGCTTGATGTTTTAAGGAAAGCAGTTGATGATTTTAAACTGGTGGGAAGCTGGAAAATAGGGGTATTTGACAACATACATATTATGTTGCAGCTAGCTTTGGAGGAGGATTATGCCCAAATTTTCTCCAAAAAAGCGATCATGATAGATGGGAAACCCATGAAGCTACTAAAGTGGACATTGGACTTTGATCCTACTAAAGAACCACCTATTGTTCCTGTTTGGTTCAGCCTCCCAAATTTAAAACTCCCCATCAACAATCATAGAATCATTTATGATATTGCTGATTCCATGGGGAGACCACTCAAGCTAGACATACCATCAGCTAATGCTCCAAGGATTTCTAATGCCAGATTTCTAGTAGAAAGGGATATCACTCAACCCTATATTGATGGGGTTTGGTTGGGGACTGCCAATAATGGGTACCTGCGACCCATTGTTATGGAATATCGCCCACTATATTGTAAACACTGCCACCTATTTGGACATAGCATGGAACAATGCTTTAAACTACACCCTGAATTAAGACCTTATAATGTGAATAATACTACTAAGAAGAACGAGCAAACAATTATACCTCCAGCTATTCCATCAGATCCTGTCCCTGGTGGCCAGGAATTGAACTCTGAACATATTGAGATCATGGCTCCCAATAATGATGGACAACCTCTTCTAGATAGGGAAGTCAATCCTATTGATCTAGTTGTGCAGGCAGGCTATTTTGCTATTGGACAGTATGCAGATCTCCCAATAGAACTCAGAAACCCAGATGATAACCCCAACATTGCTGAAACAGACTCTGCTGCAGAAGAGACTATTCCTACAAGTTCTGAAGTAGGTGCTACATTTATCTCCCCTATCGAACCTCATTACGTGGGCAAGCAGCTCAAACTATACTTGGAAATTTAGCCACAACGACAGAAGGTGTTTGGTCTCAACAAAAGAGTAGGAGATGGAGAAAAGACATTATGGAACTTCAGGACCTATCTAAATCAAACATTATAGGTTTGGATACTTCAGCTGTCACCCCCCCTAGGATCACTAGGGCTGGTAAGGCTATACACCATGATTAATCTCCTTTGTTGGAATGTTAGGGGTGTTGCTAGTCCTAGCACCCTTAACAGAATTTTGCACTTGAATAGGACTCATAAACTTTGGATAATTGCATTACTTGAACCAATGGTGCACACCAATGTATCTAAAGTCACTAAACGATTTCCAGGATTTCACTTTCACTCTAATTGTAATAACAAAATCTAGGTTTTTACCAGAAAGGAGTTGAATTGTACTATCAAGCTTGATAACTATCAATTTTTACATCTACATTTTGGTTTGGACCAATTTCATGGTAGTGCTACTTTCATATATGCTGGATGTACTCAAATGGATAGGGAATTGCTTTGGACAGAGTTGTGCCAGATCAGTCTTAACAACCTTCCAATTGGATTGTGAGTGGGGACTTTAACTGCATTAGAGACCCAAGTGAAAAGAAAGGGGGCAGAACACCTGATTTAAATTCTATGCTGCAATTTTCTTAAAATATTACTAAAGCTCGGGCTATTTGATATTGGATTCATTGGTTCCCCTTTCACATGGCAAAGAGGTAAACTGTTAGAGAGACTCGGATAGAGTATTAACCAATGATTCTTGGCTGCAAATGTTCCCCATCACACAAGTACAACATTTACATAGAACTACCTCAGATCATTCACCACTATTGATTCATATCTCATACAGTTCTTATAAGGGATGCTCACAGTTCAGGTTTCTAAATATATGGTGCACTCATAATAGTTTCTTAGCTGTGGTGAAAAGAGCCTGGAATATACCTGATTATCTTATCTGTAACCACCTTGTGAAACTATGGAGACTGCACAAGAATGTAGCTTATCAGTTAAGAATGTGGAACAAACAGTAGTTTGGTAATGTTTTTCAACGAAGTCAAAGATGCTCGAAGCCAAAGTACTGTTGATGGAAGCTATGAATGATTTGGGAGGGAACCGTGCACAAGATTTGTGGATCGCCTAGTCACAATACTTAAAAGCTTTGGAAAGGGAGGAACTTTTTCTCCAACAAAAAGCTGTTGTTGATAAATTTCTCTATGGGGATAGGAATTCAAGGTATTTCCATGCAATCATTAAACATAGAAGGAAACTTAATGCTATACTTAAAATCAGGGATGATGTCGGTAATTGGATCACCGATCAAACCAATATTTCCCAAAGTGTTGTCCAAGTATTTTCGTAATATGTTTACTTCTTCTCCAATATCAATCGCTCCCTTTGTTGCCGAATTTTTTCTGATAACTTTGACTATGTGAAACAGACTTAACTTAGCCTTCCTACCAGATGAACAGGAAATCTTGCAGGCTTTAAAAAGTATTGATGGTAACAGGACTGCTGGTCCAGATGGATTCACATCCACCTTTTATCTTAAAGCTTGGGAGATTGTGGGTGCTGATCTTATTCAGGCTGTACAATCCTTCTTCTTAGTGGACCGATCTTCCTAAATTTTTTGCTGCTGCAAGTGTTGTACTTATTCCTAAAGAGAACCAAAAATCCCATTGGATCGATTTCAGACCTATAAGTCTCACTACTACTTTTTCTAAAATCATTAGCAAGATTCTTGTGGGGAGACTTCAACCACACCTTAATCATTTGATTAGCTCTAACCAATCTGTTTTTATGCAGGGTAGAACCATAACTGATAACTTTTTGTTGGCTCAAGAATTGTTACTGGATCTTGATAAAAGATGTAGAGGGCATAACTTAATTCTCAAGTTGGATCTTAAGAAAGCCTATGATACTCTCAGCTGGCAGTTCATTGATATTGTACTTAAGGCACAAGGGTTTCACCCTTCCTTTTGTACATTAATCCAGTAGATGGCTCTCTAATGCTTACTATAATGTACTAGTTAATGGTAGCAACTGTGGATTCTTCAAAGCGGTAGGGGTCCGAAGCAAGGAGACCCACTCTCTCCTACCATATTCATCTTAGCATTTGATTATTTTTCCGAATTTTGAATGCCGCACATAATCACTATCCTTACCGCCATTTTAAGCATGGCTCTTCTCGACTAATCGCCCATTTGGCATATGCAGATGATGTTATCATTTTCACTAATGGCAGCAAGCTTGCCGTAAGAAAGACATTGCAAATAACGTATCATTTAGCTATGGTTGCGGTGCCTTGAATTAAATCAAAAGAAATGTCAATTTCTAGCTGGCAAAGGATTCAAATATCAGCAGTGGATGAAAGAGTTCACTGGGTTTACTACTGCAGGCCTCCCCTTAAAATATTTAGGGGTACAACTAACCAAAGGAAGAAGGAAACAGTCCCTATATGATGAAGTGGTAAGAAAGATCACAACAACCTTAAATTGTTAGACTACTGTCTTTCTATCAAATGGTGGTAGATTAACATTGCTGAAGAGTATCCTCTCAACATTCCCCCTCTATCATTTGCAAATGGTTAGAATGAAGAAGAGAACTCAGAAACTGATTGAAACCATGTTTAACAAATTTTTATGGGAAGGTCAAACAAAACAGTACCATTGGGCAGTTTGGAATAAAGTGTGCAAACCACTCAAAGCTGGGGGATTAGGTATGAAAAGCTTTCAACAGATGAGCTACCTGTTTTATTGCAAGCAGTGGATAAAATTTAGAAGACAAGATACAATGTGGGCTAAATTTCTATATGATACGTATTGCTGGAAGTCCAATCCTAATTCTGTAAGGCCAAAGCAAGGGGATTCCAAGCATTGGAAAAATCTACTGAAAGTTAGAGAAATGGCTAACCAATTCTTCTGCTGGGAGGTTGGCAAGGGGACTGTTAATTTCTATCATGATAACTAGCTTGGGGAAGGAACTTTAAATTTCACTGCAGAGTTTAATCACCAACTTACTGTTTCTGATTCTTGGGTGGATGATCACTGGAATGTCAACATGCTAAGGGAGATTTTGGATGAGGACAGTGTTCAGCAGATTCTACAAATCCCAATTAACTTAGATAAAGCTGATAGACTCCTACTAAAAAAGTCTAATCAGAAATACTTAAATAGCATGATACATAGCACAACATGTTCTTGTCCTGATACCACTTGGGGAGACAAAATTTGGACTAGGCCCTTATCTCCCTCAATGTCTTTCTTTTGCTGGAGACTGTTCCATAATTATCTGCCATTGGATGATATACT
Source organism: Papilionanthe hookeriana x Papilionanthe teres (assembly GCA_022702705.1). NCBI lineage: Eukaryota > Viridiplantae > Streptophyta > Magnoliopsida > Asparagales > Orchidaceae > Papilionanthe > Papilionanthe hookeriana x Papilionanthe teres. The sequence goes on from CM040422.1 coordinate 40,146,852, forward strand.
GAAACTTAAAGGTTTAAGATCTGCATCTAGATGCTGGCTATGTCACTCTCAAGTGGAGTCAATTTCCCAACTTTTTTTCCAGTGTTTTGTCACTAAACAGGTTTGGAATATAGTATTACAGCAATTCAATTTGAATCATCTCAATTATAATTGATCTCATTTGGGGGCTTGCTGGGAAGACTGGAAAGAGGAGAAATGTTTCCATATACCATTAGTAATCTGCTGGTTTGTATTGATGGCAAGGAATCTTGCTAAATATGAGGACAAAACCTGTACCACTCATCAAATTATGGCTAATTGCTGCAGTTTCCTATGTAAACAATCACTGCTGGACTCCTTTCCAAGGAAAAAGCCTATTTTGCTGAAATGGTCTCTTCCACCTCCACCATGGGTAAAAATTAATATTGATGGCGGTTATACAAATTCTGTCTGCAGAATTGGAGCTATTTGTAGAAATTCATTGGGACGAGCATTATGGTTCTTTCATGCACCTACTATCTCGTCATCGGCCATTGAATCATAATCGCAAGCTGCACATTGTGCTTTGCTTATCGCTAAGGCTTTGAATTATCAATTTGTATGGATTGAATCTGACTCACAACGGCTAGTTAACATACTGCAAGGTATATCCCCCCTCCCTGGAACTTGGTCTATCTTTACAGAACATTGATCTCCACTTTTGGCTCCCTTAACCTTAAATGGACACATATCTACAGAGAGGGAAATCAACCAGCAAACCGGTTGGCAAAACATGCTACTATTTCCCAAACTATAGCTTTTTCTGTTACAGCTGTTGAGCCCTTAAGGCTTTTACTTTTGGGGACTTGATCGATATTCCATATATCGGATGTATGTAACTTTTGGTTAAATGAATTTTTTCCTTTCTTGAAATATATATATATATATATATATATATAATAATAATAATAATAATAAAAATAATTGAAGATGGAAGAGAGAGAAGCTCCTGATTTTTAGGAGATTTCTTGAGGCGATTTTCAAATCCTCTCAGGCTTTGAAAATCCTTCTGCTGCTCATTCTTGTTTTTGCTCAATTTTCTATTGATTTGAAGGTTTTGCTGTGGTTTTCTTCTTCCCGGGCATTTGTTTTTCAAATCCTGGATTTGATTTTCGGTTTTCATTCAATCTTTTACTGTGTTGCTAAGTTCTTGATTCCTGGTTTTCTTTCATTGTTCTTGGAGGGTTTCCTGATGGCTGAATTGATTAATGGCAAGGCTACTTTTCTTGAAATTGCTTGGTAAAGGAATTTCGACCAACAAGATAAACTTACTTTTCCTCAATGTTACCATGACACGGTCAGCAGGGAAAGGTGATTGTCAATTCATCAAACAAGTAGTTAAAAAGGGAGGGAAACCAGCTCTTATTTTCTCGATTCCGAATCGACATCTTTGGTGGATGTTCATAAATTCACACTAATTGGTAAGTTTCAATATGGCCATCCAAAAATGGATAATATTAGAAGGATCTTTGATAAGTTGAAATTGATAGGGGCTTGGAAAGTTGGTTTATTTGATGGTAGGCATATTATGATTCATCTTTCTAAAGAAGAAGATTATGCTAATCTTTTTTCCGTAAAATTTATCATGATGGAAGGTAGATATTTGAAAATCTTGAAATGGTCCCCTAACTTTGATCCAAATCAAGAAGCCCCTATTATTCCTATTTGGTATAGGCTTCCCAATTTAAAACTTCATTTTTTCAATCATCAAGTGATTTATGGTATTGGGACTGCTATAGGGAGACTATTAAAATTGGATATGTCCACATTTAATCTTTCTAGGCCTTCCTTAGCCAGAATTCTTGTAGAAAGAGACATTACTCTACCTGATATTGATGAAATTTGGCTTGGCTCTCTTCATAATGGGTATTGGCAACCTATAGTTGTGGAACAAAAACCTACATATTGCTACCATTGTAGAATGTTTTGTCATTCTAAAAAAGGCTGTTTTAGATTGAAACCAGAACTTAAACCTGTTAATAATAAAAATGTTAATTCTTCTGCTTTGGTTAAGGATGGATCTTTGTCTGAAGGACCTTTATCAGCTGGAAAACAGATTCCAAAAGCTACTGGTAATATAAGTTCTGAGATTATTGATACTGTTAATGCTACTGTTTCTGGTTATCAAACTTCAATACCTGTTATGGAAGTTGCTATTGGTTCTCAAGATCCTTTTCATATTCGAATTCGAGTCTACCATATTGATTGAAAGTTCTATTATGAATTCCAATATTTCCGAGAATCCATCGGATTTACTCGTTGTCGTTCAATCGAATTACTACTGCTATTTTCAATTCCAATAAATCTGGCATATTGATTGAAAATTCTGTTATTAATTCTAATATAAGTTCAGCTGGGATTTCTTCATCTATTTTGCCTGCTGCTATTTCTTCTGAATTACCTGTTGATCTGACAATGGCTTCTGGTAGAGATGATAATTCTGATATTGGTTTAGTAAATAAGGGTTCCACTTCTCATTCTAATATTAATTTGATTACTGATGCTCAGGGGTTAGAATCAAATTTAGCCAATGAAATTTATGTTGATGATGATAGAAATAATTACTTATCTAAAGAAGTGATACCTCCAACAATGCTATATTCAGTTTTTAATATTAAACCTCAAGAGATTCCTGATATTCCTGCTAATATGGCTATTGTCAATAATGAACTAAATGAGGATTGGGTAGTGAAAAGAAGCAAGAAGAAAAAATCTGTTGATCATATTTCTGCTGAGAATATTATTCCTTCCAGTCCTACTGCATCTTCCTTCTCTAGATTGACTAGGGGAGGTAGATCTACCCATCATGCTTAATTTTCTCTGCTGGAATATTAGGGGAGTGGCAAACCTTGGCTCCCTTAATAGATTGTTAAGAATAAACAGGGTTAATAAGTGTTGGATGGTGGTTCTTCTTGAGCCAATGGTTAAGTCTAATTATGACAGATTTACTAAAAAGTTCCCAGGATACAACTTTGTTTACATTTCTTCCAATAAAATTTCGGTTTTTTATAAGAAAGAATTAAAGATTGATATTCTGGTAGATCATTCTCAGTTTTTGCATGTTCATTTTGAGATTGATTCTTTTAAAGGTTATGCTTCTTTTGTCTATGCTGCTTCATCTAAAGTGGATAGAGAGGATCTCTGGTCCCATTTGCATATGATTGGTCAAACTATCAATGTGGGCCGGATGGTTGGACGTGATTTCAACTGTATTGCTCATCCTAGTGAGAAGAAGGGGGGCAGAAATCCTAATCTGAATGATTTGGTATTTTTTTCTGATTCTATTAAAAATGCTGGGCTGTTTGACATTGTTTTTTAAGGTTCTTCTTTTACTTGGAGGAGGGGTAATATTTATGAAAGATTGGATAGAGTTCTTGTTAATAAGCCATGGTTTGATTTATTTCCTATCTCTAAAGTTCAGCACCTTGTTAGATCGGGGTCCGATCATTCTCCTCTCCTTATTAAGCTAGTCGTTGCAAATATTGTTCATAAAACCTGCTTCGGATATTTGAATGTATGGTCTTCTCATCCTAATTGCGAGCGATTATTTAGTCTAACTGGAATATTCCTATGGATTTCTTAAATGCTAATCCTCTCATTCGGCTTTGGCGTACTCGTAAAAAGCTTTCTAAGGCTTTAACTAACTGGAATTGGAGTGATTTTGGCAATATTAATTCCAATATAAAAGCTGCTGAAGAATTAGTTTCCAAAACTGAACAAGCTGTTGAAAATGTCTCATGTTCTGATCATGATTTATTCATTGCCAATGGAAAATTAAACACTGCCATTCTTCAGGAGGAACTGTTTCTCCAACAAAAAGCTTCAGCCAATCATTTTCTTCTTAGAGATAGAAACTCTAGATTTTTTCATGCTGTAATTAAATATAGAAGATCTATTAATTCTATCTTAAAGATTAATTCTTCTACTAAAGGATGGATTTATGATTCACAAGTAATTTCTGAAGATGATGTTCTCTATTTCTAGAATCTATTTTCTGCTCACCCAGTTACCTCTTCATCTCTTTCTGTTCAGTTATTGCAATGTAACATGTTTAAAGGAGATGCTGCTCAGTTAACAAATCCTCCTACAAAAAATTAAGTTTTTTCTGTTATTAATTCTCTGGATAGCAACAAAACAGCAGGGCCTGATGGATATTCTTCTGATTTCTATAAAAAGTTTTGGAGTATTATTAAGCATATGGTGATGGCGCTATCATTGCTTTCTTTTAGGGTTCTGATTTGCCTAAATATTTTGCTTCCTCTACTATCATCCTTATCCCTAAAGATAAATTTAAAAACAGTTTGGAAGGATTTTAGGCCCATATGTATTACTTCCACCTTTTCTAAGATCATTAGTAAGGTTCTAGTGGACGAGCTGCAACCTTATCTATTGGATTTAATCTCTGAAAACCAATCTGCCTTCATTAAAGGGAGATGTATTAGTGACAATATTCTTCTTGCTCAGGAGTTGCTTGCTTATATTGATAAGCCATGTAGAGGTTCCAATATTATTCTTAAGCTAGATCTCTCCAAAGCTTTTGATTCAATCAATTGGTCTTTCATCACTGATGTACTAGCTGCTAGAGGTTTCAACTCTGATTTTTGCTCTTTAATCTCTAGATGGTTGGAGAACAACTATTATAGTGTTCTGATCAATGGATGTACTCATGGTTTCTTTCAAGCTAGCAGGGTGATTAAACAAGGAGATCCATTATCTCCTTATATTTTCATCTTGGCTTTTGACTACCTCTCTAAATTATTAAATCAGGTTCATATGGCTAATCCTTATGTCCAATATCAGCATAGATCTAATATTTTGGTTATTCACCCGGCTTATGCGAGATGATGTAATTGTCTTTTGCAATGGGAGTAAACAATCTATTAAATGCATTATGAGAACTCTTTCCAGCTTTGAATCATGTTTCTGGAATGGAATTTAATAAAGCCAAATGTTCTTTTCTAGCTTGTTCTTTGATGAAGGCACATATAAAAAATTGGATATTGGATTATACTGGTTATAAAGAGGCCGTTTATCCTCTTGTTTATTTGGGCTTTCATTTGTCCAAAGGAAGAAGAAGATTATCTCATTTTGATGATGTGGTTACCAAATTTGTTCTAAAATTCAATGCTGGTCAAATTCTTTTCTTTCTAATGGTGGAAGAGTTACTCTTTTGAAGAGTATATTAACTTCTTTCCCTTTGTATATTCTCCAAATGGTTAATATGAAGAGAAGCTCTCAAAAACTGCTTTCAGTTATTTTCAACAAATTCTTATGGGAAGGCTAGCATAAACAAATGCATTGGACAACCGGGATAAATTATGTAAACCATTTGCCTGTGGTGGTCTTGGATTTAAAAGCTTTAAACATCTTAGTTTCTCATTCTTTTGTAAGCAATGGATTCATTTCAGATCAAAGTCTTCACTCTGGTCTCTATTTCTTCATGGGAAATATTGCAGAACATCCCATCCCTCTCAGGTTCAAGCTAAACTAGGAGATTCCAAAAACTGGAAAAGACTTTTAAAAGTAAGAGAATTTGCTGAACAGCTCTTTATTTGGGATATTGGTGATGGTGAAGTGGACTTTTGGCTTGATAATTGGTTATTTAATGACCACCTCTATAAGCAAGGAGTTACTTCTTCTAATCAGAAAGTTTCTGATTTCTGGTCTAATTCCAATTGGGATGAAGCTAAACTGAAAGTTGTTGTTAATATTGATTTGGTGAATAAAATTAAGTCTATACCCTTACAATCTAATGTTAAGGACAGACTGATTACCAAGAATCCATCTACTCAAAGTCTCTCCAAGTTCATTTATCTTTCTAGTAATAATTGGACTGCTAATGATTAGGGCAAGCAGATATGGAATAAATACATAACTCCTTCTATGTCATTTTTCTGTTGGAAGCTCTTCAGGAACTTTTTGCCAACTGATGATATTCTGAAGTTAAAGGGTATTCGGGGGCCTTCTATGTGTCCTTTTTGTCTCTCTAGTGAAGAATCCATTTCTCATTTATTTATCAGTTGCAATGCTATACAGGAGGTATGGAAGACTGTTCTTAATCAAAGGGGATTGTCTCATAGATATTGTTGTTGGACCAAGCTTGTTGATTGCTGACAAGATTGGAAGATGACAGCTAAATTCTATATCCCCCTAATTATATTTTGGTTCACTTGGATGGTTAGAAATGAGATTATGCATAATAATATGGTTTTTTCAGCCAAAGTTATCATAAAAAACTGCTTGAATTTTCTTATTAAGATGACGAACTTCTTTGAATTTAATTAATAAGCCTTCAGTAATCAAATTCCAATTGATCTTTTGGAGAACTCCTAAATACCCTTGGGTTAAAATCAATACTGATGGAAGTTATATACATTCCACTGTTGTTAATTGTTCCAATGCTGGTATTGGTGCCTTATGCAGAAACTACAAGGGGTCTTTCTTATGGTTTATCTCTGCTCCAATTTCTGCCATTAATGCATTAGAATCTGAAGCTATAGCTGTTTTCCGGAGTCTAAAGATAGCTATTCTGAATCATAAAGGCCCAATTCATGTGGACATGGATTCATTAGTTTTACTGAATATTCTTCTACATAAATCAGCTACTCCTTGGTATCTTCAAATTTGGATCGATAAAATTTCATTATTGGTATCTAATCTTTCTATAGTTTGGAGTCACATCCATAAAATTTCATTATTGGTATCTAATCTTTCAAATTTCATTATTGGTATCTAATCTTTCATAATTGGCTTGCTACTAGAGGCAGTTCTTCTAAGGACATTTTATGCTTTTCTTCTTTGGATCTTAAATCTTCTATTTTTAGGGAGTTTAAAATTCTATTACATGGGGATCTCGCTTTCCTTTCCTCATATCAGATGTACTAGAATTTCTTGATTAATATATTTTCATTTCTGCTAATATATATATATATATATATATATATATATATATATATATATATATATATATATATTTAAAAGGAGCAACACAAAGGGCTCCCTACAAGTTAATAATAAAAGGAGAGTACAAAATCATTGATGGAAATGCTCCCAACTAACAAAAAACCTAATGGAGACCATTCCCTAAAGACTACAAAACAAGAAAACTAAAAGATTGGGTGAGTGTATATATATGTATACATATGTAAATATGTATAAATATAAAGTAAATTTAAAAAGTGGTTTGGTGCAAAAACCCCACAGCACCCAAGAAAATCCATCAGAACACAGGGGGTGTCTCCAATCTGATATGTGGGAGCCGAAGCTTATCTCCATTAATTAAAATTTTGAGATCAAAAGGGGGGGTTGAGGCAACTAAAACCTGCCGGGATCCGACCCCCCTAACTCGCTAACCAATTAGCCACTTTGTTACCCTCCCTAAGAATTGAAGAAGTGGTAAAATGAGTGGGTTTAGCCTGATTTATTTGTTTTCTCCAATAGTCTTGCATCCAGGTTGTAGACCGGTTTTGCTGAAGAGTGTTAAGTAGAACAGTGGAATCAACTTCTAGCCAAATATTCGACCAGTTAGCAATTTTGGCAATATGCATAGCATACTCCACAGAGAATAAATTCAGTCTCCGAGTGCATCTCTAGCTTTCACGGGTGCATAAAAGAAAAGTAGGCGAGTTACCATAAGAGTTTCGAAAATTCCTCCCACTCCCGCATTATCCTTAGAGAAACCGCCATCAGTATTAATTTTGATGGTTGGGTTAGTAGGGGGAAGCCATCTAACCAGATTAATTTTTTTACCAACAGTAGGTGGGAGCTCAATGTGCAACAGATTGGTGAAACCCTTGTGTTTAATGATTTTGTGTAGATATGTTTTACAATTATTGGCTACTTTATCCACAGTAGCAGCTATCCCATCAAATTTGGCAATCGTTTCGGCCATCCACGAAACCACATCACAATGCAGTGTAGAGTATTAGCCTTCTGATTTTCCTTATTCATCCAAAGTGTATGAAGATCTTCCCAGCAATAAGTTTGGTTCTTCCAGCCATTGGTTAGTTGCAGCCATACAATTCTGGAAAAGGAGCAGTTAAAATAAAGATGAGAGATGGATTCTTCATGTTGATGGCAGAGAACACATTTAGAGGGCCCCCTAAGGCCTTCCAATTTAAGAATATCATCAGTGGGGATGAAGCCATGGAAGGTTCTCCAACACAGAAAGGACATGGAAGGGGACAAAAATTTATTCCATATGGAGTTTCCCCAGGGAACAGAAGGCCAGTAGAAAAGACTCCTGTAAATAGTTTTAGTTATATTCTGAGTGTGGTGATTACTCCAACAAACTTTATCTGGGCTATTTTGATCAAAATTGATGGTAGAAATCTGCCTAGCTGAATGATCCTGTAAAATGGCTTTGAGCTGTGGAAGATACCAATTGCTCCCATCCCAAAACTCACAAACCTTTGTAGTTGAATCAGTAAGATTATCTCTAGCAACTAGCCAATCCTTGGGACACCGCTTATCCAACCAAAAATTCACTTCACCCCTCCCTGACTCCCGGATAAAAAGATTTTCAGCAGAACTTCTCACCTTAAGTAGATTGACCCGCATTCTAGAGTCACCTAATTTCCCGACCACTTGAGTAGGATGGGAGTACCGCAGTATTTACCCATCATAAATTTAGCCCACAGTGAGTTTTGGGCTCGAAATTAATCCATAATTTGCACATATTAACCTGCCGAATTCGAGGAAAGCTTTTGAATCCAAGGCCACCGGCGAGCCACTCGGTTATGTGACCTTTTGCCAAGAAGTCCAATGCTTTTGGGTTCTCCGACCGACCCATAAAAATCTATTAAAAGCCCTTTCCAATCGTAATTGGGTGCTTTTCTTCGCAGCAATCATTTGAAGAAGATAGGAGGGGAAGGTTGTGAGGATACTTTTAAGAAGTGTGATTCTACCACCATTCGATAAGAAAGAATTAGTCCAGCGAGCTCAATCGAGAGTCGACTTTGGTGAGAATCTCCTCAAATTGAATTTGTTTGGTTCTCGCCCATAGTGAGAAGGACACCCAGATATTTAAAAGGAGGGGTACTGCATTTAAATCCAGTGTACTCCAGAATCCATTGCTTGATATGAATAGGTGTCAGCTTGGAGAATACCAATTGACACTTCTCAGGATTGAAAACCATTCCAGATTGTTGTTGGAAGGAGTCTAAACAGTATTTTAATTTTTTCACAGCAGTTTTGTGTGCACTGGAGAAAACCATGATGTCATCTGCATAAAGGAGGTGAGAAATAACAATATTTGATTTATGATGGTACCTGGCATAGCTTTTATTCAGAATGGTCTGATTAACCATCCTTGAGAAGTAATCAGCAGCTAATATGAAGATGATAGGAGAAAGTTGATCTCCCTGCTTTAAACCTCTGGTGGCATGGAATTTTCCTCTGGCAGTCCCATTCAATAAAATAGAGTGTTCATTTGAATGGAGCCACCTGGAGATGAGATTGCAGAACTGTTGCTGGAAACCTCTAGCAATCAAAACATCTTCAATAAACTCCAAACTAATGGTATCATAGGCTTTTTGTATATCCAACTTGTATATGAGATTACCTCCCCTATGAACTTTATCCAAATCAAGCAAAAGTTCCTGAGCAAGTAGCACATTATCAGAGATTGACCTGCCCTTAACAAAAGCTGATTGATTCATGCATATTAACCTATCAAGATGAGGTTGAAGTCTCCCCACAATTATTTTGTTGATAACCTTACTGATTACAGATGCCAAGGAGATGGGTCTAAAATGATCCCAGTTTTGCATAAGATTATTTTTGGGAATCAACACAATGTTTGAAGCACAAAAATAACTGGGAAGATCATTTCCAAGGAAGAAACTTTGGATAGCTGCCACCACATCACCACCAACCAAATTCCACTCCTTCTGATAGAAATCTGCTGTGTAACCATCTGGTCCTGCAGTTTTAGAACTATCAATTGATTTTATAGCATTCCAGATTTCTTGCTCGACTGGGATGGTAGTTAACTCAAGTACATTGGTGTAATGCAAGTTGTCCTGGAAAAGAGATCTATCAATAGGCAATCTGGTACTGGGAGGAGGATTAAGTAACCTATCAAAATGTGTAAGAGCATCCAAACCAATCTCTGTGTCCTCCATGAGTTTCCTGCCATCCGCTGTGTGGATAGAGTGAATAGTATTACATTTCCTTCTATATTTTATACAGGCATGGTAAAACTGAGTGCTCCTATCCCCATGAATAAAATGGTTCAAAGCAGCATTTTGTTTTAGATATTGTTCCAGCTTATCAGTAGCCAACAGCAAATTATTTTGTGCAGTGAAGTAATGTTCATCTATAGCAGTGCCAGCTTGGATTTTAGACTCAATTTTATTTAGCTCTTTCTCAGCCACTTGGACAGCTTCATGGAGGTTTCCTATAAAGTTCCAATTCCATTTCCTAAGAGCTTTACTGAGAGTTATCTATAATCTGCTTAATCTGATGAGAGGGTCCGGGTGATCAATACGATGCCGGTTTTCCCGAACAATCTTGTGGAACTCAACATAGGAGGACCAAACATTCGGATATCCGAAAGGAGGGGAAGTATTAGAGCGAGTGGGGGAGGTAATAGATATAAGGAGAGGTCTATGATCGGAACCAGCAAGACTCGGGTGAGTAACATAAGTAAGAAGCCAATTAGAGAGCCAAAGGTTGTTAACCAACATCCTATCAAGCCTCTCCCGGATAATCCCTCTCTTCCATGTAAAAGCGAGTCCTCTAAATCCAAGGTCATAAAGATTGGTCGCATGAATATTATCATTGAAAATGGTCATATCAGAGAGCTTGGGAGGTCTACCCCCAATTTTTTCATTTGAAGAACCCACACTATTAAAATCACCCCCAACAATCCAGGGTGAGTGTACTTGGACACTGATGTCCTGGAGCTGATTCCACAGGAGAACTTTGTCTTCCTTTTTACATCCAGCATATACAACTGTTATTAAACCATCCCTGCCATTAATCTGAAAGGAATAATGTATAAATTGCTTGTTGTCAATAAGGATAGACCAGTTCACCTCTTTTCTACAAAAAATCCAAATTTTATTATTGCAGTTAGCATAGTGGTTGTAGCCTTGTAGCTTGCTGATAATTTTCTGAGGATATTTATTAACCAAAGGTTCCAGGATGGTAATGCACCATAGTTTATATTTTTTGTTTAAATGTAGCAGTCTTTTAAAAGATAGGGGATTAGCAATACCCCTAATATTCCAACAGAGGAAATTTATCCTTAAATGGGATGGGGATTAAAAGAAGATTGAGATCTAGATCTAGATCTCCCCCGGTAACGAAATTCCGACTAACTCCCCCACGTAAAGAGGAGTTCCAAGTTTTTGTACTTCACCGAGATTATTCTTCTTCTTTTTCCTGGAGGTTTGGGTGTGCCATTTTCCTTCCATCTCTTCCTCGCATAACACCGATTCCAAGCATTGGAGGGAAGCGGGTATCTACTTGCTGTTCAATAGATTGAGTTGGTGTGACTATTCTGACTTCCTCTTCCTCCCTTCTGTAACTATGTGGGGATCTACCCCCAAAAGCAGACTCAGAAACATCATCAGAAACATTTCTGATAACTCCAGAGTGAACTAGAGGGGTGCAATTATCCACATTGACTTTGGGTTCAACAGTCTTCTCCCCAACAAAAGGGGGGACTTGATAAACTGGTGTTCTCCCCACCTCAGCTGGAGGGGTAAAACAAGTTTGAGGGACTGTGTTCACAAAGTCTCTCCTTTCTCCTGAGCCCTGTTGCACTAAAACAGTATCAACAGATTGCTTGTGTTGAGTTTCCTTTGTTATGGATCTTCTAGGTGGGGGATGAATTCTGTAACATTTTTCAATTTTATGTTCAAACATTTTGCAATGAGAGCAGTAATAGGGTTTTTGCTGCATTATAACTTCTTGCCATTGTCCTTCCTTAGCTGATCCAATCCAATTTTTTTTTACCTCAGGCAGTGAAATATCTCTCTCAATCTGGATCCTAGCCACTTCAGGTTTAGCTTTATTAATTGTAGCAAGCATCCGGTCTTAAAGGAGTTCCAATAGACCTCCCAATTTGGAAAAGAGCATCCCGATTAAAAAATCAGTAGGGAAGATTGGGTAGTTTAAACCAGATTGGCACAATCGGGGGGTCCTTGCTAGGATCAAAATCGTTGTCCATTTGATTATTTTCATCTCCACTCCAAGCAATAGTCACCAAATGTATAGCAAATAACATAGCATAATCCTCTTCAACGAGTGAAGTTGATAAGAAGGTGTCTTCCATCCAGCGAGTCCTAGCTTCCAATTCCCTCGAAAATTCAGTGATTCAAAGTATTTCCTCACTAGCTCCATCTTGGGATGCCCCAAACTAAATTTCCCAATCAAAGTGAGTTTCACTTCATCATCAAGCACGACCAATTCCTCGTTCGAGTGAAAATCACAGCGGGATGGCCATCCTTTTCTTCCGCAGGTCCGATAAATGGGCAAGAAATTCTTCCAACTGCCGCATCATGCAATCTCTGTGGGAAAAATAATCTGGAAGGATCTGTGATGGAAGGGGCAGATCCTACAACACCAGCATAGGTAGCTTTTGCCCACTCAATGTTGGTGGTAAGATCAATGGGGTGAGCCATCAGACCACCCACCACCACCAGCAGGCCTCCAATGGAACAGTGGACCCAAACAGATGGAAAATGGAAAAAATGCACATAGACAAAGAGCAAGGAGCCAGTAAGCAACCAAAAGTGAGCACAACCCTGAGTGGGTACACCCACAGACCTTAGAGCAAGAAAAACCACCCCAAAAGGAGCATAATGGAACAGTAAAAATTTGAAAAACAAAGAACCCGGGAACAACAAAAAGCTGCCAGAAGAGCAATAAAGGAGCCCGAGAACACTTCACCTCCAGATCAGCACTCACCAGACTTACCTGCACCACCACCCTCCAAGCCGCCGCCGGCAGGGTCATGCTAGAAACCCTATTTCTGCTAATATATATATATATATATATATATGGAGCAGGATTTATTCATAAGACTTAAAAAGGATTAAAATGTTAATTTTGCCAAGAATCCAGAACAGAGGTCTTCCAGATATACTGAGAAACTCCTAAATAAGTTTTTAAGTCTACCTTCTCCAAAATTTTATCAAAAAAGAGCTTAAACCAACATGTATAGAGTTCAATTTCAACGGGACAAAACTACTCAGCACCTCATGGTCAATTGAAAATGAGCCGCAACACTTTCCTATGGTCTGAAGGAACTTATTTATTGTAGAGGTAAAAAATTGTAAAAAAGAAAAATCCAACCATAGTTGAAAATGATGCTCCATAGTAAGGGATGACAGCTGTGATAAATCTCTCATATTCATTGAGTCTAAATGGCTAAACGAGGATCTGCTTTGAAAGAGATAATCTTGTGTACCCCAATCTCTGATACTCCACCTTAAACTGGAAGACACCATAAACATCTATAACCTTGAATGATGTAAAATAAAGTCCCTTTAAATCAGTGGACAAAGTTTTCAATATGTAAGGGCTCATCATATAGAACTGAACATGCACATCATCTGCCACACATGGTTTCCAAGAGGCTACAAACCATTCATAGATTTCAATAGAATATTCCAGATCATCGTTGATACGGTACATTTCAAGCTCAAACATCTCTGCTACCTTGTGATGAGTAACATTTACAGCCTTTAGATGACCCATCTCTTATATATATATGTATATATGGAAAAAATCATTATCATTCTTAAATATGAAATCAAACCAATCTCATTTATGCAATAGTTTAAATATTCAATCCATACACCACATGCTATATATCTATCCCGAAGAACGGATAAATTACTTGGCAGTGTGGCTTGATCAAATAAACAAAATGATCCATGTCATCTGTTTGGTCTTTAAACCTTTTATGTTGACTTACAACTTCTTCTATCTAATATGAAGTAATTAAATTGGGTTTATATTAATTCAGGGTATTTAAAGTTCTTTATAAGGCTAAGCCCCTATAATTAATTACATTTAGATAAACAAGGTCACCTTAGAAAACTCTTGATTTAGATCAAGAATTATTTTTTTCACGACTTTCTAAAGGTAGTGTTTTTCAAGCTATTGTGATAATAAGAATTCTAATAGGTGAGTCACTAAAGTTTAGAACTGTTATTACAGGAATGTAAACGAAGAGAAGGCTAAGGGAAAACACAGCTCCAAGAAGAATCTCGGTGATTTCCCAAACTATCTTATTATTTGGTTTCAATTTGAGAAAACAATTTCATGTTTTATCCTGGTAATTTTATTATTTAAGGCTTACTTTGACTTGATACTGATTATGTGAATAACCTTGAAGAGAGGAGGATTTTTGTCATACCTGATGGAAACCATGGAATTCTAAGACGAGTTAGGGCATATAATGCATGAGGTGTAAAAGCCTAAAGAGATAAAGTGAGGATTTATGTTGCACTAGGCAAACTACCTCAAAGTCTTATGGCTTGTTGTTTATTTCTAAGGAATTTTGCTGTTGAAGATGGTTGTATTGCCCACCATCTATGCTTCAAGCTCCTCGTCACAACCGTTAATGTTTAGAAGTGTCAAATTGAAGAGAAAGAAATGTCTTGTTTCAGAGATATTTAAATTAAGGTGTCATAATGTCTTTTTAGGGGAATATTCAAATTGATTATAGCGATATCAATAAGGATCCAACGGTTCCCTCATTCTATCACCACTATTTTCTTCAGATTCACTTAGTCAAGATCAATTTACCAAATTCAACTAAATTAATTAATTACTTCCATTCATACAATGGGAAATCTAATTAGCAACCTTAGTTTGCCTCCTTCGAGGGATTCCCGATCATTCGATAGAGACATTATAATTTAGTTGTAATTGTGATTTTGATTTTGTACATGATTCAATTTTGACGTCTTATATTTTACTTTGTTGTGGTGGTGAATTTGATTTTTTTATCTTTTATTTTTGGTTTTGTGGCTATCATAAAGGTTTTCAGTTTGACATACAATTTTTTTTTGTTGTTTTCACATGCAAGTTTTGTTTTAGCAGAAAATCATAGAATGCATAATAGTAAATGCAAGTAAATTGCAATATAATAATTTAAAAGTGTGCCTGTCGATTCTTCCCATTATTCTATCTAAAAGATTAGGCTTGCAATGCATATATATAACTTTGTGGGAATTAAAGCATGCTTGTATGAAAAGCATAAGAAACCTATAGATCGGTTTGTCAAGGGCCTACTGAGTCCTATGCCATAACTTGGTGGGTCTTATTTGTTTAAATGTTTTGATGGCTCCTTAAACAAGGCATAATAAGTTTAATCATCATCCAAAGTATTCAAAAAATTACGAGAAGGGTCTAGGGCCGGGTCCCGGGCATCTCATAATCCTCTGAAACGTCTTGAGTTTATTCAAACTTATAATGTTTCTTGATGTTTCATCCATGTGATACCCACAAACTCAAAGCACACTGACGTTTTAATTATCTGTAAAGATGGGGTAACTATCTCTTGAGATTTCATTTGTGGGTTATGTAAGTGAAGACCCTCTAAAGGCAAATTGGTATGTTAAAAAAAAAGACTCAGCCGATTCTTTAGTTTTAGAGTTGGGTTTGCAGTGCCATAAAAGTTTCTTAAAGTTGATTGATTTTCTTTTCTAAGCATCATTAGTCAAATTTTGATCGAGCCTTGTTCACTACCAAGCCCTTAAGAATTGATGGGTGTATTTGTAATTTTAGAAAAAAATATCTTGTGTGATCATTATTCTTATTAAAATACTAGTGTGTCATTTAATTACCAACTAAGTTTATAAATACATGAGTTATCAACTTCGAAAAAAAACCATACCCTAAGACTCAAGATCATTTGATTTTGATTATCTTCCAAATTATAATAATTAGTGAAATTGAAAATTTATCCTTTAATATAACACAAGTGAGATGAGTTTCTATAACTTACCCATTATATTTCAATCATTTAGACATGTTAATTAGGATCATTAATTGCCCATTTATCCTCATAATTAAGCCTAAAAATTAAGGCTAAGTCTTCAAAAATTAAAATTTTGCCCCTAAGTTCCTAACATTAAAAATTTACTAAATTCAACTCAAATGACAATGAAATTTTGATGTTACCCCACTCATGGGTCAATTAAAACATCACAGAAGAAAATGCAATTTTTCTTATTTTAATTTACTTTATATAATAATTTACGTTCAAAAATAGGAATTTTCAAAGATAATTCTTTAACTCTATCAAAAGAAAACTTATATCTTTAAGAAAATTATTGAAGGTTCACCTACACCAGCGGATCACTTGGACCAATTTTCATGATTTTTTGAATTAATTTAATTATTATAATTATTATAATTTCTGGAATATTAAATAAATATAAAATATTATTTAATTAGAAAATTAAATTTTATTTTTTAATAAATATCTCTTAGTCTAGGGAAACCAGAGAAACAAGTTTCATATTTTGTGGCTTATAATTTAATTATTAGAATTATTTTAATGAACATTAGGAAAACTAGTTTAATTACTCCCAAATGAGTTTAAGCCTTTTAAAGTTATTATGTTCACTTAGGAAATTTTGAAAATTATTTTAATTACTCCCAAATGATCATGAGACTAAACATGATATTTTAGTGTTTGGGTAATTTTGTGATTTTTAACTATTTTTTATAATTTTTAATTATTTAAAATTCCAAATTATTCAAAAAAATGAAGTGATTATTTTAATGAACATTTTTTTTATTAAATTTCCCGATCACCAAAATCTCCCAAAACTGGTTTTATAAATTTCCATCTTATATTTTAATTATTATAACTATTTTAATTCTAAAATTTTCATTTAACTTAAAAAATCAAGTTTAGTGGTCAAATGAACTCCAATTAATCTCAAATTTAGTTCCTCTGACCCTAATATAGAATGGAACATGATTATTAAGTTATATAAATTTATATTTTGCATATTCCATTTTCTTTCATTCTAATGAGTTAACTACAATTAGGGTGAGTTTTAATGATTTAAATCAAAATTATATTTTACCTATGGTCCCTTGGCCATAATGAACCTTGTTGACCTCATTTTTGATGAGGTCTTCTCTTCTTCTTTTTAGTACTTAGGATCTAGCCTTAGGCTTTTCCTTTGACTGTCTTAGAGGACTAGAAATGGAACCTACCCTTTAGAAGTCCAAACACCTCTTGACTCCCTGCAAACCCCACAAACTTGATTGTAGACCCCTAATCACCTAGAGGGTTGAAATTAAATGTGGAAGTTTAAAGAATGAGTTCCTATAGGACTCTTTGGCCTTAGGACTGCCCTGGGTGGCCTGGTCTGGTGAAGGGCTGACTTACACACACACTACATTTATACACTACACTTTCACACACCTCCTAAAACCACACCTATACTCAGCTTGACCTCCTGACTCATGTAGGTGATTCACATGGATGGTCCTTAACCCCTAAGCCCTTGGCAAGAGGGTTAGGAACAACATAGTGGATGCCTCAAATGAGTCCCTTCATGGCTCATGTGGGCTTGATATGGCTTCATGGCTCAACCAAAATGATTTCATTCCACTTATATTCACCCAATCTTCCATTTTTCAAATTTTCAATTTTTGACCCCCGGGACCCTACACCCGCTTAGCCTACCCAAAACCCTTGAAACTACCCAAATTTCTCAAAAATTCCCAAATCACCCAAAATTCCTCAAAATCATTTCTAAACATTTCCACATCACTCAAATTGATCATCCATAGCCAAAAATACCAAAAATTCCAAAAAAAACCTCCCAATACCCTCCAAATACCCAAAATACCCCCCTTGACCCAAAAATCCAGAAATTCAAAAAATTCCCAGAAAATTCCAGAAAATCCCAAATATTCCCAATTTCATTTTTTTCAACTACACCATGGGCCAATTTTGTCAATTTACTCTACTTTTGTCAAAACCCCCAATTTGACCCATTTTAACCCTAAGTGAACCCAATGTCAAACCAAACCTACCCAATTGACCCAAATTCAGGTCCAATTCAATTCTAAACTTCAATTCAACATTCCCAACACCAATTTAGACCAAATCCAAGTCCAATTTGATTGGAATTTGGATCCAATTTCACTTTTGGCCTTAAAGCCCAATTTGGACCCATGACCCAAACCTAACCCAAACTCACCCAATTCAACTCCAATTAACGCCAAATCTTTTCTAAACCTTCCTTAGCATCCCCACAAACAAAACACTAACATGATTTTCCCAACATTTAGACCCAAACCCCACTCAAATTCAACCCAAAGCTAGAAGGCCCAATTTTGACCTAAACCCAAACCTAACCCAAATGAGCCCAAACCCCAAAATCAAAGCCCAACCAAAGTCAAAACCTCTTTGAAATACACCCATAAACATTTCCCAACATTTATTTTACATCAATTTCAACCCTAGCTCAACATTGGCCCAAATTAGCCCAATTTGACCTATATTGGCCCATTCACCAAAGGAGCCCAAATTCAACCCAATTCAAACCCAAATCACTCCCAAGTTGCTCCAAGTAACTCATGACACATCTATGAGCTAAACCCAACAATTATTTGGCCCAAGCCTTTGCCAAAATTTCATCCTAAAATCCATTTTAAAATCCAAAAGCCCACTTCCCTAAACCATTTTAAAAGCCCATTTCCATCAAATACAAAAGCCCAAAATTGGCCCTAAAGCCCACATGGTAATTTCTTTTCATCATACCTTTAATTGATATCACCCCTAAATTTCAAAATCATCATTAAACCATTCCAAATTAAGCCCCATACAAATTCCCATCAAAATACCAAAAATTTCTAAAATCCATTTTCATGAAATTGACCAAGCTTTTCCCCAAGCCAAAGACAAGCCATGCAAGCCATGGACAAGCCACATGAAGCCATGGAGGGTTTGACATGTGATCAAGCCATTAATGGCAAAAGCAGGAACCCCTTTCCTAACCCTCCCTTAAGCAATTTTAACCCTTTTTTATGCAACACCTAAACCCAAAATTTACTTAAACCAAGTTGATAGGGACTTCACCACTCCATCTCGGCTAGCTTATCCGATTCCCCACAGCACCCAAAGCCCCTTGGAGGGTGCACCATGCCCAAAACCATGGGTTGACCCAAACTAAGCTAAAATGATCCCTCCCCCCTTATACTTTGATTCAACACTTTTACACATGGCCAACTGCAATTGATTTCACCATTGCCAAGACCTGATGTTGACCTCATTTTTGATGAGGTCTTCCCTTCTTCTTTTTAGTGCTTAGGATCTAGCCTTAGGCTTTTCCTTTGACTATCTTAGAGGACTAGAATTGGGACCCACATTTTAGAAATTTAAACCACTTCTAAACTCCCTGCAAACTCCATAAACTTGACTATAGACCCCTAATCACCTAGAGGGTTGAAATCAAATGTGGAAGTTTAAAGGATGAGTTCCTATGGACTCTTTGGCCTTAGGATCGCCTCAGGTGGCCTGGTCTGGTGAAGGGGCTGACTTACACTACACTTACACACTACATTTCCACACACTTCCTAAAACCACACCCATACCCAACTTAACCTCCTGACTCATGTAGGTGATTCACATGGATGGTCCTTAACCCCTAAGCCCTTAGCTAAGAGGGTTAGGAACAACATAGTGAATGCCTCAAATGAGTCCTTTCATGGCTCATATGGGCTTGAAATGGCTTCATGGCTCAACCAAAATGATTTCTTTCCACCTAAATTCACCCAATCTTTAATTTCCCAAATTTTCAATTTTTGACCCCCGGGACCCTACACCTACTAAACCTACCCAAAACCTCAAGTTACCCAAATTTTTGCAAAATTTCCAAATTACCCAAAATTTTCCAAAATCAATCCCAAACATCTCCACATCACTCAAATTGATCATCCATACCCAAAAATACCAAAGATTCCAAAAATACCTCCCAATACCCTCCAAATACCCAAAATACCCTTCTTGGCCTAAAAATCCAAAAATTCAGAAAATTCCCAGAAAATTCCAGAAAATCCTAAATATTCCCAATTTCATTTTGTCCAACTACACCATGGGCCAATTTTGTCAATTTACCCTACTTTTGTCAAAACCCCCAATTTCACCCATTTTAACCCAAAGTGAACCCAATGTCAAACCAAACCTATCCAATTAACCCAAATTCTGGTCCAATTCAATTCTAAACTTCAATTCAACATTCCCAATACCAATCTAAACCAAATCCAAGTCCAATATGATTGACATTTGGATCCAATCTCACTTTTGGCCTTAAAGCCCAATTTGGACCCATGACCCAAACTTAACCCAAACTCACCCAATTCAACTCCAATTAACCTCAAACCTTTTCTAAATCCTCCTTAACATCCCCACAAACAAAACCCTAGCATGATTTGCCCAAAATTTAAACCCAAACCCCACTCAAACTCAACCCAAGGTTAAAAGGCCCATTTTTGACCTAAGCCCAAACCTAACCCAAATTCAACCCAATTCAAATCCAAATCACCCCCAATTTGTTTCAAATCACTCATGACACATCCATGAGCTAAACCCAACAATTATTTGGCCCAAACTCTTTACAAAATTCCCATCCATAAATTCATTTTTAAACTTAAGGGCCCATTCCTTAAACCATCTTAAAAGCCCACTTCCACCAAATCCAAAACCCCAAAAATTCTTCCAAAGCCCATATGACATTTCCCCTCATCATACTTTCAATTAAAATCATCCCTAAGTCCTAAACCAATGATCAAATATTTCTAAATGAAGCTTCATCCAAATTTCCACCAAATTATCCAAAATCCTTAAAATCCTTTTTTATGAAATTGACCAAACTTTTTGCCAAGCCAAAGGTGAGCCATGAAGCCATGCATGAGCCACATGTGAGCCATGAGAGCTTTGGACACTCCACCATGCCATATTGGGTAAGAAGAGGGGGCTTTCCTTAATCCCTAAAGCTCATTAGCCTTAATCATGTTTCACCTAAACTTAAATTTAATCCAAATATATTTGGATGGAGACTTCTCCATGCCAAACCAGATGATCCCTTTGATCCCCCACGGCATCCAAAGCCACCTTGAAGGGTGCACCAAGCCCAAATGGGTGGATTGACCCATTTAGACTCAAAACTAGCCATGCCCCATTCTACTTTGGATCAAAGCCTTTACACATGTCCATGGCCAATTGATTGCACAAACCTCCAGCCACGACCCACCCGACCTTGAGGGTGACACATGCTCGGCCGGCCGGCCACTGGGCCGCCGGAAAACACCATGGCCGAGAGCTCACATGTGAGCCAACATTGAAATTCTCACTTGCTGAGCTGCCCCTTGCCTAGTGGTCACCATGGCCGTTCTTCTCCTCACCAGAGCAGGTCGATCCCGAGCCCTAACTCCCCCAGGAGGCCCCCGACTGAACTATTTAAACTCCACCCCTCTCGGCCATGAGAGAAGAGAAGCATAAACCTTGCCAAAACTCTGCCAAAATTGTTCCAGACCCTCCTCCACCCTTAGAGCACTTGATCCCCAGTGAAATTCCCCTGCCATTTCTCCTCTGTAAGCTCAATTTTAGAGTTGAAATTCCACCCAAAACCAGGACACTTCTCTACAGTGAGCCAATTCCTAAATTGATTGGCTCTACACCTTCACCAGACCAAGGGAAGGTGTCCACCATCAAAAGCCCCATCTCCGAGCCACCCAGTTGCTCCAGGCCTCCAAGCTTTGTGATCGGGCTTGGTCGAAATCATATCCGGACAATTCACCGGACCGGGAGACTTCATCTGGAGCTTGCTGGGACCCAATCGAAGGTGCAACAACTCTCAGATTGAAGCCACACTTCTCTGAGCCAAGGTATGAGCTAACTCTCCATCCCGAGCTTCTGGAGATTCTCCATTTCAAATGCCTTAGTTTCAATGCATGTTAGCCGTATAGATGTGTTCGTCTCTTCAAGACGAATCCATAGAGCATAAGAACATGAAAATCCATTGAGTATCGAGTGAGATATTAGGGATTTAGTGTGGACGGCTCTCGGGTGAGAACACTTGGGGACGATGAACGGATGCCGTCCATTCAATACACGTGCGCACGGACGGCCAGGATCGCGTCGGACCAGGAGACGGTACGAGAACCGCGGGGCCCGGGCTGCTGACTCAAGTGGCGGCGTCGAATGGGAGCGCGCCGCGTGGCCTTTCGGAGCTGCCGAGGATGCGCTGGCGCTGACTCGGATAAGTAGAAAATTAGGGATTTTCTATTTATTTAATTCCCTAAACTTCGAAAATTCATATCTCTGTGTAGAAAAATCAGAAAAATAAAATAAAAATACCCTCTTGCTCGATGAAGAGAGGAGAATAATGTGGAAAAGAAATCACTTAATTTCATCAAATATTTTATTTTTTATGATTTATTTACTCTCTGCATTGTTTTAATTCTCCATGCATGCATACAATTCACCATGGCATGAGACCATAGGGCTTTTGAAGCCTCCGAATTTGGGAACATTCCCGAATTTTCCAAAGTCGGAGGTCATCCCTATGAAGAGTTCTTGATTTTTCAAGTTCGGGTCATTGTTTTGAGTATTTTAATTCCAGTAAATAGCATGTTGTGAAATAAATTCTAGGAAAATTTGGTGATGTTCCTTATGACCCAGAGAACCCTAGGAAAATAGATTTTGGCTTAGTTCATTCAAAACAACCCTAATTGGCTTAAACACCCAAAATAGGTCTTTAATTAATTAGAGTTAACCAGGCATCAAATTGACTTGAAATCAATTCTCCACTGACCTTTAGGATCAGAGGAATCCACCATAAAAATTTGAGGTCGATTGGACTTGCTTAGCCCCACTAATTGGGTTGATTAAGTCACTTAGCCATTTTAAACTTTAAAAATTCATAACTTTTAAAATACTTTTCAAAAATCCATCAAATTGGTTTTGGAGCCTCTCTAATATCAGGGGAATCTAAGAAAATTAAAATTTCAATTTTCTAAAAAAGTTGATTTTTAATAATATTTTAATATTTTTGATAATTAAAAAATAATAAAAATCACAAAAATAATAAAATTCACCAAAATGTCACATTTTGAATTTTAATCACTTAGGAACAAATCCCACATTTTTCTTAGGTCTATTTAGTGAGATATTGAATTTTAAAGTTTTAAGGTAATTTTAAAATTAAAAATGTATTTTCTAGCATTTTCACTAAAATAATTATAATAAATCATAGAAAAATCAGAAAATTGAAAAATTTGCTTCTCTGGTTTCCTTGATATCAGAGAGATTTTTGAAAAATATAAAATCCATTTTTAAACATTTATTTTATTTTTAAATTAATTAACACTCCAAAACTCAAAATAATTATAATAAAAATAATATAATTCAAAAAATCACCAAAATTGGTCCAAGTGCTTCTCTGGTCATTAGGAATGTTCCCTAATTTTCTTAAGGACAGAAACTTTCCTTTGGTCATGTTATCAAATTTTCCTTAAAAATCTCTATTTTCCACCAAAAATAATTATATAAATAAATTAAATACAGAAAAATCACATTTTCTCCTCTCATGTCTTTATTGACATATGAGTGAAGTCACATAAAAATTTGAAGTTCATTTGAGTTCAATTTAGTGAGTTATGAAATTATTAAGCTTAAAGGGTAAAGTGGTAATTAAAATTTTAACCCTTAATTAAAACTTTAGGTTTAATAAAATTAACAAGTAAAATATTTGATCTTAATCTGATTTGGATGATTGAAATTTAAATAATTAAAGGGTAGAAACTCATTAAATAATTTTTTTAAAATGATTAAACTTTAATTAAATAATAGATTAAATTTGGAAGAATAATAAAATTGGAATTATTAAAATAAGGGATATTTATTAGGAAGAGATTTATTCTTTAATTTAAAAATCCCTAAACTTATTATATCATTAATACTCAACTCTTAATTAAAATGATAACTCAAATGTAAAACATTAAAAGACTTAATTGAATTATTAAACTCTTTTAAAATTTCAATTAAAATTAAAAATAAAGTAAATTAAAATTAAATTAAAATTAAATCAAATTAAATTAAATAAAATAAAATTAAATTAAACTAAATTAAAATTAAATTAAATTAAATTAAATTAAATTAAATTAAATAATTAAATTAAATTAAATTAAACAATTAAATTAAATTAAATTAAATTAAATTAAATTAAATTAAATAATTAAATTAAATTAAATCAAATCAAATTAATTAAACATCAAATCAAATTAAATTAAATTAAATTAAATTAAAACTCAATTAAATTAAATTGAATTAAATATAACATCTCCTAAGACATAAAAGAAATTAAATATAAAGCAACTTGAACACTATTCCAAATTTAAACCCTTTAACTTAAATCAAATCATTTGAATACTAATTTACCCTCGAAAGCTTTGATTATTATAACTCCTAAATGAAACATTAAATGAAGTGCTACTTCACTCATAAGATATTCAAATGTCTTAATTCACTGGGCAAGTTAACAAAACTTGAAAACCTCGGACGATTGATTCATTTATATAATTAAATTCATTTGGACTTAAAACAATCCTAGAAATATTGAAAAGATGTTTAAGATTCTTCTTAAGCACTTCCTCAATATGATAGGATATTTATAAGAACAATTGAATTTAATTGTTCTTTGATGAAGAAAATCGTCCTCGAAACAAAAACACAAAGAACTTAGACGTCATAGGAGATGACTAGCTATAGGATTAGGAATTTGGTAGAAAACCATAACCTTTCCCTTAGCTTTACCTAGGAACTTGCTTAAATATTCTAATTGTGTTTTAAGTGCGGCTTGGGATGACGGGAAGACCCTCCGAGTACGCTTTTATTTTATTGCAATTCACTCTCTTGCAATTTACTTTCTCGCAATTTACCTTCTTGCAACTTACTTTATTGCAAATGCATTTATTTTTTTCTTGCATGATAAAACAACTGTTGCATGAAAACCCACACCTTTAGGATAGTCCCTAAAACTGAAACCAAAACTAAGTTAAAAGTCATTGCAAGATAAAATTCACCGCCACAACATTTCAAAATATAAAACAACTCAAAATTTAATCACAAACATAATACAAAACTACAATTGCAACTAAATTAAAACGCCCTGTTGGATGATCGGGAATACCTCGGATGATGTAACCTACGTGTTGCTAACGGGATTTCCCACGGTCTAAATGAAAGTGTGGAACTCATTCAGTTGAGTTTAACAAATTCATACGGACTAAGTGAATCCGATAAAAATAATGATGCCGGAAGGATGGAACCAGTGGGATCTTAACCGGTGTCGTTATAATCAACTTTAAGATTTGTTTTAATCAAAATACAAGAACACTTGGAAAATTAAGACTTCTCTAAACCATAACACTTTTCTCATCCCCAGATTTATGATTTCTAAAACTAAACCTCTGCAACAACAAGGAGCTTGGAGCATGGTGGGCAGCACGGCCATCGTCATCAACAAAATTTGAACCTACTTCAGCAAAACCTTCTTAGAATTAAACAACAAAGCCATAGGACTTCAAGGTAGCTTGCCTAGTGCAACATAAATCCTCAACTCTTCGTTAGGCATTTGCATTGCAAATTAAGCCCTAACCGGTCTTAGGATTCCGAGGTAGTCGTCCGATATGACAATAAACCCTCACATCTTCCGAGCTATTTGTTTGATTTCATCATACAAATATAAGCCCTAATTAATTAAAATTGGCGAAGATTGAAATACTAAATAAACATTAGGACTTTCCTAAATTCAAGCCGAACAATAGGATGGTCGGGAAATTACCGAAGTTCACTTCGAATCAGTGATTTCTCCTACCTTTCTTCCTTTGGATTCATAAAACAAAATGTTCCAAATTTGATCCATTCCCTATTGAAATTCCAAAATTCAATCTTTGAAAACCTTAAACTTTGAAATTCTTGAGAGCAGAATTATTGGTTATTATCGAGAGTTTTCTTAGGTGATTCCCGTCACTTAAGATGTAATTAACTATAGGGGCTTGCCCTTATAGGGAATTTTAAAGAACCCGAGTAATATAAACCCTGTTTAATACTTTCATATTAAGCGGGGAATTTGTCGGCTTATAAAATTGGTTCGCGGACCAAACGGATGTCACAAAACTTCTAGTTTATTTGATCGAGCCCCACCCTCGAAGCAGTGTGTACTATCCTTAGGGATAAATACACGGTTTGTGGTGCGGTGCTCGTTTATATAAACTATTTGGGATGTGAGATCGGTTTAATCTCATATTTAAAATTATTTTCAAAGTCAAATACTACTTTCTAAATTATATATATATTTAAATCAAATTTAAAATTTAAATTCGCCGACAACTTCTGTTAGGCGACCCCCTTTTAAAATACAACACAACCTAAAAATATGCCGACAACTTCTGGCGACTCCGCTGGGGAAGATTCCTCTCTCCATTATAATCAAATAATTCTGCTTTCAAAAATCGGTAGTGTATCCATGTCCCTAATGGATCAAACTACCCTTCTTTCCGTTGGAATACTATGTTCATTTCTATCTTGAACAAGTATAGCCAATATTCTCTCGGATTTAGGAGCCACTGTTTAGACACCCCTAAACAGAGAGGTTCCGAGATCCTTTTACCTCATTTACGAGGTGGGGTGGACCCCGATAGGTGTTAGTTTAGGAGTGATCCTTCGAGTCGGGAAGTCTTGCTTAAGACTTTCTTTTCCTTTCTGAATCGGATTCCTTACCTTCTCTACACCTTTGAACATTCCGTTCTAAATAAACAAACCCTCTAATAAGTGATTCTTTTAACAAATGATTCTTTTTTATAAATACATGAACAATGAATGAGTTCGGACTCTTTTCAATTCCTTTCTTTTCGTCCTGAAGAAAAGAAGCATAACTTGGGACTGACGAACCGGAATCTACCTTGCGAAATGGAAGCCCCGAAGCCGATTTTCTCCTTCACCAACGGATCGAACTTCATCGTGCTATAAGGATGAGCTGCCCGACAATGGGGTCATCCGATTTGGACAAGGATTTGAAAACACGAACGTCGAGGTCACCGACGTCTCCCTCTTTGCACGCGACAAACAAGGTATCCGAAGCCGAGGAACCACTCGCTCGAGTTCAACCTTAGGTCGACCCGAGAGTTTCCTCCCTGCCAAAGGGTCCCGACTAGGAGGAGTACTGCTGTCCGCAGGAGGACTATTCTTACTACCCCCACTGGTCTAGTTGTTTCTGCACCTACCCCGACTTCTGCCAAATCAAAGGGGAAAGAAATCTAGAACTATGATAAACCTGTTACCGTGGAGGGTACGGATCTTCCTGTAAGACCTTCTGTCTTCGAAATCGGGTCTAGTTCAAAGATTCCGTCGCTGACAAAGACCCAAAGAAGAAATAGAAATAGAAGGATCGCCAGGGAAGCCAGAGCTGCCGAGATTGCTTTCCTGGAGGAAATTCCAGAGTTGCCAGAATATACACCGCTACCAGAATATACACCACTGCCTGACTACATACCACTTTTGGGAGGAAGCGAGTTCCATCCCCTCTCCGCCGCGAGAGGATGAGGAGAATGTTCGAAAGATTGCTGCCACATTACCACGGCCCGTATACTACAACGATAGCCGCAAGAAAAGAACTAGAACTACGCCGTTTGCTCGACTGCAAACTTTGGTAGAAAAGCTAGCAAGGAAGGAAAACTGCCCCGTGTCGGAAATTCTACGAAGGATAGGACGGGTGCCGGTCGAATCCCGTCTTGGGCCCGAGTAGAACCCGCCGTCATGATAGAAAAGCCAAGCAAGAGAATGAAGGCTAGCCCGCCTGTCGTAGTATCAGGATTACGGATTAGGGAGGATACCACCTTCCAGCATTTGGCCAACAGACCATCTGGTCCTAGACCTTCTGCTGCTAGAAGGATGGTGTGGCGTCCCACTACGGGGCGATTGAGATTGAAACGACGGCCCGAGAAAGAAAGTCTCGCCAGGAGGCTGGAATCTGAAGAAAGTGCTACTGCGATGAAGGGGACTCGTGAAAAAAGGACCCGGCAACCATCGCATGACAACCGCAAAGATACATAGAAATCTCCTCTAGAAGATGCCATGGAAAAGTTGAGAACCGACATCTGACGGTTGGCGAAAGAAAGAGAAGAAAAGTTCGGAGATGAGATCGACTCATCGGAAT